>NW_024121765.1:816147-926147 GCF_016745375.1 Pimephales promelas | reverse complement strand
GGGATTTTATATATCAGACATTTTGTATAAAGATGATTCTCAACTATGTTATAAAAGATATATGAATGCGTTGATATACATTTTGCTTTATGCGTGTGTCAAAAGGCCATACGCGGGTTTTCCCATTTTGGACAATGTATGTATTTTGCATATTCATGTGTTTTTGGGGCAACATTCTTGGGGAAATATTTTCATAATAATAATATTTAATATTTCACAAGAATGCTTAAATGTAATTTCCTCTACAGTGGACATGTATGAAATCAACGTCTTGTTTCGGAACAGAAAATCATATTTTTATTTGTGAAACTTTCAAACATTTGGTATCTCTGAAAAGCCCTGCATTGTGCTCTTTGCAGGACACCCAGGCTTAAAAATGTTGTCATGGATGATATCAGAGAAATTCACTACAATATAAAGTCATGGTTTATGGGCCCTATGACTGAACATAATGATTAAACAAAAATGTATTATATTTGTTATAACCTCCCCAATAATATTGTTTACGAGTAGCTTGTTCTCATAACACACTTAACGTACAGGTATCTTTTAGCTTTTTTAGTACAGGTATCTATATTGCTAAATAGTCTCTTTCTGATTTTCATTTCAGAAAATGTACGCATACCCCGTTTTTCGCCGCCAAACGGCAAAATCAAACCGTCTCCTCATGGCGCCATCAGCGGAGGCGAAGCACCTTGAAAATGTGGAGTCTGGAAGGGCCAAATCAAAGGATGAGGTGCTGGCAGAGGCGAGTACTTTTGTCTGCACAAAAGATGGAGATCCCAGTGACCAGTTTTTAGTACTGGCTCACTGCAAACTTCAGTTTGGGAAGTACCAGGGTCAGAGATTTAGATGGCTCCTGGAAAACTCTCTGGGGTACGCAGTGTATTTGGTTCTCAGCATTTCCAGTGAGAAAGCGCAAACAAACCCCCTGTCAGAAAATAAACAACTGTTCCTACAGTACACTTCTCATATTAGGGAAATGGCAGAAGAAGTGGAGACGTATAAGAGGAAGCAGGAAATGCAAGGACAAGCCCGGGCAACTGGAGACCAGGGCTGTATGATGGTGGAGTTTGGTGACTTTCAGGGCCGGTCCATGAAGGATGTTTATGAGGACCAGAGCAAGGAGGCCAAAGCCCTCATTAGGTACCTGGTTAAGGCAGATGCCAGGCCCAACACAAACATGGCCATTTTCAAGGCGTATGTCCTGAAAAGACGGGCTTCTGAAATCGGCACCAGTGTACATCAGCCTGCACGTCCACCTGCAGCCTCCAGTACTCCAGCACGTCCACCTGCAGCCTCCAGTACTCCAGCACGTCCACCTGCAGCCTCCAGTACTCCAGCACGTCCACCTGCAGTCTCCAGTACTCCAGCACGTCCACCTGCAGCCTCCAGTACTCCAGCACGTCCACCTGCAGCCTCCAGTACTCCAGCACGTCCACCTGCAGCCATCCAAACTGGTGTACAGCAGACCGCAACTGTGAAAGCGCTGTTGGCGCGTGGCAGACGTTTGTCTCCTTCACAGCTGGCAAAAAAAATTACCTGTCACCGGTCAAACCCTGTGAGTAGGAGTGTAAATATAGAATTTTACTTACAACAGTTATACATGTATTCATTTATTGTCATGCCAAACTTGTCCACTTGTTTTTTTCCAGATCCATTCCTGCAGTCCACTTTACCTCCTCCGGCAGCAGAACCCCCAGCCAAACATTTGGCCCGAAAGCAGCTTTTTGCTACTGGTAAGTAAGCAACATCTTACATATGTTTGTCTCCATGTATTGATTACAGTAATAGTTCTAATGTTTGTGCTCCAGGCACTTCCATTCCCACTGCTGAAGATGATGATGATGATGAGGAGCTGGTATTTGCTGCATCACAATGTGAAGCACAGCTAAGTACAGGTGTGGCATATGACATAATGCAAATATTATAAGAATGTTTTGTGGAAACCCACTGAGAATCATTGTTTTTGAAAAGAAATAAATAATTGTTTTTTAAACATTTTTTGTTTACAGTACAGAATTATGTGACATCATGGCTCAAGCGGGAGGCATTCTTTGAGTGCACTTCTTCCAAACCTTAAGGATGTTCAAAGGTGTCAGTGTATTTATTTGCGTTTCCAATCTGACTAAACTTTACTAAACAATCACTAGATCATTTTTTCACACCGCTTGCTCTTCTCATTCACTCTCCCTGAGCAGACAGGATGGTGGAGATTCATTGTTTTTCCTTATTTGTGTCTGTGTGCATGCTTCATGTCTGTGGGCATCATTACTTTTTTTTACTGAATTCATCACAACTCATTTTCCTTACCCCATTCCATTCCATCTAATCCTCATTCTCAAAGAGCTATTTTGATTCCATTTTCCTTAAATCAATAAAGTGTACACTGTTCTTTGCTTCATGACACTAATACCATTTTTATTCACTGTTATTCCTAAATATAATGATAATTATTATTAATACCAATTATTATTAAAATTACTGCTTTGCCGGCTGTTTGTGGGCTGCATTAATGACATATTCCTATCCAACTAAACAGTCATTCTTAAATTGTTTATGTTACTGTTCACTCAGAGGCCAGTGCCGGTCCGTCTCCATCAGCGGAAACAGCACAGACACCAGCTTTTCCTCATCATCAGCCACCAGCTGAGCTTCTTAGTCACTGGAAAGATCATCTACCACCTTTCCAGCATGAGTGGATCCGGAACACACTGTTTAAAGCCAACGTGCGAACTGGAAAGCCAGAAATAGTGTCCCAGCTGAAGCTTTGGTGGTATCCTCCTCAGCCACCTTTAATAAACACCCAGCCACCCGCCTCACCTGACCTCTTCTTCTGTCGGCCCATTTTCTTATGGATGCCGCTAAAGATGTGGTTGTTTCCTCTTGTCTGCGTTCGCCCAGATTGTGGTAAGCACAGACTTACAGCGGCAGGACTTTACCGTACCGTGCGCAAGGTCTTGGACATTGATGGGTGGTATGACCTTGCCACCGAGTATCTGGAATGCAAACGCTGCAAAAAGAAGTATCCAGCCTGGAACGAGGACATCTTAGGACAGCTGGATATGGGCCACCGCAGTCAGTTTCCAGCTTTGCTGACATACAGGTAATTCATAATGACAATCACTCATTATTAGGCGCTTTTATTTGCGTTTGCATTTGCATGATTATACTGTTGTTTCCCTAGATACTCATGTGACAACCGGGTGGTGAGGATGATGAGGGAGAGGACACTGGGCAACAGTGTGACTCAGCTCTACAAGAAGCTGATGGAACAACACAGTGAGACATGGACACAGCGTGTCCTGCAGTACCTGACTGCCTGTGAACCATTCACACGGTCCTCCCTTGTGCAGCCTCCTGTGTTTGCTGAGCCTCCCCTTTTACCTGCCCTACCTAAACCTAAGTGGCTGTTAGCTGTGTACGCCAGGGATGTTCTGGGGCGACTGGACGAGGTCAAGGCCAAAATAACATCTGTATTTGGCTGTGTTCTCAAGATGGACTCCACAAAAAAGGTATCAGAGCCCTGTTTATATCCAGAAATTGTCCAGATATGGATATGTGTGTGTACATAATGAACAGTTATGAGTTTTTATTTTGTTTAATAAAATTTTTTTTTTTTTCTTCAATAGGTCACAAAAAAACTTGCCGGTGCTGCTTCAGGAACAGCTGCCTGGTGCACAAATGTTGGTAACAAACACGGCCAAGTCCTTGTCTCTGTCCTTACAGCCGCCGAGGGACGTGCACTGGACCCCATGGCAGCTGGCCTGATGAAACGCTACCGAGAGGCAGGAGAGGCATCCCCAAAGGTGATGTACGTGGACAGAGATTGCTGCAGTCAGCACGGCCAGTCTCAGGTGAAGGCCATGTTTTCGGAGTGGGATGAGCTTGAAGTGCGCCTGGATATCTGGCATTACATGCGGCGGTTTGCTGCAGGTGTCACGACAGAGGCTCATCCGCTCTACGGGATCTTCATGGCACGTCTATCCATGTGCATATTCCAGTGGGATCCAGAGGATGTGGCTGCTCTTCGCCGTGCTAAGGAGGGTGAGCTGGCAGAAAAGAAGACTGGCTACATCTCAGAAAAGGCGGTCAGTGCTCGCATTAACCGGAGGGAGTTGGCACTGCACTGCCGGAGGAGGACCAGGGGAGAGGAGGAGACCACCTCATTGATTGGGTCACTAATCGGTCAGTTTGACAGTGCGGACGGGAAGGATACTCTGGGAGTTCCTCTTCTGAACCATGAACGGATCCAGCAGATATGGAAAGAACAGCGGAAGCATGTACGGTGTATCCAAGACCCAGAGCACTTTCCACTCTACATAAAGAAGGGGACACTGAAGAAAGGCGGTGTGGAGCTGTGCTGCTACAGGTGTGCTCGAGGCTCTACCTCCTTGGAGTCATTCCACCTCCACCTGAACCGTTTTATTCTAGGTATTACATACATATAGATTGGTCATTTTTCTGCTGTAACTGCTTCCATTACGTTAGAGTAATGTCACACTAATAAATGTCACACTTTACTTTAATATTACAGTTCTTTTCTGATGAAGCATTGACAAAGCTGTCTTGCCTCACAAGTTACTTTTAACTCTGGTTATAACGACAATAATTTTTGCATGTAATTACATAACTCTATTACATGTAACCAGTTACTTCATAGCACCCCATGCGTAGTAAATATCTTGTACATATGTGATATATAAAACCCTTTTTTATTTATTTAACTTTTAGGAACCAGTGCCAGTGATGCACATTTTCAGGCCTATCTCCTTGAGGGCTTGATGCGTTGGAATGATGATCGGATGGAAGATGCCATAAAAGGATCGTCCTCCATCCGGTCATATGGCAGTGCCATTAGAGAGGCTGTGGACCAGCTTAGCCAGACAGTCTTTGGGAAGCCCTGGGATGGACGCTATCGTCCTCCTGGAGCATATACAGGCAAGACAATCATTAATTTGTTATTTTGTAATACTCTACTAAGTTATCTATTTAGCCTTAAATGTACTAAATATTAAGAAAATATTTTTTTCCATTTTATTCTTAGGAGAATTACTCGGAATAGAGTATCTTTACAGCCAGACCGGCAAAACACTGACTCCAGTGCTCCAGAACCCAGAGGATGAAGACAGGCTGGTGGAGGAAATTGATGACCAAGACCTGGAAGATGAGGGGTTTGAGGAAGAGATCACGGAGGACATCACAGTTCCAGTGCTGTACGAGAGCCCCTCATCTTTGCTTCAGCCTCAGTCCCCAACATCACTAGCTGAAGTATCAATGGCTGACGTGTCATTGGCTGAGCCATCCACATCTAGAGAAGGACACCAACTTGCCCCTTCAGTGTTGTCACAGCCATCTGACACTGGAAGCAGTCTCTCTGACGAGGCTCAGGTAAGACACTTTAAGGGCTTTATTTAATTTCAATCACGTTTTATTTCACATATATTAACAATAATCTGAATTTACTAGGGAGCAGTCATTGGGCCTGATGGCATCGCTGGGTGGGACAAGGTCCAGGATCTGGCTGGTTACCTGGTTGGTCTTCGTGAGGCTCTTTACCTCACTGACCTGCAGGTGACAGAGGCCATCCAGCTGTGGACAGCTCTCCATGACACAGACAAACAGCGGGTCAACTATCAGCCTCGACATCAGCCTCAGCTGACACATGGACGCTTTAAGGCACCGAAGCGGTCCGGAGTCACACCGGGTGTGGAGAGTGTAAAACGGTGTCTGATTGGACATCCCGGGGGACCAGCACAATGGCCCAGCACCAGCCGCTTGGTTGAGGCCATTTGTACAAAGCTGTGTGCTTTACACAAGTCGCCGACCAAGAAGGCTGGGGTTTGCACCCCCAGGTGGTCCAAAATCCTCTCGGATTACCACCACATCCGAGAGCTGGTGCTTAACAATCGCAGGCTGATGGATGAAACAATGATCCAGCTGTTTGAGCTAAACCAGAAGACACTCATTCAGTGGTAAGCAAGGCACATTATTTTCTTTAAATTAACTGAATACTTTTATAAACATTTATATAATACATGTAATTTGTTTTCAGGTTTCAACGGCAGCAGAAAAACCAGGAAATGAGTGTCCTTGCTCAGGGACTGACTTCACCTGACCCAATTGCTGTGGCTGATACACAGCTTCCTCTACCGAGGGAAAAATTGGATGAAGCGGCATCAACCTCAGGCCCAAAACATACATTTATCCTTCCGCCAAATCGAGAAGGACAGGCTCCTCTTCTGCGCCCAGGTCGACGGCCCGCTGCTGCCACCACCATGGTGTGCCCCATTGCACCTGCCCCCACAGCATCAGGAGTTGTGCAGCCCATTTCAGCAACTGGGTCATTGTCACTAGTCCTTAACCCAGACATGACCTTGTCAATGGTGATTCCACCTTCTGGTGCTTCAACATCCGGTGCAGGCCCAGCCCCACCTGCTCCTTTGTCTGCTGCTCCTGTGTCCCGTTACACCCAGAGGAACAGGCGCCGGCGGGCCCAAGAGATGGAAAGCGGAGTCCATAAGAGGAAGTATGTGCGAGGGGTAACCTTTAACATGTGCAGCAAATGTGGGCAGCCCAAAACCAAGGAGTTAGATGACTGGTTGGCAGAACAGCGCCAGCAAAATACAAGCCAAACTCCACCTCCTCAATAAACAATTTGCTTTTTTCCTGTATATATTTTGTATATATTACTGTACATGGTTCCACCCAGTCTTTCATATATATATATATATATATATATATATATATATACATATATATATATATATATATATATGTATATACAGTATGTGTGTGTTTGTGTCTGTGTACTCATTTCAATATTTGTGTGTATTCATTTTAATATTTAACATTTTAAGTGTAATTTAAATATTTATGTGTATTCATTTAAATAAAACATTTGAAGTGTAATTTAAATGTTTGTGTGTATTCATTTAAATAAAACATTTGAATTGTCTTAAAATAATCTGATAAATCATATCAAATCATATCCCTCACAAAAAAACACATATTTGAAGAATCATTATAATTTTTATTAAATCATAAACAACATGTAATATGCAATATTTTTTTAAATATACACAAAAAAAAATAATAAAACATTTAAACTGTCTTAAAACAAATCTGATAAATCATGTCAATCAGATCATATCCCTCCATTTTTAATCATTTTATTAAATCATCAACAACATGTAATATGCTATATGTAATAATAATAATAATACACAAAAAATACAAATCAATATAAAGATGTCATAGATAAATTAAGACGCAGGCGCAGTTGATTGCACGCAGAACACGGGTTCGAATCCAGCCCGCAGAGGGTGACTTGTTTCACATTTGACTAAAACTCCTTCATAACGCACAGGAATATAGCCCTAATAATGTTGCAGGGGAAATTTGTGGGCAAATTCTCGTTTTTTGCATCTTTTTTGCTTGCGTGCGGGGGCGCAAAGATTGGGCCCCTTCTTATGCTAAGAGAGAGAATGTATGGGGCACAAGTCATCAAACTGAAAGTGACGGTTTTATTGCCCCCCATAAAAATAAGCCCCGCCCCTTTTACCCCCTCCCATTTATGGACTGTACGTACACCGTGGGACAATTCCCACGGTCTCCCTTCCTCTTTCCGACCCCACCATCCCTTCACCACCACCCCACTTCTGGACTGGTCACGTGATCGTGGGAAAATTTTCCCACGAACCGGACCCCCATCCCACCCCGACCCGGTCCCGGACTGGACGCTAGCGATTGTACACCTGTTACCAGTGGCGTAACTTTGTTTTAAAAAGTGGGTGGGACATTTGTATAAATGAATGAATCACGTGACACGTGAATAAAAACAAAGATCCGACATTACAACATGTGTCCTTTAATGGTCCAGTGGAATAGCCTATACAGAAAGTCCTGTAAAATTAAACGAATAAATTGACCTAATAATATGAATAAATATTATATAAACAAAAATATAGGCCTACATAAAAGTTTTAAAAGTAAATTAACTATTAGGCCAGAATTTTGATAACTGATTTTGTTGCGGAATGCGCACGATTAAAATTTGTACATTGTACACACAAGGTTAATATACAGGTTAGGCCTAGGCTACATCAACGTTTTAAAAGTATGCTAAATGAACTATTAGGCCAAAATTTGTATAACTGAACTTTTGCGCAGAGTGCACATGGATAAGGCTACAATTGGCTTATGTTGTCAAACTTTAAAAGAAAGAAAGAAAGAAAGAAAGAATTGCTTTCCTTATCTAGCCTACAGTTCTTTTGAGTTCACCTTCAAGAACACAAGTTTGGACAATGTCTGCAGACTCATGCGGTGGTTGCGGAGAAAACCCTCTCTGCCCTTGCAGACCTGCTTGGGATGCTGAACACAATGCGAGCTTCTTTAGCCAGGAGGGGGAAAGACGTGGAGTCACATAGGAGCGGGAAATAGGGCGACGCTTCGTCCTTTTAAAAATGCCATTCTGCGCTCTGTCCAAGATCCGCCCGCTCGCGCTCCCCGCTCCACAAC
Organism: Pimephales promelas; assembly: GCF_016745375.1. Next base: position 917,627 of record NW_024121765.1, on the reverse strand, counting down.
CGCGCCACCGATCGCAGACGGAGCACTTTAAAAAACAACGTATTTCAGGGCTAGATCGCTTCTTTTATTTTACAAACGGACGAAATGAATGATCTGCCAGTTGGAGATGTTTTATTTATTTCTACTGTTAGCTATATGTGCCGCGAGAGCTTTTAAAAAGTGGTGGGGACAACATCGACCCTGGCAAAAAGTGGTGGGGACATGTCCCACCCGTCCCACCCGCAAATTACGCCCCTGCCTGTTACACCTGTCTTGTTCGATGTAAAAATGTACAAAATTGGTGGAAAAACAATACATTTTCAATCTTTAAGGATGACATAAAACAAAGATAGGTTTAGTGATTTTTATTGAAAGAAAAATCTTTTACACAGACTTGAAGTTGTACAAACAAATATTACAAGTTTCAAATACAATAACGTTGTAATATATTTTAGTGTTCTATTAAAAAAGTTTTCTAAAATACATTTTTAGTGTTTCATTAAAAATACACGGCTTCATATATATTTTATGTTAAAAACCTTTAAAACAGTTTAAAAATGCATTAAAAAGTCAAAGATCGACCATTTTACAGAAAAAGTCAAACAAGTGGGTTTTTTCATTCAGGAAAACTGTTTTTCTAAACCATTATTTTTTAAAAAGACTTACGTTTTACAGTGTTTAAAACCATTTTTAGTCAATTTATATCATTAAGACGCAGTACGAGTCATACCTTTACACACTATTTAGTAAATTGCTCCATTTTATATAAAACATCTGAACAAAAGATACACTTTTCATAACGACACGTTGTTTAAAAGTATTAAAATGCACGTATCTTTAGCGTGCGCATTAAATAGTGTTTTCTTAAAACATCTAAAAGCCCGTGGTATTTCACAGTAACAGTGCTTAAAGGTATTAAAACAATTTATATCATTAAGACGCACGTTTTTAAATAAACATCTGTTTTAAAAAAGTCTTCAATCACAATAATAATATATACGGACAAAAGTTATACAATTACATATCGTTTAAAAATATTAAAACACGCGTGTCTTTACTGTTTTATACATCTATAAATGTTAAAACCTTTAAAACAGTTTAAAAATGCATTCATATGTGAAAAAAGTCAAAGACCGGTCATTTTACAGAAAAAGTCAAACAAGACAGTTTTTCATTACAGACTTACGTTTATCCAGTTTTAAAGATCCAACAGCAACGCTTTATCCAAAACTTTAGAGATATTTCAAAAGTCCTCCGATTCAAACTTGTGTTTTTGTAATTCCGGGGAGGTCTGCAAAACAAGTCCATTCAGCTCGATGGAAGAAACAATAGTGGTTGTTTGAATGTGTGCACGGAGCCACACGCAGACTCCTCCCACGACACTCCCACATCACGTGACCCCTTGTCCACGGAGTACCCACATGTACAACACCCCCACCCCCAACGTCATGAGGGACTGTTTTAAAAAGCGTCCGCTCACCTGAAAAGCCTGTCCGAAATGCCTTTGCTGTACAGACCACACGGACCCGGGGTGACTCCGCCTCCTAGCACACCCACAAAGATTGTTCTATTTTCCTATTGGACCAGTCGGATGACGCACACGTTGACATCGCTATTGAACAAAAGTCGCACTTTCCACAATTACACATTTAAAAAGTATTAAAATGCTGTATAAAGTTAAAATACGTGTATCTTTAGCGTTCATACAACTCTGAGCATTAATTTGTGTTTTTAAACATCTAAAAGCGTATGTATTAAAATTATACCAACTAAATAGTTATGGTTTCTTAATAAAACCGATTGTTTTATATCAAACAAATATGCCTATTTCTTATGAGCAGTTTGTCTGTGGTATATTTTATGTTATAAGCTATATTTTAAAATGTTTAGATCAGTGTTTTAAACATGTCATTACAGTCAGACCAGAGGTCTCACATAGTTTCTATATACTTTATTTGATTCTACATTACAAGTCAATTTCATTTGGATTCAAAACTTTGAATAATCCAACTGGTTAAAACAAAAGCAGAGTGTATTGTTATGGATTAATAGAGTTCTAAGGATACAGGGAAGATTGTCTTTTCCAGATAAACACACTGGCTACATTTGGTGAGAGTATACTTTGTCAATTGTTTGGACCAGTGTTTACACACGCACACACACACACACACACGCATCGATGTCTGACCCCATGGCCCCGACCCCATGCCATGTCCGCATGGAGCCCCTGTACCTGTTTTTCCGTTTGTAGTGTCCGAATTATTTTATTACAGACGTTATCTGATGAGGCCTGCAGGGGTTCACCCCATGTTTTTCGTAAGTCGTAAAATAAAATATCACAAGACCCCCCTACCACATGAGGAGTTGAAAGATGTCCTTTGAAAAAGGATAAGATGGCGGGAAAAGTCGGAATGTTTATAAACATGACAAGTTCTTTCATTCGGGGGCTTTCACTCTAACCACATTACACCACGACTCGACTCTCTACGAAAAAATGATTTTTTTTTCATGATTCTCCATTTTATATTTGTAATGAAACTAATTAAAAGGGTATGTGATATATTTGTTTGCATGTGTTTTAGATGATGAAACGATATCAGACGGTTGTCCACTTGACGAAATTTTACAAAGCAGTGCAGAAAACACATTCGAATTCCCCGCGTTACAGGACTCTGTAACACAGCAACCTATGCGATCGTCAGAAGAAACATGTGCATCATTGGACAACTTGGTAGACGCTTATGAGGACGTCACTCCTTGGACTACTCTAGGGACGGACAGTGAGCAGTCAGACACTTCTCCGGATATCAGAACGAACGCATCTACTGCAACTGAGCCGAGTCGCAAACACCTCCGGAGGCCTTCTTCAGGGGAAGCTGATAAGAGGCTTCTTGAAACTAATGGAGAATATGATTCAGACAATGGCCTACGTTTAGCATACCCGGAGAGTGGTGAGTAAAGCAATACCCCCCTATTCATATATGTTTTAATATAATAATTTTAATATAACATATTTTAGTTTAATCTATTGTTATTTAAATTAATAAAAATAAATGTCATTATCCCAGAGGAAAACTCAGTCGGAGGAATTAAAAGGCTTCGCAAAGCTTATGGACAACATGTTCCAGACAACGGTCTGCGTTTAGCATACCCTGATAGTGGTGAGTAAAAGCAATACCCCTATTCATATATGTTTTAATATGATAATTTTAATATAACATATTTTAGTTTAATATAATATATTTTAATCTATTGTTATTTAAATTAATAAAAATAAATGTCATTATCCCAGAGGAAAACTCAGTCGGGGGAATTAAAAGGCTTCGTGAAACTTATGGAGAATACGTTCCAGACAACGGTCTGCGTTTAGCATACCCTGATAGTGGTGAGTAAAAGCAATACCCCTATTCATATATGTTTTAATATAATAATTTTAATATAACATATTTTAGTTGAATATAATATATTTTAATCTATTGTTATTTAAATTAATAAAAAAATTCATTTATCCCCAGAGGAAAATCCGACCGATGAGCGCACCTCCACAACGAAGTACGAAGAAAAGAGGTGTAAAACAGGTTCTTACAAGAAACGACTTTCTGTTTCGAAAGACTGTGAGGTCACCCCTAACGCATCCTCTTCGGAAGATAGCGGTGAGATCTATATCATATAAATAATACATAAATTGCTATTATAATAACCATTATTATTATTATTTTAGAACCAGATTATGCCGAAAGAGACTTGGAGATATTTTTAGAATCCCAGGCAGATGTGGTGGATGCCGTCGGATCTCAAGACTCATCACCCAGTACACACTCCGATGAAGATACCCACGATCCGTTCAGACCTTTATTCACGCCGCAAGATTTTCACAGACTGAGTTATGACACATTTCGCAGTGCCAACAGGAATTTTCTAAGGGTTTTAGATGTCGCTTCACGACCCTTAACCAACCAAGAAACCGAGGACCTGCTCGTCGAATCGCAAGCGCCGGTAGTTGATCTTCTGCGCAGGATTATCGAACTGCAAAATCAACACGCCGGACAATTATCCAACACCGTAGAGTTTTTTGGAAACTGTCACGAACAAACAGACTGAGAATAGGCGCCTGTGGGAAGTTGTTGATCAGGTAAGAGGAGATCAGCAAATACTCACCCTGGCAGTATCGCTAATTTCTGAACGCTTGAATATCATTCAACGTATTTTGAGAGATTTACACGAAACCCTAAGGAGGAGATGATGACCGCTCATTTTTTCAATGCTTGTTTTTAGTTTTAACTTTTTTTTTTCTTTTTTTTACGTTTTAAGCTTATGTTTTTAACTTTTTTATTTTATTTTACATGAAGTCTGTAATTGTATTAACATGATGTTTGAGTTTGTGTGTCTGTTACGTTTTTCATATCTGTAGACATTAGTTTAATGTATATTGTATGTTTTTGTCATACACTATTTTTAAATAAACCACTTTTACAAAAATGTTTTCTAAAAGAGCACTCTCGGATAATGACTCTGATGAAGACGACCGTGTCAACTCGAGGCGTCAAAGTATTAACGAGCAACTACAGTGCTTAATACGTGAGCAGGTAAGGGGTATTGATACTACGGGGTTATCAGGTAGGGAGAGATTGAGGAATGTTATAGCCGAACAGTGATACTGGCTAGACATGGGTGATGATGAAACCATCCACTCCGATAGAGGGTTTTCGAATCATCATCACCACATTCCTAATATCGACTCTGACGAACATACCATGTCGAGAGGTGATGGAAATAATGAACAATTGCGGCGTTTAATACGTGAACAACTAAACGCACTGGACACTACGGGACTATCAGTTAGGGAAAGATTGCAAAATCTTATCGTCGAACAACAAACATGGTTAGACGGAGATAATGATAATAATGATAATAATGATGATGAAGATCATGATGATGATGATGAAATCGTGCAGAATGGGGGAGGGGATGGGGAGTTGAGTCGGGAGTTAATAGATACACTAATATCTGAGGGTGGTAGTGTGGGTGACTTTGTAATAATACCGAGACCGCGTTTCAATGGGATAGAAATTAACAGAACATTGAATCTCCGCGAAATAGATACAAATGATTTGGCAGATTTTAATAATCGTCTGCACAATATTTTAAGTGAGATTGTGGGCTTATCGCAACAGGTTGCGGGGAACGATGGTTACATTAACATCACTCTAACAGGGTCTAGCCTACCCACATCAATAAATGCTGTTTTGACCCCCAAAAACAACCATAATCCCGAAATATTTATTGAACAGATTGAACAAGCGGCGCAAAGCAACACAGAGCTGAGCACAGACTCGACGCTATCGCTTCAGGTCAGTGTAGCTCTGGGTAGGTCAGGGGGAGGACGGAGGAAAATTACAGATCTTGCAATTAGCGAATCGGTAGAGAAAAACAAAATGCATTTATTCAGCCCTACTAACTTCACCAACAACATGTGTCTTAGTTATTGCCTCGCTCATTTTATTAATCCGTCTTACACTGATGCAGACCTACAAATCCCCGCGAGGGAAATCCACACAGCATGTGGTTTTACGCCTAATGAAAAAATAGGGTTTCAAAACCTGTCCATTTTTGAAAAATATTTGTTTTTCGTTGTTTTTTAACAGAGACTGCTCCGGCAAATTACAGGTGTACAAAAACACTGATGAAATTCATCCAAAAACAGTACATCTCTTTAACCACGGGCAACATTATCATCTAATAAAAAATGTAAAGGGATTCATCGGAGGAAGTTACGTTTGTCCGTTCTGCTTCAAGGCACATAAAGACAAGAGAACACACAAATGCAAATACGTATGTAATATTTGCTGTACAAGCGAATGTCGCACGCATGCCACAAGCTATAAACATTGCCCAGACTGTCTCAGAAACACCTTCTGCTACAGAACGCATAAAGAATCGCTCGTAACCGGTGAACAATCTCAATGTCAGTCCTTTAATTATTGCTCAAAATGTCATACCCTTTATAATGTACCAAAAGGATGTGATAAGTTAAAGTGTCACAAATGCAGCCCGAAGCGATGCGTACATTGTCACGAAATTTTGACCGGTGAGGGAAGTCATGATTGTTACATCCAACCTCTAAAGTCTGAAACGTGTGATGAAAAAATACATTTATTACGATTTTGAGACAATGTATCAGGATGATAAACACGTGGCTAATTTTGTATGCGCAATGACACAGGCAGGTGAGACGTTTGAAGCTGGAGGAACAGATTGCGTGGCACGTCTGATTAAACATTTCAGAAGACCAAAATACAGTGATTACACATTCATAGCTCACAATAGCTCGGGGTTTGATTCCAACGAGGGGATAACTCCAAAGGTTATCATGCAGGGCTGCCGCATTTTGTACATTTTGTACATGCGTCGTTTAGACAAAGATACGTGGACAGTTTCCAGTTTTTCCCATTTTCGCTCAAAGCGGCACCCGAGGCGTTAAACCTGAAGGTAAATGATAAGGGGTATTTTCCGCATCATTTCAACAGATTGGAGAATACCAATTATGTTGGCCCCTACCCCGCAAAAGAGTTTTGCGGTTACGAGACGATGAGTCAAGCCGAACGCACTAAATTTAATCACTGGTATGCGAGTGTATCGAACCGTGTCTTTGACTTCAAAAAAGAGCTTGCTTTTTACTGTCGGAATGACGTTGTGATCCTTCGAGGGGCATGTAAGAGATATCGAGAGGAGTTCCTCGAAATCACAAACATTGATCCGTTTAAATCCATTACGCTAGCGGGAACATGCATGAAAACATTTAAAACGAATTTTCTCCCCCGTGACACCTTGGCCTTGACACATAGTCACGCATACATTAATCAATACAAGACATACTCATCCGTATCAATTCAATGGCTACATTTCCATGCACGTAAGAACGGTGTACCCGTGCAGCATGCATTAAACCACGGAGAACAAGCCTTTGGGCCTTTTCATGTTGACGGTTATTATGAGTCTGTTGAAGGGGTAAAAACAGCCTTGGAGTTCTTGGGCTGTTTTTACCACGGACATGATTGTCGATATAATTCGGAGGAAATTCAACCCCTGTCAAAAGTATCTTTTGGTACTCTCAGAAGACATTCGGATGAAAAGATAGGAACACTACGTAAAGTGTATTCCTTACGAGTGATTACTATGTGGGAGTGCCGCTGGAAGCACATGAAACAAACAGACCCCGCTGTGATTGAGTTTATGGGTTCTTACGAAGCGCCTGAGAGACTTAGGCCACGAGATGCGTTATACGGAGGTTATACAAACGTGTATATCATGAAACAGCTGATGATGAGCGAGTGGATTATTATGATTTCACATCGCTCTATCCGTACGTACAGTCGAGTAAGACTTATCCTATAGGACATCCGAAGGTCGTTTTTGAGGAATTTGAAGAAATAGATCGTTATTTCGGATTAATTAAAGCGACAGTTTTACCTCCACGAAAACTCTATCACCCGGTTCTGCCTTACAGATGTCACGGTAAACTAATGTTTCCCATACCTGCCAACTGTTGAGTTTTGCTTGGCGTGAGATCTGTTGACCGGGGGGGGGTTGTTCATTCGCTATAGATCACGGGAGATTTGTAACTAATTTGCGGTATAACTAGTGGATCACGAGTGGCCCAACAGATAGATCAATAGATAAACTCATCTTTCAGGCAGTTGACCAACCCATAGCTGTCAACATCAAAGGGAGATTTCCCGGGAACCATCCCCAAAATAAGGTGTTTTTTTCCTCACGATTCTTACTCACAAACTTTAAAAATAAAGCACTAATCAAAAAGTCTAAAGAATTTAGAACTAGCCCACATATGTGTGAGAAAGAGCACTGTGTCATTAAAAAAAATACCATAGAGAATGTTTAAATACTAAGATCAGCTTACGAGGGAAACGGGGAGGCTGTTTCTGCTGGAGATGATTGGGAGAGGTCTCTGCACCTTGAGGTCTCTGCTCGCGCTGACATGGAGTAAAGCCTTGTTTATACTCGACGCGTCTGCACGAGCGCGGTAAAAATGACGCGTTGGGTGCGCAAGACCGGCAAGACCTCACTTCGAGCTGTGTGCAAAGCTTGTGTTACAGCGCGCGCGGAACCGCATCCGAGGACGATCGACTTCGAGCCGAATCTGTCCGAGCTTGTACGTCTCACACAATCAGAGTGTACAAATACGAGATATTTTACGGGAAATACTAACATGGGAAGACAGTAAAAGAGCTAAAATACGTGAGAAACCCGGAAAAACGGGAGGATTGACACTTCAGCGTGAGAAATCGGGGGTGTGGCGTGTGAGCGTGTGAAACCAATCAAATGCGGGTGTCTCACGGCCAATGCGTGAGAGTTGGCAGCTATGGTTTCCTCTGTGTAGATCTTGCGTTGAAAATCGCAGCCAGACGCCGCAATGCATCCATACAGACAACGAGAGGTCTATTAACGGGACATGGGTCTCCGTGGAATTACAAGGAGCTATTCATCATGGGTACCAGATATTGAAAATCGATGAGGTCTGGCATTTTGATAATACATCGGACACAGTGGATATGTCAAGACTTTTCTCAAATTCAAACAAGAAGCGTCGGGGTTCCCCTCTCATGTAGTGACAGATGCGGACAAACAGTCTTATGTCGATGATTATCTGGATAAACAAGGCGTTCAGTTAGACATAGCTAAAATAAAGCATAGCCCCGCAAAACGATCTATAAGCAAGCTTATTTTGAACACTTTGTGGGGTCGGTTCTGTCTCAGGACTCATTTGCCGAGCACAGAGCTTTTGTCAGATGGAGAGGAGTTCACACAGCGTCTATTTAGCAGAGCGCATGTGATAAAACATTTCTCATTTGTATCTGATCCAGTGGCATTGATTCAGTGGTCCACACCAGAGCAAGATCCGTGCCCAACACGTGACGTTAATGTGTTTATTGGCGCTTTCACCACAGCTTACGCGCGACTCGAGCTGTATAATCTTTTGGATAAATTAGGAGACCGTGTGTTGTACGCGGATACAGATTCTGTGATCTTTGTATCAAAAAACGGCTCGTGGATCCCTGAGACCGGACTTTATCTTGGGCAACTCACGAGCGAATTAAAACCCAACGAGGGGATTTCGGTCTTCGTCTCTTCGGGGCCCAAGTCGTATGGGATTCAGACGACAAACAGGCATACGTGTCTCAAAGCGAAGGGTATTACACTCAACGCAATTAATGCACAGATAGTCACACTACAAAGTCTGATAGGGTTAGTCTGTGCGTACGTAGAGAATGGTGACACGCAGGAGCTGGCGCCACAATCGTCAACCATCACTCGTGATAAGACCCATTTTACGTTACGTAATAGAACGATCGTGAAGAGGTTAAATATTGTGTATGACAAAAGAATAATATTACCAGATTATAGGACACTACCCTACGGGTATTAGTGATATTTTGTGAAATATGCCTGAATCAAGTGTTTTGACTGCAGACTGCACCATCCTTTTTCAGGAATTGTAAGTGGTCCACAATGACATAAGACTTATTTGTAAAGAGTCTAATGTATAATTCAGACAAAAATGTGCTCTGTGAAGTCTGATAATTCTGTGTACATTTATACATGTTTATACACTTTTTTTTTATTTTTTATGTGATGTTCTGTTACATGCTTTTGAAAATAAAATTCATTGAAAACACTTCAAAGAAATTAAACGATTCATTACCCACCAGGTAAAAATCCTCTATTCATTTTTTTTCCACACTAAATCTATCAGAACAATAAGTCTTAAAGCATATTATTTAATCATTTAAAAATCCAAAATAAGCAACAGATAGGTGTTTTGGGTCACCACATGCCCCCGTTTATTGAGACTTACCAGGATGCAAAAAGTCTCCCTTTCAGCTTTCCTGTTAATAGATTATAAAAACACAGACTCCTGAAAGATTTCGACTCAGAACAGATTTACTGTCTGACTATCCTATGGTCTACGTTCAGAAAAGAGTTTAAAATGAGTTCGAGACTTTCCAGAAATCTTTACCTTTTAAAGTTATTATACAGGAGCACCCCCAAACATCGAAAGGCTATTTTGCATTCGTCAAAATAGATAAAAAGAAAAAGATCAATATTGCAAGAAAAATCGTATGATTAACCAATGATTATCAGAAGTTTACAACTGTTAAATATCTCCACATATGCCTACGTCCTTTTAAAGATGTATTAAATATTTCGCCCATATTCACTTTTAAATCAGTGACTGTTGCAAGGTGATGTTTTTATTTTATTTTATTTTTTACTGTTGAAAATCTTTATTGAAGAACTCTGTACCCTTATCTGTTTGTAACTTTGCAAGGATATGACACCTCTCAAAATAGACGTAAAAGGTTTAACCACAACAGACCTCGTTTTTCCAAAGGTCTGGTCCATATGTAATTGCTGAACACATTAATAACCGTAATAATATATTTTAATACCATAGTTATATTTCCAAAACCCATATCAACTAAGTCTGTTTGAAACTATTGATCTTCCCCCATAAACGACAGCGCTTATATTTTATTGACTGGCCAGCCTTTCGCTTTATCAGCTAATCTTACCACACGCTGCTGCTGCGTGGTGTATTTTTAATCCCCCTTTTTTTTCTTTCTTTTTTTTTTACCATCTGTGTGCACCAGAGTTCGTGGGGTCATAGTAAATTTTTTTTTTTTTTCATGTCGATACAGTGATTTTCAGAGAAGAATGAATCACGTTAAACAAGTTGTTGAGATTTTTTATTTATTTATTTATTTTACAAACATACATGATAAATATATTTTTATTTCAAGAATATCAGTCTTAGATTGTATACTTTTTTTATTTCAGTTAATTAAAAACACAAGGAATAAAACCACAGAGGTTTTTACAAAACACACACTTTATTATTTATTTTTTCGTATTCATACATACTTTTTATTTTCAGTTAATTAAAAACACAAGGAATAAAATAAAAGCATAGAGGTTTTTACAAAAAACACACTTTTTTATTTATTTTCGTATTCATACATACTTTTTATTTTCAATTAATTAAAAACACAAGGAATAAAATAAAAGCATAGAGGTTTTTTACAAAAACACATTTTTTTTTTTTTCGTATTCATACATACTTTTTATTTTCAGTTAATTAAAAACACAAGGAATAAAATAAAAGCATAGAGGTTTTTACAAAAAAACACACTTTTTTATTTATTTTCGTATTCATACATACTTTTTATTTTCAGTTAATTAAAAACACAAGGAATAAAATAAAAGCATAGAGGTTTTTTACAAAAACACATTTTTTTTTTATTTTTTCGTATTCATACATACTTTTTATTTTCAGTTAATTAAAAACACAAGGAATAAAATAAAAGCGTAGAGGTTTTACAAAAACACATTTTTTATTTATTTTCGTATTCATACATACTTTTTATTTTCAGTTAATTAAAAACACAAGGAATCAAATAAAAGCATAGAAGTTTTACAAAAACACATTTTTTATTTATTTTCGTATTCATACATACTTTTTATTTCAGTTAATTAAAAACACAAGGAATAAAATAAAAGCACAGAGGTTTTACAAAAACACACTTTTTAGTTTTACATATGATTTAAAGAAATGTTTGGCAATCCAGGAGGTGCAGCAATTTCCCATCTTCAAACCGAGGTTTCAGCACCAACGAGTTTCCACTTCTCGACAGCCACGTAGATATTTTCCTCACAGCTTTCATCGACGAGTTTCTGTCTGATAGACCCCAGATGTTCCACAATGTACATCTCATCTTTGAGCTCAAACAAAATGGTCTCCACAGCTCCCTGGATTCTTTGCAGGTGGGGGGTAGCTCCGTACAGATTCAAAGCCTGAGCTAAGATAGTTTTCAGCTCGGGTTTGAGGAGTTTCAGACGGATCTCGTCAAAACAACCGTAAAAATAATACGGTGTAGGCTCAAACAGACACGAGTGTCTTGTTTGGGACGGATGGTCTACGGCAGAGTATGTGAGCGGAATGGAGTGGGAGCGAAGCGAGGAGTGGAGCGGCATGATTTTGAATCGAGCGCGGAGCGGGTTTTTTAAAAGTCGGAGCGTCGTGGTTTTCACTCGCTCCGAGCGCGCTCCACTACCGCTCTATCACGAGGACAATTCATGCCAACGGCTCATTATAGAACTGCATTTTTAGTAAGGATTCACGTGTTAAACACATTACGTTAGCATGATACAGATGGATCACTCAAATCAGAAAAAAATGTGAGGGTTATGATGACACCGATGGACATGAGTGGCTGCGGGAGGTTATAGTTATCAAGCCTGTACTGAATATGAGCGGGCACCACGATCTCATGAAAGTGCGAATCTATAGCACACATTTTATTTCTCGTGCCTATTATTATATGGCAAAAAATTGTTTGTGCGTGCAAATGACGCACACTAAACCCCTTGGTTAGGATGGGTGTGAAGTGCGTTCTTGCCATTAAGTGCGTATCGTAGGCTATGCCCACGAGAAATAAAATATAGATAGCCTACGCACTTTCATGAGATGGGGCGCTGGATCGGGCGGGGTGAAAGCACATTTTAAACAGGTAACACTTATTCACCAACGCAATCGCTTTCTCACTAATGCATTGCATTCAAACAAATGTAATCATACAGTCGGCTATCTGTCAGTATTTGATTTTAAATGAGCATGAATCTGTGAGAAATGTAGCGACCCGTAGATAAATAACTGATGAAAACGTAGTTATTTTCTTCTTTCCAAACAAAATGTGCTCTGCAAAAAGCAGCAATGATATTTAATTTATAATGCTGATAACCTGTAATAAGCATAGCATGTCATAGGAAAAGTTTGCACACTATCCAAATTCAATAAACAACATTGCAACTATTCTCCTAACGTTGTTTTTTTATTTATTTACTATGCCTATGTATCTATTATGATGAGGAGACATTTTGTGAGATTTTAAAGCATACTTAAATACTTTATTCGGAATTTCCTTGGGGAGCGAACACGGAGCGGTGTTTCTGATATCAGTGAGCGAGGAGTGGAGCGGGAGCGGTAAATGGTGAACCCGTAGCGGAGTGATTATATAATGCTTGGAGCGTGGAGGGGAAATTGTTGCCGCTCCACTCCGCTCACATACTCTGGTCTACGGTACATCCAACGCAATCCTTCTTCATTTGCTTATCAATCAGATATTCCAGTATGATGGCAACAGTTGCTTTAATAATCCTGTGTCCTACATCCCCTATACATACATCCGGTTTGTCCGCTGACGCGTCACCGCTCACGCAGGTTAAAGGGGGTGGATCCAGTCCGAATGCACCTGCTCCGTAACTTGTGAGGAATGCCAGATTGTGAAATCCAAAATCTGTACAAAATTTATTCAGCCAGTCGATGTTTCTTTGTGTACATCCGCTCGCTACATCCGATAATCCCAAACCCCGTGATAATCCGTTTGACGGGTAACCATCAACAGATCCGGGAGGGGAGAATGGTGAGATGATATCCTCTTGAGACATAGTGCGAGTATGAGCTGGACTGGCGGAATGCGAAGGTATTATTATTTGTAGAGCGTGGGTGGTGCTATATGCACGCCCCTTCTAGTGGGTGTACACCATTCCGGGTGAAACAACTTCACTTTAATACTCTCGTATCTGTCAAAAGCGTCGCACCATTGGAAAAGTTTATGTATTTCAGAAATGAAGTTTTATTAACTAAGTTCGGGAGGAGCACGTTCAGATAATTGACACGAGTGGACAGCAATCAGCAGCCAATGATAAGAGGGTACAAATAGACTCAGCAGTCTTACCTCGATCCATCGGCAGTTTGCAGCATTCGGCCATGTCCGAATCTAGCTCTTCCCGTTTCGATAAAGAATCTTTCTTCCTTCAGAATTAGAAATCTTTGCCACAACACAGTAACGTCATTTTCTCGTGGGCGTCACGCCAAACAAACGGGCGAAACATCCGCAATCTACTTCCGCGTATTTCTTTAAACCGGACCATTCAATAATTACTGCCATATAGAAATGGACAAAACAATGCTGCCCTCTTAACGCAAAGGAACGGACCTTCCTACAGCATCAGGCTGCCGCAACAGGTCGTAAGTTAAGCCACGCAGCAGATTCAGTCCCGGCTGATCCACACTCTCAAACATCTGCCGGGTCAACTCTGTGACTGCTTAGCTCAAAACTTTTGTGTCCCTGATTGAACTTCGCATCGCTTCAATTGTTGAATGACGAGCAAGTTATGCTATCTGGGTAATAATTGCGATCGGAGGATCACACGTTTTAAATGGTTTCTGTACAAATTATTTGCTTTCCTTAATCTCGATGCTTCCTTATGGCGTAAACTCACATGTAAACAGTAGAACTGGGAATCGAATCCAAAAAACAATCGATTGCGAGGCGTTAGGAATTGAGAGTCGATTCCAAAGTTTGGAATCGATTCCATTAAAGGGAATCGTATCCTCTTTTAAGATTTTAACTCAAACCGCGGCTTGTAACCGATTATATTTGTCAATACAATCACGTCACCTATAAATAAATAAAGTTTAGACTAATTCAAACCCACAGCTTCACAATTTGGTTTTACTGATTATTGATAAGAACGAAAAAATCGGCTGGGAACGCGACCCTAAATCACAAATAAATAAATAAAATGAGAAAATAAGGGGGCTTTTACACAGGGCTCGTTTGCTGCGGTCTGAGCACGTTTGTTCCCGACACCCCCCACAGCGTGGGTCTGTTTTCGCACAAAACTTGTTTCTATCACACAAAACTTGTTTCTATCGGATCTGGTGCGTTTGCGTGCATCTTACGTCATCGCAAACGTGCACGCGCATGATAGAAAGCAGAACGCGGGTTATGTCATGTTTTTATTTATTTATTTATTTATTTATTTTCATTAATTTGCTGCTATCATGCGCAGTTGAATGAACAGTACGGGTTTATTGTGCGTGTGTCTCATAAGGTGGACTTCTGCTACTTGCAAACGGACTCTTAAGGAGACAGTGGATTTCTAAATGTGTTGCTCTGATTCCATGCACAATGCTCGAATAGGTAATTCCTCAACAATATCATCCCTTACTTATTTTAACTGAATACATCACATAAGCTAAAAACGCATGCGCAGGATACTTGCTTCCTGAACAAGTGCGCACCCGAGTCCGTGCTGCTTTCACATACACGCAAACCGTGGCACGGTTCGGAAGCAAGACCATCTCCTCCAGGTAGTCTCGGGTTCGGTACCCCAGTGCGCACCCGTTTCCCATAACGGCATTCACATTAGCGATTTTAAAGCGAACCGTGCCCCGTTACGGACTTAACTGCCAGGGTGAAAGCTCCCAAAGCCATTTTCAAACGTTAATAAGATGTGCATAATCCTGCAAAGATTTAATCTCCCCTCTTTTTCGCATCTTTGATTATGCTCAAGAAGATGATCTACTTCTCCCTTCGCTCGGCTTCACAACACAGCTCAATTTGCACAGGTACGTTTCTCCACTCCACTCCACTGCACTCCACTCCACAGTGATGTCTCCTCTGCTTCCACAGGTGCTCTCTTTCTCTGGCGAATTTTTCTGCACTGCCACAGCAGTGATGTCTCCTGCTTCCACAGGATCTGTTTCTCTGGCTAATTTTCTCCACTGCCACAGCAGTGAGGTCTACTCTGCTCCAGCTAGAACTCTGTTTTCTGTAGCTAATTTTCTACACTGTCCCAGCAGTGACGTCTACTCTGCTCCCACAGGAGCTCTATTTCTCTGGCTAATTTTCTACACTGCCACAGCAGTGACGTCTCCTCCGCTCCCACAGGAGCTCTGTTTCTCTTGTTAATGTTCTACACTGCCCCAGCAGTGTATGTCTCCTCTGCTCCCACTGGAGCTCTGTTTCTCTGGCTAATTTTCTACAATGCCCCAGCAGTGATGTCTACTCTGCTCTTACTGGAGCTCTGTTTTCTCTGGTTAATTTTCTACACTGCCACAGCAGTGATGTCTCGTCTCCTCTGCTCCCACAGGACCTCTGTTTCTCTGGTTAATTTTCTCCCCGCCACAGCAGTGACATCTCCTCGGCTCCCACAGGAGCTCTCTTTCTCTGGCTAATTTTTCTCCACCGCCACAGCAGTGACGTCTCCTCGGCTCCCACAGGAGCTCTCTTTCTCTGGCTAATTTTCTCCACTGCCACAGCAGTGTCGTCTACTCTGCTCTCACAGAAGCTCTGTTTCCCTGGCTAATTGTCTTCACTACCACAGCAGCGACGTCTCCTTCCCCCTACAGGAGCTCTGTTTCTCTGACTAATTTTCTACACTACCACAGCAGTGTCGTCTCCTCCGCTCCCACAGGAGCTCTGTTTCTCTGGCTAATTTTCTACTCTGCCCCAGCAGTGACGCCTCCTCGGCTTCCACAGGAGCTCTCTTTCTCTGACTAATTTTCTACACTGCCACAGCAGTAATGTCTCCTCTGCTCCCACTGGAGCTCCGTTTTCTCTGGCTAATTTCCTACACTGCTACAGCAGTGATGTCTCTTCTGCTCCCACAGGATCTCTGTTTCTCTGGCTAATTTTTACACTGCTATAACAGTGATGTTTTCTCTCCAGTACATCACTATTCAGAATTATAACTCCTGCTAAAACCCCTAATTGATTATTTTCTCTGTCCAGTGAGCATTGGTCTCCAAGCGGACGTTGCATGCATCAAAGTTATCCTCCAAGCAGTATCTCCCAGGACCCTTCAATCCTATGTTACTGCTTGGAGATAATGTAAAGAAAGAAAACGATAAAAAAAATGAATCTTATAACTGGCCTTTCCCTGATCTTTCTCTTTTCAATCAAATCTTTTATCATTGTTATAATCTTTTATCAATGACTTAATATCATTGAGAGCCTACAAATCGGGTCCATTAAAGGTTATCTGAACGGCATCCAGTTTTTTCTATAAACTGACGTACGGCACTCTTTCCGTGGAGATAAACAATTCACAAACCCTGATTAAA
This sequence comes from Pimephales promelas, assembly GCF_016745375.1. Next base: position 900,658 of record NW_024121765.1, on the reverse strand, counting down.
ATGATTCTAAGATCCTAGCCCACCCGCTCCGACGCCTAACAACCCATAACACTGGACATTCTCATCAAAGGTATTCAGGCTTTCCGCACCGGCTACCAGCCCCTCAGTTCCGCTCACACACTCGATGCCATGTTTAAACTAGTTTTTCGTTTTCTTAGACACTCAGAAACCGCCATCATTTCGTGAGAGGAGTGAGTGCTTTCCCAGTGGAGCACTTACATTTTTTCTTCTTCATCCAGCAAGCAGTTGGTCTCTCCGTGGATGCAGTGTGAGGAAAATCTCCTGGGCAAGCACTCATTTTTTCTCTTTTCAGGTTTCCTCTTTCCGTTCAGCGAACATTGGTCTCACAGCGGACGGAGTGAGAGCTTTCCCAGTAGAGCACTTGCATTTTCTTTTTCATCCAGCGAGCAGTTGGTCTCACAGCGGACAGAGTACGAGAAAATCTCCAGGACAAGCACTCATTTTTCTCTTCTTTCCGTTCCAGTGAGCATTGGTCTCATAGCGGATGGAGTGAGTGCTTTCACAGTAGAGCTCTTATATTTTCTCTTTCATCCAGCGAGCAGTTGGTCTCACAGCGGACGGAGTACGAGAAAATCTCCTTGACAAGCACTCATTTTTCTCTTTCCAGTCTTCCTATTTCCATCCAGCGAGGATTGGTCTCACAGCGGATGGAGTGAGAGCTTTCCCAGTAGAGCTCTTACATTTTCTCTTTCATCCAGCGAGCAGTTGGTCTCTCAGCGGACGGAGTACGAGAAAATCTCCTTGACAAGCACTCAATTTTCTCTTTCCAGTCTTCCTCTTTCCGTCCAGCGAGCATTGGTCTCACAGCGGATGGAGTGAGAGCTTTCCCAGTAGAGCTCTTTCATCCAGCGAGCAGTTGGTCTCACAGCGTACGGAGTACGAGAAAATCTCCTTGACAAGCACTCATTTTTCTCTTTCCAGTCTTCCTCTTTCCGTCCAGTGAGGATTGGTCTCACAGCGGATGGAGTGAGAGCTTCCCCAGTAGAGCTCTTATATTTTCTCTTTCATCCAGCGAGCAGTTGGTCTCACAGCGGACGGAGTACGAGAAAATCTCCTGTACAAGCTCTCATTTTTCTCTTTCCAGTCTTCCTCTTTCCGTCCAGTGAGCATTGGTCTCATAACGGACTGAGTGAGAGCTTTCCCAGTAGAGCACTTATATTTTCTATTTCATCCAGTGAGCAGTTGATCTCACAGCGGATGCAGTGTGAGAATCTCCTGGGCAAGCACTAATTTTTTCCACTTTTCAGTTTTCTTCTTTCCATCCAGCGAAGATTGTCTCAAAGCGGATGGAGCAAGAAAGTTTCCCGGTAGTGCACTCACCTTTTCTCTTTCATTTCAGCGAGCATTTGGTTTCACAGCGGATGCAGCTTGAAAACCTCCTGGACAAGTATACTACAACCACACCTCATTCGCAGTCCACAAGGCCCGTGAGTCCAGGCAGTGAGCCACCATCACGGGCCTCCCTGAACAAGTATCCAGGCCCATTCTCGAGATGCCAGCCCGCCAATCTTGGCACTCTTTGGGGGGCTTTAGTCCGGCGGCTGTCCTCTGCTCTTTAGACTTTTGGGGGGAGTACTCTGGGTTCGGGCAGAATTCCGAGCTCGGAGCCCTCCCTCCGGACAGCACGCCAAATACGCATTGAATCTTACTCACTCAAAATTATATGTAAGTGTGAACTCGTGAAATGAAGTTTTATTAACTAAGTTCGGGAGGAGCACGTTCAGATAATTGACACGAGTGGACAGCAATCAGCAATCAGCAGCCAATGATAAGAGGGTACAAATAGACTCAGCAGTCTTACCTCAATCCATTGGCAGTTTGCAGCATCCCTCCTCCACCCCTTCTCCACACTCCTACTTCTCCACACTCCTCTTTCTAAAATATCACTTACATACGGGGGGAGTACTCTGGGTTCGGGCAGAATTCCGAGCTCGGAGCCCTCCCTCCGGACAGCACGCCAAATACGCATTGAATCTTACTCACTCAAAATTATATGTAAGTGTGAACTCGTGAAAAAATACCATTCAAATTCGCGATATCTTTCCATTGAAAGATGAATTTTAAATCATAAAATCGTAGATGTTCGCTCTCTTTGATAGGCCACGCATAGAATGTAAATGTAGTCCTCGTCATACTTATTGATGTGGTCCGCAAGCAACCTGTATCTTGTCCCAAAACTCAGCCCCAACCATTCAGCTATAAATAGCGGCTCACTTCCACCATCTTGCAAGTCCCTCCACACTTTTGTATAAAATAAAATCCAATCTCTCTCGGTAAACAACAAATCGGGGTCTTCTGTCATATTCGTTGTAAACCGTTCGTCCCCGTCCACATTACTCAGTCGGACTTCACGGTTATGTTTGTCGAAATTGTAAATGCATGCACGTCCATCTGACAGCTGAAAAGAATATTCCACACGGCCCAATGGTTCGTGAAGAAACTTCGTTAATGACGGTCCTCGTTTTTTCCTAGGTGCTAGAGTCAGATCCGCCATAGCCTCATCAATGTTTATTTCAGGAGTCTTGGGTTCGGGTGCAGTAGCCATTATAGCCGAATAAGTTTTTCTAGTTAAACCACAAAAAGAGAGTATTGAGCTTCTGACTTTTAAAACAGCCTCTGTCAGAGTATGGGAGGTGTTTACGTGTGTCTCTATGAAGCGTGACCCAATCCGCCGTGCGTGCGTCATCTAGGGCGGGCTAGGAGGCGGAGTCACCCCGGGTCCGTGTGGTCTGTACAGCAAAGGCATTTCGGACAGGCTTTTCAGGTGAGCGGACGCTTTTTAAAACAGTCCCTTATGACGTTGGGGGTGGGGGTGTTGTACATGTGGGTACTCCGTGGACAAGGGGTCACGTGATGTGGGAGTGTCGTGGGAGGAGTCTGCGTGTGGCTCCGTGCACACATTCAAACAACCACTATTGTTTCTTCCATCGAGCTGAATGGACGTGTTTTGCAGACCTCCTCGGAATTACAAAAACACAAGTTTGAATCGGAGGACTTTTGAAATATCTGTAAAGTTTTGGATAAAGAGTTGATGTTGGATCTTTAAAACAGGATAAACGTAAGTCTGTAATGAAAAACTTTTCATGTAATGAAAAACTGTCTTGTTTGACTTTTTCTGTAAAATGACCGGACTTTGACTTTTTTCACATATGAATGCATTTTTAAACTGTTTTAAAGGTTTTAACATTTACAGATGTATAAAACAGTAAAGACACGCGTATTTTAATATTTTTAAACGATATGTAATTGTATAACTTTTGTCCGTATATTTTATTATTGTGATTGAAGGCTTTTTTTAAACAGATGTTTATTTAAAAACGTGCGTCTTAATGATATAAATTGTTTTAATACCTTTAAGCACTGTTACTGTGAAATACCACAGGCTTTTAGATGTTTTAAGAAAACACTATTTAATGCACACGCTAAAGATACGTGCATTTTAATACTTTTAAACAACGTGTCGTTATAAAAAGTGTAGCTTTTGTTCAGATGTTTATATAAAATGGAGCAATTTACTAAATAGTGTGTAAAGGTATGACTCGTACTGCGTCTTAATGATATAAATTGACTAAAAATGGTTTTAAACACTTTTAAAACAGATGTTTATTTAAAAACGTGCGTCTTAATGATATAAATTGTTTTAATACCTTTAAGCACTGTTACTGTGAAATACCACGGGCTTTTAGATGTTTTAAGAAAACACTATTTAATGCTCACGCTAAAGATACATGTATTTTAATACTTTTAAACAACGTGTCGTTATGAAAAGTGTAGCTTTTGTTCAGATGTTTTATATAAAATGGAGCAATTTACTAAATAGTGTGTAAAGGTATGACTCGTACTGCGTCTTAATGATATAAATTGACTAAAAATGGTTTTAAACACTGTAAAACGTAAGTCTTTTTAAAAAATAATGGTTTAGAAAAACAGTTTTCTGGAATGAAAAAACCCACTTGTTTGACTTTTTCTGTAAAATGGTCGATCTTTGACTTTTTAATGCATTTTTAAACTGTTTTAGAGGTTTTTAACATAAAATATATATGAAGCTGTGTATTTTTAATGAAACACTAAAAATGTATTTTAGAAAACTTTTTTAATAGAACACTAAAATATATTACAACGTTATTGTATTTGAAACTTGTAATATTTGTTTGTACAACTTCAAGTCTGTGTAAAAGATTTTTCTTTTAATAAAAATCACTAAACCTATCTTTGTTTTATGTCATCCTTAAAGATTGAAAATGTATTGTTTTTCCACCAAATTTTGTACATTTTTACATCGAACAAGACAGGTGTAACAGGTGTACAATCGCTAGCGTCCAGTCCGGGACCGGGTCGCGGTGGGATGGGGGGTCCGGTTCGTGGGAAAATTTTCCCACGATCACGTGACCAGTCCAGAAGTGGGGTGGTGGTGAAGGGATGGTGGGGGTGGAAAGAGAAGGGGAGACCGTGGGAATTTTCCCACGGTGTACGTACAGTCCATAAATGGGAGGGGGTAAAAGGGGCGAGGCTTATTTTTATGGGGGGCAATAAAACTGTCACTTTCAGTTTGATGACTTGTGCCCCATACATTCTCTCTGCTAAGCGAGCGCTCTACCATTTGAGCTAATTCCCCTCCACGACGTGGCGAGAATGTGTCCATCACTCTCAAAGAAAACGGCCTGGAGCGATACCTTTCGTCTGTGCAAGTGCTGCAGCGTGGCCACAAAGCAAAGAGACCGTATTTCCTCTGTGCCGGCAACTTTGCACTGCCTACCGTTTAGTTGCACATTTAATGAAACTTTTGTTCTTTAAGCCTCAAAAACGGAAATATTTGCGGCCAGGCAGTAGCAGAAAGGGCGTGTGTGTTGGCTCGTTGGTCTAGGGGTATGATTCTCGCTTAGGGTGCGAGAGGTCCCGGGTTCAAATCCCGGACGAGCCCCTTAGGCTTTGCTTTTAATCTCTTCGGCCTGACTAGGGCGACCGGGGAATTTGGGGAGAAAAGCAGTCTGGGCCGGTGAGGTTAGCTCAATTGGTTAGAGCGTGGTGCTAATAACAGCACTTTCACTGCCTTTCAGACGGCCAGGTACCAGCGTGAGGTGGTTCCATGGTGTAATGGTTAGCACTCTGGGCTTTGAATCCAGCGATCTGAGTTCAAATCTCTGTGGAACCTTTTCAGCTTTTTTTGTGGAAGGGCTGGAAAAAACAGAGCTGTTGCGCAACCGCTGATGTGGCAGTGAAACTGGCAATCTGAAACCCAGTCGGGATCGGGGAAACGTGGGCTTAAAAAGAAAAAGCTTCACTTGCTCTTTGCTGTCCACCTTCTGGGCTGAATGACTAAACACCTCTGCCGCTCGGTGGGAAAAAGCCACCCACGCCAAGGTTCCATGGTGTAATGGTTAGCACTCTGGACTCTGAATCCAGCGATCCGAGTTCAAATCTCGGTGGGACCTGTTTTTGACAGGAATGTGCGCAGTACCTGGTCCGAAAAAAAAACCTTTCCTCAGCGCTCATCCTCAAAAGCTCATCTAGGGAGTGCCCCTTTGAAGTGAGCGTAAAAAGGGCATTGCACAGCGTGGAGAATGCGCGCGTCGATCCCGCTACCTCTCGCTTGCGCCTGCTGCTTCCTACCGGTTGAGCCAAAGTAAGCCCAAAGTAAGCCCACGTGAGCCAATCGCGTTCTCTCCTGGGGCTTACTTTTGACCAATCGCGTTCTTTCCTGGGGCTTACTTTTGACCAATCGCGTTTCTCTCCTGTGGCTTACTTTTGACCAATCGCGTTTCTCTCCTGTGGCTTACTTTTGACCAATCGGTGACCGCTATTATTATCGTCACCTTTGCAATCTTCACAACAGGTAAGGCTATTCTTCACGACTGTATAATCGATCATTATTTATTTATAAACAGTGTGTATTTTTAGACAATTAAACATGCCAATAAAACTATCTAGCGTGTAATAGCACACGTTTTCTTCTGTACATATGAACCTGCAACTTTTCCATGATAAATACAGTAAAAAACATGTAACTACTGTCAAGATAATTAGCTGACCGCTAATTAAGCTATATCCTCCTTAAACCAATTTTTTTGTTAATTAAGTATTTTTTGTGTCATTACATTATTTTGAGCACAAGAACATTTATAGAAAAACTTAAAAAAAACGTTTAATTCATAAATGTTATACTATACTATGTTATACATCAGTATACATATTTATGTTATACTTTTAAATACTATGTTATACATATTTAAAAAGATATGAATAGGCAAAAACATGTTTGTTTTTTTAAATCACTAATATAATTTTTTAGGTTTCAGGATACAAATGATTCTCAATTTGATCTATTTGATGATCATATTATTATGAATTGTCATACGCTTTTATGTTATATTTTGTGTTTCGTAGTAATCTCTGCCACAAAATCTAAATAAAACAAAACCATTTAAGCATGGCATGATATCAGCAAGATTGTACCAAGAAGTGTTATTTATTTTCTTATTAATAAGTTCATCACACTATTTACAATTTGTACACAAGGCAATTCAAAGTGATTCACAGTTGTGTATAAAAAACAACAATAATGCTTATGAACATAATAATAATAATAATCATTAATTATTATAATATTATAATAATTAATTACATAAAAAACAAATACTGTAGTAAAATACTTTCAGTTGGAATATGACAGCTATCTAACGTTCTGTTTATGCCTGAGTCCTTTCAGATAAAGTATGCATACCCAGTTTTACGAAGAACCTCTGAGGGTCGACTCCTTATGGGGCCAACTGAGGAGGCCAATAGGAGGGAGATCGTCTTGGCAGGGAGGGCCAGGAGTAAGGAGGAGGTCCTGGCTGAGGCCACTGCCTTTGTGAGGCAGAATGGAGGGAATCCTGGAGACCAGTTCCTGGTTCTGGCTCACTGCAAGATCCAGTTTGGGAAACACCAGGGTCAGCGATTCCTGTGGCTGCTGGAGAACTCACTGGGGTATGCCTGCTATCTGGTCAGCAGCATTTTGGGGGAGGAGGAGAGGGACAACCTGCTGTCGGCCAACAAACACCTGTTCCTCAGATACACCTCGCAGATCAGGGAGGTTGGCGATGCTGTGGAGGTGTATCAGAAAAAACAGGCCATGCTGCTGGAGGCCCAGAGGACAGGAGACTCTGGATGTCTGATGGTGGAGTTTGGGGATTTTAAGGGTAGGTCAATGAAGGAGGTGTATGAGGACCCAAGCAAGGAGGCCCAGGCTCTCATCACCTACCTGAAGAAGGCAAAGGCCAGGCCTAACACTAACATGGCCCTTTTCAAAGCATACGTGCTGAAGAGGCAGGCTCCAGCCCACATGCCCAGCACCACTGTGCCCATAGCATCTGTCCCCACTGCTGCTGTGCCCACTGCCACTGTGTCTGTTCCTCCTCCACCTACTACTGCCACTAAGAACAGGGCGGCACTGCCGGCAACCAATGTGAAGGCCCTTTTGGCGCGGGGGAAGCATTTATCTGCTTCACTGCTGGCACAAAAGATTTTGTCTCCAGCCAAACCCTGTAAGTGATTTGCTAGCTTTTAAATCATTACAGTATATATTATGCAGTATATATGTGTGACGAAAATACGTGTTCAACAGCTGCAGGACCACGTGTACCTCCTGCGTCTGAGTCCGCAGCCCGGAGACAGCTCTTTACATGTGGTGAGTATCACTTAACACATACAAGTGTGTTGGTGACATCTGCTTAGTGTTTTATGTTATTTTACAGATTCTGCTGCTACGGATTTTTTTGAGGAGGAAGATGACCTGGAGATGGCAACTGTAGCCTCCCAAGCTGAAGAACAACTTCCTCAAGGTATGTAAATCTTAAACAATACTTTACAAACAACTACAAATAAAACAAAACAGTATTTTTTAAATGACATATCATATTATTTTATTTCACAACACAGAGGAATGGCACTTCTCACGTGTCAATCTACATTCACTCTTTGAGTGAACATCCTCACAGGAAAAAAGAGAATTTAAAGGTGTCTCAGACTTCCCCCACTCCCCTTGGAATAAGTGGCTGTTGTAGTGTTTGGTCTGCTTCGCTTCACACTTGGGTGATCTCATCTTTTTTTCTTCTTGTATTTCTTCTAATGGTGCTTGGTTGAAAAACAGGATGATTTTCACTGCTTCCTTCCATCTTTTCATCATCATGTCGTCTCTCTACTAATCATACATGCTTTGCAGTAAACCTTGTAATCGCAGTAGCTGTCCAGCAGAGCTGAGAAAGTCATGCAGTGAAAGTCTAAAACAATAAGATAATTTTGTTGTGTTTTTTTACGCTCCAGCCACTGCAGGCTCGAGAGGCCCTGCTCCTGCTACTGCCCCTGCTCCTGCCCCTTATCCTGCTCCTCCAGCATTGTGGACCCCTGGCCAGGTGTCCCAGTCGCCTGCAGAGCTTCCTGTCCACTGGAAAGAGCAACTCCCATCTTTCCAGCAGGACTGGATCAGGAAGACTCTGTTCAGGGCCAACTTAAAAACAGGGAAGCCTGAGCTGGTGCCACATCCCAACTTCTGGTGGTATCCTCCCCAGCCCCCTAGTTCTCCTGATATTTTCTTCTGCCGCACTCTGTTCCTCTGGATGCCGCTGAAGATGTGGTCCATTCCACTTGTCTGTGTCCAGCCAGCCTGCAATAACCACAAGCTGACAGCTGCTGGCCTTTATCGCACTGTGCGCAAGGTCCTGGACATAGACGGGTGGTATGACATGGCCACAGAGTATCTGGAGTGCAAAGGGTGCAAGAAGAAGTATCCAGCCTGGTCTGAAGACATCCTGGGACAGCTCGACATGGGACACCGCAGAAAATTCCCCGCCATTCTGACATACAGGTAGAACACATTCGTATTTAGAGCAATGCACTGTAATTTGTTGTACTGTATAAAATCAAATACGTTGCTTTACTGACATTGAAATAATAAGATGTGACACTGAACAGAATTATTTGTCTGTCTGTAGGTACTCGTGTGACTACCGTGTAGTCATAATGATGCGGGAGAGGACCCGGGGGAACAGTGTCACACAGCTTTACAAAAAGCTGCAGGAGCTGCACACCTCAGCGTGGTCACAGCGGACGCTGGAGTACCTCACTGTCTGTGAGCCCTTCACAGACTCCTCCATTGTTGAGCCCTTCACAGACGCCTCCACTCTTTTCTGCGCCCCCGCCCCTCCCACTCATCCCCAAACCCAAGTGGCTGTTGTCCGTGTATGCCAGGGACGTCCTCTCGCGGCTACCTGAGGTCAAGGCCAAAATAACCTCAGTCTTTGGCTCTGTCCTCAAGATGGACTCCACCAAAAAGGTATAAAAAGTCAAGTTTGAGTAATAATAATTGTTATTATCTTAAATTTTTCTGACAATTGTTTTGTTCTACTGTTTTTAGGTCACCAAAAAACTGTCCGGCGCTGCTGCCAACACTGCTGGTTGGTGCACTAATGTTGGCAATGAGCACGGCCAGGTGTTGGTGTCAGTCCTCACAGCGGCAGAGGGGCATGGATTGTGGCCCATGGCGGTGGGTCTCATGAAGAGGTACAGGGAGGCGGGAGTGGCACCACCCGCCATCATGTATGTGGACAGAGACTGCTGCAGTCCACATGCACACAGACAGTCACAGGTCAGAGCCATGTTCATAGAGTGGGATGAGCTCCAAGTGCGCCTAGACATTTGGCACTTCATGCGGCGCTTTGCAGCAGGTGTCATCACGGAGGCTCATCAGCTCTACGGCACCTTCATAGCGCGGCTTTCCAGGTGCATCTTTGAGCTGGATCCAGATGATGTCGCTGCTCTACGGTTGGCCAAACAGGGGGAGTGTGAGGGACCAAGCAGTCAAGTGGAAAGGACACAGGATTTCCAATCAAAAAATGATTTATTAAATACAAAAAATAAAGTTACAAAATAAAGTCAGGTCTGGGCCCATAACAAAAAATGTTCAACTGAACAGAAACCTACTTAACAGAAATCAAATCAAACCAACCAAACCAACATGACCTCCTTAATGACGCACATGGGGAACTTATATACACACAGGACTAGTCCATTAAACACACACAGGGGACAACACAATCATCACTTAACAATTACAATGAACAAAATGTAATTAACTCAAATTATCAATAAAGGTCAAAAATTAAACTTACTCAACTAATTATAATAGAAAATAAACATGTAATCTGTAAATAGAATAAACAAAACTAACGTAATCAATCATAACCACCCCCCTGCTAATTGGCAACATGGATTAACCCAACACCATAAAATGGCAGCCACTGACACCATCCAGTCCTTTAATGGAATGGACCTCCACCAGAGCTCTGCGTCCCAGGCTGCCCCCAAACCTCCACTCTCCACACGCAGGTAACTTAAACTCAAATAAAAAAAACATTAACACAATATACCATTGACCACTAGAAAGTGTGCCCCCAACCTAGCCATAAATGGTACAAGTGTAAATGATAAATAAAGTGAATGTAATAAACCAAATCTGTGTCTGTCATTATTATGAATGGTTTATAAAGTGATCTGTAACAAATATTAAATGTAATGTACTAAATGGTAGCCAAAATAACATAAGCAAACAAAAGAAAAAGATGTGCTTTTTGCATGTTAGTTACCGCCTTGCTGTGTGGCCACGTGGTCGGCCATCACAGGGAGTTACAGGCCAGAGGAGCTGGTCCAGTCTCAGAGAAGGCTCTGGATAAGCTGATCAACAGGAAGGAGTTGGCACTGCACTGTTGGAAGCGGACCAGAGGAGTGGAGGAGACCACCTGGAGGATCAAGGCGCTCATTGATGAGATGGACAGTGAGAAGGGGAGGGACACTCTGGGTGTACCATTGCTGGACCACGAGGGAATCCTGGGGGTCTGGATAGATCAGCAGAGGCACATCGCCTGTATTCAGGACCCAGAGGGCTTCCCTCTGTACCAGAAGACAGACACACTGAAGAAGGGTCTCAGCTGCTATCGCTGTGCTCGTGGCTCCACCGCCTTGGAGTCTTTCCACCTCCATTTAAATCGCTTCATCCCAGGTAGGTTATAACTTTCATAACCTGCAAAAAACTTTAAACTTTTATAACCTATTCTGCCATACTGAATACAGATAACGTATATTTGACTTTATTTGACCTGTAGGGACCAGTGCCAGTGATGCGCATTTCCAGGCCTATCTCCTGGAAGGCCTGATGCGCTGGAACCAGGACCAGATGGATGAAGCAGTGAGGGGAAAGACTGACCTGAGGATCTACAGTAGCATTGAGAGGGAGGCAATGGACCGGCTCAGCCGCAAAGTGCTGAAGGTGTCCCTGGATGACCGCTACCAGCCTCCAGGGGCTTACACAGGTAAGAATTATTCATGTTAACTCAAACAAAAGATTATACATTATACAGGTGTACATTTTTTTATATTGTATTTCAAATAATTCAAATATTGGTCGAGTTATTTGTACTTTGTTTAATTTAGGCTTAATTTGACCCTTTATAGCCTTATTTCTTGGATTTCTTTTGCTAAAGTTAACTTGCTTTATTTTGCATTTATGTGTATTATCTTCTTGTATATTATCATTTTTTTGATCTGTTAAACTGCGTCAAGCCTACAAACGATCAAACTTTGAAAAATTTGATTGTTTTTTTTTTGTTTGTTTTTTGTTTTTTAAAGTTTTTTATGGACAAATAGCCACTACAGCTATAATAATGTGAATGTGCTTTGTATGTGTGTTCTTTTGCAGGGGAGCTGTTGGGTATGGAGTATCTATACAGTCAGTCTGGGAAATCCCTGACTGTTATGGATAACCCAGAAGAGGAGGATCGGCTGGTGGAGCAGATGACTGATGAGGTGGTGCAGGACGAAGGCCTTGTTGAGGAGGAACCTGAGGACCTCACAGTGCCAGTCCTCTATGACCCCATTGAGCCTGTCCCAGTCCACGGCAGCAGCCCCCAGGCCTTCAACCCCTGTCCCTCTGCACCAGGACCATCCTCACTACAGCCACCCACAGGACTGCAGCACCCTGCCCAGCCTCCTCTGCAGTCTCCTCCTCTGCGGCTCCTGTAAGTAAGCTTCTCATTACTAGTTTCTATTTGCTTTTGCACTCTGACATTTAACATGCTGTGTATTGTTATTGTAATAACCTGCAGGCTCCTGTTCTTGGACCCGATGGCGTTGCAGGCTGGGATAAGGTGCAGGATCTGGCTGAGTACCTGGTGTCCCTCCGTCAGGCACTCTACCTGGACGAGCAGCAGGTCACAGAGGTCATCCGTCTGTGGACTGCTCTTCCTGATGGGGACAAGAGGAAGATCCACTATCAGCCCAGACACCAGCCCAAACTGACCCACGGACGCTTCAAGGCTCCGAAAAACACAGGAGTGACACCGGGTGTGGACAGTGTGAAGAGGTGCCTGATTGGTCATCCTGGGGGACCGGCTCAGTGGCCCAGCACCAGTCGCTTAGTTGAGAGCATGTGCATCAAACTGTGTGCACAGCACAAGTCCCCAACTAAGAAGGATGGAGTCCGTCTTCCTCGTTGGACTAAGGTGCTCACAGATTACCACCACATCCGAGACCTGGTGCTGAACTGCCAAACTCTGATGGAGGCCACGTCACTTCAGCTGTTTATGCTGAATCAGAGGACTCTCACTCAGTGGTAAGCATGGTTTTACATTGACATTTGAAAGAAAGGGATAGCAGTCATTTATTATGAATACATTTTTGATTGCCGGTTTAATCGAAGGGAGAACGAAGTGACTCGAAGTGACTGTCCTTACCCAGGGCCTTGCTGCAGAAGACCGCATATCTGTGGCCAGCTCACAGCTTCCTGCTCCGCGTGAAAAGCTGGATGAGGCTCCCTCCACATCAGGGGCCCGGCACGAGTTTGTCCTTCCTCCTAACAGAGCGGGACAGGCTCCTAAGCTACGGCCGGGCAGACGACCTGCCAGTGCTACAATTGTGCGGCCAATTATGCCAGCAGCTCCTACTCCCCCAGTTCCTGTGCCAATTCCCCAGTTCATTTTATTGAACATTGCGCCCACGCTGCTGGCAGCTGGTGCAGGTGGCGCTTCAGCTGCTCTTCTCCTTGCGTCAAGACTTGCGAGAGGCTCCTGCTCCCACTGCCCCGGTGCCTGTATCCCGCTTCACGCAGAGGAACAGACGACGCAGGGCAGAAGAGGAGGCCAGTGGAGCCCACAAAAGGAAATATGTCCGTGAAGTGTCATTTAACAAATGCTCAAAGTGTGGGATGCCCAAAACCAAGGAGTTCGGCCACAGCCGCTTCGGCAGTGCCACGTTTTGCCCCAGTGTCTCTGGTGGCAAATCTTTAGAGGAGTGGCTGGTAGAACAGCGCCAGCAGAAAAAACCTGGACAGCCACCTCCATAATAAAAGTCTTCCAACACAGAAAAAAAGATTGTTTGTAAATACCTGTAAATAAATATCAATGTGTAAATACAGTTATGTTCTTTTTTTTCTCTCAATCTTTCTGTAATGTCTTGTTTGTTTTATTTATAATACAGAATGTTCTATTCTATTTCTACATTGTTAGTTGTTTATTGTTGTTCATTAATGGCTTGTAGTTTTAGTAAATAAATACTGTTCACACTCTTATTCATTGTGCTGTTTTTAATTGTCCTCGAATTTGCAAACTGTACATGGGGCCCACCCACTCTTTCATAGAGTATACATTGTACAAACCCAATTCCATAAAAGTTGGGACACTGTACAAATTGTGAATAAAAACAGAATGCAATGATGTGGAAGTTTCAAATTTCAATATTATATTTAGAATACAACATAGATGACATATCAAATGTTGAAAGTGAGACATTTTGAATTGCCATGCCAAATATTGGCTCCTTTTGGATTTCATGAGAGCTACAAATTCCAAAAAAGTTGGGACAGGTAGCAATAAGAGGCCAGAAAAGTTAAATGTACATAAAAGGAATAGCTGGAGGACCAATTTGCAACTTATTAGGTCAATTGGCAACATGATTGGGTATAAAAAGAGCCTCTCAGAGTGGCAGTGTCTCTCAGAAGTCAAGATGGGCAGAGGATCACCAATTCCGCCAATGATGAGGCAAAAAATAGTGGAGCAATATCAGAAAGGAGTTTCTCAGAGAAAAATTGCAAAGAGTTTGAAGTTATCATCATCAACAGTGCATAATATCATCCAAAGATTCAGAGAATCTGGAACAATCTCTGCGCGTAAGGGTCAAGGCCGGAAAACCATACTGAATGCCTGTGATCTTCGGGCCCTTAGACGGCACTGCATCACACACAGGAATGCTACTGTAATGGAAATCATAACATGGGCTCAAGAATACTTCCAGAAAACATTGTCAGTGAACACAATCCACCGTGCCATTCACCGTTGCCGGCTAAAACTTTATAGGTCAAAAAAGAAGCCATATCTAAACGGGAACCAGAAGCGCAGGCATTTTCTCTGGGCCAAGGCTCATTTAAAGTGGACTCTAGCAAAGTGGAAAACTGTTCTGTGGTCAGACGAATCAAAATTTGAAGTTCTTTTTGGAAAACTGGGACGCCATGTCATCCGGACTAAAGAGGACAAGGACAACCCAAGTTGTTATCAGCGCTCAGTTCAGAAGCCTGCATCTCTGATGGTATGGGGTTGCATGAGTGCGTGTGGCATGGGCAGCTTACACATCTGGAAAGGCACCATCAATGCTGAAAGGTATATCCAAGTTCTAGAACAACATATGCTCCCATCCAGACATCGTCTCTTTCAGGGAAGACCTTGTATTTTACAACAAGACAATGCCAAACCACATACTGCATCAATTACAACATCATGGCTGCGTAGAAGAAGGATCCGGGTACTGAAATGGCCAGCCTGCAGTCCAGATCTTTCACCCATAGAAAACATTTGGCGCATCATAAAGAAGAAGATGCAACAAAGAAGACCTAAGACAGTTGAGCAGCTAGAAGCCTTTATTAGACAAGAATGGGACAACATTCCTATTCCTAAACTTGAGCAACTTGTCTCCTCAGTCCCCAGACGTTTGCAGACTGTTATTAAAAGAAGAGGGGATGCCACACAGTGGTAAAAATGGCCTTGTCCCAACTTTTTTGAGATGTGTTGATGCCATGAAATTTAAAATCAACTTATTTTTCCCTTAAAATTATGCATTTTCTCAGTTTAAACATTTGATATGTCATCTATGTTGTATTCTAAATATAATATTGAAATTTGAAACTTCCACATCATAGCATTCTGTTTTTATTCACAACTTGTACAGTGTCCCAACTTTTATGGAATTGGGTTTGTATATAACACATATATTTGTGTGTATGTCTATATATGTATGTGTGTGTGTGTGTGTGTGTGTGTACTTATTTCAATATTTGTGTGTATTCATTTTAATAAAAAAAAATACATTTCGATATTTGTGTGTATAAAACATTCGACATTTAAAACATATATTTGAGAATTATATATATGTTTCATTTATATGAAACATTTAAAACATTTTATTTAGGACACAAGTGTCCTAAAATAATATTTGAAAAAACATTTGTGTTAGTTTTATTAAACCATAAACATGTAATATGCTTTTTTTTTTAAAAAAAATAATAATAATAATATACACTATTAATATCAATCAATATAATGAAATGTCACATAGATAACCAAATGATGGCGCATGCGCAGTTGATCACACACTAGTTGCGCAAAACACGGGTTCGAGCCCAGCCCGCGGAGGGTGACTTGTTTCACATGTAACTAAAACTCTTCAATAACGTACAGGAATATAGCCCGAATATTGTTGCAAGGCAAATTTGTGCGTTTTTTCGCGTTTTCTGCGTCCTTTTCGCTTGCGTGCTGGGCGCAAAGATTGGACCCCATCTTAGAGAGTAAGTGTGTTTCAAAAAATTAGTCAAAGAGAGTGTAAAAGTCTGTGTTTTTAAAAAATGAATCAAAGAGAGTAAAGGCCCGTACACACCGGGACGAATATCAGCACGCGTTATTCGTCAGCGTTTTTCAACGCGTTTTTTGTGTTCACACCCAAGCGTTTTTCGCTGACGATGAGCCGAGTGGACATGCAAATTCATTCCTTGACATTAGATGGCGCTTAATGTAAAACAGAAATATTAATAGAATACTATACTAGGGTGATCATATTCATGTCTCAATGTTTTATTATGACAGATAGAAAAAAAACGAATGAAATAATGATAGAAATAATGTCTTCTGTATTAGAAAAATAAATATATAAATAATAAATAACTAAAAGAAATGCCTCCAAATGTAACAAAAAATAGCTCTCACAAAATTACAAAAACGAACTAACAAAATCTATTTATATCTTTAGTTTTAATTCTCTTTATCTTGTTTTTCTTCCTCGTCCACCTTGTTTGCCCATATTTTGCTGTAGAACTGATCTTTCCCAGCAGTTTTTGTTTGAAAACCAGGACATTTTCATCACTTAAAAACAGTCAGGACAGGACGTGGAAACAGGACATGTGTAACGCAAAGTTGAGATGTTGCCCAGAGATAAAAACATAGCAGATGTCGGATGAACAGATGCACGAGAGACGAGAGTTGTCGTATTTCCCCGCGTTCAATAAAACCACTCAAACACTCGTCCTCCTCGTATGGGGATCGAGCGAGAAAAAAAAACAAAAACAAACATCTGGTCACAATAGAAAAATAAAATAAAAGAAAGAATACAAAGAGTCGGCAGAGCGGTTCTCCTCTCCTCACTTGTCAAAATCTAACTGACACTACGCACAAGCGCAGTTCCCATCTCAACTCAGATTTCTATAAAGCACAAAGTGACCGTTTTACACATGTCCCGGGAAAACAGGACTGTTGGTCACCCTATACTATACTATTATTACAGAAATACTAATATAAATATTATCTTATAGCTCTTTATGCTCCGAGACCAGCAGCTCAACATTCATCTTGCCCATAGGTATCTTATCTCTTCTTCGCCGTATGTGTCCTCGGCAAGACCGTTTTGTGTTTGAGCGCCCTCAAGTTGTTTTTTACTGTCACTTCAGAAGTACCAGACACGTGAGCAAACCCGCCAATCTCGTTGGTCGGATAGGTTTTGACGCGGCGCGTCAAACCAAAAAAACGAACCCGAGGCATTTTTTAAAAAATGACGCTTTTACGCGTGGCGTTTTTCGCGTCGGTGTGAACACTCACATTGGCGCCCATTGTTTATACACGAGGCGTTAAACGTCGACGAATAACGCGCGCGAAATTCGTCCCGGTGTGAACAGGCCTTAAGTGTGTTTTAAAAAATGAGTCAAAGAGAGTGTAAAAGCATGTGTTTTAAAAAATGAGTCAAAGAGAGTAAGTGTGTTTTAAAAAATGAGTCAAAGAGAGTGTAAAATTCTGTTTTAAAAATCAAAGAAAGTAAGTGTGTTTTAAAAAATGAGTCAAAGAGAGTGTAAAAGTCTGTGTTTCAAAAAATGAGTCAAAGAGAGTAAGTGTGTTTTAAAAAATGAGTCAAAGAGAGTAAGTGTGTTTTAAAAATGAGTCAAAGAGAGTAAGTGTGTTTTAAAAAATGAGTCAAAGAGAGTAAGTGTGTTTTAAAAAATGAGTCGAGAGTGTAAAAGTCTGTGTTTCAAAAAATGAGTCAAAGAGAGTAAGTGTGTTTTTAAAAATGAGTCAAAGAGAGTAAGTGTGTTTTAAAAATGAGTCAAAGAGAGTGTAAAAGTCTGTGTTTTAAAAAAATGAGTCAAAGATAGTGTAAGTCTGTGTTTTAAAAAATGAGTCAAAGAGAGTAAGTGTGTTTTAAAAAATGAGTCAAAGAGAGTAAGTGTGTTTTAAAAAATGAGTCGAGAGTGTAAAAGTCTGTGTTTCAAAAATTGAGTCAAAGAGAGTGTAAAAGTATGTGTTTTAAAAAATGAGTCAAAGAGAGTAAGTGTGTTTTAAAAATGATTCAAAGAAAGTAAGTGTGTTTTAAAAAATGAGTCAAAGAGAGTGTAAAAGTCTGTGTTTTTAAAAAATGAGTCAAAGAGAGTAAGTGTGTTTTAAAAAATGAGTCAAAGAGAGTAAGTGTGTTTTAAAAAATGAGTCCAGAGTGTAAAAGTCTGTTTTTAAAAAATGAGTCAAAGAGAGTGTAAAAGTCTGTGTTTTAAAAAAATGAGTCAAAGAGAGTGTAAAAGTCTGTGTTTTAAAAAATGAGTCAAAGAGAGTGTAAAAGTCTGTGTTTTAAAAAAATGAGTCAAAGAGAGTAAGTGTGTTTTAAAAATGAGTCAAAGAGAGTGTAAAAGTCTGTGTTTTAAAAAAGAGTCAAAGAGAGTGTAAAAGTCTGTGTTTTAAAAAAATGAGTCAAAGAGAGTGTAAGTCTGTGTTTTAAAAAATGAGTCAAAGAGAGTAAGTGTGTTTTAAAAAATGAGTCAAAGAGAGTGTAAAAGTCTGTGTTTTAAAAAAATGAGTCAAAGAGAGTAAGTGTGTTTTAAAAATGAGTCAAAGAGAGTGTAAAAGTCTGTGTTTTAAAAAAGAGTCAAAGAGAGTGTAAAAGTCTGTGTTTTAAAAAAGAGTCAAAGAGAGTAAGTGTGTTTTTAAAAATGAGTGCAGGGCTCGCACAAATAAAATCGACTCATGTCAAATGTAACGTTACATTAATTGTAGTGAACGTGCTCACGACTCAGTAATACCCACAAACACCAACGTTACACACCACATGTCCCACGGTTTCTGTAAAAATAAACTAACACACATAATGTTACAGTCAGCTCAGGCCGGCGGTGTTTTCAGTGCAGTGAGTGTGCCCGCTGTCCCGCACCCACATTCACTCACAGACATGATAAACCCCACGGGGCTCACCCTACTCGCTCTCTCTCTCTCTCAGCCGACTGCTATAAGGGAATCGAGCGCGGCAAGCCTGTCCGGCCTTCTCAAACACTGCAATCACACACAATCTAAAGACACGGGAGGCTGACCGGTTGACTGTTTGTTGACTTTAATTTGCGACAGTGCTGCGGAGCTTGTGGCCTCTAGGGACGCTAGACGTGAAAGTTACAGGTCGAGCGCCCCCTAGTGGCCAAAAGCTCCGCAGTGTGGCTTTAACTGTGTTACTCGAAAAAAAGAAATACTAACTGCTGCTTACCCACCAGGGGGCGCTGATGTTATGACGAGGTGCACCCACGCTACTTTACTTATACGGACAGAAAACTCTACATAGCCTATATTTGGCCTATACTTTTACTATTTTTTTTAATCAAACAGCTTTTCTGCTGTTATGTGGCGTTCGTCAGCTCCAGTTTTGTATCCAGCCTCTCACTGAGACTTCAGATGCCCCAACGCCTGTGATGAGAAGACCAATGCCTGTGAAGAGACAACTCAACACCTGTGAAAAGACGACTCAACGCCGGCGATATGTTATACCCTTAATATTACATGATTAACTAAATGTTTGTTTGTTTTTCCATGTACTTTTCTGATATGCACTTTACTGTAAAGCTGCTTTGAAACAACATGTACAGTGTTGTAGTACTCGAGACTCGGACTCGTCTCGGACTCGGTCTCGAGACCATATTTTAATGGTCTTGGTCTTGTCATGGACTCGTGTCCATTTGGACTCGGAATTGACTCGTACTCGAACATTTTTTTTTAGGACTCGGAATTATTCCCGAGTCCACTCGAGTTCAATTCAAAATATTTTTCATGATTATTAATGTATGTTAATAAAATATTTCTTTAAATTGATTGACACGCCCAGTGATTGGTGATTTTCTAGTGCGCAACTGCGCATGACAAATTGTAATAAAATTACTTTTAACACCACCTACTATGTGGCCTTTTTACCCTAAACTGATCATATTTTTTAAACTTTACTAAAAAAGTAAATTCAGTTAAAAAAAAAAAAAAAAAGGATTTCTCTAAGTAAATAAAAGTAAATTAGGTAATCAACCCTCACTGGTCTCGGTCTCGACTCGGACTCGACCGTCTGTGGTCTCGGACTCGACTCTCTATGGACTCGGTCTTGACTCGGACTCGACTCTCTCTGGTCTCGGTGTCGACTCGGACTCGAGTGAGGTGGTCTCGACTACAACACTGAATATGTATGTTAGCCAGAGGAGAACTGGCCCCCGACTGAGCCTGGGTTCTCCCAAGATTTTTATCCCCATCCAATCACCTGGTGGAGTTTTGGTTCCTTGCCACTGTTGCCTTGCTTTTGGCTTGCTCAGTTGGGGACGTTTAATATTCAACAATATTATTGGTCTGTGTTGTACTACTTTCATGTTATCACTGTGAAGCTGCTTTGATACAATCTGTATTGTGAAAAGCGTTATATAAATAAATGTGACTTGACTTGACTTAATCAAGATATGCTTAAAAGTATAATGTGTGTTATTCTAAGAATACTTGGTTAGTAGTTGTATTTGCTCTATTGATTGGGCAGCCTATTCGATATTCAATATTTTTTTCACATAGTTTTACATACTGTCTTATTTAATTTGATTTATAAATAAAATAGATATTTTCCTAACTCTGAGTATGTGTAGTCACGTGTACATAGGAATTAATTTCGAACCTTAAATACATGTAAGTATTTGACTTTAAACTTGATGTACAATTAAAGGTAAATTTCAGGTAAAAAAAAAAAATCTATACCTTCACTTAATGTTCAATTACAGTAGAGTAAACAAGTATACTTGCAATATAAAGAAGGCTCTAAAGACTAGTAAATTTGACTAGTAAATTATTAAAAGTTCACTTGTTACAGTGTAGTTGCAGTACAAATTACAACTGTTGCACTTAAAAGTATACTTTTACACTAAAAACACTAAACAGTGGGCCAATTTAGTACTGAAATAGTAAACTTACAAGTATAATACTAGTTCATTGATATTAGTATACTTACTACATAAAGTATACTTACAGTAAAACTATCCTTTAACTTTATATAAGTATATGAAATGAACTTTAAGTAGACTTTTTTTAGTAAGCGCAATCAACATGATATAAAAAAAAGAACTAAAGCAAAAGTTTGTTCACATTTTGATCACTTTTTATCTGATAGATCTTGTGCACTTCTATTTGTGAAACAAAATGCAAGCTAGAAGATTTGCTTTCTAGCTTGGTGGTGTTTCTGTGATTGTGATCTTGGTGGAAGGCTATTATTGTGCTAGTTGCGTATTTGTACTTCCTCCCTCCCGCTGCCTGCCACTGAACCATTACAGTCAGGGTACCAGCACCTCTGTTAATTACCAGCTCCCATTCACACGGATGCTGTGAAAGGGCTTTGTTGACACTCTCATTCCACCTTGACAGAGAGCGTTCTTCCAGCTTTCATGGTTCATTGGTTTTCCTCTTTGCTGGTTTTCTGTCTCCCGGTCAGTTGCGGTGGTTAAGAGTTTGCTGGTACATTAGCAAGAAAAGAACATGCATGCCGCTTCCCAGTAGTTTAGCTAAAGCGTGAAGTATAAGCAGAGGTGAAGAGGGTATTTTTGTGGCTTGATGTGGTTTATACTTCCTCTGTTTCCTTTTCAAAGTAAAAAATACATTCCAGAACATATTATCCAGAGGGGCAGGCTTGTCCACAGAGGATTGGGTGTTAAATCTGTGCGTAAACGGGTGAATGATGGTGATGGTGAATATGATTTATAATAATATTAAATGCTTAAATCAAAGCAATATCAACCATTAACCTTATTTGAAACAAATAAACAAGCTTTTTAGCATTATTTTCCTGTTATCACCGTAAAACTGCTTTGAAACAATCCATATTGTAAAAAGCGCTAAAGGTGACTTGACTTGACAAATGACAAGGACTCATTCTTTTAGAGAATAGTGAAATTAACTTAAACTAATTCTCACATTGCACTGAACCTGTATGCATTTCTTTCTTCTACTGAAAACATAAGAGATATTTTACAAACTGTTGTGGGACAACATTGACTTCCATAGTATACATAGTAGTATTTTTCCATACTATGTAAGTCTATGGTGCCCCACAACTGTTTGGTGACTGACATTCTTCAAAATATCTTATTTTGCGTTCAGCAGTTTAAGGTTCAGAACAACTTGAGAGTGAATAAATGATGACATAATTTGAATTTTGAATTCATGATGATGTGCTCATCTTAGTTAATGTTTTAATTAAGGTGTTGTTCATTCATGAAGTCATGAATGAAAAATATTGAACTTGTGTTAGTTCCTGATGATTCACGAGATAGTAATGCATGAATGAATGCATGGATTAATTTATACATGAATTCATGATAATTCATGTACCCATACTGTAAAGTGTTACCAAATCATTTATATTTATTTATTATATTGTTATGGATATAAATTGTATTTGCCTGCAGTACAGAGTCTTTCACAAGCTGCATGTGGAATAAAGAGCTGTCTGATAAAGTATCCCATACTATTTCAATGTGAATAAAAACCCTGAAAATGATTCAGCATGTGATATAATTCAATCAATGTTTGAAACTAAGAGTACATTTAGACAATGATGTAGCCTACTAAAAACAGAACAGATTTTCCTTTGTGTTTTTCGAAGATTAGATACTGTAATATAAAAAATAAAAAAATCAGTGTTTAGGCAGATCCTTGAAAACGACTAAAAGCACTGTATTATGCATGTAGCTGGTCACTTGAAACATTTTTATATATATATATATATATATATATATATATATATATTTTTTTTTTTTTTTTTTTGTAGTTTACACAGAGATGATAACAGTATCTTTTTCAAAAGCTTGCCCTTTGTGGGGCATTTACACAACACAATTTTCAATTAAAAACTGAACAGTTTTTATGCATTTTGGTTTCAAAGTCCAAGTTTTTGAAAACAATAACGTTATCGTCTCCCGTCTAACTACAAAATTTGTTTTCCGCATTTAGTTGAAAATGCTTTCATGTGAACAGCCTTTGACCAGTTTGACCAATTAGATCAAAATCTCACAACGCTAGTTTCAGTTCTAAACACAACATTGTCAAGTATAATGATTTCAGGTAATCTCCTTTGACTGATTTATCTCTAATTTTACATTATTATTACACAAAAAAATCTTGGCCCTGAATAGTACCTTGACAGCATCATCTTTGCATCTCCGAAGAACTTCAGTTCCTCATTGTGTATAGGCTGATTCAATGTAAATCCCACCACCATATTTGTTAGAATGGCCTCAATCACAACATTAGCTCAAGTTGTTATTTGGATGTTTTGGCTATTTCTATCAAACTTCTTTTGTAGGGTCTTATTTATTGTTTATATGTGCACAGCAACAACTCAAGTTCCAATGAAAATTGATTTAATATTCATTTGCTGTAGATCCCATAAACACAATAGCAAACAATGCTTCAGCTTCTTTAGGGCCATTAGGTTAGCTCTCCGACTGTTCTTGTCCTTAAAAAGTATTAGTCAAAAAGTATGGCTAGCAGTGTAGATAGACCATACACAAAGATAGTTTCATCAGATGTGAAATTACAAGTAGGATCCATAATTTTTATTAACATTTTGGTAACACTTATAAGATCCATTTGTTAGCATTAGTTAATGCATTAACTAGCACGAATTAACAATGAACAATATGTTTTCACTGCATTGATTCACGTTAATGTTATGTTATTGATATTGATAATGTTATGTAATGTTATTGATTCATGTTAACTGATTCATGTTCATGTTAATTCACAGTGTTTATAACTAATATTAAGAGATGCAAATTTTGATCTTAAAATTTGTATTTGTAAATGTAAAATACGATTAATAAATGCTGTTTAAAAGTATTGTTCACATTAACTGTTGTTAGCTAAGTTTAACAAATGAAACCTTATTGTAAAGTGTTACCAACTTTTTTATACATATTGTTTTTATAGTTGTAGCCTATCAGTCTATATTGTGTTTAATGAAAATATTGTCATATTTTAATTAAACACAACATAGACTGATAGGCTACAACTACGGTCATCATGTTTGAAAGGAGAAAACAAAGAAAAATAGAAAAGAAAAATAATTGTATGATTAAATGAACACCTTAAGTAGGCTATATATAAACTTTTTTTAAAATATATATATATATATTGTTTAAAAAAACACAAAAAGACACATTGCACATTTTAAACCAGTGTTTAACTTTTTTTAAACTGTTCGAATACCCCTTTAACCAATTACATTTTATAACATTTGTGATGTTTTTGAGAAAAGAAATTCATAATGTCAAAAAGTTAAGAATGAGAATTAACAGCCCATTCTGGGGTGAGAATGTGTTGGAATTAAAGGCATAATTTTATGAATGTCTTTTTTCATTAAAGGGTCCATTCAACCTTTTCATTGGTTTGTTCCTTGATTTTGTTGTTTAGTCAAAATACATTTTAAGCACACACACTTAGAAGAAAAGGTTCTATATAGAACCTTAAAAGGTTCTAAAGCGGCACGTATTTGGAACCCTTAAAATGCAATGCATGTGAATGATCACAAAATTCAAGATATGGGGGTTAAAAATGTAATGAGTGCCATTTCAGTTTTTATCCGCCAAAAATAAGCATGATTAAAATGTGATATTAAGTTACTACATCAGTTTAATAAACAATAATTTAATTACAACTACAAAATGTTGCAGAATAATGTAATATATGAATGAATAATAGCCTATAAAGAACCTTTGTGCCAAAAGGGTTCTTTCTTGTCATTATAGAACCTTTTTTAGCATAAAATGTCCTTTGGAGTTGAGTAAAGAACGCTATACCCTTTTTTTCTAAGAGCGTACCTGTGCATGCTCCTGAAAGGAAATCATGAACATTTTCAGAATCAAGTATGCAAACAAAGACATTGGTTAAAGAGTGTATCATCTGGGACGCATTACATTTGTTCAAGCTTCATCACATTAAAAGTAACAAAACAATGAATAGTTCCTCTGCCCTGACATTCCCTAAGAAAGACTGAGCTCCAGAAGGTCCTGCAGGTGTTTAATGTAGCTTATGGCCGCCCGCAGTGTCTCTACCTTGCTGAGTCTCTTATCCTCAAATTCCTGTGGCAAATGTTCGCGGAGTCTGGCATATCCCTCATTGACACAGCGGACTCTCTGCCGCTCTCTCTCGTTACGTCTGTGGATGAATGCAGGTTCCGAGGAGAGGTCATGCACACTGAAGTTCCCATGGTAGGACAGGTAGGAAAAGCCTCCGATGTACCGTTGACGGTTGACTTGCTCTGGGTCATTCTGGGGATTTTTCAGAGCGTCTTTGAAGGGGAAACACTGGTTGTTCAAAGACGAGCCAAACGTCAAGGGATGAGCATAGGATACTCGGTCCATGATCCCACGATCAGATCCCATTTCTTTGAAAACAAAAAAACAAAGCACGACAACTTCACATTTCCTCCAATTTATGAAAAAATTTTAATTAGGACAAATAAACTGAGTCACCTTCGCACTGATGTGATCTGTCTTTTCTCTTGACATAAAACATGGATGTCGAAGCCGAAGATTATACTTAAGTTCAGTCAGCATGTTATCACCTTCATCTTCTTTCTGTGGGTAAAAACTGTTCCTTCCTTTCTTTTATGAGGGCTGGAAAATGAAGTGATGTAACGTGAGGACGTCCTCTGTTCCTACAAGCCAATCGGGTTTTGAAAGAATAGGGGCAGACCGTGCATTGTGCAGTTGGAACACGTTAAATAATTTGCAAGCGCATCACACCTAACCCATGATTTTTGCTCCAAACTTAGCATAGTTGTATCCTCTTCAATTGGGAAAAATGTAAAGGACTTACGGTTCTCTAATCTGTAGGTTTTGGGGTGTAAGTTTTTCGCTTAACCCCCTTCCTTTAAAGGACAACTCCGGCGCAAAATGAACCTATAGTCTAATTACACATTGTTACCTAGTCAACCGTTATCTGAGATTTGTTTTCATGATTGCCGAATGTAAATAGTTTTATCTCTAAAAACAGTTTAGCCTATAACGCTAGTATAATGCTAGTATATAGGGCATAGAGTAATGACAAATAAAAATCGCTTGTTATTACCACTAAAAAGGCTCAAAATAGCCCCACAGTAACACGACAGCATAATAAGGGTCCCTACATTCAAACCGAAGCATTGAGAACTTTGTCAGTGTCCATACAGTTTAATAAGCAGATGTTTTATAGACACAGTACATTTCGCGAATTCAGGAAGAAGCCATCTTGGAAAAATAGTATCTACCAGTCGATCTACGAACGTCGATCCAAGTGCGCCGGTGAGATGTGAATAAGGTGATAAGGTGAGCGTGAACAGTAGGCTACGTGTACATATTGAAGACAAGTAAACGGTTTGTGTTTGTGTTTCTTCTGGAAACAACGGATCATATGAGATTCTGCACAGTTCAGCGCACTTGGATCGGCGTTCGTAGATCGACTGGTAGAGACTATTTTTCAAAGATGGCTTCTTCCTGTATTCGCGAAATTTACTCTGTGTATAAAATATCTTCTTATTAAACTGTGTGGACACTGACAAAGTTCTCAACGCTTCGGTTTGAATGTAGGGACCCTTGTTATGCTGTCGTTTTGGTGTGGGGCTATTTTGAGCCTTTTTAGTGGTAATAACAAGCGATTTTTATTTGTCATTACTCTATGCCCTATATACTAGCATTGAACTAGCGTTATAGGCTAAACTGTTTTTAGAGATAAAACTATTTACATTCGGCAATCATGAAAACAAATCTCAGATAACGGTTGACTAGGTAGCAATGTGTAATTAGACCAAAGGTTCATTTTGTGCCGGAGTTGTCCTTTAACATTGAATAGCTTTTTGTCCTTTTATGATCGTAAATCTTTGATATTTGTGATATTTAGTCAGTCCTCTAAAAATTGCACATATTTAATAACCAGTGTTTGGGTGAGACGCATTACAAGTAACGAGAGTTATGTAATCAGATTATTTGTTCCACAAAAACTAGTAAATACTTTTTCAAACAAGTTACTTTATTTTACCAAAAACAGTATTGGCCAACATGTCCCCATGTTGAGAGAAATCGGGAGAAATTCGTTCACTGTTCCTTGCTGGCTCCCAACCCCATCCTGGAAGCCAAATTTGTCCAATTTTCAAAAACAAACAAACAAATAAAAATAAAAAAAACAGCTGAAAACTCATCCTGCTAAAAAATATTCTATGCGGTCACTATTCCTTTGTATATGCTCTCATTATTTCTTAATCTTAATGACTGAAATTTTGTATTACTGGCACTTCTCGTTTATTGCTTTCTTAAAGGCCCACTGAAGTGCCTTGGAATGTGAAGCTTTGTATGATGCGCTGATTCTTTGAATTTCTTTCATTCATTTCATTCTTAACCAACGTACATTTGTTAAACGGAATCAAACTCAAGCTTTTGAGCAACCTAACACTCATCTCCAACCCATATTGCTCTCTCAACGGTTGCTTTGGCCAGGTGTTATTTATAGCATAGGGGGTGGGACACTTTAGATTTAGACAGAACATGTGATGAGAAGTCCGCCGTGATGTTATGAATGCTAAGTTTTGAATGCTCATTTCTCCTAAATGCGAATTTCATCATTGTTTTGGAACACACCCGCTTATTCATAATCTTAAGACTAACATGTCCATACTAAAAGCTAAAAAGATATATTTTTAAGATGGAAAAATAAGGTTTTATAAGGTACTGCTCATTTAAACCAAGTCATGTGTCTAGTATCTGTAGAACCGCATTTTTCCATCTTACAAATATATCTAAATTACACCATATGCTCTCATTGACAAATGTGGAACAATTAGTTCATGCGTAGATTATTGTAATGCTCTACTGGGTGGTTGTCCTGCACGCTTAATAAAAAAACTTCAGCTAGTTCAAAACACTGCAGCTCGAAATCTCATTAAGAACCAGTATGATCACATTAGCCCGATTCTATCAACACTGCATTGGCTGCCTATTAAACATCGTAAATCTCAAAATATTGCTGACAAAGCACTAAATGGTTTAGCTCCGCAGTACTTGACGCATTATAGTCCTTCACATCTATTGCAATCTCAAACTTCCGGCCAGTTGCGATAATACCTACAATATTAAAATTGACTGCTGACAGTAGATCCTTTTCCTATTTAGCACCAAAACTCTGGAATAGTCTTCCTACCATTGTCCGGGAAGCAGACGCACTCTGTCAGTTCAAAGCTAGACTAAAAACACATCTCTTTGGCCTAGCATACACATAATGCATTATCAACTTCGGTTACACTTTATTTCGATAGTCACTCTACTCATTATAAGTAACCTTTCAACTACATGTCAACTAACTGTCATTAGAGTATTAGTATATTATAGTAGACTGTCAGTAGACTGTTAGGGTTCGGGTTTGTAGAATAAGTTTATTTGTAGTCGCCAAGTAGTTGTCAAGTCAGTTGAATGTCTGTTGGGGGAACAACAAAATAAAGTGTTAGCAGTCTACTAATACTCTAATGACAGTTAGTTGACATGTAGTTGAAAAGTTACTTATAGTTAGTAGAACGTCCAAAGTGGACTATCGAAATTAAGTGTTACCTCAACTTCTATAATTCAATGTTAGGCTGCGTAGATTAGGTCAGCCGGAACTGGAAACACTTCCCATAAATCCTGATGTACACGTTACATCATAAGTAGAATGGCATCTACGCTAATTTTAGTGTCTTTGTTTATCCCGAAGTTTTCCCGCAGCCTGCCGGATCCAGGCCGTATCCAGATCTGACGAAGTACCTTCACCTGGACCCGAAGTGCTGAAGTATCAACTAGCCTCTCTCTATGGAGGATCCCTATTCCACTCCACAGACAAAGCGTTGTGGAAATTAGGGTTTACGTACCAACCCGAAGTGATACAATAAAATTCTGTTTCAAAATAAAATTCTGTTACAAAATTAAACACATATATTCAAACGGACACAACTAAAGAATCAATTCTTAATGCGCATGTGAACGCCATCAGCATTTATCACAGGTTCGCGTTTAAAGTCTGTTTAGAGAGAACGGTATCATCTTAGCGGCCCCCCAATTTAATAACAAATGATCATTCGACGGAAGTGAATCAATCAAAACTAACTTTACCTGGAAAATAACGTTATTCAAGAATATAAAAGCAAACCAATCTCTGATTGTAAAAAAGTACTGATAAAAAAGTAGGCAAAAAAGTTACTGGATGACCTTCTACTTCCAGCCAGATTCTGGTGTGCATATGATACTATATAGAACATAATTTTTTAGCAGCCCTTAAGTAATTACTCCGATTCAAAATAAGTACCTACTCTAGAGAGTATGTGATTTCGGACGCAGCCTAAGAGTTACATCTACTGCTAAAAGTTACTTTAAGTTATGCCCCTCTCTTGCATCTCCGCAGACTGACCCATCCCGGAATTTCTATCTTTCCTTGTTTTCACTGTTGGTAGGGGGCGCTGTGACACATCTTCTGAAAGAGTAGGCCTACTTAATCTCCTGATCAAAACACTGGCAAAGAAGAAGCAGAAACAAACTAATGCTGCGTCCCAATTCGCTTACTTATACTACGCCCTAAAAGTATGTACTCTTTTTGTGAGGAAAAAGTACATACTTTTGAGTGTGTAGCAAAAGAGTAGGCAAGCTTTGGGACATACTATCACATCATCTTTAACGGACAGCTCTGTCGCGTGCATTCTGTCACCATAAACTGCCCTGTCAATCATCTTGTCACAGTTAAAATCCTCCATTCTATCTAATTTTATTTCCTACCGTTTCGGAGTGCACGTTCATCTGCCAGTTGTGGGTCTTTCATGCTCTCCTCATGTGTTTGCAATTTGAATATAATGATGCATTTAAAACGTAATGGCTAAACGTGTCTTTACAAAAGTTCACAATGCTGCTGAAAATGCAATATAATGTGGACAACATTGAATAAGTTCATTTTCGTCAGGTTTGATACTGATAATTAATCACTCAAAGCTCTTTATCTAAACCTCTCTACACAACCGTGGGGACTCGCGCGTCCTCCGTATCGACTACGTGTCTGTAGTTTTTTAACACTTTTTACTCGTGTTTGTAGTTCTAACCGAATCCTCGTCCAACGCGCAATGGTTTGTGGGCAATATCAGCCGTTAGAGTGTGCATCGATCTACACTTCGGATTCTGACCGGAAAAAGTAGACCATCCGGGTATCTTTGAAACACTAATTTCAACATACTACGGTTTGGGACGTACTAATTCTATTTTCGAATACTATTTAGGACGGATAGTATGCGAATTGGGACGCAGGGTTTATCATCATCAACATTAAACAGCATATAAATCAAAATTGCCTACTGAATGAAATGTCGACCCAGGAAGGGTTGATGACTGTGAAGCTTTGGGGGTAGGGTGTTCATGGACTCGATCTACTCCATCTTTGTTTGGCTGATCTTTCTGAATCCCCTCCTGATGTAGTCTTGAAAAAAAAGTGATTTCCTCACCTTTGTGCTCAAAATGTTGCTTTTTACTGTAAATGAAACTTACCCACATTCAAGTGCTGATAAGAAGGGAATGCACGAAGCTAGAAAAAACAGGGCAGATGCAATAGCTTTTACATCACAGAAAATTTGTCCAGGTATAAAAATATTTATGATCCACAGTGGTGATTTAGCAATGTTGAAACATAATGCAAAGAATTTAGTTAAATATTAGCCTGAATTGGTAATCTAGCTAGATATGTACAAAATGGCAGCTATGGGGCAAAGTGAGCCAAATGTTGTAGGTTAAATTGAGCCTACATTTTAACTTACCCCACCATAAGGAACTAGCTAAGTTAAATCTCTGTATAAACTGGTATAATTTCAATATAATATTACGCAACTGGTTTAGTTTATCTTTTTTGTTGTTGTTGTGTATTTGATAACAATGTACAACTACACCAAATTCTTCTCTGATAAGAACCAGAAGATGCTTTTTACCAGATTATAATCATAGCATAACCAGAATGGTTTCCATGCCAATAACCTTTTAACGATATGTTTAATAGTTTCAGTGACATTTATTCATTCATTCTAATTCAGATTTATTTAAAGTCCCCGTGAACCGGAAGTTGCAAACGATTTTTCTCCAGTGCAGTGACGTATTTCCAAGTAAAACGGAATATTGAACAGAGGGCAGGGTTGGGGGGGCCAAGATGGCGCTGGTGTGAGGAGGCTGTATTGAACTCTTCTGTCAGAAAAGTGGAGGTTTTTTGATAACACAACCTAATTACTTCGACTCATAACTGGTGTAATGATGGCTTGAATGTAAGGTGAAACTACATTTGGTACTACGGGATAGAACAAGTGTTGTATTACATTAAAAAAGAAGAACCGGCAAAAGGGAAAAGTCACAAGTTAACTAGCGGTAACGGGACTAAAGTTTTGTCAACACAGGAACGCAAAAGGGTGAAAGCAATGGAAGACAACTCTAATGTCAGTACCACAGACGTTTCAATGGAAGACTCAGGTAAAGAAGATATGTCGACTAAACTTGACGTTAACCCAGGTGAAACAGAGGGGGACAGTCTCGCTACCTCAACTCATATCTCTAAGAAACCCGCCCTAAAGAAGAAGAAGCGCGAGCACAGTAACGGTAATGGTGACGGCGAAGAGAATGGCAATGCGGACATTTTGGTGGCTATCCAAGATTTAGCCAAAAGTTGTGGTGAACTAGGGAAAAAAATTGACAACTCATTTCAGAAAATGTCGGTCATCGAACTTACAACAACTGAAACCTCTAAGCAAATTGAGAAACTCTCATTTACTGTTCAACAACTTGTGGTGGACGTTGAGCAACATAAAGAAGTACTGAAAAACACGACGCAAGAGATTGAAAATCTGAAAAAAGAGAACCGAATTCTGAGGGAAGGAGTCGCCGAATGCAAACGTTATAGCTGGAGATGGGCACTAAAGCTGCACGGGATGAAAGAGGAGGCTAACGAGGATGTGAGAAGGTTAGTGATTACTGTGATTGGAAAAGTTGCTCCTGGGCTACAGGAATATCTGGAGGAGGGGATCGACATTGCCCATCGCGTTGGTCCTAAAAAACAGGATGGTCCCCACAGATCTGTCATTATCCTGTTTGCACTCCGCCGCATCCGTGATGCTGTCTGGAAGAGCGCTAAAGGGAGCAGGTTTTTACGTGACAAAAAACTGCGGCTTACAGAGGCTTTGTCTCCGGAGGACAGAATTGCCAGAGAGAAGCTCTGGCCCCTGGTTAAAAAAGCAAGAGAGGAGGGGAAAAAGGCTTCTTTCCTTGGCCCTCTCGCTCTAATTGATGGGAAAAAGATCAACTACGCAGACATTGATTAACACTTTTCTAAACTGACACTTTATGGACGGGAATCTGCATGGTGACTTTGGTGATCCCAGAGTGAATCTTACGGTTTTTCTGTCATCGGAGCTGCAGACCGGCAGACTAATGATCTTTCTTCAGTTCAAGAAACATCAACGTCGGTATGTACTGTGTAGGAGAAAGAACGGTGGGATAAGGTAAGGGGAGGGAGGAGGAGAGAAAGGGAAAAATAATCGGAAATAGCAAAAGGAAAGAAAGTTATTTTATTTTTATTTTTTTTTCCCTGAGACGATTTAAAGGTTCTCGCTAGTGGTCAATGGTTATTTGTGATTATTTGGTCATAATGTTTGGTTCTGAAATTCTCTAATTAACCTACAACATGTTCTCCTGAGTTAGTAGCTTAAAAAGTACCTAAAGTTTATAATTAAACTAAGTTTATAGTAAATGGTATACATGGCTAAGTTAAAGGTCGTTTGTAATTCTATTTCTTGTTCCAGATCCTATATATGGTGCTTTACATTTAGTTAGTCGCTAATTTTTCACCATAATGTTAATGGTTGTGAATCAATCCTTCTTAACTGTTACTTAAACACTTCTTACATTTCCTGTTACTTGTTAGAGAGCTTGTTTTAGTTTGTGTCTTATTTTTGTCTTTTTTTCTGTTTCTGTTAATTTATTTTGATGGATGTTAAGCTAAATTCTCTTACTGTGATGTCATTGAATACTAGGGGTATACGGGACTCTGTAAAAAGGAAAGCTGTTTTTTTATTTTGTAAAAAAAGTGGGGCTGATTTAATTCTTCTTCAAGAAACACATTCCTGTGAATCAGACATTAAGTTTTGGAAAGGGCAATGGGGAAACGAAATTTACTGTTGTCATGGCACCAATCACTCAGCTGGGGTCTCTATCTTTCTACATAGATTTAGGGGAGATATTCTAGAGGTGGTATCTTCTGATGATGGCAGATGGTTAACTATTGTTACTAGGCAGAATAATGCAATCATTATTGTGTGCAATGTTTATGGTCACAACTCACGCTCTCTGAACAAAGGGCTTTTCTCCCACATAGTTTCAAAATTAAATGAACTCTTACAGAAGTATTCAAACTCCCTCTTAATTTTAGGTGGTGACTTTAATGAATGTGCTGATGATGCAAAAGACAGGTATCCTCCCAAGATTTGCCAATCTTTACAAAATAACAATTTGATCTTAAAACTTTGTTGTGACTTGTCTCTGACTGATGCATGGCGCTTTTTGAATCCTGATTTGTTGAATTTTACTTGGTCTAACAAAAGTTTGTCGTGTAAATCTAGAATAGATCTTTTTTTAATTTCAACAAATGCTCTTCATCTTCTTAAAAACGTGTCTCACTCTTCTGCCCCTCTATCGGATCATAAACAAATTATTCTGAAATTGGGAAATTCACAGGAAACTGCAAACTTAAGAGGTTACTGGAAATTCAATAACTCTCTTCTCCAGGACGTCAACTTCAATGATAATATTAAAAAAATAATTGAAGAAATATTTAATGATAATACAAATTGCAACTTCATGCAAAAATGGGAATATTTTAAATATATGGCTAGATGTGCTGCTATTAAAAGAAGCAAAGAACTTAAATTCCTCAGAAATCAAAAAGAATCTGAGTTATTTAATAGAATTAACATTCTTTTAACTAAAAGTACTCTATCTTCTGAGGAAGAAGTGGAGTTAAAAGAGTCACAACTAAAAATTGATCAAATGTATAAGGATTTAGCTAAAGGCGCTTTTATAAGATCCAGAGCTAAATGGCTAGAGGAGGGAGAAACCAACTCAAGTTACTTTTTTGCTCTGGAAAAAAGAAATGGAAGGAGGAAATCACTGGATGTTCTTAACATTAATGGAACTCACTGTTCAGATATAACCGAGATTTCCAACTTTGTCTCTTCATTTTTCAGTGCCCTTTACACTTCCAAATTTGATGATTGCAAATGTAAAAATTTCATTTCTGAATTAATGAAGGATGTGCCTGCTATTAAAGATGACTTTAAAACACTTTGTGACTCGCAGATTACTTTGAATGAAATTAAAACAGCACTTTTTTCAATGAAAAAGGGGAAAGCACCCGGTATCGATGGCCTTTCAGTTGAATTTTATATTCATTTCTGGGACCTTATTCAAAATCCGTTATTTTACATGTATAAAGATTGCATCAGTCAGAGAGAAATGAGCACAACGATGAAACAGGGGATTATCTCCTTAATACCAAAACCTGATAAAGATGTTTTACTAATAGATAATTGGCGGCCCATCACTCTATTGATTATAAAATTTTGGCTTTAGTTTTTGCAAGTAGATTAAAGACTGGACTTGATAATATTGTTGCTGAACCTCAGTCAGGTTTCATTAAGGGACGGCATATTAGTAACAATGTTAGACTGGTATTAGACCTATTGGACTATGCAAACTCAGTACATTCTAAAGCTTTTATCCTTTTTTTAGACTTTTATAAGGCATTCGACACCATTGAACATGGTTTTCTCATAAAATGCCTCAAGTTGTTTGGTTTCGGAATGGAATTTGTAGAGACGATTGAAATGTTTTATAAAGGAATTAATAGCTCTGTGATAATAAATTTCAACACATCTCCTAGATTTGAGATAAAGCGGGGTGTCAGACAAGGTTGCCCTATTTCGCCCTTTCTTTTTATTTTAGTTGTTGAGTTGTTGTCCAGGAACATTTTATGCAATCCTGATTTGAAAGGTATCTCCATTTTTGATAGGGAAATAAAAATTTCGCTAATGGCGGATGACACAACACTTTTCCTTAAAGATAAAGATCAGATACCTAAAGCTATTGAGTTAGTTGAACAGTTTTCTGCGGCCTCGGGTTTAAAGCTGAATATATCTAAATGTGAGTTATTGCCTGTGCATGATTGTGAAGATACCTCGATAGGAAGTATCCCTGTAAAGAATGTAGTGAAATATTTAGGTATTTATATATCCAGGAATCTTTCTGCCAGACAACATCTGAACTTTAATGAGAGAATAAAAAAAACGAAGAATATATTTAACCTCTGGCTTCAAAGAGACTTAACGATATATGGCAGAGTGCTTTTATCAAAAGCTGAAGGTCTGTCTCGTTTTGTTTACCCATCACTTTCTCTTTTTGTTAATGAATCCATGGCCAATGACATTAATAAGTTATTCCTTGATTTTATTTGGAGAAACAAAACTCACAAACTTAAAAAAGCTGTGCTATCTAATAGCAGAGCGGAAGGAGGTCTTGAAGTTTTAAACTTCATTGATACTATTAATACTTTTAAAATTAACTGGCTTAAAAGATGCCTGGCAAACCCTAATTCTGTATGGTTTTTTATCCCCAACTACATTTTTGAAAAAATTGGTGGCCTCTCTTTTGTCTTGATATGTAATTACTGTCCAAACAAACTCCCTGTTGCATTATCTAAGTTTCATAAGCAGTCACTTCTTGCATGGAAGCTATGTTATGTCCACAATTTTTCTCCTCACAAAACTTTCTTATGGAATAATATTAATATAACTAGTAAAAATTCCTCTCTTTTCTATCCAAAGTGGTTCCAAAGAAATATAGTAAATATCTTGTCTTTGGTTGATGAACATGGCTCCATTCTGTCATATGAGAACTTCATGATGAAGCACAGTTTTCCCATTCCTTTTAAGGAATACAATGCGGTAGTTAAAGCCATCCCTTCTGGGTTGATCCATCTAATTAGGAGTCATGTTCTTTTTAATAAAGTAAATACCCCATATCCTCAACCTACATTGTCTATGAACGGCATTCAATTACTTGATAAAAAATGTAACAATAAATATATTCATACAATATTGCAAAGTAAAAACAAAGTCGTTCCAAGAGGAAAATTTTTCTGGAATTCACAGTTGGATGATATAAATTGGAAAAAAACATGGCTTTTACCTAATAAATTTTGCATTTCCAACAAGGTAAAAGAAGTGCATTTTAAAATCCTGCATAAAATTTATCCTGTAAATTCAATTATATCCAAATATATGGATGTTGATAGCTCCTGTTCTTTTTGTGGATGTGCTGATGAAACTTTTACTCATCTTTTCTTTCATTGTGATTCTACAAAGAAGTTTTGGTCTGATTTAAATTATTTCATATTCCATCCTCCCATGATGATTTATAACTTTTCTCTCAAGGATGTAATATGTTATTATGATAATAGTAAGGATCAATCTCTAATTCATGTGGTGAACTTTCTAATTTTATTGGGGAAATTTTTCATTCATAAGCAGAAATTCTTAGGCTCTCAACCCTCATTCCCTTTATTTTTAGTAGAACTTAAATTACTTTTCAATTCCCTTACCCTGATAGATAATAAGAAGTGTAATAGACTTATAGAGTGCTATGAAAATATATTTGGTAAGCTTCCCTGATATTATAGTGATTAATTTACCCAATGTTTATTGGCTGTGTAAGAGGAATTTACTATTAATGTATTCTGTGGCTAGCTATTTTTATTGTATTTTTATTTATTTATTTATTCATCTATTTTATTTAAATGAAATACTTGTAATGCGTATGTATGGATATGTTTGTGTGTGTGTATCCATATTTGTTTTTGTTTTTTTATGTTTATATTTTATGATAGGAGAAATTTGTTAACCTTTCTATTTCTGTTTGGTGTTTGAATGTATCTGACTAATTTTTGTAATTTACAATAAAAAAATAAAATAAAAAAAAAATAAAAAAAAACAGAGGGCAGGGTTTTACTCTAGCGCTCCTCCTCTCCATCTCTCGCTCATAGCAAACTAACGGTTTGAGGGGAGTGGTTAAGCGTTTACCCACCCAAGCTGTGAAACCTACGTCATCAGAAAAAGAAACCGTTCCAGACCGGAAGTAACTTTTCAGATTTTGATTAAAGATTACCAAGGTAAAACATTTTTTAATATATATTTACTTGCACGGATTAATTGTTCACCACAAGACTAGTAATATGCGCTAACAAAGTAAATAGGTTCAATTTTGATTTCACAGGGACTTTTAATATTACTTATCAAACTCTCTGTTTAGTCTGTTTTGGGGAATGTTACAACTTTTGAATATTGAAATTACAACTTCGTTTTGTTTTATGTTGAGTTGGCTTTAAAAAAAAAAGGAAATATAGCTATTTGTAAAACTTTATCGAAAATTATCTTAAAAATGTGAATCATATTCATTTATGTAGTAAGTTTAGTTTACACCTTGATGGTTTACCCACCGACTCGAATCAACTTAGCCCTATAACCATGGGGTAAACTGAGCCATAGGAATACCTTTTTTTTAAATAAGAAGCCACATTTTTAGAACCCTTTCCATTTATGTATTCTGTTCATTTAAAATAATAGGACACATCCTGAAATTTCTTTAGATAATTTTATTTTACTGCTGCCCAATTTTCTCTTGAGGACCACATAAGTAAAAGGATGACTCAAGGCTCGACATCTGACGCCACAGTGAGTTTCTGGATGAGAGGATGTTAATTAATGATTATGTAAATTAGCGAGTAATTACTCCCTTACTGATTGAGTGAATGTTCTTTGTTTTTACAAGTGTACACTTAAAAGTATTTTAATTGTTAATGTTTTTTGTCATTTAAAACTGTTGTTCAGTGTTTTAGAGATTAGTTATTCCTATTGAGAATTTGATCTATTAAACAGTTGTACATACTGTGTGGAAAACAAGTAATTTTGAGCAAACATGTGTATAGTTTCATGAATTTATGATGCTCTCGGGAGGCTACCAGCAAATTCAAAACTATCAGCCATTTCAACTGAAAAATGAAGGCTGTGATATTAATATTGTCCACTAGAGAGAGCCACAGGATAAGGAATATTTTTTTCAAATCGGTTTGCATTCATCTGAACGGAAATAAATGCATTATAAAAGTACAATAGTGTGTACTGAGAGTAACTCTGGCTTTCCTTATATAGAAATCTTGTGAAATGCTTCTAAATCATTAAATGTTTAACTTTTTAGGCAGACATAAACATACTTTTCAAGTTGCCAGACATGATTAAATATCTGTCTATTTAATATGAAGAGACAATTTTATGTCTTTTTAACAATTGTACAATTTCTATAAAGACATTTTTTTGTTGTGATATGAATAAAATAAACTCTTATGTGATAAAATAAGGTATGAGCTGCAACCGATGTCTTCACATCCCTCTAAATTCCTGATAATATACTGTACTTGATCTAAATTTAAATTAGGGCTGTCAAACGATTAATCGAGATTAATCGCATCCAAAATAAAAGTTTTACATATGTGGGTGCACTGTGTATAATTATTTTATATATAAACACACACACATGCTTGTACATATTTAAGAAATATTTTCATGTATATACTGTATATAGATTTATATATAATTTTATATTATATATAAATATTTTATATATAAATAATATTTTGTTCTTAAATATACATGAATGTGTGTGTATGTATATATATATATATATATATATATATACAAAAAATAATTATACACAGTGCACCCACATATATTATGTAAACACAAACTTTTATTTTGGATGCGATTAATCGCAATTAACCGTTTGACAGCTCTAATTTAAATAAGATTCAAGATGGTGTTTGTTTGCTATATAAAAACTGAGCTAAAAATAAGGCATCTCATTTAAACAGTAATTGAATATATTAAAAAAATCATTGCCTATTTGCACACATGTTCTTTTAGTAGCTAATCACATTGTTCGTTTCTTTATAAAGGAGTCTTTACAAACGACAAAATGATTAATTGAACAAATGACAAGTTTTCCAATCATATTGTTTTACAATGTTTATTACATTTTGTTATAGACAAGATCGAGCCCAGTCTCTGACAAGAACATCCAGGCCTGAATTTGTATTCATAATATGTTCAGAAAGGGCGACTAACAAAGACAAAACTGCAAAAGGGGAACTACAAACTTCAAATCTTTCAAAAAAACAAACAAACAGTTTAGCTCATGCTAGCAACATTTTTGATGCTTTCTTGTAAAGTACTGTGAAGCTGATAGCAGAGCAGTATCAAATCCATTCCCGGGTTTTAGTGAAAACACAGCCGCCTGGACTGGATTTTGGATTGTGGATTGAGGCAGTGATTGGAGGATATGTTGGGAATGAGAACTGAAGGAGGATGGGAAACAAACAGGGAGTGTTGTGTGGAGAGGCCGCGGTGTTCACATAAGACGCAACGATATCTGATAATTGGTCGAATAAACGGCGTGTTTTGCGGACTGTGATGTATAACTCGCGTGCAGGGAAGTAGAAGACGATATTTCCAGCATATATTTAACGTTACTTAAAAACCCACCGCATTCATCAAATCCAGCATGCGGCATTTTCACGCGCTAATCTTGGATCTGAAATGGACACAAATGCGACCTGAGACACTGATATATCTGTGATATTCCCTCACGGTGATTCTGACTGCATTGGTGAAGACGATTGGCATTCAAGTCAATTCTTCATTCATGCACGTATCATACGGATACTGAAGACCATCTGTTCGTCTGTTGTGTTATATTTAATTGTCAGTAAAGGACTTGTCCAGTCACAGTGATTTCAGCATCACAGGTGAGACGGCATGCATTATAACAGCCCATTTCCAACCATAATAAATGAGAAAATTACAGTTAAGTGTATTTAACTGTAATAATCAATGTTTATATGCCACTTTGGCATTCTTTTATTCAGCCTTAATAAAGTCTCATAATTCTCTCATTAGTAAATTGTATTCGCTCACTAACATTGTTCAACAAAGATAACGTACGTGCGTCATTTCCCCTGAACCGTAAAGAGCAAATGCCATTTCCATTACATCTCAAATCATTAATTATGTGAGTGAACTGATACTTTAAATATTTCTGTAATAAAATGGCCGGCTCCTTTATCTTGCTACGGATAATGATGTCACTGTCGTACCTGAGCGAGGGGCATTTAAATGTGTTGAATCACAAATATAACCGTATTCTGGACAAATGTGGGCAAAATAGTTTTGATTTATTTAAAAAAATCTGAGCGGTACAAGACTTGGCTACTTTTCTTAAGTTTGCCTCCTGAACACACAATTATTTTTGACTCAATTCTACAATGTTAAGTGGGAGAGAAAAAAACTCATAGAAATGAATGGGGAAAGCTGTAATTTAGAGCAGTTTAAAATAAGCCAAAATAAGATGCCAGGTGACAGCAAAGTCACTTTATCTTTAGGTTTTAGCTCTAAGAACTTATTGGAATGATATTTTAATGTATT
Source organism: Pimephales promelas (assembly GCF_016745375.1). Next base: position 860,167 of record NW_024121765.1, on the reverse strand, counting down.
TTTAAAAAAACACACATAAAAATAAGCATAATTTACATAGAAAATATAGTACTTTTTGAAGTAAATAAATTCAAAAACACCCCCAAAATAAAAAAAAAACCCACCACAAATGGATAGACAAAACTTTATCGAAGACAGTGATATAACATTTTTAATAAATAAAAATTAGGATCACACCTTAGTCCTCTGTGCCCACAATTACAGGATTAAGGGCTATAAAGTGAATTCGGTTTGAGGCCTACAATAGTTTATAACACTGTTCTCAAAAAAAAAAAAAAAAAAAGATCCCTAAGGCCAATATGTAAAAGTCATTTGAAAAAGTAGCCTAGCTCTCTCTCTTTTTTTTTTTAATGCGACCTGGAATGACCTTCATGTAACAAAAATAACCCAGACAGCTGTTACGTGTGGATTCGAGTGTAACATACCAGATGTGGGCCGGATCTGGACTGACACTATGTTGCTGTCTGGGGAAAGTTTGATAAAATTTGACAAATGTAGAAGTTCATGCCAAAATAGTTACCCCATAATTGACTCACCCTCATCAAGCCACTCAGGGAGTATTCATTCTTCTTTCAGCCAAACACAGTCTGAGTTATATTAAATATATATATATATATTGGCTCACCCGACTTTATAATGTGATTAGATTTAGATTTTTGAAGCCCCCCAAAAGTGTATCCAAACATCATAATGCACATGACTCATTCAAACAGTGTCAGAAGTTTTCAAAATATTAGTTTTCATTCGTTTATTACAGTACTAATATTTACCACAGCTTTGCTGCACTAACAATGATAGTGTCAGTGGTATTTTGAGTGAGTAGGTTTGAATTTCGTAAAGGTATAGTCATTTTAAATCACAATTACGATTGATTTTTTTTTCTGAAAATGCATTAACTTGATTTGTATATTAAACATGTGGTAATATATGTTGTTGGATTATAAAATTAATAAAGTACTTGACAAATGAAAAGTGCTTTTCTTATTTGATTTTTCTTTTATTTGGAACTTGGGGCCCCATCCCAAATGGCACACTTCATGTACACCTATATTCAGAAAATTCAAATTAAAGTGTTCGTTCACCCCAAAAAATTCAATTCTGTCATCATTTCGTCATTTCGGTGTTTTACTTATTCTGGTAGCATTTTGTTATCATCAATAAATTTGTGCAACGGCTAACACTTTTATTTTGTATTTTTACTTAGCAGTGCCATGCACCCCCCATCCAAAAAGCTGATGCCCACATAGAGGTCTCTGAACAGACACCCTCTGGCCGCAGAGGATGCTGGGAATGTGTCGTGGGCGCAGGAAGTTTGTGGCTGCCTCCCTCGCCCTGATCTTTATCCCGGCCCTCACCTGGCTCTATCTGTCCTCCGCGAACTTCACAGGTACGACAGCACGCATCACAGAATACATGAGCGGGAAACATGGCGCTGAGTATTTCTATAGACACTTTATAGTAAGTATACAGTAATAAAGTACTTACAAATTATTAAAAAACTCTTTATGACTTACAAATTATTATAAACTCTTTTGTTTATTCATAGGTTATGTATTGTAGTCTCTACATTGTTAATATACTGTATTAATAGGCTATATGCATTTCTTCATTCATGTTACTGTAATTAACACAATTCAAATTATTTCAATATTAAAGGAATTGATAAATGGTTATTAGGAGTTTAGGATTAGGTCATGGAAAATGGAAAATATCATTAAGGGCTTTAAACCAACTTTTGTTGGACATTAACATTAACATTCATAATCAGTGTTCCTTAAAATGTTTACAGTTATATTAAAGGAGAACTCCGACGCAAAATGAACCTTTGGTCAAATTACACATTGCTGCCTAGTCAACCGTTCTCTGAGATTTGTTTTAACTCTTTACATGTGAGCTAATTAAACAATAATAATTGTGTTAATTACAGTGACAGTGAATGAAGAGACTACAATAATATAGAGACTACATAAACTAATACTTTACAAATGATTTTTAAGTAATGTATTACTGCATACTATAAAAAATAAGTTGCACATAAATGTTACAAGTATTGTTTAAAATGTTTAAAGATTTCATTTTCTGGTTAATTTAATTAACTGTTAATCAACAAAAATAGCTTTTAGATGTAATATAAAAATAAACAATTCAAATGACATTTCAAACATCGTTGTCTGTAAATCTTTAGTAGTCTAGGTGATATGTGAAAATTATGTTCACTTTTTCACAAAACTATGGAAATTGGTACACACATACAGTTTAGGGCCCTGAACATTTTCAGAAATGCAAAAACGCCTTGTGGCAACTAGAGCCAGACCGATATATCGGCAGACCGATATTATCGGCCGATATTAGGCATTTTCCAAACTATCGGTATCGGCAGTTATAATGGCCGATAAATGAATATTTCAAAAATAAAATAAAAACAGAAGAAACACGCTTGAACCATGTCATGAGTGTTGGAGTTGTATAGTTTGTCCACCAGAGGGCGCTCTACACCGTTCCTGTTACGAGACATACATTGCTTGAATAACAATTAAAAGAACATCCGCATCAGTTCTCTTAACTCAAATAAGCATGACAAAATGTGTGACTATCAGTTTGTGACTGGCCAGTTTAAATAAATAAATAAATAAAAAATATCGGCCGATATATCGGAATATCAGATTTTAAAACCCAAAAATATTTGTATCGGCCTTCAAAATCCTTTATCTGTCGGGCTCTAGTGGCAACCATGTCTACCCCTATGTTTTGATGGTCAAGGATTTCAATAATACAATACACAACATGTTCAGGTGAATAGTTAATGGTGAATTCAGTGACGTTGTGAGAAAGATTACTATGAAATCGCTGTATCTGAGCTATCATCTGAAGCTGGGACCACACTAAAAGATTTTTTAAATCTTATAATAGAGTGCCGAAGTTATGACGTCACTCTGCAGGCCAAACCGCGGAAGTGAGTTAGCATTTTAGCACTCCCGTTTCCCGCGCTCTAAAGTCTATGGGATTTTTGAACGGGTTTTTGCTAAATCGCCTGAAATAAGTTCTGTGGTGAACAAAGCCTCTATACTCTAAAAAATACTGGGTTGTTTGAACCCAATTTTGGGTAAAATATAGATAAACCCAGCCATTGGGTTACATTTTTTTAAACTACATTTTTAACCCAATGGCTGGGTTTGTCCATATTTTAGCCAAAATTGGGTTAAAACAACCCAGCATTTTTTAGAGTGTAAATATTTTCACTTTTCGATCTATGACATAGCAGACTGATCTCATGAAGTAGCGTGTCCCAGACAGCAAACTGACATTGAATCAACGTGGAAACGACGTCTCTCATGACATTGAAACAACGTTGATTTTGCTCATCGAATTAACGTTGAGCCAACGTCAGACGCGGCATTCTTCAAAGCTAAATGAAAATCGAAAATTGCTTTCATAACGTTGAAACAACGCGTTGATTTCAAGTTGATTTTCCGTTAGTTTTGAAAGAATGACACGTCTGACGTTGGTTCAACGTTAATTCGATGAGCAAAACAATGTCAGATCAACGTTGTTTCGATGTCATATTTCCACGTTGATTCAATGTCAGTTTGCTATCTGGGGTGTATGACATGCCAATTCGTATTTCCATTTTTGGTGTGCTATCAAGACGCATAATCGCTTTTTAGCGTGTTTATGAACGCCGTTGACTTAACGTTACATTACTGTATATATAAATATATGACTTACCTCAACCCCGTCCCTAAACCTAACCGTCACTGGGGTTAATGGCATTTATGACTGTTCCCTTACCATCCTAGGAAAAAAAAAGATCGCTCCCCAGATGTAGATCGACATTTTGCTTCGTTTCGTGCGGACATTTGACTGCGTGTACAGACCACACGCGGAATCACTCGGACATTAATGGCATAGACATACACGCATTCACGCGGATTGCTTAAAATGTGTAGAGAACACGCCACTTTCGAGTCAATGTTTACGCAAAAGTCATGATGTCATGTTGGACATAGAACACAGTTATAAGCTGCTTGTGTTTTTTAAACTTTATTGTGTCTGCTTGTGTTTTGTAAAAACTTTAATTGGCTTCAAAATGTATACATTTTGGATTAACTAGATTATATTGTAAAGATTAACGTGTTAGGGTCACAACTCTTTGTTGAACACATATTTTATTTTTTGCAATATTCCAAAAGTCTATGGGAAAAATGCATAGCTTTTCGATCGAGGGAACCCATGCGCCGCTAGCTTCCGAGTTCGCTTCGGAACACTTCGCCACACTTCGCCACTCTATATTTTTTAAATGTGAGAGACCACAATCATGACGTTAAAAAATAAAAGATTTATCCATTTTGTTCCTCTAGTGTGTAGAGTGCCGCGATGTGACCAGGAACTCACACCACACACTAACAGATTCACAGACAACACAGTCCCGTCGCAAAATCTCTCGAATCAAACGTAACTTTAATGTAAACAAACATGGTGGACGACTGGCAAGAAGAAATTGTGCTCATAAGTGTATCTATATTTTTTTAAGCCACGGACACTCCAAGCCGGCAGTCAGTTTTTGATGGTTGTTTTTTTTAGTTGTGTTCCGCACCGTTGGCTCTAGTCAACACAGTCGGCTTTCGTCAGCGCTCGTTCTTTGTTATGGGTTGGGTGTGTCTGTTACCTTACAGAGGAAAAAAGAGAAAAATGTTAGATGTAACTGTGAAAATGTACTTTACATGTTACAGCATGAGCTGGAGGTGAGTCTTCCATCTGATTGGGTTTTGTTTTGTTTCACAACAAGATTTCTGATTCCTGGTTCTGAAGTTCTTCTGAGCAGATTCGGTCACTCATAACACACCCCACACCACAGGAAAATCGGATACGGTAATCTGTAGAACCATCAAGATAATCGGGACATTGGCATGTCGGAAGAAGATAAATTGGTCCAAAATAACCCCGAATATCTTGTGCCCAGCATATGTGATGACTTTGACCATCTCACCCACAAGAATCACCTTGCACACATGAAGAGGTACACACAAAGATGCGGCAGATACTGCAAGAAAAGGATTTAAAAAGATCACCCTGCGCACCAATGTGGACCAACTATTGTGGTTCTAGCCATAGCACCTGTGTCAGAGCTGGATATTGAGGAGTTGTGGGTGGCATTTGGGACTGGCAAGAACTTCAGGGACATGCCTCCCCATGAGATTGCCAAGTCTCTGGGTACTATTAAATTCAAGGCCTTTCCCGTGTTCACTGGCTGTCTCTGCATTTGCAACCAGGGGCAAGAAGGCAGTATGGGATACCTGGAATGCATATTACATGGCTCCGTCAAAGGCTACAAAAAGCATTCGAGAGTAGGGTTGAGTATCGTTTGAATTTGAACGATTCTGATTCCGATTCTGATTCCTTGTTTCGATTCCGGTTCCTAACGATTCTCGATTCTGATTCTTTTAAGAGGCAGGGTCAAAAAAGTTTAGCTAACCTTGCTAACCAACGGCCTTTCTGAAGGAAATAATCCTTTCTGAAGGAAATACTCCTGTCACAAATACTCCTTTTGTCACAAATTTTGCATTTTGCAGAGATTTCGTTATTTTTAGAAAAGTGAAGCCACACTTTGGATCGCCGACGTAAGCTAGTCATGTTCGACTCGCGTGGTTATGCCAACACTTCCGGTAGACGCTTCTTCATTGGTGTTGTTCAGCGGTTTCTTCTTCCGCTCGGCGGACTGTGAATATCGAAACTAGGAATCGAAATTTTAACTTTTGAACGATTCCGGGAAAAACTAAAAGTTAGTCTCGGTTCCAATCGATACTCGATTCTCGATACCCAACCCTATTCGAGAGGAGATCATTATCGCACCAGCAGCGAACTCAACATCAATCGAGCTCGTCTTGAGTTGCCCAACTAAGGATGCACTGGTGCAGTCATGTCAAATCACCTTCATTTTTAAAACACTTTGATTCAAAGCAGTTTTTAAACTCCAAAAACTTCACAAACATGTCGCTATTTGTACAAATTTCAACATATTCATTCAATTTAGAATTTTGCACACGCAAGTTGAAAGGTATTTGGTTGCGGTTAGTAAAACATTTCTGCAACATTAATCAAGTTCATTGGTATTTGTGCTTGCACTTGTTAATCAGTTTGATACTATATTCATCCCATACATTTTTACTGTGTGCTGAATGAATAAAGTCACTGTAGCCTGTCTAAAACTGACGATTTACCCCACTGGCTTTAATGACTTTTGGCTGAAAAAGTTAATGTCTTTGCTGTCACTTTATTATGTGAATTAAATATTATACTCCCCTGATTCATGCTCACTGATGTTGAACAGCTCAAATAATGTGTTGACACTATAGGCACATAAAGTTTGACATTTGAATGTGTTTGCGATACATTCTACCCCTGGTGAAAAAAAAACCTACTAAAATGTATTTAAAATACATTTATGTCATACCAAGCATGCCGCACAAGCCCTCAAAAGTGAAGCCAAAACGTCTCGATCGCCCCCCCTGTGACCGGACCTAGTATAGCTCATAACCCCATGTTCTTCAATGGGACGCGAGACCAACTAAACAATTAAATTACACTTCACATATCCTTTATCCAAAGATAGTTTCTGTCATTTACTGTAGTTTCTATCACGTTGATGTAATTTCAAGTGTTCGTTTTTAAAATAAGTTTGTTTTTAGTTAGTTATGTGATGATAAAAACGGTGCTCTGACATCATGATTGACAGGTTCTCTGTGCGAGGTAGTCACTGAAGCACCAGCGGACTTTTTTTAATAATGTTGATTATGTGGTTAGTAGTTGTATTTACCTTATTTTAACGAGGTTCTGCGATCAGCAGACATCATTGGAGAAGAACGAAGCAGACAGAGGACACTTAATGAAAGTGCGGCGCGGGGCGTGTGCTTGCGTTTGATTCAGCGAGAATGAGGGCGCGGCCTTGATTTCGCGGCTTTACTTCCTGTTCACGACTGCGCATGACTGGTCCCGAAACACGCAAGTGCGCAGACTCAAGTTCAAATCGAGACACTGGCGGCTTCAGTTCTCTCTGATGGAAAAGAGCGAAGGGGCGTCGTCCATCTTTTTTTACAGTGTCATACTAAGTATACTACAAATACATTAACATATTTACTGATATCACTGATATATCAGACTTACAGTACTTTATTGCACACACAGTGTACATTTCTTAATATTAAACCTAAAATGTGTTTTGATACATCACTTAGTAAGGATAGTGTGATCTCTGTTTAAAATCACTTTTTTAACCTATATTTATATAGCGTTTTTTTTGTTTTTTTTGCCACGCCGCATTGAAGCAGTCATCTCTGCAAAAGGATTCCCGACCAAGTATTGAGTGCATAACTGAACATAATTATTTGAAGGTTGACTTTCTTTTTTTTTTTTTTTTTTTGTATTAAAAACACTTCTTTTATTGGTCGGATGAAATATGCTAATTTTTTGATGCAGGAATTTTGGGTTTTCATGAGCTGTATGCCAAAATCATCAGTATTAAAACAATAAAACACCTGAAATATTTCAGTTGGTGTGCAATGAATCTAAAATATATGAAAGTTTCATTTTTATCATTACATTATGGAAAATAATTAACTTTATCACAATATGCTAATTTTTTGAGAAGGACCTGTATCTGATGAAACGTATAAAGGTTGCCTTGCCCTGGAAACTAACTGAAGTGAGTTTAAGTGCAGTAGAAGGGCTAGATTTATAAAAGTGTGAGAGCACAATCCCAAAACAGCGCCGATGGGAATGGAAAGTTCTGCACGTGATCTACTAAATTATACAACACAGACACAGCCGGATCATCATTCATGTTCGTAAGCCGTGTAACATGGGTTCATTCTACACTGTACATTTTTTGTTTGTTTTTCCGAGTGTATTTTTTGTGCTGCTACCTCAACTATGACACTATTTTCTTGCATTATTTTCCTGTTATTTCTATAAAGCTGCTTTGAAACAATCTGTATTGTATAAAGCGTTCTGTAAATAAAGGTGACTTGATTTGACAATTGCAGATTTGCAATAGGTGGCACTTCAATGTCAATACTGAATTTGGTTATGGTTACACTAGAATTGGTTACAAAAAAGTTCAAACAAAAAATAAAACATAGTTCGTTGTTCCAGGATCTGTGTAGATTTTTACCAGAGTGGAGAGAGAGAGAGAGAGGTATAGTGTAAGTTTATAAAAGAAAAGAGAGAAAGAGAGATGTCATTCAGGATTTCAGTCTGGCTTACGGCTTTGGGTAGAGAGGAGGAGCAGAGTCCCAAAAACTATCCAGAGAAAAATCCCAGAGCAACAATAGTGCTGCAGGGATGACGTCAACCCCAGAAGACCAATTCACCAGTGACTTGAGATTCTATGGGGTTTTCCATTAAATTAATTAAATCAAATTAAGGCTGTGGTTAACTTGATGATACTTTGCTTTGTTCTCCTGCGTAAATTACACGCCCCCATAATGAAATTGTGAATTTTGAAGCGGTTATCCTTTTGTGTAAAAGTGCATCTGCACTCATAATTTGGACGTGTGTGTTGATGGACAGATGTTCACCTAGTAAATGATCCTCGATCCGTCTCTGTTTCCTCCTCAGTCAAACCGCTGTCTCTGTCACCGTTGGATCCTCAGTCATCGGTGCTGATCGGTGCGGCCGCCGAGCATCAGGCTTTGGAGCTGCGGCTACGAGACGTGGAGGAACATAACCATGCCCTGCGGAGAGAGATTAGCCTGTTGCCCAGGGTCCCGACCCATAGCAGCCATCATAGCAACGGTCGCCAAGGCAACCACCTTCACACCCATTCCACTGAAGAGGGTACAGGTGATAGTGAGGCTAAAAAAGGAGTTGCCTCGGGCAACAGCTCGGACTGTGTGCCTCAGCCTGTGGTGAACAAATGTGAGGTTAGTATTCTGAATTAATACCTTACACTGAACAGATTCAGACTTTATCAAGACTAAGGGTGCTCCGATTGATGAGCGAGTTCGAACAGGAGAGTCACGAACGCGCATCACAAAACAGAGCAAGGCGAGCATTTGTGCTTATAAAACTTAAACGTTGTCACTTTTTTATTAAATGGCCGCTCGTTTTTCCTAGATAAGACCCTTAATCATCGTCTGTAATCGTTTAAAGCTCTTTGAAGCTGCACTGAAACCGTTTGGCTGTACTTTTGGCTACGTCACCCGTGACCTTTTGAACGTAATTACGTATTACGTGACGTTACAAACGCGCCTCAGAGAATATAGCAAGGCTAGCATTTGTCCTTAGAAAAGTTACATTTTTGGAATAAGCTTTGAAATAACCGATCGTTTCGCATGATAAGACCCTTATTCATCGTCTGGTGTCGTTTAAAGACATTTGAAGCTGCATCTGAAACTGTTATAACTGTCATTTGGACCTTAAACCATCCGGTTCCCATTGAAGTCCATTATATGGAGAAAAATCCTGGAATGTTTTCATCAAAAACCTAAATTTCTTTCCGACTGAGGAAAGAAAGACATGGACATCTTGGATGACATGGGGGTGAGTAAATTATCAGCAAAGGTTTTTTCAAAAGTGAACTAATCCTTTAAGGTGAACTGCGGCGCAAGTGCGTGCTGAACCCTGGGTAGAGAAAGCTATGGTTCGATTATTATAAAAAAATTTTTACAGAGAACCATTACACCCCCAACAACAACTCCCTAGAAACCACTCAAAACCTATAAACCTATACCAACTACATAGCAATGTCTTAGAAACCAAGAAATGTCCCAGAACACTCTAGCAATAGCGAAGCATAGCAATTCCCTAGCACCCACTTTGAAAACTCTAGCAGCCGCATATGAGCACCCAATAAATAATCCAGAACATTTTAGTAAACGCATAGCAATGCCCTAAAAACCACCCCAGAACACTTTAGTAACTCTCCAGAAAAGCCTAGCAATGACCACACTTAACTAGTAACTGCACAGAAATGGCTATGGAACTAGAAATCACCCCAAAGACTCTTGCAACCACACCCAGCAACACCCTAGAAACCATCCAGAACACTCTAACAAACGCATAACACCCTAGCAGCCATTGAGAAACCGTATAACAACCTAGCATTATGGCGGTCCATTTTGCACCATCTTTTACGTTTTTAATAAAATTGATTTTGTCGATGTAGTGTCGTATTTTAAAATCGTTATTGCAACACAACTTGTCTTTCTCATCACAGACCATTCACATTGCCATCGTGTGTGCGGGGTACAATGCGAGCAGAGATGTCGTCACTTTGGTCAAGTCAGTTCTGTTTCACAGGTAAGTTTGAGTCATTGAGGTTGTCCACGTTCAGAGGATATTCACGGCTTCTTATGTTGCCTCAGAGGGTTGCTGCTTATGTAGACAGCAAGGTGGCTCAGTACGTTTTTGAACAGAGCTCGAGTCTCCAAGTGCATCAGAAGTGTTGGAGTTGGAATTACCAGTCACTCTTTTCATCATAGGGATTAGACCGTTGTACTAGACATTAGGGCTGGGTAATAAATATCGATTTCTAGATATTAATCGATTCTGATTTTTACAAACCGATATCGATTCTTAAATCTCAAGAATCGATTAGTCATCCTGTTTCATTTGAATGAATGAGACTGTATCGCGGCTGCGCGCATCCAACAAATCGCAATAATCTGTCCTGCTTTGTTACTATTGATATGAAACAAAGTCTCAATTTTCAAATTACGTCCATTTTCTTTAGAAATTCAAAAACATAAATAGCGTTTTGCCGTTTTGGCGCTGTGGCGTGAGATCGCTCTGGAGAAGCAGCAGCGCTGATCTCTCTTCCGGGTTAATAATAGCAGTTACAGCGCGAAATAAACATGAATGAGCATCTGAAAGTGTGTTAAAAGATAGAGTACAACTTATCGAAATCTGTATCATTTCACATTGATTCGCTCAATCTGCGTTTCAACCGTGGAAAGACGTCAATTAAACAGCTTGTAATCAATGTCATGTATCGTCATATTTACCTCAGAAAACCGTTAGTCCACACTCGTTAGTGTTCTTCAATATTTAATGCATATTTGAATAAATCTGGCAAGTTTTTATGACAGCCACCATTTAAATGTTTATATTTCATATAATCTTCTTATTATAAAAATTTAAGTGTTTGTATAGCTACAAAACAGTTAATTATTACCTTCATATTAGGCTAATGAAGCCTAGTAGGCTACAACTAGACTATAGACCATAGTTTACAGCATTTAAGAGATTTGATTCCCTTGAGAAAAATTGCCATTTATTGTAACTGATATCCAAAATAATCGATATTGAATGGAATCGAAATCGAATCGAATTGCAAGCTTGTGAATCAAAATCGAATCGAATTGGGAAATTTGTCTCAATACCTAGCCCTACTAGACATACTTTGTATGGAAAGACCTTTATTAGACATTTAAGGTTGGCATGGGGTAATAAAATGAGAATGCTGAAAACCTAATGTTTGTTCTCCCACTATGTGTCAGACGGAACCCACTCCACTTCCATATTATCACGGACTCCATCGCTCGGAAGATCCTGGCCGACCTCTTTCACACCTGGATGGTGCCGGCCGTCCATGTCAACTTCTATGACGCTGATGAGCTGAAGGTTTGTGTGGCTACTGCTTTGCTCAATAGAGCTCAACGGAAATGCAGATTTTCAGCAGCCTTGATGCCTGAAGTATTTCTCCTGATTAATTTTCTTTTTAGATAAAGATTGATTCATAAACTAAATCAACCCGCTGTAAAATGAACCACATGTTGGATTTAAAGCAGTGTTTATTAATGAATAAACTACTTGTTATTATAATTAGGGCTGAACGATTATGGAAAATAATCTAATTGCGATTTTTTTAATTTATTTTTTATTTTATTTTTTTCTTAAAGGGTTAGTTCACCCAAAAATGAAAATTCTGTCAGTATTTACTCACCCTCATGTTGTTTCAACCCCGTAAGACCTTCGTTCATCTTCGGAACACAAATTAAGATATTTAAGATATTAAGATCGCTCCTGCATACAGTCCATAGGCTTCTTGAAGATGAACTGAACTGAAATTTGAGAAAAGGTGATATAACAGATGTATTTTATTTATTCTCATTGGTACGATTTTTAAAATGGCAGAATTTGTTAAAAGGGATAAAATGGTACATTAAAAGTGTTGTTTTTGTTACACGGGCGCCGCCATGTTGGATTTCAACGTTCGACTACGTCACTGGCATGGTAAGCCACTCCGTTGCCTACCCGCACCAGCAGAACAGCCGTAGCTTGTAAACAGTCTGAGGCTAGCTGACATGGCTGAGGAAACAGATTTTTTAGCGACACACTATTTAGAGATGTGTACTTTCGTCAATGAGTACATGAAACGTCTGACAATGCATGAAATGTTTTATTTACACAAGTAACAAGTTCAATGCATCACGTTAACGTTACTCGAATCCTTGGTATTCGGGTGAGGGGGAAAAGATCCCTGATACAGTTTACTGTAAAGGATGGGATTTTCTCCTTCCTAAATAAATGCACCCTCGCCCATAGAGTGAACTGCCAGTACGCTGTTAATCTAAACAATCTGAGAAAAGTGTAACAAGTTAGCCCAGCCGTCACCTATTCGTAAAATACCCTGTTACTTATGGGGCGGTCCAGCGTCTCAGCTCGGACATCCATTATAGACAGCATAGCCTCCCCCAACACGTTTCTCTCACCGAACAGCATCCGAAATGAACGGTGCATGGTGATGCATTTTTCGCCGATCAATAAATGTCCATGTTGACCTCTCTGCAACAGATCGTCTCCGTGCAGTGTCTATGCTCCACAGCGCTCGCGCCCACAGTCACTTTCCCCCAAACGATCCTGTACTGCAAGTGAAGCCTGAAACTGATCGTCCTCCATGTGGTGGTAGTCAGACACTACCGGCCTGTCCCTCACGGGCTCAAATGCGTAATCCATGCCGTTAAAAGTGCTCATTTTCGTCTGTGTATACAGGACCTACAGCTGTTGTCTATGGCGCTCCGCGGGTCCTACCATGCCAGTGACGTCATCGGAACTGCCAGCACAAACAAGCGCAATTTTGCGTTGCCTAAAAAAGCTATATTAATATATATTTAAAAAAAATGTTTAGTGTAATTTACTTTTAATTGTCATAAACAACATGTTTTCAACGTCGAAATTTTTCAGTTCAGTTCATCTTTGAGGTACTGGCTCTTGCTGTCCTCGAAAAGTCATTAAAGACATCGTTAAAATAGTCCAAGTGACTACAGGGGCTCAATCTTAAGTTTATCAAACGACGAGAACACTTTTGTGCGCAAAAAAACAACAAAAATAACGACTTTATTTCAACTATCACTTCCTTCTCCATGAGCCTGTAAGTCAGTTAACGTAGTGTGATTGCGCAGAGCTACGTCACACGTAGGCTCACTATTGGCTGACGCTGGTCATGTGTGTGTGATGCGTGTGACGTACAATAACAGAAGCTTACGCTATTAAACTAGTAACCTGACTCGCGCAGAGGGAGAAAGCCTATGGACTGTATGCAGGAGCGATCTTAATATCTTAAATATCTTAATTTGTGTTCCGAAGATGAACGAAGGTCTTACGGGGTTGGAACAACATGAGGGTGAGTAAAAACTGACAGAATTTTCATTTTTGGGTGAACTAACCCTTTAACCAATATTGCGATTTAATATGCGATTACTGTTAAGTTTTTTACCTTCTGTATTTGTCGACAAAGACAAGCAATAAATAATTGTACAGTAGGGATGGCAATCTCATGATCCAATCTACTTTTTGTCTTATTAATTATTCTTAATAACCCTTAAAATATGTATTTAATTACATCTGTAAAAATACATACTTCAATATATATATATATATGTATGTATGTGTATATATATATATATATGAAGAGTTCAGATGCAAAAGCCTTGGTAAGTGCCATTTGAAATTTTCTTCTAAAATGATAATTTTTATCAAGCTTATATATTTAAGTTCAGTAATTTCACTTAAATAACAATGAAGATTACCTATGAATTGCCATTTAAGTGAAATTACTGAACTTAAATATACAAGCTTGATAAAAAATGATCATTCTAGAAGAAAATTTCAAATGGCACTTAGAGGCTTTTGCATCTGAACTCTTCATATATATGTATGTATGTATGTATGTATATATATATATAAACATTTAATTAAACCAATTACATATTAAGAATTTTAAATAGGCTATATAAACTAATATAGCTTCAAAATGTAAGCTAATAAATAAAGAGGAACAAAAAAAGTGTTACAAGCAATAAACAAAGAGTGGTCTCGGTGTTTAGGCTAAGTAGGCTGTCTGAATGTTTTTCATTCAAGAGCTGGAGTGATTTCCCCCACTACGATACGATAAGCTGCATTCACACTAATGCACATATCGCTTTTGAAATTGTAAATGTGGTTTAAGATATAACTGACCGTGTTTACATTAATTTCGCGTACGTTTAGTACATTTAACCAACGAGTCGCTCACAGCCGCATGCACGAGTGCTGTTCACAAAGCGCTCAAAGTATTTTAAAATGAAAGCAGCCTTCTTTCCCCATGTCTATTTTCTATTTTAAATAATTTGAAATTACTCGCATACTTCCTGCCTTTTTCATTTTTGCAGTCTTGCAATTTTTAAATTCATTTGATTTATTGTGTGTTTTTCAGTCTGAGGTGTCTTGGATCCCTAACAAGCATTATTCTGGCATCTATGGCCTGATGAAACTGGTGCTGACCAAGACGCTGCCCTCCGACCTAGAGAAGGTCATCGTCCTGGATACTGACATCACCTTTGCCACAGACATCGCTGAGCTGTGGGTCGTCTTCCACAAGTTTAAAGGTACTTTTCAATAATATTTCATTGAAAGGATAGCTGTTTTTGTGTCGATTGCAATTAATTTGAATGAAATAATGCATGTTTTGTGGATGATGGTGAGCTTTCAGCCGACTGCACATTATTGATTGGCACTTTCGAAACAATTAAGCTTTGAAAAATGAAACATTTACAAATCTTTTGTTTTGAATCACTGGTTTGGAGCTTGTATCAAATCCTTTGTGCGCCTTTAACTGCATTATTTGATCTCACGCCTGAAGTGTTATCTACAGTTACTCGTATGTAGTGGGTGAGCAACCCGATTGGCTTTCGACATGAAACCCTGTTGCTTAGAAACAACACACTCTTGTTGAATATGTTTGATTATTGTGTCTTGAAGAACAGATGAAAGGAAAGCTAGGGAAGTGCATGTCGTATTGACCGTTTGTTAGGATCTTCAGTACCCGTCTGTTACTCCACACACAAATGTGATAAATGTTAATTTATTTATTTTGTCCTGTATGCTAATTCACACCACACACTTTTGGGGGGATTTTTTTTTTCATATCTGTATTGAAATTCATGTGAATATTTTATTGGGGCATGTTCATGGGGCATAAATGTCAGGGTGATACAGCTGTTCTGATATCACAGTGAAGAGAAAAACCTGAAAAAAAGATCAAAATTTTTTATTATTTTTTTAATTATTATTAATATTTGGAAAAAGTCCAAAAGTGCATCCAGCATGCAGAAAAGTCTCTACTTAATCTCAATAAAAACTAGGGATGGGTAGCGATTAATCGCATCCAAAATAAAAGTTTGTGTTTACATGATATATGTGTGTGTGGTGTGTATAATTATTTTGTATATATAAATACTAACAGTAGGGATGGAATATATATATGCATGTATATATTTAAGAAAAAGGTGTTCTTAATATATCAAATATAAAGTATATAGATGCAAATATTTCTTAAATATATACATGCATGTGTCTGTATTTATATATACAAAATTATTATACACACCACACACACATATATCATGTAAACACAAACTTTTATTTTGGATGCGATTAATCATTGCCCGTCCCTAACAAAAACAAAACAAAAAAACTTCTTAATAAAAATGTAAGGTTAGGTCAGTTTGTAAAATGTCATGTGGTGCAACTTCCCAACATTTGAACAAGCTATGTTTCCATCCACCTAATTTTATGCAAATTTTGGGATATCACAAAAAAAAAACACTGGATGGAAACACTAAAAATGCGCATAAAAAAAAAACTTGTGCTCTCGTTTGAATCAAATACATTTTTTATCCGATTAGAAAAATGTGCATAAACTACAATGTAAACAAATTTTCTAAATAACTTCCTCTATGCGCATCAAAAAAATTGGACGACATAACTGGACTAACCAGCGCAAGTATTTTATGAAATTTGAAAATGACATTATACAGTGGCTTCTCCTACTTTTCTTAGTGATATTTAGTAAGTCATTAAGATGCTAAGTCACTGTGGCTGTTTTTCAGGTCAGCAGGTTCTTGGTTTAGTGGAGAATCAGAGCGATTGGTACCTGGGGAACCTGTGGAAGAACCATCGGCCGTGGCCAGCATTGGGCAGAGGATTTAACACCGGTTCGTCTGCCAGATTTCTGATTATCACGCTTAGATTATACAACATCTACGATATTCTAAGTGCCGTGTGTGTGTTGAAGGTGTGATTCTGCTGTTGTTGGACCGTTTGAGGAAGCTGAAGTGGGAACAGATGTGGCGGCTGACGGCAGAAAGAGAGCTCATGAGCATGCTGTCTACATCACTTGCTGATCAGGTGAACACATCGGCTCCGTTTCAATCCCCACTGAGCCGCCCTGCGGTCTACTTAGTACATTATGAGTGACCGATTTTCAACTAGGCACGTTTGTATGATGCAACATGCAGCACTTCACATAAAAAGCACATCGGAGACCCTCAATTGGTTTGTTTATCGATAAATAAGTAGTAGACGGGGATTAAAGTCCTCGGATTTACGCCAGTTGGATTGCACTAGAGGCAAGAAATGGCACAGCAGTTCCCCTCAAATTGAAGATACATAGACACCTAAACAAATCAATGACCGTCACGATGAAAGCGATGTGTTGACTGCGGAAATGCAAATATATCTGCTCATGTTACGTCAAAGATTTAGTTTTATACATTGTTTTTTTTTGCAGCGTTGAGTATAACAAATCACACGCTTTTGTTGAGTATTTAAATGCAATAACCAACCAGATGCGTTTGTTTCTGTGTACTCACTGAATGAATTTTTGAGTGGAGCTGCTTTAGAGAATTAACATATCAATTTTATGATTATGAACAATATTGTGCCTGCAGGACATCTTCAACGCTGTGATCAAGCAGAACCCGTTCCTGGTGCACCAGCTGCCCTGCTTCTGGAACGTTCAGCTGTCGGACCACACCCGCTCCGAGAAGTGCTACAAAGACGTGTCCGACCTCAAGGTGACGTCACTGTGGAGCTGACACACAATTTCTGCACAAAATGTATTTTCAACACTATATTCTGTGAATTTGTGAGACTTCCGCTTCATTAACCGCTATAGACCATTTCACAAGACGTAAACAACACTGGTCCAGAAGCACTTCCTGTTTCAGTTTTTTAACAGGATATAAAAGCTGGGATAAAATACAACCAACAGAACATTTAAAACTGAATCAAAAAGTTAAACCAACATCTTTTTACATGTGAAATAAAGAAAACAGTTACAAACTGAAACAGGAAGTGTTTCTGGACCAGTGTTGTTTACATCTTGTGAAATGGTCTATAGGTAAATATGTACAAGAATAGCAAGTGGTGAAACTATACCAGTGTGTTCATAAACACAACAAATTATATGGTAAGACATGCAAGTTTTCAATATTAAGATACAAAGTGAGCTGTTTTGTACAGCTAAAAATAGGGAAGTGGATGACAGAGGCTGTGCCTCTCTTACGTTAAAAATAAGGTCGATAGCTGCCGGGACAAACACCTCATCTACGTATTGGGACAAAATCATTGAATCCAGGTGTTCCAATCGCTTCCATGGCCACAGTTGTATAAAATCAAGCACCCGGGCATGCAGACGCTTCTATGATAGGTTCCCACCTGTGCAATGAGTCCATTTGTGAAATTTTCACACTACTAAATATACAATTGGGAACAATAGCAACTCAGCCTCGAAGTGGTAGGCCACGGCCCATGGTGTGTGGAGTGTGTTTTTCAGGGGTAGGTCTTGGCCCATTAGTTCCTGTAAAAGGAACTTTAGCATACTGGGCGATATGACCAAAATTGTGTTTCACGATATGACTAATTTTATTTCACGGTAACGATATATTTCACGATATAGTTATTTATATAGTTATCCTCAAAAAAACCCCCCAAAAAAGACAAAAAGGGCTTTGTATAATAAATAAACAAATACTTTAGAAATGAAAAGTATGTCACCTTTTATTTTACTTGGTAAATTATTTATTTGGTAAACTATTTTTATATCAAAATATTGTAAACAAAAAACACTCATCAACTTTTAGATGAACTTCCCACAACAGATTGATATTAAATACAACTCATAGGTGCATTTCAACTTAATATAATTTTTCGATCTCATGCATTGCTTTACTTCAATCAGTTTATAACATAATTATAATAAAAAATTTTTTACCACATGTGCTTATTATACTGCATTTTTAACTGAGAAGGGTATTCCTGCACAACCGGAGACTGCACACACTGTTTTAACGGGCTCGTTTTGCTCTTTTTTGTTATATCTGGCAACCCGTCAGTTCAGAAGTGACAAGAAGTAGAGCAGCAATATGAAAACCAAACCGCAGCTACTGTTAAGCCCCTTTCACACAGCGAGTTGATCCCAGGAAATTGCCGGCAAATTGCCAGAACGCCTTCTGTGTGAACGCAAACACGACCTGGGATTGCTTCTGGGATTGATCCCGTGTTGGGGACCTAGTAACATTGCCGTAATCAGTCCCGGAACGCGCGCTGTGTGGACAAAAGCCAGGACCAATGCCGTAAAGGGTGTGTCTTTAGTGATGACGCTCGTGCCATCGCGCGACTCTGTTGCTCTTTAGAAGAAAGTTTGTGTTCGTCATCAACAAAGAAAGGACGAACAAATACCTGCAAACTAGGGCTGCACGTTTTCAAGTTTTTCATTAACCGTTAACCGAGGCCCTTTCGGTTAATACTCGGTTAATAGTGTGCGCGCCGCAACCTCGAGATACAGAGTTAATTTTTAACACCTTTAATAACTGGTTGGACCCCATTTGAAACGAAATTAATTTATAGAAATAAAACGCAGTGGTGAGTTCAGAGCAGTTAAAGTAGGCGCGTTTCCATCACCCTTCAAACTGAAATTGCCCATTGAAAATACGCACATTGGCGAAACGTCCATTTCGCAAAAACTCCGTGTCCGCAAATAATAATAATAATTATCATTATTGTAACATTTTATAGGCTGCATATGTAGAAGACGCTTTTATCCAAAAAAGGAGCAAAGCACAAATAAACACAATATTTTGACGCATATCCAGTGTGTGTGCTTTGTGGAGGCTGCGAGACGCCCATGTGAACTTGCAGTTTCATTACAGTTCTTTCAGTGGAAACAACTTAAAATACTCTTTCATTTCTGGTCATACAGAAAATAATAATACATTATTCGCAAATACATTTATTTGCGTAAACTCACAATAACAAGAAAACGTTGTGCTTTAACAAACAGGCGCGCTTCATGATTTCCATGAAGTGAAGCGCGAGAACTGAAACAGCCACATTCGAATTTGTTCGTTTTAAATTGGACATTTAAAGCTTTAAATGTCCAATTTAAAACGAACAAATTCGAATCAAAAGCAATATCTTCTGACTATGTAATTATGTAGCTTAGCTAATTATGTATTTCTAAAGGTGCATCCGGGGATGGAGATTTGTTTTTAGGAGAAACTGATTTAGAAAACAATAGTTTATTAATAAACAATTAATCCCTCGTTATTTTATATTATTTTTTCAGACACATTTTATCAGACACATTTATTATATCTTATAAATCATCTATAAATCCCCTTTCTGTAGGCTGTGGTTACGGCTCTTCTCATTCAGCACTGCGGGGGAAATATAATTTCCAGGTTCTAATTTGGCCTCAGAAAAACCAGTAAAATCTTTTTTTTTTCCATATTCATTTGTCAAATATTTTAAATGTTTAAAGGGTAAAAAAAAATCAACAAATATCTGAAAATTCGTCGATATATGGTCTATATATTTTTGCGCAGCATTTGTCCTACAGTTCAAATGAACATTTTGGTGTTAAACTCTGCGTTTTACAAAATACAACAACCCAGGGGCGATTCTAGGATTTTTTCAACTGGGGGGCACAAGAGGGGCCACAATTATTACAGAGGGGCCATTCTTATGTTGTGTATTTATGTAGAACTGTAGATATCCAAATAATTTCAAGTTCAGTAAGCTTTAAAATCAGCAATAAACAGTGATACCCTGTTATCTTTTAATAGCAGTTATTTACCGCTCTAAATCAAAACAATAAAATACAATTTATATTAACTTTTCACTTTACAAAAGTGATAGAAAAACTGTAATAAATAAAATAATCCAATGTATTAGTGTCCAACTCACAAATAATAATAGAACAGCCTTATTTATATGAATGCATAATTATATTAATCATTCATATAATAAATACTCAATTAAAGAATTCATAAAACTGTAATAAAATTGTATACATCTTTTTCCCCACATCCTATTCAATTTGCATTTCAACAGTTGCAGTAAATTTGCATTGATGAATAGACCAAATCTGCTTATTTCGAGGAAGGCTAATTAGTCTTGAGCATATTGATTGTAAAATATCACATATAATACTTTGTTAGATAGCTACTTTTTCAAAAAGGTATGATTTAGTTTAATGTAATATATGTGGATCATAGAAACAGTGACTTAATTATCCAGTAGTATTAATTATTTATTTTGCTATTTAATCATGCATTTTTATTTAATTATCTTTTTATATTTTTTTATTTGAGAATGTTTCTGGATGCAGGGATTAAATAAAAAAAATTCTTTTGACTGATTTTTTTTTTTTTTCAGGCCAAGTCATATTCCTGTAACTTTATTTAAATAGTCGAAACCAATAGCGTTTAAAGGAGAGATGTTTTAAACCGATCTAATATTGCCAGTTTGCGTAATTTAAAAGCTATTTTAATCTATGAATAACAATTACTTATCTTGACAAATAGGCCTAATCAACCATCTACATAACTTTTCAGTGCATGTTTTAATTTATCTTATAAGACCAAACAATGCTAACTGGCTGAGGGAAAAGTGAAGTTTCATAACTTTATATATTTAACTTTTAGGCTATTTAACTTTAACTTTGTAACCCATTAGAGAGCTGACTTATGTTTAACTGAATTGTTTACTTTATTTCTCATTGTAGCTTATTATAGCCTACCTATTAGCCTACTTATACTGTTGAATGGGATATTATCATTAAAACTGACATTTAACAAAAGAGACAGGGTTGTGTAATTTTATATATTCTAAAATATATAAAATATTCTTTATATGTGTATGTTTTTACTATACATTCTCTTCACTGTGTGTAATACAATAAAACGATACATGTCTGTTTGTTAAATGTCAGTTTTAATGATCAATAATGTTTCACATTTTTAAAATGAAAACAAAAAGAAGCAGGGTTTCGTGTTATAAATATATGCAGTGAAGATAGTCAATGTGAGATAAGGTTACCTGAACCACATTTTTGTGGCCATTAATCTGTTCATGATAATATGTCCATTTATAAATGAAATGAGGCAGAGTGCTGTTTTATGTGTATTTCGTTTTATTGTTGATGAAAAGAAGCAAAGTTGTGTTTTATACCGGAGTAGCCGCATGCTGAGTGACGCGATCAAGAACGCGCTATTCCATTAGCAGAATGACCGGACTCGCGTCCTCTCGTCCTCGGGAGTTCGTACTCCGAAGTTTGCGTTCTTGGTATTGAGAAACGACCAATATTGACCCGCGTTCTGTTTTCTATCATACGACCGCAGCAAACGAGCGAGCAGTAGCCTGACATGCACTTCTCAAAATCTAAGACTAATTGAGTGAACATGGAGCAGTTTTTCCGTGAGCGGGAATTGAAAAACCGGAGTGGACCATGAGCGAAGTGATTACAGAATGCTTAGAGTGGAGAGAGGAACGTGTTTTCGCTCCACTCCAGGCTTTAGCACATTCCCCTCAGCAGGGTGAATACACATTGTCTTTCCTTAAAATAATAAGCTGTATAAAATATATCAACTTACCGTGTGGTTTTGAGAAGCATCGCGCGACGCGGAATCATGAATTATTCTACTACAAGCTGAAAGATTATGATTTGAATTTTTGAGTGACAGACAATTAGAAGGGTGGGGGCACACTGGGGGGCCAATCAGTTTTCAGGAGGGGCCAGTGCCCCCATGGCCCCTCCCCTGGCTACGCCACTGCAACAACCGTTCATTTTTCGTTTTGCAATTAGGCCTACGGATTAAATAAGGGGAAACGAATAAACACAACAGTACACTGACCGTTTGGACGAGGCAGAGTTCATTTTTAAAATTCATAAAAGATAGGAGGAATAGCCGACAAAACCTCAAAGAAATGCCACAATCAAGACCGCGGAGCAGAAATGAGGGAGAAACACACAGAAACTCTGCGACTTTCCCTGCAATTAATGCTTGGATGACACACCACGTCTCCTTCCATAAATAATAATAATGTCTAGTGCGGTGGCTGTGATATACCAACGTCCATTGCCATTATTTTTGGAATGGCTTATCGCGAAAAAAAAACATGTTTTAGTCGCATAACACCGTTAATAGAAACGCTGTCATTTCACAATATTTTTTTATCGACAATCAGAAAAAAAAACGCAAAAGTTGTGTGCAAATATGTATTGACGCCACTTAACCAAACAAAAAGGTTTTACTCGGTTATGCAATTTTAAACGGTTACTGCTAATCGGTTAACCGGTTAACCATGGACACCCCTTCTGCAAACTGAAGCGAAGCAGAGACCAGGAGCTCCTCACTATCCGTACTGAAGCTGAGATCGTTCACCAGTGTGTGTACGGTATGCGCGTTAACATGTTTTCGACGCGTCCGTTATACGTCTCATCCTGACGTCATGCGTCTTCCCGGGATTTTTACGGGTTGTGTGTGAACACACACACAGATCCCGGCAAATCACTGGCAGTGTGAATGAACCGAAATCAGACAATTCCGGGACAAATGCTGGGTCACATTATCCGTGTATTTTCTGGAATCTCTGTGTGAAAAGGGCTTTAGTGTTGACTAAGTAGTTTAAATTATACACACCTTATAAGAGTGCGTCGAACACCGCGCGCTCCCTCTCAGTGCATGTGCACTAGGGCTGGGTATTGAGACAAATTTCACAATTCGATTCGATTTCGATTCACAAGCTTGCAATTCGATTACGATTCGATTCAATATCGATTATTTTGGATATCAGTTACAATAAATGGCAATTTTTCTCAAGGGAATCAAATCTCTTAACTTATGCTGTAAACTATGGTCTATAGTCTAGTTGTAGGCTTCATTAGCCTAATATGAAGGTAATAATTAACTGTTTTGTAGCTATACAAACACTTAAATTACACTTATATTTATTTTTATAATAAGAAGATTATATGAAATATAAACATTTAAATGGTGGCTGTCATAAAAACTTGCCAGATTTATTCAAATATGCTTTAAATATTGAAGAACACTAACGAGTGTGGACTAACGGTTTTCTGAGGTAAATATGACGATACATGACATTGATTACAAGCTGTTTAACTGACGTCTTTCCACGGTTGAAACGCTGATTGAGCGAATCAGTGTGACATGATACGGATTTAGATAAGTTGTACTCTATCTTTAACTCACTTTCAGATGCTCATTCATGTTTATTTCGCGCTGTAACTGCTATTATTAACCCGGACGAGAGATCAGCGCTGCTGCTTCTCTGGAGCTGCGCCAGAGCGATCTCACGCCACAGCGCCAAAGCGGCAAAACGCTATTTATGTTTTTGAATTTCTAAAGAAAATGGACGTAATTTGAAAATTGAGACTTTGTTTCATATCAATAGTAACAAAGCAGGACAAAGATTAGTGCGATTTGTTGGATGCGCGCAGCCGCGATACAATGTCTCATTCATTGAAATGAAACAGGATGACTAATCGATTCTTGAGATTTAAGAATCGATATCGGTTTGTACAAATGAGAATCGATTAATATCGAGAAATCGATATTTATTACCCAGCCCTAATGTGCACGCGCCCGTCTTTTACATCAACAAAATGTGATCGATTAATTTGAGAGTGAAGTTGTAATCACGGATCGAATCAAAGGAAGATTTTATCAACTGGTTCAGTAGGCAATTGTTTGGAGTTAAAAAATATATAACTCGCGCTGCACATTTAGTAATTTTGCCTCAGAAACAGGATTATACATTCGTTTTAACAAGCAGGATGTTCATTCATGCTGAATGCGATTTTCATGTTTAAAAAGTAACTATACATAAGAGAAGGAAAGATGCGGATAACTAGATAGCAAACTGACATTGAATCAATTTGAACAACGTTGATGTGACATTGTTTTGCTCATCGAATTAACGTTGAACCAACGTCAGACGCGTCATTCTTTCAAAACTAACGGAAAATCAACTTGAAATCAACGCGTTGTTTCAACGTTATGAAAGCAAACCAATTTTCGATTTTCATTTAGCTTTGAAGAATGCCGCGTCTGACGTTGGTTCAACGTTAATTCCATGAGCAAAATCAACGTTGTTTCAATGTCATGAGAGACGTCGTTTCCACGTTGATTCAATGTCAGTTTGCTGTCTGGGTATACATTATTTAAGGGTATTTCTCGTAGTGATATTGATATAGCCTATCACGTTAACAACAATCCTTTAGAAAACGTAATTCCTTTGCGGATCCTCTTGATCTGCTTTCTCCATGTTTCTTTGACAAATCTCATCACCAGTCTCACGCGCGCTGCACGGAAGTTAACCACGCCCCCTTATTTGCATTTCGCGGTATACACGGAATAAAAAAAATCTGTTACGACTGACGTTTTCTATCGCGGTAACGATATATATCGCCCTACAAGACATTTTGGACAATTTCATGCTCCCTGTTCCAACATGACTGTGCACCAGTGCACAAAGTAAAGCCCATAAAGACTTGTGGAAAGCCTTCCCAGAAGAGCTGAAGCTGTTAGAGCTGCAAAGGGTGGACCAACTCCATATTAAACCCTACGGATTAAAGTTCGTGTGCATGTAAAGGCAGACGTCACAAAACTTTTGGCGATTTTGGTAGTGTATGGGCATAATATTGAAAGAAACGACAAGAGACCAAATCAAGGGTTGATTCATATAATTTCCCACAGGTGATTCACTGGAACTCTCCGAAGAAACTGCGTGTTAAAAACAAACACGTGGAGTTCTTCAGGAATCTCTATCTGACGTTCCTGGAGTATGATGGGAATCTGCTGAGGCGTGAGCTTTTTGGCTGTCCCAGTGAAACAGACCACAACTCGGAGAATGTGAGTTTTATCACTGGGCTTCATGTTGGCAACTTCAGTCTGCAATGATGACTTTGTTCAGGAAAGAGTAACACGTGTTTTCCTAATATTCCCGCAGCTCCAAAAGACCCTATCCGAGCTGGATGAAGATGACCCATGCTACGAGTTCCGTCGGGAGCGCTTTACTGTGCACCGCACACACGTCTATTTCCTGCACTATGAGTATGAACCAACCTCAGATAACACGGACGTGACGCTGGTGGCCCAGCTTTCTATGGACAGGTAAGAGAACATAGGACATACATCATGCCAATATAGGGCACATTCAATCAAATCGATCCAAACTTGATCAGTGGATGATGCCATCCCAGACAGCAAACCGACATTGAATCAACGTGGAAACGACGTCTCTCATGACATTGAAACGACGTTGATTTTGCTCATCGAATTAACGTTGAACCAACGTCAGACGCGGCATTCTTCAAAGCTAAATGAAAATCGAAAATTGGTTTGCTTTCATAACGTTGAAACAACGCGTTGATTTCAAGTTGATTTTCCGTTAGTTTTGAACGAATGGCGCGTCTGACGTTGGTTCAACGTTAATTCGATGAGCAAAACAATGTCAGATCAACGTTGTTTCGATGTCATATTTCCACGTTGATTCAATGTCAGTTTGCTATCTGGGATTTAACCCTCTATGATATGCTTTATGTTCTAGCCATGAAATATGTTTCAAATACGTTTTTATTACTTGAAATAGCTTCAATCATACAAACTTAGAGAAACCACAATGGACAATATTCAAATTTCTTTAAAATTATGATTTTATTTTCTATTTAATTGCAAAATTCTTTTAGAAATTGATAGATTTATATAATTGGAACTCATGAAAACCAAAAACAAGTATATCCCAGTGGTGGAAAGAGTACTGACAAATTGTACTTAAGTAAAAGTATTGCTACTTAAGTAAAAATTTACTTGAGTACAAGTAGAAGTACTGAAATATAATATGACTCAAGTAAGTAGGTTGCTTAAAAACTACTCAAGTAAATGCGTTACAAAGTACTTTAGTATTTTTCTATTTTTACCCAAAATGGGGAGATGATGGCGAAATGGAGCGCTAAATACTCTCATGTCATCGGTTTCATTCATACTGAAGGCCCAGTACTGATGCATAGAAGTATTAAACTTACACATTTCAGGAAATGCCTTATATGGATATAATAACTTGCAAATAGTGATGTTTTGACTGATGAAACATGACGACAAACACATAATAGCTATAATATATCTGAGTTTATTAAACTGTCAGGTATTTTCAAAAGAATGATGTATGACTTTAAAGGGATAGTTCACCCGAAAATTAAAATTAGCCCACGATTTACTCTCCCTGTGGGGTATTGTGAGTTAAAACTTCACATCCACACTCTGGAGCCATCAGACTTATTTTACATCTTGTGAAAAGGGCATTATGCCACCCCTTTAATGTTGTAAATGAACACTGAAATGAGTTTCCTGCTAATTGAACCGCACTCTATACTCTACTCATGATCATATGCAATGGCATTCACGCTTTGGCCTGAACTCAATTAAAATGATTTGCCTTGTCATCATTCATCATCCTGATGACATTAACTGGCACACTGAACCCCACTGGAATGTTTCGAGTCAAAGCTTCGCAGCTTTTGTGATCAGTGTAATGAGGGATGGCTCGGTTTAGTCAGGCATGTTCGGGCTACTTCAGGCAACTCATCAGTCAGTGCCAGTGGCGGAGGGTTGTCGTCCTTGTCAACAGTGACGGATGTAATCCGTTGTCATCTTGGAGGGCATGACCTCTTTGACAGCACTCGAGCAATAAGGTTGTCAGAGAAGATGCCACATTTAGTTCGACTAGAAGTGCAGTCATGCTGTTTTTTTTTTTTTTTGTGGTGTTTCTTAAATCTTTTCTTTACTAAT
Source organism: Pimephales promelas (assembly GCF_016745375.1). The sequence continues at coordinate 832,754 of NW_024121765.1, read as the reverse complement.
CAGAGTATATTCAATTAATTTTTTTATGCTCAGTTTGACTAGAAATGAATACAAATGTGAGTGCTCTGTAAAAATAGTTAGTAGTAGATCAGGGTATTTGATATCACCAATATTTATTTTTAAAGTGCCTCGTGAGAACCGTTTTCAAGTTAATATGCTGCATTAAAATGTATCACACTTTCAGAGAATTTATATTTTGTGAAATAATACAATTAAAAACAGATTTGATTCAGGGTTTTTTTTTGTTTGTTTGTTTGTTTTTTTACCAACAAAGATCATTGTGATATACTGTGTAAACATCATGAGATCACACTCATCTGTAATATGCTCAAAAAGCTAAGTAACTAATTTATTAATTTAATCTTGATTTGCTGATTTTTGTAAATGAAGTAAATGTAAGAATAACTTTTATATTGTTAGTAATATTTTAAGATGAACGCTGTACTGAACTGTACGGAGGCGTATTGCATTCACTTGAAGAAAAAAAAATCTACTCCGTTTTTCTGAATTAACGAGTTAATTTTTCATGGGAAAAAAAAATTGCTCTGTTTTTCTGAATTAACGAGTTAATTTTTCATGGATTTTTTTTTTTTTTTTGCTCTGTTTTTCTGAATTAATGAGTTAATTCAGAAAAAAACAGAGCAAAAACTTTTTTTCTCATGAAAAAATAACTCATTAATTCAGAAAAACAGAGAAAAACTTTTTTTCTCATGAAAAATTAACTCATTAATTCAGAAAAACAGAGAAAAATATTTTTTCTCATGAAAAATTAACTCATTAATTCAGAAAAACAGAGTAGATTTTTTTTTTCTTCAAGTGAATGCAATACGCCTCCGTAGAACTGGGGCTGGGTAATAAATATCAATTTCTCGATATTAATCGATTCTGATTTTTACGAACCGATATCGATTCTTAAATCTCAAGAATCGATTAGTCATCCTGTTTCATTTGAATGAATGGAACATTGTATCGCGGCTGCGCACATCCAAAAAATTCGCAATAATCTTTGTCCTTTGTTACTATTGACATGAAACAAAGTCTCAATTTTCAAATTACGTCCATTTTCTTTAGAGATTCAAAAACATAAATAACGTTTTGGCGCTGTGGCGTGAGATCGCTCTGGCTCAGTTCAAGAGAAGCAGCAGCAATCTCTCTTCCGGGTTAATAATAGCAGTTACAGCGCGAAATAAACATGAATGAGGTCTGTGCTGCAGTTCTGTGAATGTTTCGCCCTCCATGCCAGTCACTGAAAACTATGAATCGGGATCGGTGGCCGTTCAATCGGAGCCCCATTTAAATTATTTTATTAAATCTTGTAATTACAAACGTCTGGAAAGAAAACCATGGAAATGAATTGGTCAGAAGGGGTGGCAACCTTTTCCTTGCTTCCATTGAAGCACATGATGTTTGACGCTGGGGAAAAGTTCTATTTAAATGACTAAATAAAAATGTTGTTATGTTTTTGGTCAGTTACTGGAGTGTTTCGTTGTTCCAGGCTGCAGATGCTAGAGGCCATCTGTAAACACTGGGAAGGGCCCATCAGTCTGGCCCTCTACCTCTCCGATGCCGAAGCCCAGCAGTTTCTGCGATACGCTCAGGGCTCGGAGGTTCTGATGAGCAGGAGCAACGTGGGATACCACATAGTCTATAAAGAAGGCCAGTTCTACCCTGTTAACCTGCTGCGTAATGTTGCTTTGGGGCAGGTCAACACACCCTACATGTTCCTGTCGGATATCGACTTCTTGCCCATGTATGGACTCTATGAGTACCTCAGGTAAGACAAAACCTAAATATGGAATGGTAAAAACAATGTTGGTCTGGTCTGATCTCAACTGTTGCCCACAGATTGTTATTTATCTTTAAAAACTCTATTACTATATTAAACGCCGTAACAGTTTATATAAAATTCATATACTTATAATTTCCACATTATCAACATCGCAAATCCATTTTTAATATTTCCTTTTTTTTAATGTAATACATTTATAATGCTATACTTTGTGTTATATTACCCTGTCAGTAAATGCCAAAAACGATTTAACGCTTCTGTGAGGGTGTTTCTAATGCAACAGCGGAGGGAGTGATGGCATATCTGTAATACATTTCTCAAAAAAAAATGCAGATTTGTCTTCTTTTGCTTTTAGATTAAATGCAAATACAACAATTATATTCGGTGTCGTCTCTGTTCATCGCTATAGAAGTTTACACAACTGAAAAGTAGGGATGTCTCAAGGATCCGTATTGGGGCCGATTACGTTTTTTTTTATACTACCGGGCCTGTTGAAACCTTGAATTTGATTGGTTGACGAACGTTCTAAGGTGTGCAGTTATTTTCAGGGAAACGCACAGCTAAAGTAGTTCCAGACAGGTTTTGACTGCATTACAGTCCCATTTCACTTCGCGTAGTTAATGGAAAATAGGATACAATTCATAACAAGTAAAAAATGACAGACGATCGCACTTGATCTGCCATTTTCTATGTCTAACTTCACAATCAATGGAAACGTGCAGTTTAATTTGAATAAATAAAGTATATAGTCCTATCTGTAATTAATAGAAAATTAAACTGAATACATCACAAATAAATTGATAGTCCTGCTGCACGGGTTTTCGTTATCATTGTTAAAATGGCTTTGTGTTTCATTTATTAGGCTAGCCTACTGTCAATAATAGAAAAAAAAAAAAGAATGACTAGCCATGTTTCCATCGACACGTTTTTATCCGAATTAAGTGATATCGAATGAAAAAAGCCTTATGGAAACAGTAAAATTCGATAAAATTTCATGAAAATCGACTCAAATGAAATACGTTCGGTCTCATCGAATTTTCTCTTGATCGATATACGGCTAATGCGATAAAAGCTGATGGAAACGTTATTTGCTGAATAAATAATGAATTGCGATTAAGTTTTATGCCATTTTATGGTTGCAACACGTCAGAAGACGAGTTCATTTCCGGCCAGTCTGTTTGCGCACACATGGCGGATGTCAACAAAGACAGATGTAAGTGGACAAAGCAAAAAGATGCTTCAACCAAAGGTTTTCCGTAAACCACGATCTCCCAGAACTGATGGAGCGCTCGTTCCCACACCACAGTCACCTCCGCTGTCGTCGGGCATACGTGCATCGTCATCATCATAGCAATGTTTATAGCGTCGCTGTTTTCTTAGGTTAGTTTTGCTTGTTTTTACGTGGCTTGGTTGAATTGTACTGTAGAATGTGGTCTGTTATTTCTAGTTAACAGACTGCGGCGCTGCTAGTATAACACACCGTTGCCATGGATGCAGTTCAGAGACGGGACAGACTATTTTCTTTAGCAGAAGCAATACTCGTTTTTAAATCAATAAACTCGTTTTTAAGTCAATATTTTGTGTCAAATTATTGATTTATTTATTTATTTGTTTGATTTATATGTAATAAGCAGGATAATATATAGCGAGGCGGTTGTCATAGCGAATACAACCGCCTCGCATACATTATCGTATTCATATGTCGCAATCAGCTGGCACATAAGCATTATTAGCCTTCAACTTGTGAAATATTGATCATTTTTGGTAGATAGCGCGATCCGTTTTGTCCAACAAAACTTTGTTCGCAAAAGTTTGCTTGAATGTTGTTCGATTCAGTGCGAAAATAAATGGAAACACCTTAAAATGTCTCAAATCAATTCGATCGCAAAACAGCATGTGACATCATTACGTACAGGTTTTTATTCGCTTTAAAGCCGTTGGATGGAAACACACTTTCACCAGCTTTATCCGCATGAGTTTTTTAACCGAATTTCAGATAATTCGATTGACAAGTGAATGGAAACATGGCTACTGTCAACATTCTTGCACTTCTTTATAAAAAAATCTGATGATAAATGAAATACTGTAAGATAATTTTGCTTTAGATTAAACCATGTGCTCATAAACATTTCTAAATGTCCCTTTGGTAAGATATGATGTAATAAAAAAAATAAAAGGGAAGAAAAGTTGTAGCGTAACATTGGTGATAATAGAGATAATCTCTGGTGTGCTTGTTTGTTTAAAAAAAAAGACTAGTAAGATACAAGACGAATACCAATAGCTGAAAGCAAAGCTCCTTTTGCTCTGAAAATAAGAAATACGAGTGCCAACCCATGTACATCAAAGCATGGTTTCCATTATTGGTGTCAGCAAAATGTTCTCAGATTGTGAATGTGATTTGCACAAGTAATCCATCTTGTTTCTGTTTTAGGAAATCAGTTGTTCAGCTTGATATGGCGAACACTAAAAAGGCTCTTGTGGTTCCGGCGTTTGAAACACTGCGCTATCGGCTGTCCTTTCCTAAATCTAAAGCAGAGCTCTTGTCGCAGCTCGACATGGGCACTCTGTTCACGTTCAGGTAAAAACAATACTTAAAAAAAAAAAAGAAAAATTCTCATAAATTTTCTAAATTCATGGCGGATGATGTTTTCTTAGATTTGCAACTGAATCTTCCATGAGTCTTTTGAATCAGTTCATTTCAGTTAATCGATTTAACCAACCTATCACAAACGTATCTGATTATTATATATTTAGTTACGTTTATTATTGTTATTTTTTATGTTTTTGCAATTTCTTGACCGTTTTGCGATGACTTAATAAAAATGAAGAATCATTTACTTGTCCACAGATACCACGTCTGGACAAAAGGTCATGCTCCCACAGACTTTGCCAAATGGAGAACCGCTACAACGCCGTACCGAGTTCAGTGGGAGGCCGACTTTGAGCCGTATGTGATGGTCAGACGAGAAAGCCCCGAGTACGACCGGCGCTTTGTGGGGTTTGGGTGGAATAAAGTAGCTCACATCATGGAGTTGGACGCTCAGGTAACACTTGTATGCATTTATACTATTTATATTTCATTAAAAAGCTTCTTTGGATTTTCATAATAGTTTCTGACTTCAGATTAGTCATTTGTTTTAAATCATCATAGTTCACTTCAGAATAAAAATTCCCTGATAATTTACTCACCCCCACGTCATCCAAGAGCTTCATGTCTTTCTTTCTTTCAAAAAGAAATTAAGTTTTTGAGGAAAAACACATTGCATATTGCCTTGGTAAACAAAAAAATGTTTTTCACAATATAACCCGATTCACAGTTTTATGTGAAAGATTAGGAGGAAGAAAAAACTCTAGCCAACAACATCAATTAGTCAAAAGTAGGGCTGTCAGTTTAACGCGTTATTAACGGCGGTAACGCAAACCCATTTTAACGGCGTTAATTTATTTAGCGCGCGATTAACGGTCTTTTTGTCCTAGCAAACTTTGTAGTTTTTTCACATGCTTTTGCAACAGGACGCGATCCATTTTGGCGTCTCGCGCTCGTCATAAACTCAAAGCCGGCGTGCCTGTTGTTTTGTTTACGGTCTAGATCCGCTTGCGCTTTGGTCGAAGAAGCAACAAAACGTCCTCGCGCAGCGCAACCATTGAAATGAATGGGTTTCAGAGCGAGGACGTTTTGTGCCGCACACACTCGTTTCGGCTTGCGAGCCGGCCAAATAGTAACGTTACGTTTTGAGTGGATGACGAGCGCGAGACGCCGAAATGGATGACCTAAGATTCTGAATGGAAAGTTTACTTTTAAAAAGTTGCCATATTGTCCCATTGACAAGACCAAAGTGATCTGTGTGTTTTGTCGTTGTGAACTGAGCGATCATCATCGCAGCACGTCCAGTCTGAAACACCACTTGATGATTGGCCAAGCAAACACACACAGATGATGCGAATTCTCCACCCCCTCGTCAATATCAGGACCTCGTCAGTATTTCTTTCACCCTTTTATTGATAGACAGTGTTACATTGTGTGAGAGATTATTTATATATGTTAGCGTGAAATTAACCACTATTCCAATGTTATTTTCAATAATAATAAAAAAAACAAACATTTGCACTAAACAAGCCGATCCACTTGATGAGCATTAAAATGAGAAAAAAATAATGTAACAAAAAGAAATCAAAAGAATAGATAAAAATGTGCGATTAATAGCGCGTTAACTATGACATTAATGCGACTAAATATTTGAATAGTTTGACAGCACTAGTCAAAAGTCTTGTGGACGCATATTTAGTTTGTTTTGTGGCCTTTCGTTTTTAGTTTTTTCAATAACCGCGCATAAACAATATTCTCATGTACATACATGTTGCTCACATATTATGGTAGCCCTGTTTGTGCTAAATAGAGTGTAATTTCCCCTGTGCCATTTAATATGTTTATAAGCAACTGAAAAAAGCACAAATGTCACTGCATGTCAAAACATCTCAAGGACCCCAAATACCCCTTGGTCCCCAGGGGGTTAAAGGCCTTAAACCACTTGAACCCGGATAATTGCAGCTATATTTATTACCGTAATCTTATTTCCTGGGAAAAAATAGATCTTTCAGCATGTGATGTTTGTTGTGTATTTGCAGGAGTACGAGTTTGTGGTTCTGCCCAACGCCTACATGATCCACATGCCTCACGCGCCCAGTTTTGACATCACCAAGTTTCGCTCAAACAAACAGTACCGCGCTTGTCTGAAGACGCTGAAGGAAGAGTTTCAGCAGAACATGTCCCGGCGCTACGGTTTCGCCGCGCTCAAATACATGACAGTGGATAACAACAGCTAGCCGAGCACATGGTCCCAGAAACCGAAACGAGAACCTCCACGCGCTGATCCTGACGGCACCTTCAGTGGAACTGGGAACGCAGGGTTATTAGGAGGCACGGCTTGTGATCATCCATTCATTCAGGGATCCGACGAGACGTTTATCAGTGGTGTTTGACACCGGTGCCGAGAATTAAACTGTTGATTCCAAGTCACTTTTTGTGAGAAGGCGAGCAGATTCAGCTAACGGAAACTTCTAGAATAAATGATGTCTGTTGTTACTTATTAAAAATGGACAACAACACTGATGCACTTCAGATTAAAGCCTTGAATCTTCTACCTTTTCTCACATCTGAATATCAATCTATTGGTAGACCTTATGCCTCTCTTCATCTCTACAATCATTCTTTCTGGGTCGAATAAGTTATCTATCTCTGTCTAAAAACTGTTTATCTAACAATCTATATCTGTCGTACTATGCTGTCTGACAATCTGTTTCTATATCCATCTAACAGTTTGTCTGAATCTCTTTGTCTCTCTATATATCATTTGCCTGTCTGAAACTCTTGTCTATATCTCTTTCTCAAAATACGTCTGTCAATTTAACTAGCTCTCATTATATCAACAATCTCTCTCTCTCTCTGGATTCAAGGTTTCAGTCTCTGTGTCGACAGTAGTGGGAATTGTGTTGATTCTCACTGCAGATGTGAACCGTGTAATAAACAGGGATCTTCACTCATCGGACTGGCAATAATCCGTAACGAGAGGCCAAAGCGAACACTTCATCGAGATGGCATCGCAGCACACTAACAGACTTATGCACTCGATTGCAGGCTTAATTAACCAACTTAATCACTTTCTTCATTATTTGTAGAAGATAGTGGAGTTGATGGACGTGTCATGAGTTATAATTCCCCACCGGCGAACAACATGTCTGACTCAGGCTCGTGTTCAGAGAATACATCAGCTGGTGTTTTGCCTTTTTTACCACCCTGACTGCACACAAGCTCAACGTGTGTTGGTTTCATCTGCCATACGTCTCTAAAACGTGTCCTGTGTGAAGTTATATACTGAGATTCATCAGTTTACCACCTACATGATTGTGAATTTTTTGGTGAATCAGATATTTTCAATATGTTTGTATGACTTTTTCGGCAGCATAAGTGTGTATCAATGAAGTGCTTTTAATTACAGTAAGCCTGCGAGATCTTTTCTATAAGTTGAGTTCATTCACAGGAGGACTGCTGCTTTATTTCATCTTTCTTTATTGGTTTTTGAAGGAAAAATCATGCTGATGTCCTATGGAGCCCCTTGTGGCATGGCTGAGAACGCACTCGCACTTGCATTATCAAATGCATTGTGACAAGTTTTGGAAAGAGAGTTTGTGTTTACATATAATACACGCAGATACAAATAATCTGTGAAAACAACATGAATGTGATGATGAATGTGTGCTGCTTATATTGAAGAAAGGTCCACTAGATGAAACCTGGGCTAGTTGTCACTTTGACGTTTTTTTATTGAAACGTGATTGACACAATGTGAGGTCGTATTTATTTTTTAACGCGCAAAAATTTGATGGACTAAGATGGCATGCAATGCAAATATTAAAGGCCGTTTTATGCCTTTTCGAGACAATTCAAACTAAAACTGTTGGTTTTTTGTTTTTTTTAGCGGTGAAAATGTAAGATGTTAGTCATGGTGCTTTTATTGAGTTCGCTTGTTCAATGTGTATTACAAAAATGGAACAGTACATTTTAGTCGGGCATTAATTTACATTGGATTTTAAACCATGTGTTTTTTATTAACCACACTTTCAATATGTGACAACCAGTGTTGTGAAAAGTTACTACTAATTGCGTTACTTAGTTATTTTTATTAGAAGTAATGTGTTGCGTTACTTTTTCTCTCCTGGGCTGGGCTTGCTTCTTTGATTTATAATAATAACAACAACAAAAAAATAGTTTTTGGCAAATGTAACGTCCCTTAAGGCCAATTTATACTTCTGCGTAAGGTGCGCGCAGTAGGTATGGCATAGCATACGCAGAGACGCGTCCCATACCACGTACCCTTCGCCGTAGCCTGACATGCACCTCCTCAAGGCCAATTTATACTTCTGCGTCGAGGGTACACCGTAGTGCACTGGCATTGGCTACGCACGTAGGTGACGCCTTTGTGAGCATTTATTCTTCTGCGTTCAGGTCTTGGTTGCTCTGCAGTACTGCTCCGAAACGCTAGTTGGCGGCGGAGGGTTTTAATGTTCCACTGTTTAGATTCCTCGAGTTGCGGGTAGGTTACTACATGCCTGAAAGAGAGCGGATCATGTTGGAGTTGGAGCTTATTGAGGTGGAAAAACAGTTCACTTTAGTGAAATTACTAAAACTGAAAGGCAGAAACGAGAGAAGACGTCGGAGGAGATGGTACCCCAGATAGCAAACTGACATTGAATCAACGTGGAAATATGACATCGAAACAACGTTGATCTGACATTGTTTTGCTCATCGAATTAACGTTGAACCAACGTCAGACGCGTCATTCTTTCAAAACTAACGGAAAATCAACTTGAAATCAACGCGTTGTTTCAACGTTATGAAAGCAAACCAATTTTCGATTTTCATTTAGCTTTGAAGAATGCCGCGTCTGACGTTGGTTCAACGTTAATTCGATGAGCAAAATCAACGTTGTTTCAATGTCATGAGAGACGTCGTTTCCACATTGATTCATTGTCAGTTTGCTGTCTGGGACGTGTGAAAAGGCACGTGCGGAAATGTGTAGGAGGAAATGCGATGCTACCAAGCCGACCAATCACCGATCTTGCGGTCCGCGTCGTCGCGACGTGTACTTACATTTTTGAGGAGGGGCGTGTCAGGCTACGGCGAAGGGTACGCGGTATGGGACGCGTCTCTGCGTATGCTACGCCGTACCTACTGCGCGCACCCTACGCAGAAGTATAAATTGGCCTTCAAAAATGTAACTACACGTCGCAACGACGTGGACTGCAGGATCTGTGATTGGTCGGCTTGGTAACATCACATTTCCACATGTACCATCTCGCGCATTTCTGCACGTACCATCTCCTCCGACGTATTCTCTCGTTTCTGCCTTTTCGCTAAAATTAACTGTTTTTCCACCTCAATAAGCTCCAACTGCAACATGATCTGCTCTCTTTCAGTCGCCATTGCTTGTAGTAACCTAGCCGCGAGGAATCTAAACACAGTGGAACATTAAAACCCTCCGCCGCCAACTAGCGTTTCGGAGCAGTACTGCAGAGCAACCAAGACCTGAACGCAGAATTATAAATGCTTACGACGGCATAGGCTACGCATGCCGTACCCTCGACGCGGAAGTATAAATCGGCCTTGGCTGATGGAAATGCAAATTCACTCCTGTACAGCAGAGGGCGCAGCTCAAACAAACCTTTCAGCTGTGCTGGCATTCTGAATCACGGAAAAACAAAGCAATAAAAACTTCAAAAATTAAACAAGCCATTTTTGTTAGATTGGTTGAATCGGATCGTCAAAGCTCAGCAGCAAACACTTTGGTCAATAAAGTGAGATTAAATACATATAGTATATTTGTGAAAACTTTTAGTTAAAGCAGGTTTGCACAATATTCTGAGTTTGCATTTCACCGTTTTTATTCTTTTGGAGAAACAGATTGTACAAATGTTCACCCAATGGGACAGAAGAGGTGTCAATCAATACATGGGAAAACAAGTAACTTGCGTTACTTTAAAAAAGTGAAAGTAACTTTGTTGTAAATTAAAACGTTTTACTAGCTACTTGGAAAAAAGTAATCTGATTACATACCTTGTTACTTGTAATGTGTTAGCCCCAACACTGGTGACAACTAGCCCCAGACTCCTGTATTTGCATAAGAAGTAAAACCAGCAGATGAAGTTATTAATGGACGGCGTATGTGCGTCAAATCTGAAGGATACTCGGTTCCAACCATCCGGTTGATTTAGTATTGGTTTGGAAACGTCCACGTCACTGAAATGTTCTGATGTGGAAGCCTTACGTCCATGTTTCATAATGTTGCTATGATGCTCACTGATATGTTTGCTTTGGAGCCGTGTCATTATTTTCCAGTATTTTTCTGAGGTTGTACGCGAGATGTGTGCGCACACTAGCTGATTGATGTGTGTTTAATATCAATATAAACAGACACATGTCCAGGATAACACTGATCAAACTGCTTCTGAATAAAATCACATCATGTTGTCTTTTCCTGCTCATTTTACTGTTATGTACACGATGATGATGCATTCATTGCATTATCTTTATGAATCTCCTAACCACGAAGAAAATTATAAAATGTCATTCTCTGAATTAAGGTGACATCAACATGTATAAAAAAACAGTCCAATATTTCGCAGAGACGGCTGTCGTTTTGCCTTTTTAGGGTGTATTAAATATCAATATGGTAATTATTTTTAAACAACCAAAATTTTGCAACAATATATGGAAGTCTGCATTTAAAGGAATATTATGAGCAATTCTAACGCACTTTGGAGAGAACGATAAAGAAAAATAGACTGAATTTAATTGAACAGCCTGGTTTCTCATTCAAAATAAGCTAATTTTATATAATCTGTAGTACACTAGTTATCATAAACTAATAACGAACTAAACTTCTACAGCATGTATTCATCTTTGTTAATGTTCATTTTAACATTTACTAATACATTATAAAAATCAAAAGTTGTATTTGTTAACCTCAGTTAATGCAGTGTGAGGTAACATGGACAAACAATGAACAGCGGGATTTTTTATTAACAGATACAGTAAGAAATGTATTGCTCATGGTTAGTTCATGTTAGTTATACAATAACTAATGTTAACAAATTAAACCTTGTGGTAAAATGTTAACAAATTATTCAACATCAATAAAAGCTTTCAGTATGTCAGACAAAGGAATATTTCATTGATTCCTCTTTATCATAATTATCATTAATACTAATATTATTTTTAGTAATAGTAATAATTATCACGTTATAATATTAATATTATAATACATCCAGCATACTATTAATACGATGTTAGATGTTAGCACATTCAAAAATACATATCTAAATAAAAACACGAAAGAAACTGTGTTTAAATCGCCTTTTGTGAAAATGTTCATTATGAATTTGAAGTTTAGCCAATAACAACAAAATATTTATGTCATATTAATATAGGCTATACATCATGTGACTCTCCACAACACAACATAAAACAAAATGTTTTAAAAAAATGGGTCTAGAAAGCTTATTTTATTTTATTTTGATTTTTTTTTTTTCAATTTTTAAGCAATTTTATGGGAGATTTTTTTTTATTTTATTAAGTTATTAGATTTGATCAATAAATAATAAATGAATAGTAATTCAAGCACATTCCTCACATTCTTTCAACGTAAATTAAAAATATCTCACAAGTTCATGCATAAATCTTTTAATCCAGCTCAACATATTTTACATTGGGTGTCTTTGTCGACCTCTTGTGGAATTTCTTTAATATAACATGATATATCATGACTCTAGCCACTAGATGGCCTTATAGCGCTATATGGAGCAAATGAGCTGTTTCGCTGGGTCCTAAAGTCAGTTCCATTCTGTATGCATTCAAGTTTGTTTTTATTTATATAGCACATTTAACATGGCCAACATGGCTGACCAAAGTGCTGAACAAAACACAAGATAAAGAGACCAGGGCAAACTCATGATCGAAGCTCACAACGAATTAAAAGCTAAAGAAAAAACACTTCAGTTCTTAATGCGGGATAAAGTAAAAGGAGCAAAGTGATCCAGGTCAATGTTACTGCTCTTAAAGTTCTCATCGGGCCGAAGACTATAACCTCGGTTTTAGATTCATTCAGAAATAAGACATTTTGAGAAAATCACATTTTCACTTCATCTAGGCCCGCAAAAAGAGATTTCAGAGATGTTTGTTGCGTTTCAGAGGAAAGTAAATTTGGGTATCCCTGGATGCCCACAAAACATTCAGTCGGATAGAGAAATTGTACGATTAACTGTATGAAAAGCCGTGGTTAGGTCTAACAGTATTAGGATCACAGAGTCAGTCGCTAACAGCATAGCATATCGTTAAAAACTGTAATAAAACCGACTCGGTGCAGTGCTGAGGCACAAGTTTCAAAGTTTGGAAAGTTTCAAAAATTGATTTGAGCAATGAGAAGACTGGAGTTGGATGAGAACAGTTTTCTCCAATGCTTTGGTAATAGGTCGCAAATTATTTAAATCCCTCCCTGTTTACCTTTTGGTAAAGTTTTGTTTTTTAATTTTTTAGCATTTGTGGGTTTTTATATGTGTACTGAAGTATTCCTCGCATTTCATTCATTCCTATAAGGGGGTCATATTGACCTGAGAGGAAGAATTTGTTACTTATAAAAAATTAAACCACAAAACTCCTCGAATCCATTCAATTTGTTGTTGTTGTTGTTGTTGTTGTTGTCGAGTCGAGTGTATGGTTTAAGTGCGAAGTCAAGGGTCCAAGACCCCTCATATGAACAATCAATTTTTAACCCTTTTTAGAAAATGATTTTGACCCAGCGAAGGATATATTTACACATTCAGGGAACATTAAAGAGGCATTTAGATGTAACAAACAAGAGAAAAAAACATCAAAACTGACATAGTAATGGGCAGGTGAAAAGCAAACTAAACCTCATCTCAAAAAATATCATATTGTTTCAAGAATCTTCAACATTTTATTCCTAGTTTATTAGTGATGTTAGTAGTTTTAAGTGGCTCCCTGTGTGAGCGACGCCTGCGGCATGACGTAAGGAAGAGCACGGGGTGTTCCCGACGCGATCACGCGCGCACGCGCCGCGTCTCAGCTGACGGAAGTGCAGGGCGCTCGTGTTGTTGTGTGTTCGGGCTCGTGCCATGAACAGGGTTGCCGTGAGATGAGCGGTGCGATCGTGTCATGACCTCCGCGGGCATCATGGCAGCGCTCTCGGGCCAGAGCGACGACCCCGCCGAACCGGACCAGTCCCTGCAGCACATGCTGAAGGCCATCGCGGGACGAGCGCAACCGCCTGAGCGTCAAACAGGACCTCAGCGGACTGGGTCAGTATCGATACATGCAGCCGTGAACACTCACAGCCTCTCTGTCCTTCATGAACACTGCAGACACGTCAGCAGAACTTGATTTTATCATGTTATTCAGGCGCGAGAACAGGCCGCGGTCATCAGCTTTTGTTTCAGCCGGTGGTCCTCTATATGACATCATTATTCACGAGGCGCGCCGCCGCGCTGTCGAGCCTGTGATGATGTCATAGTGCTGTTGTCTAGCTCCAAGTTGAATTCGACATCTATCAATCTATTTATCTATCTATGGTTGATGAAACCACAATATAACTACCTCATAGCGAACACCTGTTGAAAATGACATCACTCAGTAATGTGTGGTACTGTCTGTATACTAAATGTTTTTAATATTGCTTTGTGAAACTACATTTGGCTGATGGATTTCATTGACTGACCCTTTGGCTTTTTCCGTCCTATTAACAACACAGCAAAAGGTTTTTGATGAACTTTGATGTTTTTTTGTCTGCAGGGAAGCTACTCTCAGTGTCTGTTGTCAGGGTCACTTTACACAGTTACTCAAGTCAGATGTAAATTCATCATCATCATATATATACATAACTTTAGTGACCCTCTCATATTCTGAATCATATCTATATTTTAGTTCACCTCACTCAACTTAGCCAAATTGCACTGAAGACATTTTAGACATTTTCCATTTTTGATTATGGTCTCTCCCTCTCCCTGTCGTCTTTCTTTGATGTTTTGTCCCTGTTAAATATTTCATTCTCCGTGCGACACACTGTCAATGTTTTGCGTTTTGCACGTTCTTCACTTCTGCTTCTGTGAACATCTTCCTCTGGTAACTGACACGTACACTCAAAGGTGTTATGTTTTTTGGCAACACTTTACTGTTCAATTTGTTAACATTAGCTAATGCTTTAAACTAAAAAACATTATTTTTTTCCATTGTTATTTCATGTTTTGTTCATAAATAATACATTAATGTATTAGCAAATGCTGTAACCTACTCTATTAACTGAATTTCACCTTATTCTAAAGTGTTCAAAATTTCCACAATCCCGTTAGTTAAGCATATCTAGGTGGTGGATCATTTTCGGGATATGTTTCCATGGATTTTCTGTTCTTCACAGCATTACAAACTTTATCCAGATGTGTTACCAGAGAAAAATATCACACTCTTGCTGTTTACAGGGGAAATAGCAGAATATATAAGTAGATATTGCTATGCCGAGTTGACCTCAAATATAGCCGTTTAAAGGGATAGTTCACCCAAAAATGAAAATGATTTTTAATAATGAATCTCCCTCATGTCGTTCCAAGCCCGTAAGACCTCCGTTCATCTTAAGAACACAGTTTAAGATATTTTAGTCCGAGAGCTTTCTGTCCCTCCATTGAAAATGTATGTACGAGACTGTCCTTGTCTAGAAAGGAAATAAAGACATCATCAAAGTAGTCCATGTGACATCAGTGAAGCATCGAAAATACATTTTGGTCCAAAGATAACAAAAATTACACTTTATTCAGCTTTGTATTCTCTTCCGGTTCTGTTGTTCTCTTGTGGGCCTGTAACACACCAAGCTGACGGTCGGCCATCGGGCAGATTTGTGCGTCGGCCAACTAAGTCTTCTCGGTGTGTTCCACACGGTTCCGTGCCGTTGGCTGAAAATGGTCCTCGTCGGCTTTGATTCAGCCGATTCGACATGTTGAAATCGGCGCCGGGCCGTCGGGGAAAAGAGAACTCTGATTGGCTGTTCAGCTTAGTAAACGAATCAGTGCACGTGAATAAAAGCAAAACAGCGAGCAAAGAAGTCAAAACGGTAAAGATAGAAGGCTGTTCTTATGTTACGTCTTCTTACCCGAGTGTTCCTGGGAAATATTTCAATATTAACACGTGGAATAAAGAAAGCATTAAAGATATTGTTTAGCAGGATTGAATGACAAATATAGACTAATATATCTGCAGAAATAGACAGTTGGCTCATTACACGCAGGCACATTCTCGGTGTGTTCAAGTGCAGCTTTTTACCCCGACGAGAGGCGACAACACGGTTGGCTTTCATCAGTGCTAGTCGTCGGCTTGGTGTGTTCCAGGCTTACAGTAAAGGATTAGTTCACTTTTGAAAAAACTTTTGCTGATAATTTACTCACCCCCATGTCATCCAAGATGTCCATTTCTTTCTTTCCTCAGTCGAAAAGAAATTTAGGTTTTTGATGAAAACATTCCAGGATTTTTCTCCATATAATGGACTTCAATGGGAACCAGACGGTTCAAGGTCCAAAAGACAGTTAATAACAGTTTCAGATGCAGCTTCAAATGTCTTTAAACGACACCAGACGATGAATCGGTTGAATGCGGACGATGAATGCGAAACGATCGGTTATTTCAAAGCTTATTCCAAAAATGTAACTTTTCTAAAGACAAATGCTAGCCTTGCTCTATTCTGTGAGGCGCGTTTGCAACGTCACGTATTACGTAATTACGTTCAAAAGGTCACGGGCGACGTAGCCGAAAGTACAGAGTCAGTGTTTACAAGTTGAACGCATAGGTTGAACGTGCAAACTAAATCAAACGCCGTTTACAAAAAAGGAATTAAAAGGAAAAACAACGATGTCGGACGATTTTGATTCTGTACTTCCGGCTACGTCGCCCGTGACCTTTTGAACGAAATTACGTATTACGTGACGTTACAAACGCGCCTCAGAGAATATAGCAAGGCTAGCATTTGTCCTTAAAGTTAAATTTTTGGAATAAGTTTTGAAATAATCGATCGTTTCGCATGATAAGACCCTTGTTCATCGTCTGGTGTCGTTTAAAGACATTTGAAGCTGCATCTGAAACAGTTATTAACACGTCTTTCGGACCTTGAAACCATCCGGTTCCCATTGAAGTCCATTATATGGAGAAAAATCCTGGAATGAAAAACCTAATTTCTTTTCGACTGAGGAAAGAAAGACATGGACATCT
>NW_024121765.1:782268-815647 GCF_016745375.1 Pimephales promelas | reverse complement strand
AAACTTTGGACAGTTGGTGGCGCTAGAGGGAATGAGTTAGAGACACCAAAATTGGGTATTTAAAGTGGACTGTCCTCTATTCAGAATGGTTCAAACCAAAACAAACTTTTCCGCAAACCGGTCTATGGGCTGCCATAGCTACGCCCAGTGCGGGAAGAAGAATAATAATGAATAAATTATAGCTGCAAGCAGCCAATTACCGGGCCAAGCGCAATAAGCGGCAACATATGCCAAAATGGCAAGGAGTGGCAGACCAACTGCAGCAAGGAGCAATTAAGGGCATTTGAGCGAACTTTGGGGCAAATGGCTAAGAAATCACATAAACATTAACTTATAAGATGATTAAATGGGTTATCACTTTCGAACAATAGGTGGCGCAGTTACGAAATAGATGTGATGTGGTCAGAGTGAGGTGACAATGACACATGCACAGTTTGGTGTCAAAATGTGAAGGCATTGCAGAGATAAAGCCTAAATAGTAATTTGGCAGCATGCCTAAACTTTGATGCTGTGTTACACGAAAAACGGTTTCGTCTATCATCGTGCAATTCATAACTTTTAGTCGGCACGGTCTGGAGATGATACGATTCAATTTTCGTGAAAATCGGACAAACGGTCTAGGAGGAGTTCGAAAAAGAAGGTTTTTCAAAGAAATAAAGATGGCGGAACAGGAAGTTTTGCTGATTATGCAAAACCTGATATCTATGTTTTCAGCATAACCCAAGGAATCTATTAAGATCAGTTTCATTGCAATAGGCAAATTTATTCAAAAGTTATTAGCGTTCTCAGAAATTAATTATAACTTTTGACCAACAGGTGGCGCTGTTCTCAAAATCTTTTGAGTACCTTCAGGGCATGCTGCTTATGGCACACACTGAGTTTTCGTAATGTTAGACCAAAGCATTTGTTTAGTATAGCATTGTATTTCACAAAACTGTATTGAAGTCAATGGGAATTTCACGTTTTGTTCTATTATAGCGCCACCAAGAGGCTCAGTCCCACAATTTTTTTATGTGTCCTCAGAGTGACCCCATACATATGTGTGTCAATTTTGGTGCAAATATCTCAATTTACTTCCGAGTTATAAACATTTATATGAAAAAACACGTAAAAAAATGACTGACACATGACTTTGTTTGAATTTTACTACCCCTTACTATCAATATTTTTCGCATTTGGGCATTAGCGTTATAGTTAACAAGCTATGATTCCGTGTTTTCTGGCGGTGGTTTCGTCTCGATCGGAACAGCGGTTTTGAAGATATCGCCAAGTGTTTTTTTCGCCGCTAAATCGCTACGCTACACCAACCGTAACACGAAACCCAGCATGTTTAGTATCATTGGACTCGGCAACGATTCAGGAACTCAAAAAGATGACTCCCGTGAAAATAAGTGTACCACACCCAAAGTATAAGCGTTTGAAAAAAAAAAATTCACCACTAGGTGGCGCTGTTTCGAAACTTCTCAGGCTTCTTCAGGGCATCGTACTGATGACCCATACCGAGTTTCGTAACAATTCGTTCATGCGTTAAAAAAATACAGCATTTTAGCACATAATTCAAAATGGCCGACAGCCAAAAATGGCCGATCTGGGAAAATTGGATATCAGTCGACTCGGCATGATGCCCTGAATCTAACGAGATGAAGTTTATGATTTTTTGGACAAACCGTTCAGAAGTTACGAGCAAAAATAGCCATTTTTCATATCTCCGGACCACTAGGTGGCGCTGCGCCGAAACGCTGCATGTAGCCTCAGGTCATGCTTGTGATAACATGTACCAAGTTTGGGTGGAATAGGATTAAGCGTTGCGGAGATACTGCCTCACGTCTGTTTTTGCAAGCGTTACGTAAAATTTGTTTGTGCGTTTATCAAAAAACGGTTATTCGAATCATCTTGAATTCCATAACTTTTTGTCAGCACTGCCTGGAGATGATCCGGTGCGATTTTGGTGAAAATCGGACAAACCGTCTAGGACGAGTTCGCAAAAGTAGGTTTTTTGGAAAATTCAAAATGGCGGCCGTTTTTTTATGACGGAAAATGACGTCATAGGGTGCGATCGAATCGGCATGAGCTCAGGAACAAGAAGAAAAAAAGAATTTGTTGATAGGCCTTACGGTTCAAAAGTTATTAGCATAATAAAAGTGAAACTTTGGACAGTTGGTGGCGCTAGAGGGAATGAGTTAGAGACACCAAAATTGGTGTATTTAAAGTTGGGACTGTCCTCTATCAGAATGTCAAACCAAAACAACTTTCCCGCAAACCGGTCTATGGGCTGCCATAGACGCCCAGTCGGAAGAAGAATAATAAAATAATATAATAATAATAAGAACCGGCACAGATACAATAGGTGCCTCCGCACCTTCGGGCTTGGCCCCTAAATATAGCTGCAAGCAGCCATTACCGGGCCAAGCGCAAGAAGCGGCAACATATGCCAAAATGGCAAGGAGTGGCAGACCAACTGCAGCAAGGAGCAATTAAGGCATTTTGAGAGAACTTTGGGCAAATGGCTAAGAAAATCACATAAACATTAACTTATAAGATGATTTAATGGGTTATCACTTTCGAACAATAGGTGGCGCAGTTACGAAATAGATGTGATGTGGTCAGAGTGAGGTGACAATGACACATGCAAAGTTTGGTGTCAAAATGTGAAGGCATTGCAGAGATAAAGCCTAAATAGTAATTTTGGCAGCATGCCTAAACTTTGATGCTGTGGTATACGAAAACGGTTTTGTCTATCATCGTGCAATTCATAACTTTTAGTCGGCACGGTCTGGAGATGATACGATTCAATTTTCGTGAAAATCGGACAAACGGTCTAGGAGGAGTTCGAAAAAGAAGGTTTTTCAAAGAAATAAAGATGGCGGACAGGAAGTTTGTCTGATTATGCAAAACCTGATATCTATGTTTTCGGCATAACCCAAGGAATCTATTAAGATCAGTTTCATTGCAATAGGCAAATTTATTCAAAAGTTATTAGCGTTCTCAGAAATTAATTATAACTTTTGACCAACAGGTGGCACTGTCTCAAAATCTTTTGAGTACCTTCAGGGCATGCTGCTTATGGCACACACTGAGTTTCGTAATGTTAGACCAAAGCATTTATTTAGTATAGCATTGTATTTCACAAAACTGTATTGAAGTCAATGGGAATTTCACGTTTTGTTCTATTATAGCGCCACCAAGAGGCTCAGTCCCACAATTTTCTGTGTGTGTCCTTAGAGTGACCCCATACATATGTGTGTCAATTTTGGTGAAAATATCTCAATTAGCTTCCGAGTTATAAACATTTATATGAAAAAACACGTAAAAAATGACTGACACATGACTTTGTTTGAATTTTACTACCCCTTACTATCAATATTTCGCATTTGGGCATTAGCGTATAGTTAACAAGCTATGATTCCGTGTTTCTGACGGTGGTTTCGTCTCGATCGGAACAGCGGTTTTGAAGATATCGCCAAGTGTTTTTTTCGCGCTAAATCGCTACGCTACGCCATCCGTGAGACAAAACCCGACATATTTGGTATCGTTGGACTCGGCAACGATTCAGGACCTCAAAAATATGACTCCCGTGAAAATAAGTGTACCACACCCAAAGTTATAAGCGTTTGAATAAAACAATTCACCACTAGGTGGCGCTGTTTCGAAACTTCTCAGGCTCCTTCAGGGCATCGTACTGATGACCCATACCGAGTTTCGTAACAATTCGTTCATGCGTTCAAAAAATACAGCATTTTAGCACATAATTCAAAATGGCCGACAGCCAAAATGGCCGATCTGGGAAAATTGGATATCAGTCGACTCGGCATGATGCCCTGAATCTAACGAGACCAAGTTTTTGATTTTTGGAGAAACCGTTCAGAAGTTACGAGCAAAAATAGCCATTTTTCATATCTCCGGACCACTAGGTGGCGCTGCGCCGAAACGCAGCATGTAGCCTCAGGTCATGCTTGTGATGACACGTACCAAGTTTGGTCTGAAAACGAGTAAGCGTTGCGGAGATACCGCCTCACGTCTGTTTTCGCAAGCGCTACGTAAATTTGTTTGCGCGTTTATCGAAAACGGTTATTCGAATCATCTTGAATTCCATAACTTTTTGTCAGCACTGGCCTGGAGATGATCCGGTGCGATTTTGGTGAAAATCGGACAAACCGTCTAGGACGAGTTCGCAAAAGTAGGTTTTTTAGAAAATTCAAAATGGCGGCCGTTTTTTTATGACGGAAAATGACGTCATAGGGTGCGATCGAATCGGCATGAGCTCAGGAACAAGAGGAAAAAAGAATTTTGTTGATAGGCCTTACGGTTCAAAAGTTATTAGCATAATAAAAGTGAAACTTTGGACAGTTGGTGGCGCTAGAGGGAATGAGTTAGAGACACCAAAATTGGTGTATTTAAAGTTGGGACTGTCCTCTATCAGAATGTCAAACCAAAACAACTTTCCCGCAAACCGGTCTATGGGCTGCCATAGACGCCCAGTCGGAAGAAGAATAATAATAATAATAATAATAATAAATATAGCTGCAAGCAGCCATTACCGGGGCCAAGCGCAAGAAGCGGCAACATATGCCAAAATGGCAAGGAGTGGCAGACCAACTGCAGCAAGGAGCAATTAAGGGCATTTTGAGAGAACTTTGGGCAAATGGCTAAAAAAATCACATAAACATTAACTTATAAGATGATTTAATGGGTTATCACTTTCGAACAATAGGTGGCGCAGTTACGAAATAGATGTGATGTGGTCAGAGTGAGGTGACAATGACACATGCAAAGTTTGGTGTCAAAATGTGAAGGCATTGCAGAGATAAAGCCTAAATAGTAATTTTGGCAGCATGCCTAAACTTTGATGCTGTGGTATACGAAAACGGTTTTGTCTATCATCGTGCAATTCATAACTTTTAGTCGGCACGGTCTGGAGATGATACGATTCAATTTTCGTGAAAATCGGACAAACGGTCTAGGAGGAGTTCGAAAAAGAAGGTTTTTCAAAGAAATAAAGATGGGGGACAGGAAGTTTGTCTGATTATGCAAAACCTGATATCTATGTTTTCGGCATAACCCAAGGAATCTATTAAGATCAGTTTCATTGCAATAGGCAAATTTATTCAAAAGTTATTAGCGTTCTCAGAAATTAATTATAACTTTTGACCAACAGGTGGCACTGTCTCAAAATCTTTTGAGTACCTTCAGGGCATGCTGCTTATGGCACACACTGAGTTTCGTAATGTTAGACCAAAGCATTTATTTAGTATAGCATTGTATTTCACAAAACTGTATTGAAGTCAATGGGAATTTCACGTTTTGTTCTATTATAGCGCCACCAAGAGGCTCAGTCCCACAATTTTCTGTGTGTGTCCTTAGAGTGACCCCATACATATGTGTGTCAATTTTGGTGAAAATATCTCAATTAGCTTCCGAGTTATAAACATTTATATGAAAAAACACGTAAAAAATGACTGACACATGACTTTGTTTGAATTTTTACTACCCCTTACTATCAATATTTTACGCATTTGGGCATTAGCGTATAGTTAACAAGCTATGATTCCGTGTTTCTGGCGGTGGTTTCGTCTCGATCGGAACAGCGGTTTTGAAGATATCGCCAAGTGTTTTTTTCGCGCTAAATCGCTACGCTACGCCATCCGTGAGACGAAACCCGACATATTTGGTATCGTTGGACTCGGCAACGATTCAGGACCTCAAAAATATGACTCCCGTGAAAATAAGTGTACCACACCCAAAGTTATAAGCGTTTGAATAAAACAATTCACCACTAGGTGGCGCTGTTTCGAAACTTCTCAGGCTCCTTCAGGGCATCGTACTGATGACCCATAACGAGTTTCGTAACAATTCGTTCATGCGTTCAAAAAATACAGCATTTTAGCACATAATTCAAAATGGCCGACAGCCAAAATGGCCGATCTGGGAAAATTGGATATCGGTCGACTCGGCATGACGCCCTGAATCTAACGAGACCAAGTTTTTGATTTTTGGAGAAACCGTTCAGAAGTTACGAGCAAAAATAGCCATTTTTCATATCTCCGGACCACTAGGTGGCGCTGCGCCGAAACGCAGCACGTAGCCTCAGGTCATGCTTGTGATAACACGTACCAAGTTTGGTGTGAAAACGAGTAAGCGTTGCGGAGATACAACCTCACGTCTGTTTTCGCAAGCGCTACGTAAAATTTTGTTTACGCGTTTATCGAAAACGGTTATTCGAATCATCTTGAATTCCATAACTTTTTGTCAGCACTGCCTGGAGATGATCCGGTGCGATTTTGGTGAAAATCGGACAAACCGTCTAGGACGAGTTCGCAAAAGTAGGTTTTTTTAAAATTCAAAATGGCGGCCGTTTTTTTATGACGGAAAATGACGTCATAGGGTGCGATCGAATCGGCATGAGCTCAGGAACAAGAGGGAAAAAGAATTTTGTTGATAGGCCTTACGGTTCAAAAGTTATTAGCATAATAAAAGTGCAACTTTGGACAGTTGGTGGCGCTAGAGGGAATGAGTTAGAGACACCAAAATTGGTGTATTTAAAGTTGGGACTGTCCTCTATCAGAATGTCAAACCAAAAACAACTTTCCCGCAAACCGGTCTATGGGCTGCCATAGACGCCCAGTCGGAAGAAGAATAATAATAATAATAATAATAATAATAAGAAACCGGCACAGATACAATAGGTGCCTCCGCACCTTCGGTGCTTGGCCCTAATAATAAGAACCGGCACAGATACAATAGGTGCCTCCGCACCTTCGGTGCTTGGCCCCTAATAATAATAATAATAAGAACCGGAACAGATACAATAGGTGCCTCCGCACCTTCGGTGCTTGGCCCCTAATAAATAATAATAAGAACCGGCACAGATACAATAGGTGCCTCCGCACCTTCGGTGCTTGGCCCTTAATAATAAGAACCGGCACAGATACAATAGTGCCTCCGCACCTTCGGTGCTTGGCCCCTAATTACTCTTCATATTTATGTAATATGCTTCAGTGTTGTTGCAGTATGTTTTTTCAATTCCAAGAAATTTCCAAGAATCCTTGCCATGAAGTTCTACTGCATCCCCAAAACTTCAGTCCACCACATCACAGTTAGACTCCCAGAATCACATTGCATACTCCCCCTAAAAAGAAAACAAAAAAGACATGAAGAGCCTTTCATAAACAAGTTCTTCTTCCGGTAAACATCAGAACGTGGCATTCCTCGAAGTTCCGTTGGATCCCATTCTATAAACATGTCCAATTTCGTGAAATGTCTTGACTTGAAATTCCAAGAAAACTGCACGAAAACGCCACCGAATCCCATACATTGCACCAACAGTGTTACTTTAAAGTCCATATTATGCAGGTCAGTGCAACTGCATTGTTTGGTTAACTCTAGCATGAACTGAAATGCAGTGCTTTGTCAACATTAATGCACTTCGGGGTGAACTTGCCAGAGGGTTCAAGACTCTAGCTTGAGCCCGCAGCCAAAGGTTAGGTTTGTCAGAAGTGGGATTCGAACCCACGCCTCCAGGGGAGACTGCGACCTGAACGCAGCGCCTTAGACCGCTCGGCCATCCTGACGTGAGGGCTAAGGGTGAGCAGTACTTTTGGAGCTGCACCGAATGGCAGATGATCTGGAAGCTAGTGCTTCACCGCTCACCCGAGCCACAGCACATGCCTCGTTGGCGCAGTTAGGCAGCGCGTCAGTCTCATAATCTGAAGGTCGTGAGTTCGAGCCTCACACGGGGCAGTCTGGTGCTTTTTGATACATGGGAGCATGTAAATGAAAGAGCTGCTTTCTGTATCATTCCTTTTGTGCGTTTGTCCAGTCCTTCATATGCAATGTCATTGAAATCAAGTGTTTTTGTGGGACTAATGTTGAACAAATGCAGCAATAGTATTACTCTCATATTTATGTAATATGCGTCAGTGTTGTTGCAGTATGTTTTTTTTAAGGCTAATGTAATTCTATCATTCCAATGACAAGTCTTGTCAATGCTAAAGTAATGTTTTGCATGGCATTCCTTGAATCTTAGGCCATGACACTGCACCACATGCCCCCAAAACCCATGACCTTCAATTCCAAGAAATTTCCAAGAATCCTTGCCATGAAGTTCTACTGCATCCCCAAAACTTCAGTCCACCACATCCCAGTTAGACTCCCAGAATCACATTGCATACTCCCCCTAAAAAGAAAAGAAAAAAAGACATGAATAGCCTTTCATAAACAAGTTCTTCTTCCGGTAAACATCAGAACGTGGCATTCCTCGAAGTTCTGTTGGATCCCATTCTATAAACATGTCCAATTTCGTGAAATGTCTTGACTTGAAATTCCAAGAAAACTGCACGAAAACGCCACCGAATCCCATATATTGCCTCGAAAGTGTTACTTTAAAGTCCATATTATGCAGGTCAGTGCAACTGCATTGTTTGGTTAACTCTAGCATGAACTGAAATGCAGTGCTTTGTCAACATTAATGCACTTCGGGGTGAACTTGCCAGAGGGTTCAAGACTCTAGCTTGAGCCCGCAGCCAAAGGTTAGGTTTGTCAGAAGTGGGATTCGAACCCACGCCTCCAGGGGAGACTGCGACCTGAACGCAGCGCCTTAGACCGCTCGGCCATCCTGACGTGAGGGCTAAGGGTGAGCAGTACTTTTGGAGCTGCACCGAATGGCAGATGATCTGGAAGCTAGTGCTTCACCGCTCACCCGAACCACAGCACATGCCTCGTTGGCGCAGTTAGGCAGCGCGTCAGTCTCATAATCTGAAGGTCGTGAGTTCGAGCCTCACACGGGGCAGGCTGGTGCTTTTTGATAAACGGGAGCATGTAAATGAAAGAGCTGCTTTCTGTATCATTCCTTTTGTGCGTTTGTCCAGTCCTTCATATGCAATGTCATTGAAATCAAGTGTTTTTGTGGGACTAATGTTGAACAAATGCAGCAATAGTATTACTCTCATATTTATTTAATATGCGTCAGTGTTGTTGCAGTATGTTTTTTTTAAGGCTAATGTAATTCTATCATTCCAATGACAAGTCTTGTCAATGCTAAAGTAATGTTTTGCATGGCATTCCTTGAATCTTAGGCCATGACACTGCACCACATGCCCCCAAAACCCATGACCTTCAATTCCAAGAAATTTCCAAGAATCCTTGCCATGAAGTTCTACTGCATCCCCAAAACTTCAGTCCACCACATCCCAGTTAGACTCCCAGAATCACATTGCATACTCCCCCTAAAAAGAAAAGAAAAAAAGACATGAATAGCCTTTCATAAACAAGTTCTTCTTCCGGTAAACATCAGAACGTGGCATTCCTCGAAGTTCTGTTGGATCCCATTCTATAAACATGTCCAATTTCGTGAAATGTCTTGACTTGAAATTCCAAGAAAACTGCACGAAAACGCTACAGAATCCCATACATTGCACCAACAGTGTTACTTTAAAGTCCATATTATGCAGGTCAGTGCAACTGCATTGTTTGGTTAACTCTAGCATGAACTGAAATGCAGTGCTTTGTCAACATTAATGCACTTCGGGGTGAACTTGCCAGAGGGTTCAAGACTCTAGCTTGAGCCCGCAGCCAAAGGTTAGGTTTGTCAGAAGTGGGATTCGAACCCACGCCTCCAGGGGAGACTGCGACCTGAACGCAGCGCCTTAGACCGCTCGGCCATCCTGACGTGAGGGCTAAGGGTGAGCAGTACTTTTGGAGCTGCACCGAATGGCAGATGATCTGGAAGCTAGTGCTTCACCGCTCACCCGAACCACAGCACATGCCTCGTTGGCGCAGTTAGGCAGCGCGTCAGTCTCATAATCTGAAGGTCGTGAGTTCGAGCCTCACACGGGGCAGTCTGGTGCTTTTTGATACATGGGAGCATGTAAATGAAAGAGCTGCTTTCTGTATCATTCCTTTTGTGCGTTTGTCCAGTCCTTCATATGCAATGTCATTGAAATCAAGTGTTTTTGTGGGACTAATGTTGAACAAATGCAGCAATAGTATTACTCTCATATTTATTTAATATGCGTCAGTGTTGTTGCAGTATGTTTTTTTAAGGCTAATGTAATTCTATCATTCCAATGACAAGTCTTGCCAATGCTAAAGCAATGTTTTGCATGGCATTCCTTGAATCTTAGGCCATGACACTCCACCACATGCCCCCAAAACCCATGACCTTCAATTCCAAGAAATTTCCAAGAATCCTTGCCATGAAGTTCTACTGCATCCCCAAAACTTCAGTCCACCACATCCCAGTTAGACTCCCAGAATCACATTGCATACTCCCCCTAAAAAGAAAACAAAAAAGACATGAAGAGCCTTTCATAAACAAGTTCTTCTTCCGGTAAACATCAGAACGTGGCATTCCTCGAAGTTCTGTTGGATCCCATTCTATAAACATGTCCAATTTCGTGAAATGTCTTGACTTGAAATTCCAAGAAAACTGCACGAAAACGCCACGGAATCCCATATATTGCCTCGAAAGTGTTACTTTAAAGTCCATATTAGGCAGGTCAGTGCAACTGCATTGTTTGGTTAACTCTAGCATGAACTGAAATGCAGTGCTTTGTCAACATTAATGCACTTCGGGGTGAACTTGCCAGAGGGTTCAAGACTCTAGCTTGAGCCCGCAGCCAAAGGTTAGGTTTGTCAGAAGTGGGATTCGAACCCACGCCTCCAGGGGAGACTGCGACCTGAACGCAGCGCCTTAGACCGCTCGGCCATCCTGACGTGAGGGCTAAGGGTGAGCAGTACTTTTGGAGCTGCACCGAATGGCAGATGATCTGGAAGCTAGTGCTTCACCGCTCACCCGAGCCACAGCACATGCCTCGTTGGCGCAGTTAGGCAGCGCGTCAGTCTCATAATCTGAAGGTCGTGAGTTCGAGCCTCACACGGGGCAGTCTGGTGCTTTTTGATACATGGGAGCATGTAAATGAAAGAGCTGCTTTCTGTATCATTCCTTTTGTGCGTTTGTCCAGTCCTTCATATGCAATGTCATTGAAATCAAGTGTTTTTGTGGGACTAATGTTGAACAAATGCAGCAATAGTATTACTCTCATATTTATTTAATATGCGTCAGTGTTGTTGCAGTATGTTTTTTTAAGGCTAATGTAATTCTATCATTCCAATGACAAGTCTTGTCAATGCTAAAGCAATGTTTTGCATGGCATTCCTTGAATCTTAGGCCATGACACTGCACCACATGCCCCCAAAACCCATGACCTTCAATTCCAAGAAATTTCCAAGAATCCTTGCCATGAAGTTCTACTGCATCCCCAAAACTTCAGTCCACCACATCCCAGTTAGACTCCCAGAATCACATTGCATACTCCCCCTAAAAAGAAAACAAAAAAGACATGAAGAGCCTTTCATAAACAAGTTCTTCTTCCGGTAAACATCAGAACGTGGCATTCCTCGAAGTTCTGTTGGATCCCATTCTATAAACATGTCCAATTTCGTGAAATGTCTTGACTTGAAATTCCAAGAAAACTGCACGAAAACGCTACAGAATCCCATACATTGCACCAACAGTGTTACTATAAAGTCCATATTATGCAGGTCAGTGCAACTGCATTGTTTGGTTAACTCTAGCATGAACTGAAATGCAGTGCTTTGTCAATATTAATGCACTTCGGGGTGAACTTGCCAGAGGGTTCAAGACTCTAGCTTGAGCCCGCAGCCAAAGGTTAGGTTTGTCAGAAGTGGGATTCGAACCCACGCCTCCAGGGGAGACTGCGACCTGAACGCAGCGCCTTAGACCGCTCGGCCATCCTGACGTGAGGGCTAAGGGTGAGCAGTACTTTTGGAGCTGCACCGAATGGCAGATGATCTGGAAGCTAGTGCTTCACCGCTCACCCGAACCACAGCACATGCCTCGTTGGCGCAGTTAGGCAGCGCGTCAGTCTCATAATCTGAAGGTCGTGAGTTCGAGCCTCACACGGGGCAGTCTGGTGCTTTTTGATACATGGGAGCATGTAAATGAAAGAGCTGCTTTCTGTATCATTCCTTTTGTGCGTTTGTCCAGTCCTTCATATGCAATGTCATTGAAATCAAGTGTTTTTGTGGGACTAATGTTGAACAAATGCAGCAATAGTATTACTCTCATATTTATTTAATATGCGTCAGTGTTGTTGCAGTATGTTTTTTTAAGGCTAATGTAATTCTATCATTCCAATGACAAGTCTTGTCAATGCTAAAGCAATGTTTTGCATGGCATTCCTTGAATCTTAGGCCATGACACTCCACCACATGCCCCCAAAACCCATGACCTTCAATTCCAAGAAATTTCCAAGAATCCTTGCCATGAAGTTCTACTGCATCCCCAAAACTTCAGTCCACCACATCCCAGTTAGACTCCCAGAATCACATTGCATACTCCCCCTAAAAAGAAAAGAAAAAAAGACATGAATAGCCTTTCATAAACAAGTTCTTCTTCCGGTAAACATCAGAACGTGGCATTCCTCGAAGTTCTGTTGGATCCCATTCTATAAACATGTCCAATTTCGTGAAATGTCTTGACTTGAAATTCCAAGAAAACTGCACGAAAACGCTACAGAATCCCATACATTGCACCAACAGTGTTACTTTAAAGTCCATATTATGCAGGTCAGTGCAACTGCATTGTTTGGTTAACTCTAGCATGAACTGAAATGCAGTGCTTTGTCAACATTAATGCACTTCGGGGTGAACTTGCCAGAGGGTTCAAGACTCTAGCTTGAGCCCGCAGCCAAAGGTTAGGTTTGTCAGAAGTGGGATTCGAACCCACGCCTCCAGGGGAGACTGCGACCTGAACGCAGCGCCTTAGACCGCTCGGCCATCCTGACGTGAGGGCTAAGGGTGAGCAGTACTTTTGGAGCTGCACCGACTGGCAGATGATCTGGAAGCTAGTGCTTCACCGCTCACCCGAACCACAGCACATGCCTCGTTGGCGCAGTTAGGCAGCGCGTCAGTCTCATAATCTGAAGGTCGTGAGTTCGAGCCTCACACGGGGCAGGCTGGTGCTTTTTGATAAATGGGAGCATGTAAATGAAAGAGCTGCTTTCTGTATCATTCCTTTTGTGCGTTTGTCCAGTCCTTCATATGCAATGTCATTGAAATCAAGTGTTTTTGTGGGACTAATGTTGAACAAATGCAGCAATAGTATTACTCTCATATTTATTTAATATGCGTCAGTGTTGTTGCAGTATGTTTTTTTAAGGCTAATGTAATTCTATCATTCCAATGACAAGTCTTGTCAATGCTAAAGCAATGTTTTGCATGGCATTCCTTGAATCTTAGGCCATGACACTCCACCACATGCCCCCAAAACCCATGACCTTCAATTCCAAGAAATTTCCAAGAATCCTTGCCATGAAGTTCTACTGCATCCCCAAAACTTCAGTCCACCACATCCCAGTTAGACTCCCAGAATCACATTGCATACTCCCCCTAAAAAGAAAAGAAAAAAAGACATGAATAGCCTTTCATAAACAAGTTCTTCTTCCGGTAAACATCAGAACGTGGCATTCCTCGAAGTTCTGTTGGATCCCATTCTATAAACATGTCCAATTTCGTGAAATGTCTTGACTTGAAATTCCAAGAAAACTGCACGAAAACGCCACGGAATCCCATATATTGCCTCGAAAGTGTTACTTTAAAGTCCATATTATGCAGGTCAGTGCAACTGAATTGTTTGGTTAACTCTAGCATGAACTGAAATGCAGTGCTTTGTCAATATTAATGCACTTCGGGGTGAACTTGCCAGAGGGTTCAAGACTCTAGCTTGAGCCCGCAGCCAAAGGTTAGGTTTGTCAGAAGTGGGATTCGAACCCACGCCTCCAGGGGAGACTGCGACCTGAACGCAGCGCCTTAGACCGCTCGGCCATCCTGACGTGAGGGCTAAGGGTGAGCAGTACTTTTGGAGCTGCACCGAATGGCAGATGATCTGGAAGCTAGTGCTTCACCGCTCACCCGAGCCACAGCACATGCCTCGTTGGCGCAGTTAGGCAGCGCGTCAGTCTCATAATCTGAAGGTCGTGAGTTCGAGCCTCACACGGGGCAGTCTGGTGCTTTTTGATACATGGGAGCATGTAAATGAAAGAGCTGCTTTCTGTATCATTCCTTTTGTGCGTTTGTCCAGTCCTTCATATGCAATGTCATTGAAATCAAGTGTTTTTGTGGGACTAATGTTGAACAAATGCAGCAATAGTATTACTCTCATATTTATTTAATATGCGTCAGTGTTGTTGCAGTATGTTTTTTTAAGGCTAATGTAATTCTATCATTCCAATGACAAGTCTTGCCAATGCTAAAGCAATGTTTTGCATGGCATTCCTTGAATCTTAGGCCATGACACTCCACCACATGCCCCCAAAACCCATGACCTTCAATTCCAAGAAATTTCCAAGAATCCTTGCCATGAAGTTCTACTGCATCCCCAAAACTTCAGTCCACCACATCCCAGTTAGACTCCCAGAATCACATTGCATACTCCCCCTAAAAAGAAAAGAAAAAAAGACATGAATAGCCTTTCATAAACAAGTTCTTCTTCCGGTAAACATCAGAACGTGGCATTCCTCGAAGTTCTGTTGGATCCCATTCTATAAACATGTCCAATTTCGTGAAATGTCTTGACTTGAAATTCCAAGAAAACTGCACGAAAACGCTACAGAATCCCATACATTGCACCAAAGTGTTACTTTAAAGTCCATATTATGCAGGTCAGTGCAACTGCATTGTTTGGTTAACTCTAGCATGAACTGAAATGCAGTGCTTTGTCAACATTAATGCACTTCGGGGTGAACTTGCCAGAGGGTTCAAGACTCTAGCTTGAGCCCGCAGCCAAAGGTTAGGTTTGTCAGAAGTGGGATTCGAACCCACGCCTCCAGGGGAGACTGCGACCTGAACGCAGCGCCTTAGACCGCTCGGCCATCCTGACGTGAGGGCTAAGGGTGAGCAGTACTTTTGGAGCTGCACCGAATGGCAGATGATCTGGAAGCTAGTGCTTCACCGCTCACCCGAACCACAGCACATGCCTCGTTGGCGCAGTTAGGCAGCGCGTCAGTCTCATAATCTGAAGGTCGTGAGTTCGAGCCTCACACGGGGCAGGCTGGTGCTTTTTGATAAACGGGAGCATGTAAATGAAAGAGCTGCTTTCTGTATCATTCCTTTTGTGCGTTTGTCCAGTCCTTCATATGCAATGTCATTGAAATCAAGTGTTTTTGTGGGACTAATGTTGAACAAATGCAGCAATAGTATTACTCTCATATTTATGTAATATGCGTCAGTGTTGTTGCAGTATGTTTTTTTAAGGCTAATGTAATTCTATCATTCCAATGACAAGTCTTGTCAATGCTAAAGTAATGTTTTGCATGGCATTCCTTGAATCTTAGGCCATGACACTGCACCACATGCCCCCAAAACCCATGACCTTCAATTCCAAGAAATTTCCAAGAATCCTTGCCATGAAGTTCTACTGCATCCCCAAAACTTCAGTCCACCACATCCCAGTTAGACTCCCAGAATCACATTGCATACTCCCCCTAAAAAGAAAACAAAAAAGACATGAAGAGCCTTTCATAAACAAGTTCTTCTTCCGGTAAACATCAGAACGTGGCATTCCTCGAAGTTCTGTTGGATCCCATTCTATAAACATGTCCAATTTCGTGAAATGTCTTGACTTGAAATTCCAAGAAAACTGCACGAAAACGCTACAGAATCCCATATATTGCACCAAAGTGTTACTTTAAAGTCCATATTAGGCAGGTCAGTGCAACTGCATTGTTTGGTTAACTCTAGCATGAACTGAAATGCAGTGCTTTGTCAACATTAATGCACTTCGGGGTGAACTTGCCAGAGGGTTCAAGACTCTAGCTTGAGCCCGCAGCCAAAGGTTAGGTTTGTCAGAAGTGGGATTCGAACCCACGCCTCCAGGGGAGACTGCGACCTGAACGCAGCGCCTTAGACCGCTCGGCCATCCTGACGTGAGGGCTAAGGGTGAGCAGTACTTTTGGAGCTGCACCGAATGGCAGATGATCTGGAAGCTAGTGCTTCACCGCTCACCCGAGCCACAGCACATGCCTCGTTGGCGCAGTTAGGCAGCGCGTCAGTCTCATAATCTGAAGGTCGTGAGTTCGAGCCTCACACGGGGCAGTCTGGTGCTTTTTGATACATGGGAGCATGTAAATGAAAGAGCTGCTTTCTGTATCATTCCTTTTGTGCGTTTGTCCAGTCCTTCATATGCAATGTCATTGAAATCAAGTGTTTTTGTGGGACTAATGTTGAACAAATGCAGCAATAGTATTACTCTCATATTTATTTAATATGCGTCAGTGTTGTTGCAGTATGTTTTTTTAAGGCTAATGTAATTCTATCATTCCAATGACAAGTCTTGCCAATGCTAAAGCAATGTTTTGCATGGCATTCCTTGAATCTTAGGCCATGACACTCCACCACATGCCCCCAAAACCCATGACCTTCAATTCCAAGAAATTTCCAAGAATCCTTGCCATGAAGTTCTACTGCATCCCCAAAACTTCAGTCCACCACATCCCAGTTAGACTCCCAGAATCACATTGCATACTCCCCCTAAAAAGAAAAGAAAAAAAGACATGAATAGCCTTTCATAAACAAGTTCTTCTTCCGGTAAACATCAGAACGTGGCATTCCTCGAAGTTCTGTTGGATCCCATTCTATAAACATGTCCAATTTCGTGAAATGTCTTGACTTGAAATTCCAAGAAAACTGCACGAAAACGCCACCGAATCCCATATATTGCCTCGAAAGTGTTACTTTAAAGTCCATATTATGCAGGTCAGTGCAACTGCATTGTTTGGTTAACTCTAGCATGAACTGAAATGCAGTGCTTTGTCAACATTAATGCACTTCGGGGTGAACTTGCCAGAGGGTTCAAGACTCTAGCTTGAGCCCGCAGCCAAAGGTTAGGTTTGTCAGAAGTGGGATTCGAACCCACGCCTCCAGGGGAGACTGCGACCTGAACGCAGCGCCTTAGACCGCTCGGCCATCCTGACGTGAGGGCTAAGGGTGAGCAGTACTTTTGGAGCTGCACCGAATGGCAGATGATCTGGAAGCTAGTGCTTCACCGCTCACCCGAACCACAGCACATGCCTCGTTGGCGCAGTTAGGCAGCGCGTCAGTCTCATAATCTGAAGGTCGTGAGTTCGAGCCTCACACGGGGCAGGCTGGTGCTTTTTGATAAACGGGAGCATGTAAATGAAAGAGCTGCTTTCTGTATCATTCCTTTTGTGCGTTTGTCCAGTCCTTCATATGCAATGTCATTGAAATCAAGTGTTTTTGTGGGACTAATGTTGAACAAATGCAGCAATAGTATTACTCTCATATTTATGTAATATGCGTCAGTGTTGTTGCAGTATGTTTTTTTAAGGCTAATGTAATTCTATCATTCCAATGACAAGTCTTGTCAATGCTAAAGTAATGTTTTGCATGGCATTCCTTGAATCTTAGGCCATGACACTGCACCACATGCCCCCAAAACCCATGACCTTCAATTCCAAGAAATTTCCAAGAATCCTTGCCATGAAGTTCTACTGCATCCCCAAAACTTCAGTCCACCACATCCCAGTTAGACTCCCAGAATCACATTGCATACTCCCCCTAAAAAGAAAAGAAAAAAAGACATGAATAGCCTTTCATAAACAAGTTCTTCTTCCGGTAAACATCAGAACGTGGCATTCCTCGAAGTTCTGTTGGATCCCATTCTATAAACATGTCCAATTTCGTGAAATGTCTTGACTTGAAATTCCAAGAAAACTGCACGAAAACGCCACCGAATCCCATATATTGCCTCGAAAGTGTTACTTTAAAGTCCATATTATGCAGGTCAGTGCAACTGCATTGTTTGGTTAACTCTAGCATGAACTGAAATGCAGTGCTTTGTCAACATTAATGCACTTCGGGGTGAACTTGCCAGAGGGTTCAAGACTCTAGCTTGAGCCCGCAGCCAAAGGTTAGGTTTGTCAGAAGTGGGATTCGAACCCACGCCTCCAGGGGAGACTGCGACCTGAACGCAGCGCCTTAGACCGCTCGGCCATCCTGACGTGAGGGCTAAGGGTGAGCAGTACTTTTGGAGCTGCACCGAATGGCAGATGATCTGGAAGCTAGTGCTTCACCGCTCACCCGAGCCACAGCACATGCCTCGTTGGCGCAGTTAGGCAGCGCGTCAGTCTCATAATCTGAAGGTCGTGAGTTCGAGCCTCACACGGGGCAGTCTGGTGCTTTTTGATACATGGGAGCATGTAAATGAAAGAGCTGCTTTCTGTATCATTCCTTTTGTGCGTTTGTCCAGTCCTTCATATGCAATGTCATTGAAATCAAGTGTTTTTGTGGGACTAATGTTGAACAAATGCAGCAATAGTATTACTCTCATATTTATTTAATATGCGTCAGTGTTGTTGCAGTATGTTTTTTTAAGGCTAATGTAATTCTATCATTCCAATGACAAGTCTTGCCAATGCTAAAGCAATGTTTTGCATGGCATTCCTTGAATCTTAGGCCATGACACTCCACCACATGCCCCCAAAACCCATGACCTTCAATTCCAAGAAATTTCCAAGAATCCTTGCCATGAAGTTCTACTGCATCCCCAAAACTTCAGTCCACCACATCCCAGTTAGACTCCCAGAATCACATTGCATACTCCCCCTAAAAAGAAAAGAAAAAAAGACATGAATAGCCTTTCATAAACAAGTTCTTCTTCCGGTAAACATCAGAACGTGGCATTCCTCGAAGTTCTGTTGGATCCCATTCTATAAACATGTCCAATTTCGTGAAATGTCTTGACTTGAAATTCCAAGAAAACTGCACGAAAACGCCACCGAATCCCATATATTGCCTCGAAAGTGTTACTTTAAAGTCCATATTATGCAGGTCAGTGCAACTGCATTGTTTGGTTAACTCTAGCATGAACTGAAATGCAGTGCTTTGTCAACATTAATGCACTTCGGGGTGAACTTGCCAGAGGGTTCAAGACTCTAGCTTGAGCCCGCAGCCAAAGGTTAGGTTTGTCAGAAGTGGGATTCGAACCCACGCCTCCAGGGGAGACTGCGACCTGAACGCAGCGCCTTAGACCGCTCGGCCATCCTGACGTGAGGGCTAAGGGTGAGCAGTACTTTTGGAGCTGCACCGACTGGCAGATGATCTGGAAGCTAGTGCTTCACCGCTCACCCGAACCACAGCACATGCCTCGTTGGCGCAGTTAGGCAGCGCGTCAGTCTCATAATCTGAAGGTCGTGAGTTCGAGCCTCACACGGGGCAGGCTGGTGCTTTTTGATAAATGGGAGCATGTAAATGAAAGAGCTGCTTTCTGTATCATTCCTTTTGTGCGTTTGTCCAGTCCTTCATATGCAATGTCATTGAAATCAAGTGTTTTTGTGGGACTAATGTTGAACAAATGCAGCAATAGTATTACTCTCATATTTATTTAATATGCGTCAGTGTTGTTGCAGTATGTTTTTTTAAGGCTAATGTAATTCTATCATTCCAATGACAAGTCTTGCCAATGCTAAAGCAATGTTTTGCATGGCATTCCTTGAATCTTAGGCCATGACACTCCACCACATGCCCCCAAAACCCATGACCTTCAATTCCAAGAAATTTCCAAGAATCCTTGCCATGAAGTTCTACTGCATCCCCAAAACTTCAGTCCACCACATCCCAGTTAGACTCCCAGAATCACATTGCATACTCCCCCTAAAAAGAAAACAAAAAAGACATGAAGAGCCTTTCATAAACAAGTTCTTCTTCCGGTAAACATCAGAACGTGGCATTCCTCGAAGTTCTGTTGGATCCCATTCTATAAACATGTCCAATTTCGTGAAATGTCTTGACTTGAAATTCCAAGAAAACTGCACGAAAACGCTACAGAATCCCATACATTGCACCAACAGTGTTACTTTAAAGTCCATATTAGGCAGGTCAGTGGAACTGCAATGTTTGGTTAACTCTAGCATGAACAGAAATGCAGTGCTTTGTCAATATTAATGCACTTCGGGGTGAACTTGCCAGAGGGTTCAAGACTCTAGCTTGAGCCCGCAGCCAAAGGTTAGGTTTGTCAGAAGTGGGATTCGAACCCACGCCTCCAGGGGAGACTGCGACCTGAACGCAGCGCCTTAGACCGCTCGGCCATCCTGACGTGAGGGCTAAGGGTGAGCAGTACTTTTGGAGCTGCACCGACTGGCAGATGATCTGGAAGCTAGTGCTTCACCGCTCACCCGAACCACAGCACATGCCTCGTTGGCGCAGTTAGGCAGCGCGTCAGTCTCATAATCTGAAGGTCGTGAGTTCGAGCCTCACACGGGGCAGTCTGGTGCTTTTTGATACATGGGAGCATGTAAATGAAAGAGCTGCTTTCTGTATCATTCCTTTTGTGCGTTTGTCCAGTCCTTCATATGCAATGTCATTGAAATCAAGTGTTTTTGTGGGACTAATGTTGAACAAATGCAGCAATAGTATTACTCTCATATTTATTTAATATGCGTCAGTGTTGTTGCAGTATGTTTTTTTAAGGCTAATGTAATTCTATCATTCCAATGACAAGTCTTGCCAATGCTAAAGCAATGTTTTGCATGGCATTCCTTGAATCTTAGGCCATGACACTCCACCACATGCCCCCAAAACCCATGACCTTCAATTCCAAGAAATTTCCAAGAATCCTTGCCATGAAGTTCTACTGCATCCCCAAAACTTCAGTCCACCACATCCCAGTTAGACTCCCAGAATCACATTGCATACTCCCCCTAAAAAGAAAAAAAAAAAAGACATGAATAGCCTTTCATAAACAAGTTCTTCTTCCGGTAAACATCAGAACGTGGCATTCCTCGAAGTTCTGTTGGATCCCATTCTATAAACATGTCCAATTTCGTGAAATGTCTTGACTTGAAATTCCAAGAAAACTGCACGAAAACGCTACAGAATCCCATACATTGCACCAACAGTGTTACTTTAAAGTCCATATTATGCAGGTCAGTGCAACTGCATTGTTTGGTTAACTCTAGCATGAACTGAAATGCAGTGCTTTGTCAATATTAATGCACTTCGGGGTGAACTTGCCAGAGGGTTCAAGACTCTAGCTTGAGCCCGCAGCCAAAGGTTAGGTTTGTCAGAAGTGGGATTCGAACCCACGCCTCCAGGGGAGACTGCGACCTGAACGCAGCGCCTTAGACCGCTCGGCCATCCTGACGTGAGGGCTAAGGGTGAGCAGTACTTTTGGAGCTGCACCGAATGGCAGATGATCTGGAAGCTAGTGCTTCACCGCTCACCCGAGCCACAGCACATGCCTCGTTGGCGCAGTTAGGCAGCGCGTCAGTCTCATAATCTGAAGGTCGTGAGTTCGAGCCTCACACGGGGCAGGCTGGTGCTTTTTGATAAACGGGAGCATGTAAATGAAAGAGCTGCTTTCTGTATCATTCCTTTTGTGCGTTTGTCCAGTCCTTCATATGCAATGTCATTGAAATCAAGTGTTTTTGTGGGACTAATGTTGAACAAATGCAGCAATAGTATTACTCTCATATTTATTTA
Source organism: Pimephales promelas (assembly GCF_016745375.1). The sequence goes on along the minus strand of NW_024121765.1, from coordinate 794,134 downwards.
ATATGCGTCAGTGTTGTTGCAGTATGTTTTTTTAAGGCTAATGTAATTCTATCATTCCAATGACAAGTCTTGCCAATGCTAAAGCAATGTTTTGCATGGCATTCCTTGAATCTTAGGCCATGACACTCCACCACATGCCCCCAAAACCCATGACCTTCAATTCCAAGAAATTTCCAAGAATCCTTGCCATGAAGTTCTACTGCATCCCCAAAACTTCAGTCCACCACATCCCAGTTAGACTCCCAGAATCACATTGCATACTCCCCCTAAAAAGAAAAGAAAAAAAGACATGAATAGCCTTTCATAAACAAGTTCTTCTTCCGGTAAACATCAGAACGTGGCATTCCTCGAAGTTCTGTTGGATCCCATTCTATAAACATGTCCAATTTCGTGAAATGTCTTGACTTGAAATTCCAAGAAAACTGCACGAAAACGCTACAGAATCCCATATATTGCACCAAAGTGTTACTTTAAAGTCCATATTATGCAGGTCAGTGCAACTGCATTGTTTGGTTAACTCTAGCATGAACTGAAATGCAGTGCTTTGTCAACATTAATGCACTTCGGGGTGAACTTGCCAGAGGGTTCAAGACTCTAGCTTGAGCCCGCAGCCAAAGGTTAGGTTTGTCAGAAGTGGGATTCGAACCCACGCCTCCAGGGGAGACTGCGACCTGAACGCAGCGCCTTAGACCGCTCGGCCATCCTGACGTGAGGGCTAAGGGTGAGCAGTACTTTTGGAGCTGCACCGAATGGCAGATGATCTGGAAGCTAGTGCTTCACCGCTCACCCGAGCCACAGCACATGCCTCGTTGGCGCAGTTAGGCAGCGCGTCAGTCTCATAATCTGAAGGTCGTGAGTTCGAGCCTCACACGGGGCAGTCTGGTGCTTTTTGATACATGGGAGCATGTAAATGAAAGAGCTGCTTTCTGTATCATTCCTTTTGTGCGTTTGTCCAGTCCTTCATATGCAATGTCATTGAAATCAAGTGTTTTTGTGGGACTAATGTTGAACAAATGCAGCAATAGTATTACTCTCATATTTATTTAATATGCGTCAGTGTTGTTGCAGTATGTTTTTTTAAGGCTAATGTAATTCTATCATTCCAATGACAAGTCTTGTCAATGCTAAAGTAATGTTTTGCATGGCATTCCTTGAATCTTAGGCCATGACACTGCACCACATGCCCCCAAAACCCATGACCTTCAATTCCAAGAAATTTCCAAGAATCCTTGCCATGAAGTTCTACTGCATCCCCAAAACTTCAGTCCACCACATCCCAGTTAGACTCCCAGAATCACATTGCATACTCCCCCTAAAAAGAAAACAAAAAAGACATGAAGAGCCTTTCATAAACAAGTTCTTCTTCCGGTAAACATCAGAACGTGGCATTCCTCGAAGTTCCGTTGGATCCCATTCTATAAACATGTCCAATTTCGTGAAATGTCTTGACTTGAAATTCCAAGAAAACTGCACGAAAACGCTACAGAATCCCATACATTGCACCAACAGTGTTACTTTAAAGTCCATATTATGCAGGTCAGTGCAACTGCATTGTTTGGTTAACTCTAGCATGAACTGAAATGCAGTGCTTTGTCAACATTAATGCACTTCGGGGTGAACTTGCCAGAGGGTTCAAGACTCTAGCTTGAGCCCGCAGCCAAAGGTTAGGTTTGTCAGAAGTGGGATTCGAACCCACGCCTCCAGGGGAGACTGCGACCTGAACGCAGCGCCTTAGACCGCTCGGCCATCCTGACGTGAGGGCTAAGGGTGAGCAGTACTTTTGGAGCTGCACCGAATGGCAGATGATCTGGAAGCTAGTGCTTCACCGCTCACCCGAACCACAGCACATGCCTCGTTGGCGCAGTTAGGCAGCGCGTCAGTCTCATAATCTGAAGGTCGTGAGTTCGAGCCTCACACGGGGCAGTCTGGTGCTTTTTGATACATGGGAGCATGTAAATGAAAGAGCTGCTTTCTGTATCATTCCTTTTGTGCGTTTGTCCAGTCCTTCATATGCAATGTCATTGAAATCAAGTGTTTTTGTGGGACTAATGTTGAACAAATGCAGCAATAGTATTACTCTCATATTTATTTAATATGCGTCAGTGTTGTTGCAGTATGTTTTTTTAAGGCTAATGTAATTCTATCATTCCAATGACAAGTCTTGCCAATGCTAAAGCAATGTTTTGCATGGCATTCCTTGAATCTTAGGCCATGACACTCCACCACATGCCCCCAAAACCCATGACCTTCAATTCCAAGAAATTTCCAAGAATCCTTGCCATGAAGTTCTACTGCATCCCCAAAACTTCAGTCCACCACATCCCAGTTAGACTCCCAGAATCACATTGCATACTCCCCCTAAAAAGAAAAGAAAAAAAGACATGAATAGCCTTTCATAAACAAGTTCTTCTTCCGGTAAACATCAGAACGTGGCATTCCTCGAAGTTCTGTTGGATCCCATTCTATAAACATGTCCAATTTCGTGAAATGTCTTGACTTGAAATTCCAAGAAAACTGCACGAAAACGCTACAGAATCCCATACATTGCACCAAAAGTGTTACTTTAAAGTCCATATTAGGCAGGTCAGTGCAACTGCATTGTTTGGTTAACTCTAGCATGAACTGAAATGCAGTGCTTTGTCAACATTAATGCACTTCGGGGTGAACTTGCCAGAGGGTTCAAGACTCTAGCTTGAGCCCGCAGCCAAAGGTTAGGTTTGTCAGAAGTGGGATTCGAACCCACGCCTCCAGGGGAGACTGCGACCTGAACGCAGCGCCTTAGACCGCTCGGCCATCCTGACGTGAGGGCTAAGGGTGAGCAGTACTTTTGGAGCTGCACCGAATGGCAGATGATCTGGAAGCTAGTGCTTCACCGCTCACCCGAACCACAGCACATGCCTCGTTGGCGCAGTTAGGCAGCGCGTCAGTCTCATAATCTGAAGGTCGTGAGTTCGAGCCTCACACGGGGCAGTCTGGTGCTTTTTGATACATGGGAGCATGTAAATGAAAGAGCTGCTTTCTGTATCATTCCTTTTGTGCGTTTGTCCAGTCCTTCATATGCAATGTCATTGAAATCAAGTGTTTTTGTGGGACTAATGTTGAACAAATGCAGCAATAGTATTACTCTCATATTTATGTAATATGCGTCAGTGTTGTTGCAGTATGTTTTTTTAAGGCTAATGTAATTCTATCATTCCAATGACAAGCAATGTTTTGCATGGCATTCCTTGAATCTTAGGCCATGACACTCCACCACATGCCCCCAAAACCCATGACCTTCAATTCCAAGAAATTTCCAAGAATCCTTGCCATGAAGTTCTACTGCATCCCCAAAACTTCAGTCCACCACATCCCAGTTAGACTCCCAGAATCACATTGCATACTCCCCCTAAAAAGAAAAGAAAAAAAGACATGAATAGCCTTTCATAAACAAGTTCTTCTTCCGGTAAACATCAGAACGTGGCATTCCTCGAAGTTCCGTTGGATCCCATTCTATAAACATGTCCAATTTCGTGAAATGTCTTGACTTGAAATTCCAAGAAAACTGCACGAAAACGCTACAGAATCCCATACATTGCACCAACAGTGTTACTTTAAAGTCCATATTATGCAGGTCAGTGCAACTGCATTGTTTGGTTAACTCTAGCATGAACTGAAATGCAGTGCTTTGTCAACATTAATGCACTTCGGGGTGAACTTGCCAGAGGGTTCAAGACTCTAGCTTGAGCCCGCAGCCAAAGGTTAGGTTTGTCAGAAGTGGGATTCGAACCCACGCCTCCAGGGGAGACTGCGACCTGAACGCAGCGCCTTAGACCGCTCGGCCATCCTGACGTGAGGGCTAAGGGTGAGCAGTACTTTTGGAGCTGCACCGAATGGCAGATGATCTGGAAGCTAGTGCTTCACCGCTCACCCGAGCCACAGCACATGCCTCGTTGGCGCAGTTAGGCAGCGCGTCAGTCTCATAATCTGAAGGTCGTGAGTTCGAGCCTCACACGGGGCAGTCTGGTGCTTTTTGATACATGGGAGCATGTAAATGAAAGAGCTGCTTTCTGTATCATTCCTTTTGTGCGTTTGTCCAGTCCTTCATATGCAATGTCATTGAAATCAAGTGTTTTTGTGGGACTAATGTTGAACAAATGCAGCAATAGTATTACTCTCATATTTATTTAATATGCGTCAGTGTTGTTGCAGTATGTTTTTTTAAGGCTAATGTAATTCTATCATTCCAATGACAAGTCTTGTCAATGCTAAAGCAATGTTTTGCATGGCATTCCTTGAATCTTAGGCCATGACACTCCACCACATGCCCCCAAAACCCATGACCTTCAATTCCAAGAAATTTCCAAGAATCCTTGCCATGAAGTTCTACTGCATCCCCAAAACTTCAGTCCACCACATCCCAGTTAGACTCCCAGAATCACATTGCATACTCCCCCTAAAAAGAAAAGAAAAAAGACATGAATAGCCTTTCATAAACAAGTTCTTCTTCCGGTAAACATCAGAACGTGGCATTCCTCGAAGTTCTGTTGGATCCCATTCTATAAACATGTCCAATTTCGTGAAATGTCTTGACTTGAAATTCCAAGAAAACTGCACGAAAACGCTACAGAATCCCATAAATTGCACCAACAGTGTTACTTTAAAGTCCATATTATGCAGGTCAGTGCAACTGCATTGTTTGGTTAACTCTAGCATGAACTGAAATGCAGTGCTTTGTCAACATTAATGCACTTCGGGGTGAACTTGCCAGAGGGTTCAAGACTCTAGCTTGAGCCCGCAGCCAAAGGTTAGGTTTGTCAGAAGTGGGATTCGAACCCACGCCTCCAGGGGAGACTGCGACCTGAACGCAGCGCCTTAGACCGCTCGGCCATCCTGACGTGAGGGCTAAGGGTGAGCAGTACTTTTGGAGCTGCACCGAATGGCAGATGATCTGGAAGCTAGTGCTTCACCGCTCACCCGAGCCACAGCACATGCCTCGTTGGCGCAGTTAGGCAGCGCGTCAGTCTCATAATCTGAAGGTCGTGAGTTCGAGCCTCACACGGGGCAGTCTGGTGCTTTTTGATACATGGGAGCATGTAAATGAAAGAGCTGCTTTCTGTATCATTCCTTTTGTGCGTTTGTCCAGTCCTTCATATGCAATGTCATTGAAATCAAGTGTTTTTGTGGGACTAATGTTGAACAAATGCAGCAATAGTATTACTCTCATATTTATTTAATATGCGTCAGTGTTGTTGCAGTATGTTTTTTTAAGGCTAATGTAATTCTATCATTCCAATGACAAGTCTTGCCAATGCTAAAGCAATGTTTTGCATGGCATTCCTTGAATCTTAGGCCATGACACTCCACCACATGCCCCAAAACCCATGACCTTCAATTCCAAGAAATTTCCAAGAATCCTTGCCATGAAGTTCTACTGCATCCCCAAAACTTCAGTCCACCACATCCCAGTTAGACTCCCAGAATCACATTGCATACTCCCCCTAAAAAGAAAAGAAAAAAGACATGAATAGCCTTTCATAAACAAGTTCTTCTTCCGGTAAACATCAGAACGTGGCATTCCTCGAAGTTCTGTTGGATCCCATTCTATAAACATGTCCAATTTCGTGAAATGTCTTGACTTGAAATTCCAAGAAAACTGCACGAAAACGCTACAGAATCCCATATATTGCACCAAAGTGTTACTTTAAAGTCCATATTATGCAGGTCAGTGCAACTGCATTGTTTGGTTAACTCTAGCATGAACTGAAATGCAGTGCTTTGTCAATATTAATGCACTTCGGGGTGAACTTGCCAGAGGGTTCAAGACTCTAGCTTGAGCCCGCAGCCAAAGGTTAGGTTTGTCAGAAGTGGGATTCGAACCCACGCCTCCAGGGGAGACTGCGACCTGAACGCAGCGCCTTAGACCGCTCGGCCATCCTGACGTGAGGGCTAAGGGTGAGCAGTACTTTTGGAGCTGCACCGACTGGCAGATGATCTGGAAGCTAGTGCTTCACCGCTCACCCGAACCACAGCACATGCCTCGTTGGCGCAGTTAGGCAGCGCGTCAGTCTCATAATCTGAAGGTCGTGAGTTCGAGCCTCACACGGGCAGTCTGGTGCTTTTTGATACATGGAGCATGTAAATGAAAGAGCTGCTTTCTGTATCATTCCTTTTGTGCGTTTGTCCAGTCCTTCATATGCAATGTCATTGAAACCTGCCCGTCTATCTTGATGATGATGAAATTTTAGAAAAATTGGAAGGATGGAGAGTTACTCCCATCTCAAAAATAAAAAGAAGAAGGTATCCGGGCACTGACATAGAGGACGGAACAAGGTTCCTAAAAGTGAGGTTCCCCAAAGAGGTGGCATCACTGCCATATAGCACCAAGATGGAAACGGCAGAAGGGCCACAGTATTTCAGGGTGGTGCACAGTCACCAGGTTAAAACCTGTCGGCTGTGCACGAGCCCAGATCACATACTGAAAGACTGCCCAGAATTCCAGTGCTATAAGTGCGAGGAGAGGGGGCATTTTGCAAGAGACTGCAATGCTGTCATGTGCCCGGATTGCCGAAATACTTTAAATAAAATGTGGCTGTGGGATGGAGGAAGAGGAAGGAGGTAGGGAAAATCGGATGGACGGACAGGTGCATGAAGGAAACAACGAGGAGGAAGGACAAACTGAAGAAAGGACAACAGGAGGAAAGACTACAACAACGAAATGGAGGGAGCAGCGAGAATCAGAGAGGAAAGAGAACAAGAGAAGATAAAGAACAACCAATGGAACAGGACACTCAATGGACAGTAATGGGCATTTCGGACAGTTTTAAAAGTCACTTGGACGATGAGGAGAAAGACGGACATAAAGAGAAGGATCAAAGCGAGACTGAAAGTGAAGAAGAAACAACGATGGACAAAGACAGAGAGGGGAAAGGACAATTAAGAAGAGATTAGTAAAGGTAAAACAAATATTGTTAACGCAAGGAAAAAGACTATTTTAAAGATCCTAGATAAAAGTGAAAATAGGTTTGAGGTGTTAAAGGACTTGGAGGGAGAAGATGAAGAGTAATGGTTTTTAGATATTTATTTGTGTTTCTTTTAATGGTTTTTAGTTGTGTTACTTTTAATGCTAGAGGACTTTTAGATGTAAGAAAATTTGAGAAAATGAAAGAAATGTTCAAGAATGAAGATGTGATTTTATTACAAGAAACTAACTGGAGGGAATGTTTTATGACTGAAATAAGGAAAAGATGGAATGGAGAGATTTTATATAACAATGGGGATGATAGGCAGGGCAGAGGTGTAGCGATTTTAATAAAAGAAAACAGTGAGTGAGACATGTAAAAAAATATATACAATGATAAAGAAGGGAAATGTATGGCAGTAGAAATGGTTTTTTGAAACAAAAGCAATAGTTGTGGTTAATGTTCACGCACCAAACGAAGAGAATGAAAAGAAAGAGTATTTTAGTATTTTAAGAGAATTTTTAAAAGATTACAAAGAAGTTATTATGATGGGTGATTTTAATACTGTTTTTAGCAAAATTGAAATGGGTGAGGGAATGGTTTTTAAAAGTGACAAAGGAAGAAAAGAGTTGAAATTATTAATGGAAGAAAACAACATGGTTGATATATGGCGAGAAAGAAATGAAAAAATTAGAGAATATTCAAGGAGGCAATTAGTGGGGAATTTTATGTGCAAAACAAGAATTGATTTTATATTATGTACAAGGAACGTGGAAGGATTTATTGGTAGTGTGAAATATGAGTTATCAAGCCTAAGTGACCATAAACCAATTTTTATGCACCTAGACTGGAGTTCAATGAAAAGAGGGCCGGGAGTATGGGTTTTAAATACAGAGATTTTAAAGAATGAAGATTATGTTTTAAGTGTTAGAGAAATTATTGAAACAGAAAAGAAGAACGAAATGTACAGTGAAGACAAAAGATTATGGTGGGAAAATACAAAATATTTAGTTAAAAAAATTTACAATCAAGTACTGCAAGCTAATACAGAAAAGCAAGAGACACAAGGAGAGAGAAATAAGAGAAAATTTGAAAAAAGAATTAAATGAGAATGGGGAAGATATACAAAAAATAAAAGAATTAGAGGGAAAATTGAAAGAAATGGAAGAGAGAAATATGAAGGAGCAAGACTAAGAATGAAGGCAAAATACACGGTGGAGGGTGAGAAATGTACAAAGTTTTTCTTTGATCTAGAAAAAAGTAGAGGGAAAGCGAAAATGATAAAAGAAATAAGAGGAAATAATGGAGTAGTTGTAGAAACAAATGAGGGAATTCTAAAAGAAATAAAAGCATACTATGAAAATTTGTTTAGTGCAGAAGGAGTGAAAGAAGAAGAGAAACTAGAGTTACTGAAACAAATAAAAACAACAGTTGGGGAAATAGACAAAAAAGAGTGTGATGAAGATATAAGAGAAGAAGAGATAAAAAGAGCAATAAATGAATTAAACAAAAAGAAAAGTCCAGGTATAGATGGTTTGGGGAGTGAATTTTATATAGTTTTAAAAGATTTTTTAAGCAGCATTTTAAAAGAAGTATATGTAGAGGTTTTTAACAAAGGAGAACTGAATCAAAGGAATGGGAATGGGTTTAATGAGTTTGATATACAAGAAAAAAGGAGAGAAGATAGATTTGAAGAATTACAGACCAATTACCATGTTGAATACTGACTTAAAGATTTTGTCAAAAATTTTAGCCAACAGATTAAAGGAAGTGATGCTGAAGTATAATTAAAACCAATCAAGTGTACGGAGTGAAAGGAAGAGACATAGCAGACACAACAATAAGTATAAAAGATACAATAAGATACATAAATGACAAGAACAAAGAAGGTTATATAATTAGTTTAGATTTTGAAAAAGCATTTGACAGAGTGGAACATGAATTTTTATTTGATATTTTAAAAAGTTTTGGATTGGAGGGAATTTTATTAAATGGATACAAATTTTATAGAAAGGTGCAGTAACAAAAATTAAATGTAATGGCTTTTTAACAGAATGTTTTAAAATAACTAGATCTATAAGGCAAGGATGTCCACTTTCAGCTCTTTTATATTCTTTTAGTGTCTGAACCACTAGGTCTAGCCATAAAGCAGGAAAAAGAGTATCAAGGGAATAAGTGTTGAGGGAGAAACGAACAAAATATTTCAATATGCGGATGATACTACAGTGATAGTAAAGGATCTAGAGAGTGAGAAAAAAGCAATGAGAATCGTAGATGTGTTTTGTAAGGGATCAGGAGCAAAAGTAAATGCAGAAAAAACAGTGTACATGAGATTTGGTGGGGCAAAAGATTTGACAAATAGTTTTGCTTTTAAGGAAACAAAAGAAATAAAGATTTTAGGTGTTTTAATGGGAGTAGATGAAAAGAAGGTAGGAGAAGCAATGTGGGAGGAGTTATTAGGAAGTATTGAAAGAAGGTTGATTTTTTGGAAACTTAGAACTTTAACTTTGAAGGGGAAGGTTTTAATTTTGAATGTTTTAATGGTTTCAAAATTATGGTATGTTTTATATGTGTCATCTATGCCATTGTGGGCAGAAAAAAGACTGAAAAAATGTTTTTTAGATTTTTTATGGGAAGGGAAGCCAGCAAGAATTGCATACAATACATTGATAGGAACAGTTGAGAAGGGAGGTTTGGGCTTAATGGATTTTGAACAAAGAAAGAATAGTTTAAGAGTAAAAATAATACAAAAGTACTTAGACGGAGAAAAGGAAACAGCATGGAAAAAGACAATGGAATATTTTTTAAGTAATGTGGGAATTTTAATCTTGGGGATAGTATACTGTGGATGAGAGCAAAGAAATGGATGACAGAGGGGTTGCCAGATTTTTACAAAGGAACTGATGAGTGCATGGGGTAAATTTTTAAGTAATGTACATTTTAATCCACGAGGTAGAGAGAACATTTTAAATCAGCCTTTATTCTTAAACAATGGCATTTTAATCAAGGAAAGGAGATATTTTTTAAGAAATGGTGGGAGCTGGGAATTACAAGAGTGAGAGATTGTTTTATATGAGTTTAAAGAAGGCTTTTTACCAGTACAGTTTATTGTTGATGTAATGGAGGAGGCAAAGGAGGATTTTAGCAGACAAGAGATAATAAACAAATATGAAATAATAAAAAAGGCAATACCCAAAGAGTGGATTAATAGAATTGAAAGCATGGAAGAGGGGAAAAATGAAAAGGAAGTGTATGTGAAGTTGGGAGAAAAATTGTGTGGTTTTAAAACATGTACGGTGAAGATGTTTTATGGTGTTTTTAGAGATTTTGTTTTTAAGGAGCCGATTGTAAACGGATACTGGGTGCAGAAATTCAAGATTTAAAAGAAGCAAGTATATGGACAAACATGGGGGGGGGGGAGATGTGTGGAAACAAAACTGGGATGTTTGGAATATTTTATAAGACATAAAGTGGTTTTTACCGAGGCAGTTTTAAACAAAATAGGAATTGAACAAAACAATCTGTGTAAAGTGTGCCAGGAAAAGGAAGAGTGGATCTTACACATGTTTTTATATTGTAAAGAATTGGAGGATTTTTTAAAGAAATGTAAATGTTTAGTTAAAGAGTTGACAGAGGAATGGGATGAAAATGGAATGGAATGGAACAGAGTTGTGATGTTTGGTTGGGAAAAGAAGTGTCAGAACAAAAGTTTTATAAATCTGTGTGTAATGTTAATGAAAAGTGCAATATGGGAGAGAAGAACTGTGGCTAAAAAGGAAAAAATTGTATTGGATGTATGGACTGTCTTTAAAAGGAAAACTGAATTATATATTGAAAGACTGTATGTGTATTTTAAAGGTGAAAATATGTTGCATGCTTTTTATGATGTTTTTACCCCAAAAGTTCGATGTGTTTTAAAAGATCTAATGTGGAAGCTGCCGGGAGATGAAGAAGTTTTATAAATTATGTATGTAAATGGAAGATATGCAATGTTTAACTTCACAATGTTTGGAAAATATGTATTTTTTTATTGTATTCATTTTTATTGTATTTTATTGATTGAAATTTCTTAATTAAAAAAAAAAAGAACGCCCCGAACTTCGTAAAAAAAAAAAAAAAAAAAAAAAAAAAAATGGTTAGCAACTCTGTTGCACATTTAAATGAAATTTTGTTCTTTTAAGCCTCGAAAACGGAAACATTTGCGCCAGGCAGTGGCAGAAAGGGCGTGTGTGTTGGCTTGTTGGTCTAGGGGTATGATTCTCGCTTAGGGTGCGAGAGGTCCCGGGTTCAAATCCCGGACGAGCCCCTTCTTAGGCTTTGCTTTTAATCTCTTCGGCCTGACTAGGGCAACCGGGATATTTCTGCGGAATTGGGGAGAAAAGGCACAGTCTGGGTCGGTGCGGTTAGCTCAATTGGTTAGAGCTCGGTGCTAATAACAGCACTTTCACTGCCTTTCAGATGGCCAGGGAGCAGCGTGAGGTGGTTCCATGGTGTAATGGTTAGCACTCTGGGCTTTGAATCCAGCGATCCGAGTTCAAATCTCGGTGGAACCTTTTCAGCTTGTTTTCCGGAAGGGCGGAAAAAACAGAGCTGATGCGCAACCGCTGATGTGGCGGTGAAACTGGCAATCTGAAACCCATTCGGGATCGGGGAAACGTGGGCTTAAAAAGAAAAAGCTTCACATGCTCTTTGCTGTCCACCTTCTGGCTGAACTGAATAAACAACCTCTGCCGCTCGGTGGAAAAAAGCCACCCACGGCAAGGTTCAATGGTGTAACGGTTAGCATCTGGCTCTCGCTACTCCAGCGACTCCGAGTTCAAATCCTCGGTGGACCTGTTTTTTTTGACAGGAATGTGGCCGCAGTACCTGGTCCGAAAAAAACTTTTCCTCAGCGTCATCCTCAAAAGCTCATCTAGGGAGTGCCC
>NW_024121765.1:755219-781768 GCF_016745375.1 Pimephales promelas | reverse complement strand
GGACAAACGCACAAAAGGAATGATACAGAAAGCAGCTCTTCATTTACATGCTCCCATGTATCAAAAAGCACCAGACTGCCCCGTGTGAGGCTCGAACTCACGACCTTCAGATTATGAGACTGACGCGCTGCCTAACTGGCGCAACGAGGCATGTGCTGTGGCTGGGTGAGCGGTGAAGCACTAGCTTCCAGATCATCTGCCATTCGCTGCAGCTCCAAAAGTACTGCTCACCCTTAGCCCTCACGTCAGGATGGCCGAGCGGTCTAAGGCGCTGCGTTCAGGTCGCAGTCTCCCCTGGAGGCGTGGGTTCGAATCCCACTTCTGACAATCCTAACCTTTGGCTGCGGGCTCAAGCTAGAGTCTTGAACCCCTCTGGCAAGTTCACCCCGAAGTGCATTAATGTTGACAAAGCACTGCATTTCAGTTCATGCTAGAGTTAACCAAACAATGCAGTTGCACTGACCTGCCTAATATGGACTTTAAAGTAACACTTTTGGTGCAATATATGGGATTCGGTGGCGTTTTCGTGCAGTTTTCTTGGAATTTCAAGTCAAGACATTTCACGAAATTGGACATGTTTATAGAATGGGATCCAACAGAACTTCGAGGAATGCCACGTTCTGATGTTTACCGGAAGAAGAACTTGTTTATGAAAGGCTATTCATGTCTTTTTTTTCTTTCTTTTTAGGGGAGTATGCAATGTGATTCTGGGAGTCTAACTGGGATGTGGTGGACTGAAGTTTTGGGGATGCAGTAGAACTTCATGGCAAGGATTCTTGGAAATTTCTTGGAATTGAAGGTCATGGGTTTTGGGGGCATGTGGTGGAGTGTCATGGCCTAAGATTCAAGGAATGCCATGCAAAACATTGCTTTAGCATTGCAAGACTTGTCATTGGAATGATAGAATTACATTAGCCTTAAAAAACATACTGCAACAACACTGACGCATATTAAATAAATATGAGAGTAATACTTTGCTGCATTTGTTCAACATTAGTCCCACAAAAAACACTTGATTTCAATGACATTGCATATGAAGGACTGGACAAACGCACAAAAGGAATGATACAGAAAGCAGCTCTTTCATTTACATGCTCCCATGTATCAAAAAGCACCAGACTGCCCCGTGTGAGGCTCGAACTCACGACCTTCAGATTATGAGACTGACGCGCTGCCTAACTGCGCCAACGAGGCATGTGCTGTGGCTCGGGTGAGCGGTGAAGCACTAGCTTCCAGATCATCTGCCATTCGGTGCAGCTCCAAAAGTACTGCTCACCCTTAGCCCTCACGTCAGGATGGCCGAGCGGTCTAAGGCGCTGCGTTCAGGTCGCAGTCTCCCCTGGAGGCGTGGGTTCGAATCCCACTTCTGACAAACCTAACCTTTGGCTGCGGGCTCAAGCTAGAGTCTTGAACCCTCTGGCAAGTTCACCCCAAAGTGCATTAATGTTGACAAAGCACTGCATTTCAGTTCATGCTAGAGTTAACCAAACAATGCAGTGGCACTGACCTGCATAATATGGACTTTAAAGTAACACTGTTGGTGCAATGTATGGGATTCTGTAGCGTTTTCGTGCAGTTTTCTTGGAATTTCAAGTCAAGACATTTCACGAAATTTGACATGTTTATAGAATGGGATCCAACGGAACTTCGAGGAATGCCACGTTCTGATGTTTACCGGAAGAAGAACTTGTTTATGAAAGGCTCTTCATGTCTTTTTTTGTTTTCTTTTTAGGGGGAGTATGCAATGTGATTCTGGGAGTCTAACTGGGATGTGGTGGACTGAAGTTTTGGGGATGCAGTAGAACTTCATGGCAAGGATTCTTGGAAATTTCTTGGAATTGAAGGTCATGGGTTTTGGGGGCATGTGGTGCAGTGTCATGGCCTAAGATTCAAGGAATGCCATGCAAAACATTACTTTAGCATTGACAAGACTTGTCATTGGAATGATAGAATTACATTAGCCTTAAAAAAAACATACTGCAACAACACTGACGCATATTACATAAATATGAGAGTAATACTATTGCTGCATTTGTTCAACATTAGTCCCACAAAAACACTTGATTTCAATGACATTGCATATGAAGGACTGGACAAACGCACAAAAGGAATGATACAGAAAGCAGCTCTTTCATTTACCTGCTCCCGTTTATCAAAAAGCACCAGCCTGCCCCGTGTGAGGCTCGAACTCACGACCTTCAGATTATGAGACTGACGCGCTGCCTAACTGCGCCAACGAGGCATGTGCTGTGGTTCGGGTGAGCGGTGAAGCACTAGCTTCCAGATCATCTGCCAGTCGGTGCAGCTCCAAAAGTACTGCTCACCCTTAGCCCTCACGTCAGGATGGCCGAGCGGTCTAAGGCGCTGCGTTCAGGTCGCAGTCTCCCCTGGAGGCGTGGGTTCGAATCCCACTTCTGACAAACCTAACCTTTGGCTGCGGGCTCAAGCTAGAGTCTTGAACCCTCTGGCAAGTTCACCCCGAAGTGCATTAATATTGACAAAGCACTGCATTTCTGTTCATGCTAGAGTTAACCAAACATTGCAGTTCCACTGACCTGCCTAATATGGACTTTAAAGTAACACTGTTGGTGCAATGTATGGGATTCTGTAGCGTTTTCGTGCAGTTTTCTTGGAATTTCAAGTCAAGACATTTCACGAAATTGGACATGTTTATAGAATGGGATCCAACGGAACTTCGAGGAATGCCACGTTCTGATGTTTACCGGAAGAAGAACTTGTTTATGAAAGGCTATTCATGTCTTTTTTTCTTCTTTTTTAGGGGAGTATGCAATGTGATTCTGGGAGTCTAACTGGGATGTGGTGGACTGAAGTTTTGGGGATGCAGTAGAACTTCATGGCAAGGATTCTTGGAAATTTCTTGGAATTGAAGGTCATGGGTTTTGGGGGCATGTGGTGGAGTGTCATGGCCTAAGATTCAAGGAATGCCATGCAAAACATTGCTTTAGCATTGGCAAGACTTGTCATTGGAATGATAGAATTACATTAGCCTTAAAAAAACATACTGCAACAACACTGACGCATATTAAATAAATATGAGAGTAATACTATTGCTGCATTTGTTCAACATTAGTCCCACAAAAACACTTGATTTCAATGACATTGCATATGAAGGACTGGACAAACGCACAAAAGGAATGATACAGAAAGCAGCTCTTTCATTTACATGCTCCCATGTATCAAAAAGCACCAGACTGCCCCGTGTGAGGCTCGAACTCACGACCTTCAGATTATGAGACTGACGCGCTGCCTAACTGCGCCAACGAGGCATGTGCTGTGGCTCGGGTGAGCGGTGAAGCACTAGCTTCCAGATCATCTGCCATTCGGTGCAGCTCCAAAAGTACTGCTCACCCTTAGCCCTCACGTCAGGATGGCCGAGCGGTCTAAGGCGCTGCGTTCAGGTCGCAGTCTCCCCTGGAGGCGTGGGTTCGAATCCCACTTCTGACAAACCTAACCTTTGGCTGCGGGCTCAAGCTAGAGTCTTGAACCCTCTGGCAAGTTCACCCCGAAGTGCATTAATGTTGACAAAGCACTGCATTTCAGTTCATGCTAGAGTTAACCAAACAATGCAGTTGCACTGACCTGCCTAATATGGACTTTAAAGTAACACTTTTGGTGCAATATATGGGATTCGGTGGCGTTTTCGTGCAGTTTTCTTGGAATTTCAAGTCAAGACATTTCACGAAATTGGACATGTTTATAGAATGGGATCCAACAGAACTTCGAGGAATGCCACGTTCTGATGTTTACCGGAAGAAGAACTTGTTTATGAAAGGCTATTCATGTCTTTTTTTCTTTTCTTTTTAGGGGGAGTATGCAATGTGATTCTGGGAGTCTAACTGGGATGTGGTGGACTGAAGTTTTGGGGATGCAGTAGAACTTCATGGCAAGGATTCTTGGAAATTTCTTGGAATTGAAGGTCATGGGTTTTGGGGGCATGTGGTGGAGTGTCATGGCCTAAGATTCAAGGAATGCCATGCAAAACATTGCTTTAGCATTGGCAAGACTTGTCATTGGAATGATAGAATTACATTAGCCTTAAAAAAACATACTGCAACAACACTGACGCATATTAAATAAATATGAGAGTAATACTATTGCTGCATTTGTTCAACATTAGTCCCACAAAAACACTTGATTTCAATGACATTGCATATGAAGGACTGGACAAACGCACAAAAGGAATGATACAGAAAGCAGCTCTTTCATTTACATGCTCCCGTTTATCAAAAAGCACCAGCCTGCCCCGTGTGAGGGTCGAACTCACGACCTTCAGATTATGAGACTGACGCGCTGCCTAACTGCGCCAACGAGGCATGTGCTGTGGTTCGGGTGAGCGGTGAAGCACTAGCTTCCAGATCATCTGCCATTCGGTGCAGCTCCAAAAGTACTGCTCACCCTTAGCCCTCACGTCAGGATGGCCGAGCGGTCTAAGGCGCTGCGTTCAGGTCGCAGTCTCCCCTGGAGGCGTGGGTTCGAATCCCACTTCTGACAAACCTAACCTTTGGCTGCGGGCTCAAGCTAGAGTCTTGAACCCTCTGGCAAGTTCACCCCAAAGTGCATTAATGTTGACAAAGCACTGCATTTCTGTTCATGCTAGAGTTAACCAAACAATGCAGTGGCACTGACCTGCATAATATGGACTTTAAAGTAACACTGTTGGTGCAATGTATGGGATTCTGTAGCGTTTTTGTGCAGTTTTCTTGGAATTTCAAGTCAAGACATTTCACGAAATTGGACATGTTTATAGAATGGGATCCAACGGAACTTCGAGGAATGCCACGTTCTGATGTTTACCGGAAGAAGAACTTGTTTATGAAAGGCTCTTCATGTCTTTTTTGTTTTCTTTTTAGGGGGAGTATGCAATGTGATTCTGGGAGTCTAACTGGGATGTGGTGGACTGAAGTTTTGGGGATGCAGTAGAACTTCATGGCAAGGATTCTTGGAAATTTCTTGGAATTGAAGGTCATGGGTTTTGGGGGCATGTGGTGCAGTGTCATGGCCTAAGATTCAAGGAATGCCATGCAAAACATTACTTTAGCATTGACAAGACTTGTCATTGGAATGATAGAATTACATTAGCCTTAAAAAAAACATACTGCAACAACACTGACGCATATTACATAAATATGAGAGTAATACTATTGCTGCATTTGTTCAACATTAGTCCCACAAAAACACTTGATTTCAATGACATTGCATATGAAGGACTGGACAAACGCACAAAAGGAATGATACAGAAAGCAGCTCTTTCATTTACCTGCTCCCGTTTATCAAAAAGCACCAGCCTGCCCCGTGTGAGGCTCGAACTCACGACCTTCAGATTATGAGACTGACGCGCTGCCTAACTGCGCCAACGAGGCATGTGCTGTGGTTCGGGTGAGCGGTGAAGCACTAGCTTCCAGATCATCTGCCAGTCGGTGCAGCTCCAAAAGTACTGCTCACCCTTAGCCCTCACGTCAGGATGGCCGAGCGGTCTAAGGCGCTGCGTTCAGGTCGCAGTCTCCCCTGGAGGCGTGGGTTCGAATCCCACTTCTGACAAACCTAACCTTTGGCTGCGGGCTCAAGCTAGAGTCTTGAACCCTCTGGCAAGTTCACCCCGAAGTGCATTACAGTTTTTCTCGATTGTTTACACACATTTTCTGGTACTTGAGACACAATGGCCACAACATGTAACTCATTCACCAACCCCCTGAACCAATTCTGCTGAACTACAAGCACAATTCCTGCTTTACACTCAAATTGCAGTTCTAAAACACACGTTTTTCAAAACACTACACACAATTCTCTGCATTTGGCATAATTTTCATGCAGAAAATCTCTTGTTTTCATGAGGAACACACTACCATTCAAATATTCACACTGACTCGTCACATGGGCAAACACATTTCACACAGTTTTACAATTAGCGATCAGAGCTTTAGCATAAAATACCAAAACCAAAGAGAGGATGCAGCATAGATATTTTTTATTTCTTTTTTTACTGTAACAGCATAAAAAATTCTGTTGTTTTGTATGTAGACCACTGTATGTGCAACTTTGTGTTGGTTGGGGTGTACAAAATGTGGGATCTATCTCCCATTGATTTTGTGGGAAAAATAAAATATATTTGCTACCGTGTATTTGTGTGTTCTGGGTATAAAAAACAATATTCTCAAATATTTTACAACACACTTATGTATGTAATGTCTGTAGTAAGTGTAACACTGAACAAAAAAGGCCTAAGTCATTATGATGAATGGAGAAGAAGTGTTTTCCATTGATCGTAGTGTTTTACATTGAGCACATCAGTGTTCAACTGGTTCTTATAAATGTCTATTCATATGATGGTTTGTGTGTGTCATTTGAAAACAAAATACCATTTTGAGAAGAAATAACATTGTTTTGAATGTAAAGTTTCATTTTGCAGGAGAATTGAGGGGTTTTGCCAATTGTGTGAGTGTTTTTAGATTTGTGTAGAGTTCTGAGAATATGAGGCATTCTTTCAGAAAATGTGTGTAAACAATCGAGAAAAACTGTAATTTCTATAGAGAATGTTTCAACTAGATTCCATGGAGAGGAATCCTCATGAGTGCATCTTCTTGGATGAAGCTGGCTTCAATCTTGCCAAGAGGAGAAGAAGAGGCCGCAACATTATTGGTCAACGAGCCATTGTAGAGTTGCCTGGGCAGCGTGGTGGCAACGTGACCATATGTGCTGCCATCAGCAGCTACGGGGTCATTCACCGCCATGTGACTTTGGGACCTTACAACACTGCCCATCTTATTACGTTTCTGTATGCTCTACAGGAAGCATTACTGAGACGATGAACAGAGAGGTGATGATTATGTACGTGGTAATCTGGGACAATGTGAACTTTCACCGTGGTCCTAGAATACGTGAGTGGTTTGAAAATAACCCACGTTTTATAAATGTGTGCCTCCCACCATACTCGCCCTTCCTTAATCCCATTGAAGATTTTTTTTCTGCATGGAGGTGGAAGGTCTATGACAGAAATCCATATGCACAGGAAAATCTCCTTCAGTCAATGGATGCAGCATGTGACAACATTGGAGTGGAATCGATTCAAGGTTGGATTCGTCATGCTAAAGGATTCTTTCCCCGTTGTTTAGCAAGGGACAGGATTGCCTGTGACGTTGATGAGGTCCTGTGGCCTGACCATGCCCAGAGGCATGATGCTGAGGCAGAATGATTCCGAAACATTGCTACCAATATGCGGCATATATTGTTTGTGACTATATTTGTGTGCAGGATTGTGCAAGTACTTTATAATAAATCAAATTTTTCCCCTACTCTGCCTTGAGTGCAGTGTTTTGCATTTATCTCTGTAGTGTGTAATGACTGCTGTGTAGTGTTTATGGATTAGCTGGATGTGTGTGATATCTGAAAACAGTGTTTGGTTTTGGGTAAAGATAGCATAATTCTGAAGCAATTGTTTGATATAGCAAGACAAGTCAAAGGTTTTGACAGTGTAGCTTAAGTTTGGTGATTTGTGTTTAAGGTTTTGAGAAAGCGAGAGAAATTTTCAAAAAAATGTGTTTTAGCAACTCAGAAATACTGTATTACAGTTTTTTTCGATTGCTTACACACTAAAATTAGAACTTTCCCACAATAAGCAAAACCTTACACTCAAGGAGCAAAACACCGGCCTAGATTTGCACAACTGTAAGCACAGTGTCAGCTTCACACTTTTTGCAAAACATTACACACAGTGATTTGCAAAACACTAAACACACTTGTATGCATTTGACACAGAAATGTACAGTTTTTCTCGATTGTTTACACACATTTTCTGAAAGAATGCCTCATATTCTCAGAACTCTACACACAAATCTAAAAACACTCATGCAATTGGCAAAACCCCTCAATTCTCCTGCAAAATGAAACTTTACATTCAAAACAATGTTATTTCTTCTCAAAATGGTATTTTGTTTTCAAATGACACACACAAACCATCATATGAATAGACATTTATAAGAACCAGTTGAACACTGATGTGCTCAATGTAAAACACTACGATCAATGGAAAACACTTCTTCTCCATTCATCATAATGACTTAGGCCTTTTTTGTTCAGTGTTACACTTACTACAGACATTACATACATAAGTGTGTTGTAAAATATTTGAGAATATTGTTTTTTATACCCAGAACACACAAATACACGGTAGCAAATATATTTTATTTTTCCCACAAAATCAATGGGAGATAGATCCCACATTTCATACAACCCAACCAACACAAAGTTGCACATACAGTGGTCTACATACAAAACAACAGAATTTTTTATGCTGTTACAGTAAAAAAAGAAATAAAAAATATCTATGCTGCATCCTCTCTTTGGTTTTGGTATTTTATGCTAAAGCTCTGATTGCTAATTGTAAAACTGTGTGACGGGTGTTTGCCCATGTGACGAGTCAGTGTGAATAGAATGGCAGTGTGTTCCTCATGAAAACAAGAGATTTTCTGCATGAAAACTGTGCCAAATCCAGAGAATTGTGTGTAGTGTTTTGAAAAACGTGTGTTTTAGAACTGCAATTTGAGTGTAAAGCAGGAATTGTGCTTGTAGTTCAGTAGAATTGGTTCAGGGGGTTGGTGAATGAGTTACATGTTGTGGTCATTGTGTCTCAAGTACCAGAAAATGTGTGTAAACAATCGAGAAAAACTGTATCATGATGTAATTTCCTTGTAATTTTAAAGCAACGGCTTTCAAATAAACACACACATGAACCAATTGGTTAAACACAGCCACCAGGTGTGCACACACACTGGTGCTTAACTGTAGACACACCAATCAGGTTTAAGTACTATAAAAAGGCAACAGGTAAGTTCACCTGTCTTCAAAATGGACTGTGTCAGAGGAAGAGGAAGAGGAAGACCTGGAGCAGTGATAGGACATGCACAAAGAAGAAGACAACCAAATTCAGAGAGGGTCAAGGGTCCTGCGGCGTGAATATGTGGTGGTACGTTTCATTCACTTACTGTATTGTGTACTGCACACATAACCTTTTTACGTACTGTACATGTAATTTTTACTAGACCTACAGTATATTGATCTACACAATGTGATCTTTTGCTGTATTTCAGAGAGTTTTGCAAATGGATGCAGAGGAAGTCCTGCATGAGTCCCACATTTCATCAATACGCACAATTTACAGTATTTTCCACCATACTCCCTTCTTCTTACAGTAAGGGACTATGTTGAGTTCTTCTCAACATGGCGGTGGAAGGTTTATGATCTCTGGCCCTATGTCCAGATGCCCCTCATTCAAGCTATGAAGGAAGCATGTGATCAAATTGAAGCAGCATCCATACAAGAGTGGATTCGTCACTCAAAAAGATTCCTCCCATGTTGCCTTGCAAATGAAAATATAGCATAATATATGATGTTTACGAGGCCCTGTGGCCAGAACCAGCTTGGTGGAGAAATGTTTAGTACTGAACTGGATATGTAATCTGTTACAGTATTACAGTATGTACTGTAAGCTTATAGTACAATGGTACGTTCAGTAATACTGTATGAAAACTGGAAAATGTTTTTTTTTTGTTTTGTTGTTGAAATGTTCAGTATTGACTGAATTGAGTACATGAAAAGAAATAAATATTTTCATTAGTCTGCAAAATTTGTGCCATGTGGTGTTGGTGAATTTATTTTTTTCACTTTCTCTGTAAATGCTAAAAGTGTTTTAGGTTGAGCATAGGAGTGTTTAACTGATTCAAACAGAGTCAAACCATATGATGGTTGTGTTCATGTTATGACAGTAAAATAAGTTTTTTATAAGACGTTGAATAGTTTTGATAAAAGTGTTCCATTTTGCAAATGATCTGAAGTGTTGTGCTACTTTGGTGTAGGGTTGTGTTAATTGTTTGTAGTGTTTTGACAAACCGGGCCCTGTTTTCAAAATTGTGCTTAAGCAATCGAAAAAAAATGTAATTTATCCAATGGAAAACATGGACGCCGCCACACAAATGTGGCTTTTTGTTACAGTTTTTTTCAATTGCTTACACACTAAAATTAAAACTTTCCCACTATTAGCAAAACCTACACTCAAGGACCAAAACACCAGCCTACATTTGCACAATTGTAAGCACGTTGTCACCTTCACCCTTTTTGCAAAACATTACACACAGTTATTTGTAAAACTCTACACACATCTTCACACCTGAGACACAGATAAGGATTGTGAGGTTACTTCCTTGTCATTACAAAGCCCCAGTTTGCCATTGACCACACTAATGAATGAATTGGATATTCACCAGGTGTGGAAGCACATATAAAGGCAGCAGGTGAGTTCACCTGTCAACAAAAATGGAAGGATCTAGAAGAAGAAGAGTGAGAATACATAAAAGGGGGAGCTCAAAGAGGAGATGAAGGAGGTAGAGGAGAAGGAGGTAGAGGAGGAGGCCCAAGTAGAAGAAGAGGAGAAGGAGATAGAGAAGGAGGAGGAGAAGGAGGTAGAGAAGGACCTGAAGGGTTGATAGAACCTGAACAAAGAAGATGAGGACCAAACTCGACTCAAGAAATCCATGCAACACTTATTGACCATGTTATCAACCATGGACTGACACTGATGGAAGCTGGACAAAGACATCAACCAAATCTCAGGAAAAAATCACAAATCACACTCTTAGAAGAAAAGGTTCTATATAGAACCTTAAAAGGGTCTATCAGTGCTACGTATTTGGAACCCAAAGGTTCTATACACTCTTAAAAAGGGTTCTTGGCCAATAGAACCTTTTACAAAAAAAAAAAAATGGTTCTATATAGAGCCATTTTGGAGTTCCATATATGAAGAGGGGGATGGAACCATTTCTGGTTCTAAATAGAACCATTTCTTCTAAGACTATTCTTGTTGCGTTTACATTAGTTTTTCTTCAGAGTCAAACTGTATGTACTTCATGCAGTAATTTTTATTTTATTTCTGTCATTGATTTCATTGTTGGTTGATTACTGTAACAGATTATGGTAAGAGATACTGTAAATAAATACTTGAAATATAAGTCTGCAGAAATCACTATTTTTTTTTTTTTTCATCTAAATTATCCCTTACATAACAATGTCTGGTCAAAAATCTAGCACATGATATTTCCTAAAAATAGCTTTTATACAAATGTGTTTTTTATTTATCACAGCAGTGTGAAACTGGCTGCAATAGTGTCTGATCATTGAGGATTGTGTTGGTTAAATGAAAACTGATAGCATTTTTACATATGTGTATATCTTTTGACTGAAGTGTGTATGTTTTGACAGAGGTGTGTCATTTTGCAAACAATCTAGGAATTATGCCAATTGAGTGTGGTGTTTGGATAATTGTCATCATATTTTGAAAAAAAGAACCCGGTTTAATTAAAAAAAAACTGTAATGACTGTCCTACTACAGGATTTAACACAGAGCAGCAGCTCACTACCAGTTACAAAAGACACTGTAACAGTCTGTCACAGGCAATTCTAGTTGCATTTTTCATAAATTAATTTCTTTAAAATATATTATTTGACTGTTCTGGCCCGCCCTCCAATGGCGAAAATTATTTTTGACCCGAAGACTCCTTTTAAAGGAGCTGTATGTAAGAAATGTATTTCAAATTATCATAAAATGGCCCTGATATGTCACTAGACATTAAGAAATCATGTTCATTTCCAATACTTCAAGCCCTCAAGCCAAGCAGCAT
This sequence comes from Pimephales promelas, assembly GCF_016745375.1. The sequence goes on along the minus strand of NW_024121765.1, from coordinate 770,081 downwards.
ACTGCTGCTTCAAGCCATCAGAGATCTGTAAGTTAAACTCCTTGCTTCTTTGTCTTGTGGAAATTAAAAAATGGCTAAGTGAAAACTCCCTGCAGCTAAATGCAGACTAAACAGAAACATTGATCATTGCCCCTGAGGATGCAATCCCTGGGATTAAACAATACTTGGGTGATCTAGGCCAGTCTGCTAAGCCAAGTCTTAGAAATTTGGGAGTTATCTTCGACAAAGACATGTCGTTAATGCAGCACTGCAAGCAGCTGACGAGAAACTGCTTCTTTCAATTAAGGAAAATCTCGAAACTTAGAAATATGGTTTCAAGAAATGATTTGGAGCTCATCATTCATGCCTTTGTGTCTTCGCGTTTAGACTATTGTAATAGTTTATTTCTATGCCTAAACCAGAAGGAGCTCTCTCGACTGCAATTAGTCCAAAACTCCGCAGCCAGAATTTTAACACGTACAAATAGGAGGTCTCACATATCCCCAATCCTAAAAGAACTTCATTGGTTACCAGTGTCTTATAGGATAAATTTGAAAATTTTGGTTTTAGTTTTCAGAGCTTTACATGGCCAGGCTCCCCCCTATATTAGTGATCTAATTCAGTGTTACGCCCCTGTGTGTGCTCTGAGGTCTGTGGATCCGAACCTGCTGACGGTTCCACGCACTCGCTACCGTACTAGAGGTGACCGATCTCTTCAGGCAGTTGCCCCTAGGTTGTGGAATGACCTTCCACCGTCTATGCGCTCCAAATGTCTTCAAATGCAGACTTAAGACACATTTATTTGTTCAGGCTTTCAATTAGCTACCTGTGGGTTGATATGATCATGCACTGTATATGCTTTTATTGTGTGTATTTTATGATATTAATTGTTTTTGTTGTAAAGCACTTTGTGGCCCTATACCTGTGAAAGGTGCTATATAAATAAACTTTTACTTACTTTTACTTTACTTATATCACTGACAACAGTAGTCCGGCCAGGATATTGTAATTTAAAAAGTGAAGTTGCAGCCCTCAACTATCATGTTGCGTTTTGGTCTACCAATCATGGAGTCAGTAGTGTTGCAGCATCCGGGTTGCCAGCTCTTCTCTAGTTACCACAGCTGCAGACACAAACGTGTGAGATAAAAAAATTGTTGGATCCTGCAACCTATCTGGGAACCTTGAGTCAGGGGGAGGGGGAAGGGGATACACTGCTCTACAGTAATTTGAAATGATTGCAGTACCAGTTTTGGCTACAATCTTAACTGGCGGTGGATGCAGGCAAAAGTGCTGTGGAAGTCAATATTTTGCAGGATGATGATTGAGATGTTTCTTTTCTTTAGGTTTAATTCCCTTCAAAGAAATTACTCCGCAATTGTGAAGGAAGCTTTGGTGTTGATTTTGACCATCCAGCATTTTGAGCTTTATTTGAGCTATGGCAATCCGAATAAGGTGATGACTGATCGCAATCCTTTAGTCTTTTTACAGCAGTTGCACCACCAATCAGTGCTTCGTGAGATGGAGTTTGTTTTTGCAGTCTTTTCCTCTACAAATTCATCACATTAAAGGAAAGGAGAAATGTTGCATCTGAAACATCATGCTAAATTCTCGCCTGTGACATCTTGTCAATTTCTAATTTTGGATTCTTTCGTAAATGGAGTGCTTTTCTTCTCACATAAATTGATTTTTTGTACATTTATCTTGTTTGCTTTTTCCTCTAGTTTGGGGTTATGTTCTTTAAAAAAAAATCATATCAAATAATTCAGATTATTTAATGTTTTCTGGGTGGAGGTGTTATAGCCATTTTTTAACTTCAGTTGCTTTTGTGAGAATTCTAGGACAGAGACTGTTTGTTGGTGAGCTGGACTGCTCTAATTAAAACAGGCAGCACTTGTGACAAAATAGTCAAGTCAAGTCACCTTTATTTATATAGCGCTTTTTACAATACAGATTGTATCAGAGAAGCTTCACAGTGATAACAAGAAAAAAACCTATTTAAGAAGCTCCTGGATTTTGTTTTGTTCTATTATTATCTTATACGTTCATTCAAAGTTAATCAAATAATGACTATGGTCAAAACATTTTCTTTTTTAAAACCCTAAATCTTGGGAACATAGAACTCATTTGAACATGACATTTGACATAATTGCATGTTTAATTTCCTGTGGAAAAGAAATGGAAAGAGAAATTTAATGTGATAAATGTTAGACCCAGTCTCAAACCGCAGGAACCCAGTCGTGCAGACAGACCAAGGCTAGAGTAAAATTGCTTCACATTATCCTGTGATAGCAGAAACACTGAAATGACCTCACTCCCTCTTGACCTCATCTCTAAATTATGAAGACTAAATGACAACAGCTTAAAGGGTTAGTTCACCCAAAAATGAAAATTCTGTCAGTATTTACTCACCCTCATGTTGTTCCAACCCCGTAAGACCTTCGTTCATCTTCGGAACACAAATTAAGATATTTAAGATATTAAGATCGCTCCTGCATACAGTCCATAGGCTTCTTGAGGGACTGGCTCTTGCTGTCCTCGAAAAGTCATTAAAGACATCGTTAAAATAGTCCAAGTGACTACAGGGGCTCAATCTTAAGTTTATCAAACGACGAGAACACTTTTGTGCGCAAAAAAAACAACACAAATTAAAGCTGCAAGCAGCGATGGGCGGGCCCTCGCACCTGTAGCGCGTTGGGGTGTGAGGCGGCCGCGTTGCATATTCTGCGGCTCAGCCGGTGCAGCTGTGAAATTTTTCGCTGCTTCGTTAAAGGTCACTTCCTGTTGCCACTAGGTGGCGCTATGACTGTGGGTGAATGTCGGCATGTAGATTTGTTCAGGGCGGGACTCTTGTCAAATGTGTACAATTTCGTGCAGATCTGGGCATTTACAGCCAAGTTACTACAACTTCCTGTTTCATGGTGAATCTTCGACGCTACAGACACGCCCATGGTCGAAACCCGCAGATAGCACAACTTTACATCGTCAATGCCTTTAAAAGGCACAGCAGAAAATTGAAATCGATCTGACTAAATCCCTAGGAGGAGTTAGTTAAAGTACGTAATGAGTAAATCATCCAAAAATGGCGGTAAAATTCGAAATGGCCGACTTCCTGTTGAGTTTAGGGCATTGCTCCAAGAGACTTTTTTGTGCGTCTGGACACGGTAGATGGACCACAGAAATTTCGTACATGTCGCTCAAACATGCGACGGCGGCTGCTTCGTTAAAGGACACTTCCTGTTGCCACTAGGTGGCGCTATGACTGTGGGTGAATGTCGGCATGTAGATTTGTTCAGGGCGGGACTCTTGTCAAATGTGTAAAATTTCGTGTAGATCTGGGCATTTACAGCCAAGTTACTACAACTTCCTGTTCCATGGCGAATCATCGACGCCACGGACACGCCCATCGGCGAAAACATGCAGATAGCACAACTTTACATCGTCAATGCCTTTAGAAAAGGTACAGCAGAAATTTGAAGTCGATCCGACTAAATCCCTAGGAGGAGTTCGTTAAAGTACGGAGTGTGTAAATCGTCCCAAATCGGTCGCCAAATTCAAAATGGCGGACTTCCTGTCAAGTTTAGGGTATGGGTTCTTGACGCTTTTTTGTACGTCTGGTCATGGTAGATGTACCACAGAAATTTCGTACATGTCGGTCAAACAAGCGGCGGGGGCTGCTTCGTTAAAGGACACTTCCTGTTGCCACTAGGTGGCGCTATGACTGTGGGTGAATGTCGGCATGTAGATTTGTTCAGGGCGGAACTCTTGTCAAATGTGTCAAATTTCGTGCAGATCTGGGCATTAACAGCCAAGTTATTACAACTTCCTGTTTCATGGCGAATCATCGACGCCACTGACATGCCCATCGATGAAAACGCGCAGAGAGCACAACTTTACATCGTCAATGCCTTTAGAAGGCACAGCAGAAATTTGAAGTCGATCCGACTAAATCCCTAGGAGGAGTTCGTTAAAGTACGGAGTGTGTAAATCGTCCAAAATGGCCGCCAAATTCAAAATGGCGGACTTCCTGTCGAGTTTATGGTATGGGTTCTTGAGGCTTTTTTGTGCGTCTTGATATGATACACGTCCCCACCAAATTTTATGCATGTAGGTTGAACGTGGACGAGGGGCTAATTTTTTCCAATTTTCTAGGTGGCGCTAGCGTGCCATTTTGCCACGCCCATCCGCGAAACCCACAAAATACAAAATTTTTCACCAGTCCTGACATGCGTGCCAAATTTGGTGAGTTTTTGAGCATGTTGCGGCCCCGAAAATGGCGCTTACTTTGCAGAAAAAAGAAAAAAAAAATAAAGCTGCAAGCAGCGATGGGCGGGCCCTCGCACCTGTAGCACGTCGGGGTGTGAGGCGGCCGCGTTGCATATTTTGCAGCTCAGCCAGTGCGGCTGTGAATTTGCTACGCTGCTTCATTAAAGGTCACTTCCTGTTGCCAGCAGGTGGCACTATGATTGTGGGTGAATGTCGGCATGTAGATTTGTTCAGAGCGGGACTCTTGTCAAATGTGTAAAATTTTGTGCAGATCTGGGCATTTACAGCCAAGTTACTAGAACTTCCTGTTTCATGGCGAATCATCGACGGCACGAACACGCCCATGGACGAAAACGCGCAGATAGCACAACTTTACATCGTCAATACCTTTAGAACGCACAGCAGAAATGTGAAGTCAATCCGACTAAATCCCAAGGAGGAGTTATTTAAAGTACGTAATGAGTAAATCATCCAAAAATGGCTGTAAAATTAGAAATGGCCGACTTCCTGTTGAGTTTAGTGCATCGCTGTAAGAGACTTTTCTGTGCGTCTGGACACGGTAGATGTACCACATAAATTTCGTACATGTCGGTCAAACATGTGGTGGGGGCTGCTTCGTTAAAGGTCACTTCCTGTTGCCAGCAGGTGGCGCTATGACTGTGGGTGAATGTCTGCATTTAGATTTGTTCAGAGCGGGACTCTTGTGAAATGAGTAAAATTTCGTGCAGATCGGGGCATTTACAGCCAAGTTAATACAACTTCCTGTTTCATGTCAAATCATCAACGCCACGGACACGCCCATCGACGAAAATGCGCAAATAGCACAACTTTACATCGTCAATGCCTTTAGAAGGCACAGCAGAAATGTCAAGTCGGTCCGACTAAATCCCTAGGAGGAGTTCGTTAAAGTACGTAATGAGTAAATCATCCAAAAATGGTGGTAAAAATAGAAATGGCTGACTTCCTGTTGAGTTTAGGGCATTGCTCCAAGAGACTTTTCTGTGCGTCTGGACATGGTAGATGTACCACAGAATTTGCGTACATGTCGGTCAAAAGTGTGGCGGGGGCTGCTTCGTTAAAGGTCACTTCCTGTTGCCACTAGGTGGCGCTATGACTGTGGGTGAATATCGGCATGTAGATTTGTTCAGGGCGGGAAACTTGTCAAATGTGTTAAATTTCGTGCAGATCTGGGCATTTACAGCCAAGTTACTACAACTTCCTGTTTCATGGCGAATCATCGACGCCATGGACACGGCCATCGATGAAAACGCGCAGAGAGCACAACTTTACATCGTCAATGCCTTTAGAAGGCACAGCAGAAATTTGAAGTCGATCCGACTAAATCCCTAGGAGGAGTTCGATAAAGTACGGAGTGTGTAAATCGTCCAAAAATGGCCGCCAAATTCAAAATGGCAGACTTCCTGTCGAGTTTATGGTATGGGTTCTTGAGGCTTTTTTGTGCGTCTTGATATGATACATGTCCCCACCAAATTTCGTGCATGTAGGTTGAACGTGGACGAGGGGCTAGTTTTTTCCAATTTTCTAGGTGGCGCTAGCGTGCCATTTTGCCACGCCCATCCGCGAAACCCACAAAATACGAAATTTTTCACCACTCCTGACATGCGTGCCAAATTTGGTGAGTTTTTGAGCATGTTGCGGCCCCGAAAATGGCGCTTACTTTGCAGAAAAAAGAAAAAAAAAAAATAATTCTAACAGTTTCAATAGGGTCCTCGCACTGTTAGTGCTCGGGCCCTAATAACGACTTTATTTCAACTATTCGTTTATTTCTCCCTCTGCGCGAGTCAGATTACTAGTTTAATAGCGTAAGCTTCTGTTATTGTACGTCACACGCATCACACACACATGACCAGCGTCGGCCAATAGTGAGCCTACGTGTGACGTAGCTTTACGCAATCACACTACGTTAACTGACTTTCAGGCTCATGGAGAAGGACGTGAATAGTTGAAATAAAGTCGTTATTTTTGTTGTTTTTTTTGCGCACAAGTGTTCTCGTCGTTTGATAAACTTAAGATTGAGCCCCTGTAGTCACTTGGACTATTTTAACGATGTCTTTAATGACTTTTCGGGGACAGCAAGAGCCAGTACCTCAAGAAGCCTATGGACTGTATGCAGGAGCGATCTTAATATCTTAAATATCTTAATTTGTGTTCCGAAGATGAACGAAGGTCTTACGGGGTCGGAACAACATGAGGGTGAGTAAATACTGACAGAATTTTCATTTTTGGGTGAACTAACCCTTTAACATTGCAAGAGTAAGGAATATAATGAGTGATATACAGTAATAAAATTGAACAGAAGGGAATAAATGAATATTATAATTAAAAAAGACCATGCAAATGTGTGTTTGCTCTCTTCAACCTACACACACAGAGGACAACAAAAAGGGCCAGTGGTGTGATTCCGAGAAAACAAATATATAGAGAAAGATTGGAAAACTGTCAATTGTTGTCACAAGCATTCATATGTACATGCCAAAGGAAAAAGAAGCCTCAACGCGAAGCAAAATATCTCCAAATCTCGGAAAAAATCATTGACTAAGCCAAGGTGGAATGTTGTAGGAGCATCAGCTGATTAGTTAAAAATGATCCAAAGAAATTGAGCAGAAAATAAGATTTGGGTCACATTCAGCTGAGGTGTGACCGTAGCCTTGATTTCACACAGACACGTATTCTCTGGTGCCATTTTAAATTGCTGAGCCATTTAAAACTCTTTCCACACATAGAACACAAATAGGGTCTCACATCCGCATGACTTTTCAGGTGTATCTGTAAGTGAGACAACAAGGTAAATCTTTTATTACACTGATCACAATTAAATCGCCTTCCTCCAGAGTGAATGGGCAGGTGACTTTTGAAATGACCTCTTTTAGTTAACCTCCTATCACTCTGCAATTTCTTTCCAGAATGAGTTTGCAAATGACGTTTCAGGTCTCGTTGATATGTAAAACTCTCTTCACACTCAAGACACACGAAAGGCTTCTCTCCAGTGTGAAGTCTCACATGAGTTTGAAGGCTAACATTATGCCTGAATCTCTTTCCACATTGATGGCAGGTGAATGGCTTCTCTCCAGTGTGAAGTCTCATGTGAGTCTTGAGGTTTCCTTTATGTGTGAAACTCTTTCCACAGTGATGACACAGGAACGGCTTTTCTCCAATATGAGTTATCACATGATCCTTAAGTTGTTTACGGTCTGTGAACGTCATTTCACACTGCTGACATATACAACGGTTCTCTCTTGAATGAATCTTCATGTGGTAATTAAGGGTTACTTTACATCTGAAACCATTTCCACACTGGCCACATATGAACGGCTTCTCTCCAGTGTGAATTCTCATGTGAGTCTTAAGATTTCCTTTCTGTGAGAAGCTCTTCCCACATAGTTTGCATGTGTGAGGGGTCTCTCCTGTGTGACTTCTCATGTGGGCATTAAGGGTTGATTTATATGTGAAACTCTTTTTGCATTGAGGGCATGTGTAAGGCTTCTCTCCAGTGTGAAGTCTGGTGTGAGTCTTAAGGCTTACTTTATGACTGAATCTCTTTCCACAATGATGGCATATGAAAGGCTTCTCTCCAGTGTGAATTATCATGTGCGTCTTAAGATTTTTCTTACATTTGAAACCCCTTCCGCACTGATGGCATTTGAAAGGCTTCTCTCCAGAGTGAATTATCACATGCCTGTTAAAACGATTCATGTCTGGGAAAATCATTCCACACTGATGACATTTAAAACTATTTTTTGAGTGAATTCTCATGTGGTTACTAAGGCCTACTTTACGTGTGAAACGCTTTTCACATTGATCACATGAGAAAGGCTTCACTCCATTGTGAATGTTCATGTGATATCTAAGGTTTAGTTCTCGCGTGAAGCTCTTTCCACAAAGTTCGCAGGTGTAAGGCATCTCTCCGGTGTGAATTCTCATGTGGCTTTTAAGAGTTCCTTTTTGAGTAAAACACTTTCCACACTGTTGGCAGGTGTAAGGGCTCTCTCCAGTATGAATTCTCATATGGACTTTAAGGTTTCCTTTTTCAGTGAAACTCTTTCCACATTGAAAGCAGGTGAAATAATCATTCCGCAAGGAAGTATTTTCAGTCTGTGTGTATTTTTCTCCATTGGCAGAACAACGATTTTTCTCATAGTGATATTTCTCATACATTTCATTCAGTTCTTGAGACTCCTCTTTCAGCGGTTTCAGGTCTAGGGCAAAAAAGGCAAATGCAAGTTAACTCAAAATTTAATGGCACAAAGCAACAGACATCAAAACGTTTAAAAGTAGCCTATATATATAAATAAACATCGACTTTATATGAGCCATCGGCCACCCCGCTCTCTAAGACATCGGCTTCAGACATCAAAAAAACAATATTGGTCGACCACTACTTAAAACGTACAACTTTTTTATGAGTTGACCGTTCATTTACATAACAATTGTGTTTTGGGTGCCTGAAAACACTTTTGAAAACTTCAAGGTACATTATTTGAAAACGCCAATCCTGAGGATGTCATGCACATCCGTATTACTTGTTAAGTCTACAGTGTTTCATTGCCATCTAATGGTCTGGCAACAGAATACAGCGTTTTTAGTGGAGAATAGTGGACCTATGCATTCGATTTTGTCAGCAGCCTAATATACCTGCTGCTGTCTGTGTCCTTAATGTTAATAAAAACACACTGCTCTAGACTGAATTTTTTTATGTATTGGTTTTACATATATATATTTATAGAAGACTGCCTGATTACTTTATTTAATTTCTGTACCTGAAAACTAAATTTCAATTGTATCTTTGTTCTTTTGGTTGTAGTTTGATTATTTATTCTTATTTTATTACTGATTGTTCACTTGCCTTTTAATAATAGTTAAAATGTTTGTTAGTTAGACTTGTAGTTTTTGCTGTAGTAGCAAAATTGTAATGGAGAATTGTGAAATTCCATTGGTATCTAAAATTTTGGAGTCATATCCTTATTACAATACAATCACGTAGGGGTGGGCGATATACTGGTAGACACAATTAACCAGTAGAAATTTATCAACTGAAATTTAGAAGTTTTTTCTTTTTTTGGACTATCTTCTCGATCACGGTTACGCTCATGTGGTATTGCGTGGTAACGAAAGCTTATTACTATTATTATTATTATATTATTAAGCTTATTATTAGAAGGCTTATTATTGCTATTATTATTGCATGCATTTTTAAGCATCATGGTTTTACAATGTAGGTCTTAAAGTGAGAGCATCCAAATAAACCTGCTGCCATTATTAATGCTTGTATCACTTGTAAGTTTAATAGTTTAAGTAAGTTTAATAAATGCACATTTAATTTGCACAGTAAAGACGGTGCATCTTTTATATATATATATATATATATTTGATTACTTTATACATTATGTAGCACTTCTAGTGCTTGAAGTTTTTCAGGTAGGTCTATTTTCATACTTGAGTTTCCTTTCGAGGGAACTCAAACTGCGTCAAATGACACTTTGGGGGAACGCCCCTCAGCGTAGCGCCTTTGAAGCATGAATGAAACTAAGCCAATCTCCGATTGGAGCAACGTGATGACGTAATGTGTGACGACACATAGGCAGAAACTACATAAAGACACCGGCACACACAAGATGTCAGCTTTCTGTTCTTCAGCAAGTGCTATCTGTACTGTGTGTCTTATTTACTGTTGTCTGTCACTAAGCACAAGATATATATATATGGAAGGAGGCAAGAGCCGCATTTCACTTTCGGGCGAGTGCCATTAACCATTAACTCTTTCCCCGCCAGCGTTTTAAAAAAAAGTTGCCAGCCACCGCCAGGGTTTTTGACGATTTTCGCTAAATTTGAATGCCCCCGCTGAATATTTTCTTCCATGAATATATGAAGATGATATATATAAAAATAAAGATCTGAGCCTCTGCTTTTAGGCAAAAAAAAACGTTTTTATTTTATCTTCATCTGTTCTTTTTTTATTGCCTCTTGAACAGAGGTAGGTTTTGTCAAAAACACAACATTTTGGACAAAAAAACTGAGAAAAAGGTGTTTTTATCAAACAAGTGCATTTAAAAGCAGAATACATTCAGATGTTGTTTCCTTCATATATAAAACTTTCCAAAATAAATTAAAAACATAAAATAAATGTAAAATATATCAAATTTCCCAGGATGTAAGGGAAATGTAACTTTTGCAATAAAACTTCTGCCTCTGCCTCTCTGTGTTCTACCTGTGAATAATGAATAATTGGAATTACAATAAACAGGCCTAGACACACACACACACACACACACACACACACACACACACACACACACACACACACACACACACACACACAAATACATATTACAATGTGGTAAATGTGCACAAAGAGAGAAATAATTTGACAATTACACCTTCATATTTAGACAGCCACACATAAATGCCTGCACACACACATACATATTATAGTGTCATAATATTATACGATCTATCTGCGGCACGTCCATGGCTAGCATGAACATGTGCATCTCTCTCACTGACTACTTCGTCCCGATCAGATTCAGAATGATCAAATAAAGAGTGATCGGATTCCGAGTCCATTAACCTCCAGTACTTCAGCCATATACCTCTGCATTGTCTGTCTGATACATTCTCACTACTCCACTGTTTGAGACGATTGCAATCTGTTTCTCTAAACAAAGAGTTGCGCAATCATTCAGGACATGCGCGCAGGTCTTCCTTACCGTATACCACCTAAAACACGGATACCCGGAAAATTCCGTGTTTGGCGCAGATGCGTTTTTTCATTAAACACGGAAAATTCCGTGTTTGGCGGGGAAAGAGTTAAGAAATCACTAGAAATTAGCGACATCACAAAATGAACATGATAAAAGCAACCGTTTGCTGGCTTTTTTTGTTGCTTACTTAAAGATTTAAAAACCAAGTATCGAAGTTTTACCACAGGTTTACAATAATAAGCGTCATTGATTATAATGAATTAATTTTTGTCAAGATTCCACATTAGTCACAGAAATAGTGGTATTTACCATTGTTGCACAAAAGAAAGAGGACACGTAATTGTTCAGTCACTGTTTTTGTTTATTTGTAGTCACAGGACAGTATGTTTACATCACACTTAGAAAATTATAATTTGTACAAATTACAAAAATTTACAAAGCCTGTGGAGTTTTAGCACTCTCCAGTGATAGTCCCAATACAGTTATATTTTCAGTCAGGAATATTAAATTATCTGCGGCACTGCCCTCTCCAGACTCACGTAAACTCCTCTGTTCGTAAACACCCCTCAACCCCGAGTTGGCCCACTTTGGACAAAGGTATTTGGCGTGGGCTAAAAAACTCTGTCCGTTGGCCCCGAGGAGGCCCGATCAAGCCCCGGAAGTGACAGTGGAAACACGACTGGCCCTGGCACATGGACACCGCTTTTGGCCCAACAGTGGAAACATGGATAATGAGGACAGGGGGTTCTTGGAATACCTCTGCAAGAACACGACAAAAAGGAAACACTTCTGAAAAATATTAAGATGGGTGAAATCTTAAGAAGATTAGAAAATGACACAGCAGGACATGCATACAAAATACTGCAGAAATCATATTTTGATAAAACATTTTAGCTCGCTTGACAGTACTACAAAAAAAGTGAAAGACTATTGTCATATCTCCTGGTTGCCTTATTGTTGTGGGCTTTGAATGGGGTGAGGGCTAATTGTTATAATACACAAGAAATACTGCAGAAACACTGATAGAACCGAATTGTTCTATCGCACCACCAGCTGTCAGATATTGCTTAATAATATGTCAAATAATGTATCAATTACAAATTATGTCACACGAGTCTTACTAAAATATTCTATTATGCAATTAAGTAAGAACATAAAGCATGTGCAAACCCGTCTAGCAATGGCATGCGTTGGTTTAACTAGGAATAAAAAATAAACTTTATTAATTCTGTCAGTAAAGGTAAAAAAAAGAAAGTAATATTTTTATTCAGCAAGGACACAATGAATTTGTTTAAAAGTGCCAGTAAATGCATTTATAATGTTACAAAAGATTATAAGATTTCTATGTGCGTTTGATTTAAGGTTTTATTCATTAAAGAATCCTGAAAATGCTAGATCACGGTTTCCATGAAAATATGAAGCAGAAGCACAGCTGTGTTCAACACTGATAATAATCATAAATGTTTCTTGATTATCAAATCATCATATTAGAGGGATTTCTGAAGGATCGTGTGACACTGAAGACGAGTAATGATGCTGAAAATTCAGCTTTGATCACCGGAATAAATTACACTTTCACATATATTCACATAGAAGACATTTTCAGTGAAAATTTGTTTCTTGTAGGTTTCTTTAGCCATGTTCTTGCATGTTTCTCTTGCCAAATTATTTAGATTAATTTAATTGAGGGAGGAGGCTGGGTGGGGCGTTGTGCTCGTGCATGCGCGTACACTCAATTTTACATTAAACCCTTAACTGTCACCGTCCCGGTACCGGGACACCTAACTTTACTTCACTATATTTCTATTAAATCCTAATCTAATTATGACAAATTATATATCGTTGGAAAGGTCTAAGACTTCTAAATAGATATTCTACCCCTGTTTTGTGTTAAAAATAGATGTAGGAAGAGTAATTGATGAATTTATGACAAGAGTGCACCTCAAAAAAATCTGCATCATAACAGGAGTTTTGACCTTTGTCACAAAAAGTCGATGCACCCACTTTTAATCATTGAAACTTCTGTTTTTATGCTAAAAGTTCATAATAAAACATATAATCTAGTATTTTTTCAATAAAAAATTTAAAATTATAGTATAATATTATCCTCTAAAAATGATAATATTTATATTTATTATCCTCTAAAATATAATATTATTTTTTTATCGCCTTTTTTATTATATCACATATTTTAGTAGTTATCATAAATTAGGTATCATTTGAAAGCTCAGAATTCATCGTGTGAAAACTGTTTTATAATTGAAAGTTTCGTTACCATAGAAACGGTACTTGTTTTATCAGGCTCCTCCCCTTTTGGGCGTCATTATATTTCATAATTTATGATCAAAACCTTTTCTAATCTTGACAAAATTGATATTGTCAGAAAGGTCAGAGTCTCAAGGTTCCAAATTTTGTGACAGAATTGATATTTGGACAGAAATTTATTAATTTGTTAAGGCACAATGTATACAACTAAATTCAATGGAATTCAATGGCACCCGGTGGCTTTTTGGTACTACGCCTAAACAAAATCTCATGGGAACTTCAATTTTTGTGATATCAACTTCAAATTTGGAACATAACTGATAAGATTTATGGCTTTGATTTTATAGAAATTTTAGAGTAAAAATATTTTGTAAAATATATATTTTATATAAAATAAAAAATATATAGTCCAGTATATTTGATTTACTGTAAATTTAAACTTCCATAACTTTTTCATACTTTCATTTTTTGAAGTGTTTTCACTTCAGCAATAATCTGCTGAGTGTTTTCTTTAAAACAAGACCAGGGTATATATTCCAAAGCATTCTTAAATTACAACCATTTAAGTTTGAATAGTGCATTTTAACCCCCATTCTCAAAAAGGGGGGGGGGGGGGTTGGTGACAGCTAAGGGGTTAATTGGGATGTACAAAGAGAATATGCGTGGGATCCTTCATACGCAGACATTCATACATCAGGGGCCTCATTTATAACCGTTGGGTATGCACAAAACAGGCCCTGAAAGAGGCGTACGCCACTTCTGACGAATAAGTTCGAATAAAAACAAACTTGACGGGACAATTTGCGCACCTTCACGCAAACTCTGACCCATGCATACGAAAGTTTTGGAGATGGAGCAGTTTGGCGACACCGATGGTGAGCTCGAGTTAAATGTCTTTTTGGTCACTTTTAGACAGAAAATCTAAGGAAATTCTACATATACAGAAAGATAATACAAATATAATTTTACTCACCAAACCCATCACTTGAAGCAAATATCCATCCCTTCTTAAATATCCGCGCCAGCGAGCGCGTTGTGCCATTTGGTGAAACTGACGCACATATAGCCTGTAATCTAGTAAAGTAAAAACTGTAAATCTTCCTTATGAGTCCATCAAAAATACATCCTTCAACGCTCGAGGAAAGAAGGACGGTAGGGCGCATTCAAAGGACCCTTCGTCACGCTGGTGTGACACAAAACAGCCTTCAAATGTGATCTTTGGAGGATGCAGACCCTGAATTGACCTTTCGCAAAAGCCACGCCCCCTAGTTATTGTATTGTTACTAAGCCTGTCAAACACGACCAGCGCAGATTGGCATGACAGAAAGAGGTATACCTTCTCATGCGTGTCAGTGACTTTTTTTGGAGCAATACCTCAGTGATATCCTCCAGAACGAGGCACAGGGGGTTACAGTATGCAGTGGAGTGATATATTCAAAATATAAAAAATATGCAATGAAGGCGACACGCCTACTATCGAGGCTAATGCTTACCGGTCTCAAGCGAAATCTGAGAAACCCCATGACCTGTACCTCAAATGCAACCAGCCAGCCATGAAGAAGATTTTATGAGCTGGTTCAGTGGCTAATGTTTGGAGTTAGAAATATATAACTAGCACTGCATATTTAATAATTTT
>NW_024121765.1:635123-754719 GCF_016745375.1 Pimephales promelas | reverse complement strand
CCATTGATTCCCATTCATTTTGGCGTCACTTTGACAGCGAATAACTTTACATCTGAGGCGTTTGAAGGTCCCATTTGTCCTTTATTTATTTCTAAAGAAAGAAACACGACAATGTATAAATAGCGCCATTACCTTGTAGCTTATGTTATGGCCCCGTAGAAGCAGAAATTATATTAATCTTTGCAAATGACGATAAAAGGTTTTTCATAATAAATCGGTACCAACTATTTATGTTCCCTCTGCACCTAAAGTTTTATTAATCTTTATATTAATCTTTGCAAATGACGATAAAAGGTTTGACGATAAAATGACGATTGTGTGTGTAAGTTACGCTCAGCGCAGCTTCTAGGTCTCCAATGTCATTTTTTTTTAAATATGTGAAATGTTTGTCGCTGTTATTGGAGTTGTCATAAAGAATAGAGCGTCTTGTAGTACTGCAGTGCTTTATCAATATGTTTATGCGTTATGCTAACAAACAATAACTGACTGGGTCTGTCATCTGACCAATCACCGCAGATTAGCGTCACGCAAAGGAGTGGTTTGGAAAAATGAGTCGTTGTACGAATCATTTGGGAGTCGGTGAGCAAATCAGTTAAAAATAAATGCATATTATAAGACAAATAAAGAGTTTTTTATCCTTGCATGCATGTTAAACTGTTTTGGGAACTCCTAAAACAAAAATAGGAACATTGCAAATGCTATGATAGGGGCTCTTTAATATCAAAATCAGCACGCAATATATCCTCTGTTTTTCTAAAAGGCACATATCCGTGGACCATCTTGAACAGCAAAGCGCCTAGTGACCAAACAGTTGCTTGGATAGGCCAGTATATGGGCCTCGTTTTGATCTCAGGTGGGCAGTACAATGGAGCTCCTGTAAATAAGACATTTGTAGTGCTGAGCAATTTTGTAATCAATAAGAATATAATGTGATGAAATAAGACACAACACGCAGGATTTCAATCTTTGGTATAGTAAAAAACTGGCAATTCACCTTGATATTCTTTGCTCTTACAGGTAGCACCGCTAAATAGCTGACCGCAACCGAAGTCTATTAACTTCAGCTGCCTACTGTATCCACAGACCAAGAAATTTTCTGGGTGCAAATCACTGAAAAACTCCACGGTCAATGCAGTATTTGGTAGCTTTGACTGCCTGAAACATAAAGTCACATGCTGTTTTTTCATTCAAATAACCTAGATCCACTTCGAGAAGGCAATCCATCAAGGTCTTGCATGGTTGAGAGTACTCCATAATCAGTGCAAAGCAGCCGATGTCCTCAAACAAGTCATATAGTTGGATGACGTTGGGACTTGTGGGAGGTTCACTCAACTTTAGCAATATCGCCACTTCAGCAAGCAGAGGTTTATTATGACCAGGCTAGAGAAAAAGAAAAGGTTAGTTGGCTTTGAGAAACTTTGCATTTAGATATAATAAAGTATATTTGTCTATTTCAGTATAGCTTCATGTTAGCTAAAAGTCTTTTAATTATGATAATCTGCACTGAACCATCTAAAGTTTTGCCAACTTACAATGACAAGATAACGGTCATCATCGCACTTGGGTATATGCTTGATGGCAACCTGTGAATGGACAGTTACACAGTTAATTTTTTCCCACCCACACATCTACAAATTGTGTTTTTAACGTATTTTATAGAGACCATGGAAGAGTGCGCTACCTTTTTCCCACTGGATAAGTGGGTCCCCTCCTAAACCATGCCAAAACTTCCTTTTCCGTTAAATTCTCCCACTGTATAGTCAGACACAACAGACCCTGAAAAACACACAAAAAAAGGACATGATATATACAAGGTTCCGATTCATTACTAAAATAATATGTATTGGAATGGAAATCATATAGTGTTCACATGTATTTCATATATGTATTTTGAACATCCAATAGTACATGTATATGCGAGTAGATTATAGGTGTATATTCACGTGTGTTATGTATGTAATGATAAGCGAAGTTTGATTTAAATCCTACGTGGCGCCTCATAGAAACGCTACGTAATGGCTGGTGTAAACACAAAGAAGTGTCAAACACTGGAGTGGGCCTGATCAGGGGTGCGTTTCCTGTACAACGACGTATTTCACTGTTTCACTACCATAGTATGATGCATCGTTGGAAAAAATCAACTACAGTCACGACTGTTTCCCAAAACCCACTGTCGCAAAGTATTGTTCAACTATGTTGGTTTCGCACGTGGTGGAGTAATAACTACTTTTAGGCCATGTCCACATTAATACGTTTTCGTTTGAAAACGTATATTTTTCTCTCCGTTTTGGCCTTCCGTCCACACTGAGACGCCGTTTTAAGTCAACAAAAACGTATCGTTTGGAAAACGCTCTCCAAAGTGGATAAATTTGAAAACGCCGTTTTCACGTTGTAGTGTGGACAGTGAAACCGGAGGTATTTCAAAACGATGACGTAAGTTTAGTCATGTGATCCATGTAGTACCAATAGATATTCATGTTTATCGGTATTGTGCCTGTTATGTGTTATTCATTTTTACACTATTGCTAAAATATGTTACTTTCTATGTTACTTAATATGTGCTATTCTTCATAGCACAGTACTGCAAAGATAACAGATAATGTAGTCTACTCACATTTGCTGTCCTGCGGCAAAACAGGAGAGCAGTTGGGTTTTAGACCAAACATTTGGTGACTGAATGCGACCTGGACGCATCCGTGATGGTGAGATATTTTGCTAAATAAAATTATCCTGTTATTGTGCGATGACATTATTATTTATTTTCCCATCTGTATCATCTCAGTGAGCTTTTGTGAAGTTTCACGCATGCGCAGTAAAGTGAATTTAGAAGTTTCTCATCCACACTGAAAAGTCGGAAAATGCCTGAAAACGCTAGTGTGGACGGAGGGCGTTTTTAAACGAAAACCCCGTTTTCAAATGTATCCGGATTAATGTGGACGTAGCCTTAATGAAACTGTTTGAGATCCAATTAACGCTAGATTTGTTTTATATAAATTACAGACATGTCATGTGAGGACTATTTCTAATTGTTCTCAGTTATTTTGCTATATTACCAGACTCAATATTTGGCTCGTTCTTACATAGTAGAGCACGTTCGCACATGCGCACTCTTCAAACACGTTACTTCAACTCTTTTGAAAAACTAAAAGACGTAAATTACATTTGTATGTATTCTAAATAAAAGGTACCGGTGGTACTGAATGTCAGCTTGCTTATTTTGCTCAAGATAAGGATTTATTACCTCTAGATGTCATGCAATATAGAAACGATGCCTCTAACCACAGGTCGAGAGCTGTCGTTCAAACCACCCAACTTTGCGATGCTGTTTGCGAATGTCCATTGGAACGATGGTTTCGGGAAATACCGACTCGTTAAACTATGCAGATAACTTGCGACCATAGCCAACTAACGATGCTTTCGGGAAACGCACGTCAGCTCCGGTAGCCGTGTCTCAGCTGTAGCGGCCGCAGACTCATCAGATTTTGTGTGTTAATTCAACGAATATGCAGTGTTAATTTAACGAATGTGCAGCAATTTGTACAAATAGAGACATTTTGGGGAATAAAATACAGTTTTGTTTTATTTCGTATTTATACACACACAGTCACACGTTTTCAACTAAAGGGGAAAATACATTTAAAATTCAAAAGCATGTGAATGTTAAGGTAAGATGTTAAAACCATGGTTAATTTAATATTCAGTTTAAAATTTCGACCACCCTCTGCATTCCATTTTATATCATTAATTTACGTCAGGCAAATACATAGGGCAAACATTCGAGGTCCTATGTATAACTTCCCGCCTAAAAAAGTTAATAGGTGGAGGTAGGCCTACAGGGATTGCTAACTTCTTATGGATCTAAATCGGAATGTAGGTTTTTATTTCTATTTGGGTTTGCAATACAGAGATATTCTCAAACTTCTTAGCCATCAGCATGGGATAATAATGTGCCTCAAAACCCTCCAAAACATATTGAGAAAGAATAGGCTTTGCCGGAGGAAGGACTTTACTGATGTGTATGATGTTGCTTACTTTGTTAGTCAGCAGCTTGAAACATCGGGCCAGATGGTTGGCTATAGGATGATGCACCTGAAGTGCATTCAAGAGGGACTTGTTGTGAAAGGGAAACTGTCAGATTGCCCTTAAATATTTTGGATCCAGTTGGGGTGGCATACAGGCGAGCGGAAAACTGCGAAGGAGGAGATACCACAACCCAGGGCCAAATTTCATGTGGCATCTCGATTCTTATGATAAATTAAAACCGTATGGCCTATGCATAAATGGCTGTGTAGACGGATTTTCACGTCATCTGATGTGGCTGAAAGTCTCTTTTACAAATAGCGACCCAAAGGTGATTGCATCATACTACATTCAAACTGTGAAAGAAAGGAGAGGATGCCCTCAAAGGATCCGTGCTGATCGTGGAACAGAGAACGTCGCTGTTGAACAGATGCAGATATTCCTTCGGCGTGCTGCTACAGATGACTTCGCCTACCACTGCAGTGTCATATACGGTTCCAGTAATCACAACCAAAGGATTGAAAGCCTTTGGAGTATACTGCGCAAGGAAAATGTTCCGTTTTGGATGAATTTCTTTCAAAATCTAAAAGAAGAAGGCCACTTCACTGGCGATCCCTTGTGCAGTTTTGCTTCATGGGGATTCTGCAGGTAAGTTAAACTGGTTGAATACATATTGAAAAGTGAATTCACAGGACAACTACATCCCAACAAACTCAAAAATGTTGTAAATATAAGAAATGAGTATTGTCTGGAGTAATGTGTTTGGGCTTAAAGGAGAACTCCGGTCAAAATGAACCTTTGGTCTAATAAAACATCAGTACCTAGTCGGGCTGGGCGATATATCGCACGATATTGTTATGCGCGTCTAATCAGTAAAGCCGGTTCATTGATTAGTAGTAAATCACCTTCACCTGCTTTCAGATGGAGCGGCATTTACTACAAAGAGCCGTAGTTCACTGACAAGCTGAGCCAAATCGCGTAAAAATATTAAGGACATGTCGCCAACGGTAATTAATGCGATATGTCTCAGCTTGTCAGTTAACTACGGCTCTTCGTCACAACAAAATCTCCCGTGTTAAATTAACTAGGGGTGGGGAAAAAAATCGATTCTCGATGCATTGCGATGCGGACGTGGACGATCCTGAATCGATTCACAAATGTCAAAAAATCGATTTCAAAATTTTTTTTTTGATATGTATTTATAATAACGTAATATTGACGGAACGCGAAAGACGGAACTCTGAAGCGCGGAAGTGCAGTGGCGGGACCGTCTGTGGCGTGCACATAACAGAGATGAGATGGCACGCGAGATCCAAACACCTTCCTTGTTAGGTTAAAAGCTGACGTGTGGAAATATTTCGGCTTCTGAAGTTGAAGGGGGAAAGGAGCTGGACAAGAGCCGCACTAGTTGTACGCTTTGTGGAATAAAACCAACGACGGAAACACGACAAATATGATAAGCCATATGACACCTTTCCAGCCAGAGGAGGAAAAACACTCGGCTGCACCAGTCGTTATATTATTTATTTACTACAAGTATGCTCCTAGTTCAAGCACACATTTATTTTCCTGGTCGTTCTTTGTAATGTTAATAAAATATATTGTGCATTAATTCTTTATGGGTCATTAATTTGTACTTTTAAAGCAAATTATTTATATTCACACACAAAAGATTCAGATAATCAATTTGTAACATTATAAATGTCTTGTACTTTAACTTTTGATCAACTTAATTTATCCTTGATGAATAAAAGTATAGATTTCTTTTTTCTTTTGCCCAAAAAATTAAATAAAAATTCTTACCGACTCCAAACATTTGAACGGTATTGTTTAAAGGGCACCTATTATGCCCCTTTTTACAAGATGTAATATTGGTCTCGGTTGTCCCCAGAATGTATTTGTGAAGTTTCAGCTCAAAATACCCCACAGTTAATTTATTATAACCATTTGAAAATGTCATTTTGGGGCCTGTTTGAAAATGAGCTGTTTTGAGGCTTGTCACTTTAATGCAAATGAGCTGCATATCCCCGCCCTGCCTTTGGATGAGGGCGTCACTTGATACCTATGGCTGGCAGTCGGTCTAAGCAGAAGGGGAGAGTGAGAGACGCGCTATTTTGTCTGTCATTCAGCGTACGTTTGAATCGGAATATATAAATAGCACGAAGAGACTCCGGCAGAATAAACACAAATGAGAATGGACCAGTACGTCTCGGTATGGTTATTTGATACATTTATGTACTTTAGCGTTGTAAACGCGTCCTCTTTGCAAGTATGGTGGAGCAACACACACACACACACACACACACACAAACACTAACGCTGCCGCATTTTTTTTAAACTAACGTTACATACACATTCTGTGATAAAGTTTGCTACGTAACTTACAAGCGAAATTACATTTATGCGAGGGACGGGTACCTGTGGCGTCATGTTTACTTGTCATACAGGTGCTTCTGTGGCAAATGTGATGGCTAACTTACAGAACAGGAACATATATGCGGTTTTTAATACAATACCTTTAAATATATATATATATTTATAAACGTGTGGTTACACACTATACAAACAAGGTTTAAATTATATACACAGACATCCTACGATGTCAACAACTTTAGACGCATTTGTTGTTGAATTGGCTGACATCGACTAAAAAGACTATTTGCTCAAAAATCATAAAATACACTTACTGTTACTGGAGGTGACGTTGGATCGCAAACAGTAGATGACGATCCACACTTGAGGATTAATTTTTAAGCCACAACAACAGGATTAATCCACGAGTCCACGACAGAACAATTATGTTTCCAAGAGACATTACCGGCTGTCGTTGAAACAATGGAGGATGATGTGTACAGATCACCGAGGGCGGGGTCTAGGCCACAGCCACACTGTCAATCAAACCCCTTTCTCATTTTCTACGTCACTAAGAGCTGAATCTCAGAACAGCTCGTTCTGAGGCAGTGCACATGATTTATTGAGATTGTAAAAAAACCACTGGGTGGATTTGTATCATTCTAGGGTGGTTTTGCTCACACACTGCCAACACACATTTATGTTCAAACACCATGTAAAAGTGAATTTTCCATAATAGGTGCCCTTTAATGTTACAAAAGCTTTCTATTTCAGATAAACGCTGTTCTTTTGAATTTCTAGGTGATTCTCTGAATCGGGTGCCCTTCAAGTCCTTGCTTCAAATATTTTCAATTGAAGGAA
Organism: Pimephales promelas; assembly: GCF_016745375.1. The sequence goes on along the minus strand of NW_024121765.1, from coordinate 747,486 downwards.
ATCACAAAATACATTTTAATGCTGTCAATTAATAGAACCAGGTGCATTTGCATTTTAATGCTACAAAATTGCTTTTGAAAAAAAATTTAAAGTTAATAAATGTAAAGATAATGAGTTGCCTAAGTAGTAGATAACAAGCATGTTTGCATGTCCCCAATAACCATCATTATATTTTCAATGAATATCAAACAAATAAAAAGTGCAATTAATACCAAAATGTTGCTCCTGCTAATATAATCATATGTTGATCTAGTGTATTTTCGTTTACTGTTGTGAAATGGAAAAACAATAATCGGTAATCGAGAATCGTTAATAATCAAAAATTGACTGTAATCGAATCGGGACTTCAATAATCGTAATCGAATCGGGAAATCAGACAGATTAACCACCCCTAAAATTAACACACCTGGGAGTGTATATGAGTCCACACTCAAGAGTGTTAAAGTTAATGAGATAATTAAGTGATTAATTGAGTTATGATTTAGCATTATGCCTAAAGCAGAATCACAAGGAGAAAATCTAAAATTGTAAGCCACCGTTATGGAGATGAGTGTTTGCTTTAGTTGGGCTCTTGACACTTATGTAATTAACTTTAGACTTTTGTTTGGCTGTTGTATCTGAGTTTTAACTGCCTAATGAACAAAGAAAAAAAACGATGTATATATTATGACATTCATAGTTTGAACTTAATGTTTGTGATTTATGTTGTTGGTTACATTAGAACTGAGATTCTGGATAAATAGTTAGAATTTGTGATATAATATAAAGGATTTCTTAAAAGTTGTAAAATAAATAAACATTTATCTTGACATCTGTATGTGCCTTTTCAGGCACACACAGACATTAAGATTCAATCAATGCATCTCAACAACGGTGACGAGCAGAATATTCAATTAGGAAAAGTAAATTACATAGACAATTCAGATCATAATTTATTCATACTGCAATGCATTATGGGAGCCATTCATGAGTTGTGATTGGTGGCAACAAGGATTATATTGTCACCACGGTTGAGATTCACAGGCTGATTATTGATGTCTGTGTTTCTAAATATAGATGAAAGTGGTTTGATCAGAAAAAGTTTTATTAAATGTTTTGGATTATAAGAAAAATACGATTATCATTCGCTGTAGAACTACTAAACTGTTACTACTAACTATGCAGTGTCCTGTTCCCTGTTCTCAGAGCACAGAGGTTACAGTCGTAACCTAGACGTCCCCCTTACAAAAGGGAACTCGCACTGCCTCTGTTACTAGCTGCCTCAGCATCAGCTGGACCTGAATCACCTGGCACAGATGTCTGTCCCTCTTCCAGAACAGGGCAAACAAGAGCAATGTTTTCTCAAGGGAAAAAACTTACAGTTGGCACAACTTGTGTATGTCATCTGATGTCAATATCTTAGAAACGAATCCACGCACTTCTTGAAACGCTTATCACTAGCCATAATTGTTCTACCTTTTTCAGATGATTATAAATCAGACAAAACAGTCCCGAAGACAAAAAGAGGATGACATGTTCTCTAGCTGCCACTTTTATACTTCTGGGTCACTCTAGTAAGTGACATTACAAGCCGGTAAATTTTGATTGCCGTGTTAGGATATTTTTTTCAGACACTGGTTCGTGTAAAGGGGGCGTGTTCCCCAATAGCATCATCGATGCGGTGCGAGTTCACTTTCGAAAGGGAACATGAAGATATGTGACCTTTAGGACATTGGCTCAGTACAAAAAAAATGTAAAGTGTAGCGCAAAATTAAATTAACAGCATCTTTTAATATTTTGTATCTTATATTATACTGTTAGGTATTTACTCTGAAGCCATTAAATATGCATGGATGGCTGTGGCTTTACATTCACTTCAGAATTCAGTTGGTCTGCCTTTACTAGCAAACAAATTCCTATATTTATAAATTTATTTATTAATACAATATATTCTGTAATGTATGAAATGCTACTCCCATGTAGAGTCTGCATATATGCTTTGAGAAAAACTACAAATTGTTCAGATGAATGGATTTTAGTGTTTTGTTCTTTGTCAGTATTTTTACCAGAGCAAGTCATAGGAAGGTACAAAAAGGTCCTGAAGTACCTGTCAAAAGGAGCAACCAAAACGGAGGCATACCAAAAGTGCGGTGTGGATAGGAAAACGATTGTCGATACGTCTGCCATTGCTTAGTTGGAAGCCTGTGACATCACAGTGTACAATAAATTACGTGCTGCGTTTCAAAAAGGGCAGAAGCTGTCTGAACTTTGCAGACCGTTGCCGACAGTTGTGCACACAGGAACCAGTGTGCAGTGCCATAGAGGAAAAAAAGAAAAATAGAGAGCTAATAGACATTCCACAAAAAAATAAATAACATGTTGCCAGTCAGATGTACTGTATGTACATTCTTATGTACATTCTGTTTATCCTCACAATCTAATTGTATTGAATGTTTCTTATTTTGTTTTATTTCGCCATTATGTTTGACTCATCACAGTTTGTTGAATGTTTAATTCCAAATTACAGAATTTTTCTGTTTAGTTTATGGCTAGGTTTCTTCATTTTACGAAATGTGATTGAATTTACAATGTTTAATTCAGATATTACATTTAGAACAGTGCTTTATTCTTGCCCGCCCAGTTACGGTAACCCTAGTAGAGCATTTATTTAGTTTGTTTGTTAAATAAGAGGTGATCTGAAATGTGTTGTTTTTGAAATTAAGTGACCAAAGCGCGTTGCCGCTGCGATCAGTTTCAGTGGATTCAAAAAGGACACGCGCTCAATCCGTTGCGGGGAATGAGAGACTCATTACGGTGAAATCACAAAACCCAGGCATGCACAAAAAACACGTCCCTGCTTGAAATGCAGCCACTAATAAACAATCGGTTTTGATGAGGAAAATAAACTATACTATTAGTAAGGATTAGAATCTCCATCCTTGCTATTCTGTTTCAGTGGCCAGGTGAGCATACCACAGTTTCTTCCTCTCATATGTCTCAACTACCGCATCCTCCCATGGCACTATTAACTCAGTTGAACAGTGCATGCTGATCCAGACCACAGAACAATATCTAGTCGGAGGTTAGTGGTGGCAATCTCAGGTGGAAAAAATAAGCCGTTGATCAAGGTCAGCCAGCATCTTCCAGTCCCTAGCAGCTTGTTGGGAATCGGTTTTAAAACCTTACTGTTTTAATACTATTGCACTGTGTGATAACTGTCGGAAAGGAAGAAAGGGACATAATCTTGTTGAGAGCAATTACAAACATAAAAGTCGACAATCGGTATAATTAGACTACGGTATAAGTAGGAACTCTTTTTGAGGAGAAGGCCTTGACCTTCTCTGGTTGGACGATTAGGCTTGCTTGAAAGACACTTTCTGGAGAGGGGAAGCCAATTTTTGTGTCAAGTTTAACTGGTTTTGTGTTGTTTATCGTTTATGTTGTTATTTTGTTGTATATTGCCTCACAAGAAATGTATGTGAAAGAGACGCAGGCCCCCTTAAATTGTTCACTCTTTTTTATATTGCTGCCATTTGCTAAAATCATTAAATTTTTCCTTCATTATTGTACACACAGCTCCCCATATTGACGAAAAAAAACAGAGCTGTTGACATTTTTGCACATTTATTAAAAAAGAAAAACTGAAATATCACATGTTCCTAAGTATTCAGACCCTTTGCTCAGTATTTAGTAGAAGAACCCTTTTGATCTAATACAGTCATGAGTCTTTTTGGGAAAGATGAAACAAGTTTTTCACATCTGGATTTGGGTATCCTCTGCCATTCCTCCTTGCAGATCCTCTCCAGTTCTGTCAGGTTGGATGGTAAACGTTGGTGGACAGCCATTTTCAGGTCTCTCCAGAGATGCTCAATTGGGTTTAAATCAGAGCTCTGGCTGGGCCATTCAAGAACAGCCACGGAGTTGTTGTGAAGCCACTCCTTCGTTATTTTAGTGGTGTGCTTAGGGTCATTGTCTTGTTGGAAGGTGAACCTTCGGCCCAGTCTGAGGTCCAGAGCACTCTGGAAAAAGTTTTCGTCCATTTTTCGTATCCCTGTACTTGGCCGCATTCATCTTTCCCTCGATTGCAACCAGTCGTCCTGTCCCTGCAGCTGAAAAACACCCCCACAGCATTAGGGCTGCAACGATTCGTTGACGCTGTCGACAAAAATCGATAATAGAAATAGTCGACAATGAATTTCATTGTCGAATTGTCGCCAGACATGTTTTTTTTTTCCGACCGAGCACATTCGCTTCTCTGCTGAGCGATAACATACAGAAATGGCAGTGTCCAACGCAGCAGCTGCACATACCAAAACATCTAAAGTTTGAGAGCATTTTAGCCTGGATACGGTGAATAAAAAGGTTGCCTGTATCATGCAAAGCAGTCCTTGCTATCACGGCAGCACCTCGGTGATGCGCAAACATTTATAAAGAAAGCACGTCGGACAGTTGAATAAAACGGAGTTTGACTCGCCTCGGTAAGATTTACTGTATTTTCCGCAATATAAGGCGAATTTAAAAGCCTTCAATCTCCTCAAAAAACGACAGTGTGCCTTATAATCCGGATCTTCTTATATATGGAACAATTAGTTAACAACGCCCCGCGTTATTAAACTCGCGCTCGTGTCCATCTTATGCCTGCTTTGTCACACGGCCAGTTCAACCTCGTCACAGAACGTTCATAAAGTGCTCCCCGTTCATAGTAACCGGGTCGTCTCACACTCATTCATAACAGCCAGCTGTTGCTGACGAGCCGCTGCAATATATGAGTCCAGGCTGCGAAAGTTACGTGCACGCCCCAGCGCGCTCACACTAGCTAATAAACGCCTCACCAGCTCCGGCGCCGCGCACTACATTCCTTTTAGCACATCTAGTTGATGCATAACGCAAAGTCGCAAACCCAGTCAAACGTGTGACTGCAGTATCTTATGCGCCTCATAATCCGGTGCGCCCTATATATGAAAAATGTTCTAAAATAGGTCATTTATTGAAGGTGCGCCTTAAAGTGCGGAAAATAGGGCAAATAACATGGAAGTCAATACGTTTTGTTTTGGATCACGAGTAGTAAAGTTATTTTGCAACAGACTGACCACTGAATGTATCTCACAAAATGCACTTAATATTTTTGTTTACTGTTTTATTGCTGCTAATGTGCCTGCCCCTGGTTTAGCTACAGGAAGAAAATGTTTACTTGATATTCATTTATTTTTTCTTGTAAAACAAATGTGCCTGGCCTTTATAAAAATGATAGAGTTTCTCTATTTATATATTTATGTCTATACTGACCAAGCACTCTGCCTAATTGGTTTTAGACAGGGCATTTTTTATTTACTTTTAGTATGAATCGGCCTATCAGCAGCAAAGTTCAATAAAATATGCATTTTTCATTGAAGTACCCCCTTCTTTCTTGTGTTTACTATCATTTTCCACAGAATTAAAGCAATTCATGCTAAATTTTAGAAAAATGTAATAATTATCCGATTAGTCGACTAATCGTTTCAATAGTCGGTGACTAGTCGACTATTAAAATAGTCGTTAGTTGAAGCCCTACACAGCATGCTGCCACCACCATGCTTTACTGTTGAGACTGTATTGGACAGGTGATGAGCAGTGCCTGGTTTTCTCCACACATACCGCTTAGAATTAAGGCCAAAAAGTTCTATCTTGGTCTCATCAGACCAGAGGATCTTATTTATCACCATCTTGGAGTCCTTCAGGTGTTTTTTAGCAAACTTTGACTGAGGAGAGGCTTCCGTTGGTTGACTTACTACAACTTTCTCCCATCTCCCAACTGCATCTCTGGAGCTCAGTCACAGTGATCTTTGGGTTCTTCTTTACCTCTCTCACCAAGGCTCTTCTCCCCCGATAGCTCAGTTTGTTTTGTTTTGTTATAAACGTCAGAGATGTAGTTATGACACTGCATACTTATGAATAAAAAGTCTATAAATAAATAATCATACAGATAATTATAGCCACGTTAATAACGTTTGTAAGAAACCAAACCGTTTGTAAATCCGTCAAGATTTCAACAAGATACGAGTATTTGTGTTCGTGTTGACCACTCATCTTACATCAGCTTGTCTGTGACAAGATGGCCGCCAGTGATGACGATGGAAACTCCGTATTTTCGGCGATACTTCCTGATGTATTTTCGGCTCAAGAGCTGGCCAGAGCTGGTTTAATGCGTATAGCTAGAGGCTGCTTCCTGAATTCCTAAACTGTTCAAATATTGGGTGTTAACCTACGTAAATATTGTAATGAAATAGCCTAAAAAATAATAATAATGATAAAACATAGGCACATATATAACCTATATTCAAATGTTAATCGTACCTTGATGCGATTTTGTAGGGTTTTCTTTTTATTGTCTACAGAAATGGACCAAATGTGAATATATTTATACAGGCTGTCAATCCTATTTGAATATTTCAAAGCAGATGGATATAAAAAGTCCAGTGCAAACGTCGTTACTCCCGCTCGTCGTCGTCAGCTGTCAGTCACAGTTGCTAGGCGACAAGAACAATCCTCCGCAGGCTAGACCGGTCCGAGCACTTCAGGTGCGCACTTTGGGACGCAGTAGTTAGCAACAATTTGTTAATATTGTGACAATGGACCAACATTTTTTTACTTTATTTTTTTAAATAACCAGTGGGAGAATGTAAGGAACTTCATACTGCGTTCTATTCATGTACAAATGTGAAGTAGCCTACTTTTTCCCTCACAGAACACACTACACATTTTACATTAAACGACACAAAAGTATACTATAGGCTAGTTTAAATGTATCAACCTTGCAAACACTCAGAGACCCTTACAAAAATAAACAAATATCCAGAGCCATGAATTCTATTTTGTGTACACATTTAAAGTTGCATAAAATAATGAAATAATGAATAATAAAGAAATACAATGTACAAGAAATACAATACAAGGCTATAAAGCCGTTTTCGCATTTCCACTTGACAAAACCATGCAATGCTGACGAATGAGTTAAGATGAATAAGAAAAAAAAAGAAAAAAAAAAACCTTTTGGCTGTTAACACTGGTTTCTCTGGCTATTTGAGTAAATGAAAACATAATACTACATTTAAATGTGAATTTGCCGTCCACCACAGAACTCTCGGCCACCCTTTTTTTTTTTTTTAAATAAAAATGCTGTCGTCACCCGCGCAATGATTTATGGGGTAGGATCGGGTAGGATAGTCCGCGAAGTGTCCATTTATGTATCCTTCCTTTCACGGGGAAACGAAGGGTGCATTTGGCTTCGCTTTTGAATCAGATAAGCCTCCGTCGCGCTGCAATGACGCAACCGGCCTTCGAATACGGCCTTCGGAGGATGCATAACTGAATTGGGACAGCCTTCATCCCACCGCGATGACGCAATCGGCCTTCAAATGCGGCCTTCGCGGATGCAGCCTTTGAATTGGGACGTCCTTCGTCGAGCGGCTGTGACGCAATCGGCCTTCAAATACGGCCAAGCATCCTCCAAATACGGACTTCGGAGGATGCAGCCTTCGCATTGGGACACAGCTTGTATCACCGCAGGTCCGCAACAGAAGCACCTGGCCTGCGGGTTGTACCATTTACATTGATTCGAGAGGGGTGGTGGGCCCTGCACAGCATGAAAATGACTTTTTTTAATACCAAACCAGTGCCTAACTACAAGTTTAGTTTTTCACAGGAACATTTTTATTTGTACATTAATGCTATACAAATGTTAGTGCATGTATATGTACTGGGGTTGGACAATGAAACTGAAACACCTGGTCTTACAACACAATAATTTGTTAGAATGGTAAGGGCTTCATTTTGCATCCAAATACAGCACCAATTGACAGATAGAAGTCCTTCACAGTGACCAGAGGGATTATGAGCCGTTCCTCTTCCAGAACAGTGTCCAGGTCACTATATGATGCTGGTGGACTCGCTCCTCCGAAACACCTCAATAATATTCAGATCTGGTGACTGTGCAGACCATGGGAGATGGCCCTTCTGTCACAAGTCTTGCTGTGTGTGTTGGTGCATGATCATGCGGTTTGAGCGGTTTGAGCATCAGGTGCTCATGATCCTCCAGAAGGGTTTGGTAGTCCTCGGCAGTGTCGTGTCCATCAAATACAATCAGGATTGTCATGATATTGGAGCTCAAACCATCACTGATCCATCCGTGCTTCACTCTGAAGATTGGCCGCCAGGCATATAGATGTGAAACCTCCAACATTGGCCAGTGTTTCAGTTTCATTGTCCAACCCCTGTAAATATGAATATTGGCCTTCAGAGGTAATAGCAAAACCCGAGATGTATCATTGTAATGTGTGATTACAACCCCTTCAAACACAGGCAATAAAAAAGGATTCATTTTATAAGAAAAGTTATAGCACCTTTAAGAGACAGTTGATTCCACCAGGTAAAATATACATTTTCTGTATAAAAGGTAACTGAGGTAGGCAGGGGTGGATAAATGAAAAGACTTACCAGGACCAGAGGTCAAGAGGGTCCAGAAGTTTCAAAACATGCGAAAGCATGGTTTCTAATTCAGGAAGGTTTCTAAAAGCTTTTTTTAGAAGGCTTCTAAAGGCAAGCCACACGAAAACCCTGCTGCTGCACTGTGGCCTTCCGGTGACTGTCCCCCGGGTGGGTAAAAAGCAGAAGACAATAATGTATTTTTTTTTTTTACTTTTAATGTTATAAATTCAGTCTATTTAGACAAGGGAAGCTGGGTTTCTTTGTTGTTTATTTATATTTTTAAAACTATAACGCTACTTTTATCAACATTTATTTTGGTATTCATTTCTTTATTTTAATAATATTATTTCAGTCTTATTTCCGGTGAAATATTACAGTATGCTGTATTAAAGAACATTACGATATGATCTGAGCTAACCCATATCCCACAATGCATTCACAGAATCAGACCGTGATCAGCTGGTCTTTAACGCCAGTATCGCTTGTATACACTCACGCCAGTATGTACATATACACTCACCAAAAGGATTATTAGGAACACCATACTAATACTGTGTTTGACCCCCTTTCGCCTTCAGAACTGCCTTAATTCTACATGGCATTGATTTAACAAGGTGCTGAAAGCATTATTTAGAAATTTTGGCCCATATTGATAGGATAGCATCTTGCAGTTGATGGAGATTTGTGGGATGCACATCCAGGGCACGAAGCTTTAAGAATATAAAGTTAGAACAATTCTGTATAAACAATGATGGATTTAACAAGAAATCAGTTGTGAGCATTAATATTTTTAGTAAAAATATTTTTTACTGGTAACTAGTGCGGCAGCTTACAGTGTTGAAGATGTAATTAACTGATATAAATTACTTATATTTAAAGCATATCTGAAGCAGATCGCAAATCTCGCGCATGCGTCGTGGAAATCTAAGGAAGTCTCGTTTCTGGCCTACAAGGAAGAAAAGAAATAGTCGAATAAACTCGTTATTTTTGTTTGTTTTTTCGCACAAAAAGTATTCGCGTCGCTTGATAAACATATAGTTGAGCCACGGTAGTCACTTGGGATATTTAAACATTTCATGACTTTCAGGGCCGTCAAGAGGCAGTCCCTTAGGAGCCAATGTGGTAGTTATACAGCTCTCAAATTTAATCAAAAATATCTTCATTTGTGTTCCGAAGACGAACGAAGGTCTTAAGGGGTTGGTACAGCATGGGGGTGAGTAATTAATGACTTAATTTTCATTTTTGGGTGAACTAACCCTTTAAAGGCAATACTTATTCCACCACTGTGATGTCATGCTTCGACAGAGGCATTAGCTTAACTTAATTGTGGTATTTTATACATCGCCTACTTTACACAGACTGAATATATAAATGTACATTTGTTACAGATATCTTGCAACTGGGGATTCGTTTAAGACCATCGCCTTCAATTATCGCGTGGGTCACTCTACAGTTGTAGGCATCATAAAAGATGTGTGTGAAGCCATATGGGACAACCTTGTGGAAGAAAGCATGCCACCACCTAACAGGGAATGCTGGCGAGAAATCACAGCTGATTTCCAGCAGATGTGGAATTTCCCTAACTGTGTTGGGGCAGTAGATGGCAAGCACATAGTGATCCAGGCCCCTGCCTCCAGCGGTTCCCTTTACTTTAACTACAAAGGCTCCTTCTCAATTATTTGCTTTGCTGTTGTTGATGCTCAGTATCGCTTCCAGGTGGTGGATGTTGGGGCTTATGGCCGAAGTAGTGATGGTGGTACGTTGGCTGTTTCAGCATTTGGAAGAGCTCTCTGTCAGGGCAGCCTTGGCATACCAGAGGACAAACATGGGGCCTATGCCACATGTGTCAGTTGCGGATGAAGCCTTTCCCCTCATACGCCACATGATGCGTCTACATCCTGGCCAGAACATTGGGAGAGAGAAAAGGCTGTACAACTACAGGCTTTCCCGGGCCAGGCGAATGGTGGAGTGCTCATTTGGAATACTAGCGGCACAATGGCGGCTGTACAGAAGGCAAAATGGCAGAGAAAGCTGTTAAGGCTACCTGCATCCTCCACAATCTTCTGAGGGTAGATCAGGCCAGGTAGATCAGTGAGGATCATCCGCACACCATTAGAACCTGACTCCACTGCAAGGGCAATGGTAGATCTCCACAGGATGAGCAGCAACAACTCCTCTTGCGAAGCTATAACCATCCGAGAGAAATTTACTCAGTATTTCTCATCCACCAAGGATGCAGTCCCATGGCAGGAGAACATTATTTGATGTTACATTATTTGAAAAAACCAAAGAATAAACTAATCTGTAATGTACTACTCAGTAAACGAATTACATTCAACTTGCCTCATTGCCTTATTTTCGAATTATAATTTATTGATCGGTTCAATTGCTTTAGAAACATTCACATGTATTAATCAACATTGTCAAAATACACTTTTTAATAAAAAAATAACATAAAAGTAAATAAAAATAACAATAACACAATAATGATTAGACTAGGGATATGAGTTAGACAATCACCTCTATCTCCACTTACACCTCAGTCTTTCACTTTAATTGTCCTAGGAGAATAAAAGAAAGTTATTTTAGCTGAAAAACAAATCATGACTTAAGATTGATAAGGTATGTTATTATGTATTAGCTTTTACTCCAGTAAATACTGCATATTCCAACTATCCAAATACTGTCAGTATATAGTATCCAAACTTCTGTAGAAAGCTACCTTATTACATTTAGATCCTAGCTGATCTTAGGCCTGTGGGATGTTGGATGACGTTGGCCTCTCCTGGCATTTTTGAACTTCCAATTTCCTCTGACTTCCTCCCTCAGAGCCACTTCTCTTCTCTTTTTCTGCTTTCCTCTCCTTTAAATACTTATTCCTCAAATATTTCCACTTCTTTCTGCCCTCATCCTCTGAATAAACATAATGTTTAATGTTCAGAGGACAGATACATGTAACATTACATGCTTGCAAAATATTTTAATTGACTCACATGCCATTTTATATATAAAACTTATGGAAATACTATTGATGTGAAAAAAGTGCATTTTGCATGACACTGAAAAATGTTATCTTAGCAAAGAAAAAGTAACGGCTTGCATGACTGGCATACCAGTTAGTAAACATTAATGTAAATCAGTATCATGCTTATCAGTTATTCCAAGCACCAAGCCTATGTGTCTCCATGCATTATTCCTCTTATTTGAGTCAAAATAATGAGGGCTTGACGAGTCATAAAGTTCAGGGAATCCCTGGACCGCAATGATGAGCTGCTCCTCCATTTTTCTGCTGAGGTAACAGAAAAGGCGAGGAAGCTGATTGGTTGGTTCTTGTCACGTGACCTATGGTGCGCTTGCGGCATTCTGAGAAGTTGAGATGTTTTTAGGCTTGTTGCAGACTTCATGCAGCTCTGCGCAGACCAATTGGTGGCTGACTTGAAGCAGTGCATGCCAGTTAGAAATTTTGTCCGACTTGATGCAGCACTGACTCCACATGACAGTGACGTATGCTATCAAAGTACCGCGAGAGCGATTCGAGAGTAGCCGGAGGACTCAGCCAGCGCAGTTTCTCAAGAGCGGCTGCACAAGCTTGGATGACGACACCGCTATTCGACGATTCACCTGATTCACCGCATGACAATGATCACGTGCGTTTCGTGTTTATTCTCACACCTTTAGTTCCACTAAAGCTCACAAATCAGTTTTTAATAACAGTAAATTTTTAACATTTTTACTGTTTAATAACAGTAAATCTTTTAATTTTGTCGTGATGTTTTATTGTGTCAAATTAATCCAAATAAAACTGATTAAAAAACATTGACTCCACTTCGTTGATATAGGCTTATTTTGAACTTTAGGCTGCATTTACACTGCAGGTCTTGATGCCCAAATCCGATTTTCTGACTATATCCGATTTTTTTGACGACCTGCTTACATCATCTTTTAAAAGTAACCCATATCCGATTTTTGCATTTACGCTATACACTGCTGAAACTACCAAATGCAGACGTTCTGACCCGGGAAATTAAGCAAAACAGCACGAAATTATGGATGCAGATGTGAATAAAATTATCCAGTGTTTTCTTTCCACAATATTTCAATAAGTCTTCAAAACATTGGTCTCGTACGGCGGAGAAAAAAAGAGGAGAGGCTCTAGCCACGACGAGCACTTAAAACAATGCTTCATATCTCGTGAAATGTCTTCAAAAAGATATTTATTTCTGTAACAACCCTGCATTTTTGCCTGCACTCTTCATCCCAAACACTCAAAAGACACGAAACCTCTGCATTGCTCCACTGTGTGTATCCTTTCTTCCATCACGCGCACTTTTTTAATGACGTACGACTCGCATTACCGGGGAATATCCGGTTTGTCTGCTTACATGGCACACGCAAATGCACGTATCCGATTCATATCCGATTTATTACCACATATGAATGAGGCCTGAATCCGATCTGAGAAAATCGGAATCCATGCGTTTTTTTCCTGCTTACACGTTCACTGGTCATATCCGATCTGTGCCACATGAGAGGAAAAAATCGGATTTGGGTCACTTGAACCATGCAGTGTAAACGAGGCCTTATTCTATATGAAGCAGATGCTGTATGAAGCAGTAAAGTATTGAATGAAAATGTGTCTGAAGTATCTGTGTATTTGGCAAATATTGCATTTATTTCACTTCAGCTGTGGCAGCTCCTCCCTGCCTGTACGCGGCTACTCTTGCTGATTGGTTGGATCCAACCGCAGCCGATGTCGAACACACCTTTTATCTCGATGGGGCGCGGACGCGCTTGGAAAAAAACGTCGCTTCCATGTCGCTTCCATTAAGGCCAATTTGTACTTCTGTGTCGAGGGTACGCCGTAGTGTATGGCGTAGGCTACGCACATAGGCGACGCCGTCGTGAGCATTTATACTTCTGCGTTCAGGTCTTGGTTGCTCTGCAGTACTGCTCCGAAACGCTAGTTGGCTGCGGAGGGTTTTAATGTTCCACTGTGTTTAGATTCCTCGAGGCTAGGTCACTACAAGCAATGGCGACTGAAAGAGAGCGGATCATGTTGGAGTGTAGACGTGTAGTTACATTTTGGAGGAGGTGCACGTCAGGCTACAGTGAAGGGTACGCAGTATGTTACGCGTCTGTGCGTATGCTACGTCGTACCTACTGCGCGCACCTTACGCAGAAGTCTAAATTGGCCTTTAGGCCGTGTGTCCACCAAAGCGTTTGTCCACGCGCATGGCGTACGTTTTCAATTGTTTTCAATGGGAGCGCCGCATTTTTTAAACGTAATGAGTGTAACGAGGCACTGAGCGTTTTTTTTTCACGCTGAAGCACCAGCGTTTTCTACTGGTTGCCTAGAGTTGAAAAATGTTCAACTTTGGATAAAACGCAGCACTCATCACTGTCACTTTTTACCCACCCGTCCAATCACAGTGGAGGAGGAGCGGGACTAAACACTGGCCAACTGTCACAATATTCTTTCTGTATAACGACATCAACCAGCAGAGCTAACCTAACAAAATTGATGAAGAATACATTTTTTGTATGAAACAAATTATTACAGATTATATTATTAGGACATGTCCCAACTTCCTGCACATAGTTTTGTTCAACCATAAACAGGACTATTGGAAAAACAGTTACTTTTAATTTCAGTTTGTATAACTACATTAATTATTATTGTAGTGTCACATGTAGATATTATAATTACTATTATTCAAGCATATCTGACTTACAGAGTGTATACACGTCCTTGAGAACTGTAAGTTGTAACTTCTTGTCAGTTTATTAAGCCTGTTCTTTTTGTGTGCACACCACCATGTGAAAGTTGCCATGGCCAAACTGTCTCGTCAGAGAGAATGCTGTCAAAGACGATTCTTTCTGTATCTGGAACCATGCTGTTGAATTTTTCAACAACAGAGCTAAGATTGGCCTTCTCCTCTCTGATTTTGCGCCATGTCCGGCCCGACCTTTGCTGCCATGGGGTCTTTGTAAAGGCGGGACCTTCTTTTAATGCTGCCCACTAGCACCTCCATTCTACTGGTCACCGCGTCAAGATTGGCATCCTTTTGGGATGTTGCTGGCGAAAAGAAGTATAAACATTTAATTTTCATTTAATGGCAGTAACTGAAATTAGCCAAGTCTCAATGCAACACAGAACCCCACAGGGATGTCATAAGGATTATCCCTTTTTGCTTTTTTTTTCTTTACAAATAAAAATCTCCTGGAGGAAGGACAGGTGAGTCTTCAATCATTTCATATTTCTTAGCGTGTATAGGAAGTATGTTACAGGGTACCAAAGAAAATGACAACGTAGCCAAGATGGGATCCACTAACTGTGAGAAATGTCTAATGTTTGTCTAACTCAGGGCCGTCATCAGAACAAACCAAATTTTTTAAAACAAAACCACTTTTTTTAATGATCTTCAGACCAAAACAACAACCCATATTAGGCTATAGACCACAATAGTCTTGTTTTGTTCATTTTATTCAAATAAAATACTTCACCGTATGATCTCAACGTCTCTGTTTATTTTCTCTTCACATTTCCACATATAGCTAGCTAGCCTCTGCATAGTTCGTCAGATACACAAGACAGTGCAATCTAGTGGCTTTCTTGAGTAACAGGCACAGTCAACGTAATATCATTACAAGTCCAACCTAAAACTACGCCGAAACCAATTTGATTTATGACTCTACACTTCATAAACATGAGTCACAAAAGCTCCTGGTTTCCACCAACAACACAGCAATAATAAAAGCAATGCATAACATACTGCAATAAAAATTTAGCAATGTAGCAGACAAATTCTCCATTCCTACCATCTCATTAGCTCCAGAGTCGTATTTGTTGTTGGTCAAAGTCGTCTTTGTCAACGACAAATCTTTAAACCACTTCTTTAGCATAAGCTATGCTGAAGGCCTAAAAACGCCAGATTTTGATTCTGGGATCGCATGCACTGCGCAGCTGCGCAAAGGAATTACGTATAAACAATACTGTATGCTTAACTAAATGAATTGCATGGTTTGTATGATTTATTTATACTAACACACAAACTGCATATTGTAATTTGATTAAATAAAAGTAGGCCTATTAACATAAAAATAACATATTGAAAGGTCTGCTGCTGGAGACTTGCCATTGGCTGTTGTGTTTGAATAATTAAAGGTCTTTGCAAGGTTTGGGTGCTGTTTTGGGATGTTTTAACAGTCATTTATGAAAACAATTATATTTCAAGTCACGTTTTGTGTAATAATGCGTTGAATAATGAATTTCTAAATCATTTCTGAAGATAATGTGTTATACATTTTTACCATTGTAGAGCTTACCGTTCCTGTGAGATAACTTCTGTGGAAACCATTTGGCTATATTTGATAGTGATGGGTGGTACCACTGATTTTGTTTTCGACACAATATCGATACTTCAAGGCCAGTATCGCCGAATAGTAGTGGGAAGTTCGGATCATTTTACTGACTCGGATCAACAAAATGAATGAATCTTTTTTCGAGTCCTGTTAAATATTTTAAATATCTATGTATGTTAAATATCCCAAAACATCTAGTACTTATGAAAATCTTGATTACATTTGTAAAAATAATAAAAATAACATACATAACTATAGGGTAATGCAGCCAAAGCCAAATTTTGAGCAACTGAATTAACTGTATTAATTGATTAGTTGCTGGTTCTCAAGTTCAGGTTATTGCAGTCTGACCTCACCTCCTGATCTGAGATGTTCTTTCCTTTGCAACTTCATATTTATCTGGTTTGTTCTCCTCCTCTCGTGTCTCGATACGTTAGCTGTTGACTCGTCAGTGTCTAACTCTGATCTGTGCTGTCTGCTGGGCCATGCCGTGTGTGGATACAGCTGGACCGGAAAGAGTAAAGATTAGTTCGTCTCTCGAGTTCGGGTTCGGCCGGGTCCGAGTCTTTCGTTCTTCCTGTCAGTCCCATAAATTCTATGCTGTCAGTAATGGAAAGGGGAATGATTAGTTCATTTGAGTCTTCAGGTTTGAGTCCTTTATTCTTTTCTCACGTGATCACTGGTCTCTCGCATCAAATACAACACTAGATTCGTATTATTGACTGCGTCTGAATGTATATTGTTTTATATTTAGGCATTAAAATACAAAATATGTGCAATAAACATTAAAAATAAAAGTTCCATCTTATTATTGTCCCTGTCCATCTCTTTTCTTTATTTTGCATCTGTGGTGTGTTTTATTATATATTATACATGAATTAACTACTATTATATTATACATCATCTACATGCTTGTTTGTAAAAAAGTTTGTGAATTAGTTTGTAAAAAGTTTGTGAATTAGGCTATTCAATACAGTGACAATTCACGTGACAAAAGAACGAAGGACTCAAACCTGAAGCCTTGGCTTGCCTTTCCAGTGTTCTGACAGCATAGGCTCTACGGGACTGACAGGAAGAACGAAAGACAGGGACCCACCAAACCCGACCTCGAGAGATGAACTAATCATTTCTCTTTCCGGTACTGACAGCATAGGCTCTATAGGACTGACAGGAATATGATTGACATGATTTCCAGTGTGCATGCACTACATACTAAAATTAGGTATTTTAATTGCGCAAGTACATGACCAAGAAAACAGTGTGTGTATGATTTCATTTTAAAACAGTAAGTACTTGAAGAAGCATGTCTCCCATTATTCTGCAGAACTGAGACATTGAAGTAATAGTATAACTCTCACCTTCTGCCCACTCCTTAATATCAGTGACCCAGCCCTCATCTTCAACCTGTGTCACTGCCAGTTGGATTCTCATGCTTTCCAGGTCCTGAAGTTGGCATTTCCTAATTTGTATTGTACCGCATGTCCCTCACTTTTCTTGTAACAGGTTCAATCTAAATAGTGCAGTGTGTGGTTACCTTACCTGCTTTGGACATTTGCTTCGTGGTCACAGCAATCCTAGAGAGAAAGGCGTTCCACTGCCCAACCTCCTCCCCAAGTGTCAATCCGGCCCCTTGTAGGCAAGCTCCACTCCATTTCACCTATTAAAGAAAATACTTAAAAGCTGCCAACATACATTTGCAGGTGTTCATGGACAGTCAATGACATGGTAATGTTTTCTTACCTTGCATTTAAAGTCATGGGTTTTGGCATAAAAACACTGAGAGGAATGGTTTCATGCTCAGAAGGCGCTGGAGCTCCGGGCAGCTTTTTGCCACTTTGTTGAAGTAGGGCCAGTACTTGCAGGTTACATCCATGGCAAAAAAGCTTGTTGGCCAGCTTGTTCTGCAGGTAGAGGGGATAAGCATAGATTTCTCCCCTGTGTCACGTTTCACGAATTCATTGTGTTCTTCGTGTCTCGTGTCTTTGTTGTTATACGTGTGTGGGTGTGTGAGTAGAGGGCACGGCTGATCTATCTGATCAGCGCGCAGCTGGTTTTATTTGCTGTCACCAGCTGCAGCTCGTTTGCTGGTCTATATATACTCACTGTTTTGTCTTCTCTTTGTCAGATCGTTGTTTGATGTTCTTGTTGTGAGTTCCTGTGTTCCGGTTGACGTCTCGTCCTTGTGCCTTGGTTCGTTCCTGATTCCGTTCGTGTTCTCGTCTCCGTGTCTGGATCTACTCAAGTCATCTACCTCGTCATCTCACCTCTCATCACCACACTGTTGTTCATCGACGTCCCTGCGCTGCACCCTGTGTCCACCCTTGTCTGACCAGTTATATATTATAATAAACTGAGTTACTTGCACATTGCTTCCTGGCCATCATTTGCCGTAACAGAACAATCTGACCGTTATGGAAGCAGCAGGTGGATCACCAGCGTCTCTTCGGGATTTCATCGACAGCAGCATACAGAGGATGGATTCCTGTGAGAAAAACATCAATGACACAGGGAGAGCTGTCCAAGCTCTAGTAGCGCAGGTGTCCGAGCTCACCCAGAAGATCCAGCTTTTGCGTGTGCCCACTGTGCCCCCCCCCCGCCGCCTGTTCCCCTCATACCATCAGTTAACCCTTCCCAGACGGAGCCTCGTCTACCGGTGCCCGAGCTATATGCTGGTGAGCCCAGTTTCTGCAGAGCGTTCCTCACTCGGTGTTCGATGCACTTTGCACTTCAACCCAGAACCTTCAGTACTGAACAATCTAAAGTGGCGTTCGTTTTGACGCTATTGTCTGGGAAGGCGGCACTATGGGGGACGGCGGTGTGGGAAAACCAAGACCCATGCTGTGCTTCGTTCCAGACACTCGCCGACGAGATGAAGCGAGTCTTCGATCGGGCGAGATTTTTCCATCGAATTCAGAACTTTAGCGGCTGAGTGTCAATGGAACGAAGAGGCGCAGTGGGACATGTTCCTGCATGGGCTGGCTGACCGCATCCAGAGAGAGATTTATACGCTGGAGCTACCCACATCTCTTAATGGACTCATTGATCTGGCCTTAAAGGTGGATGCTCGTGTGACCAGAGCGGAGAGAAGAAGTCTGCCCAGCCGGTTGGCTAGTGGTTCCGAAAGTCAGCGGTACAGCGGAGCGGATGCGGTCAGCACTACTTACGATCATGAGCCCATGCAGGTAGGGCGAGCTCGGCTTTCCCGGGAGGAGAAAGAAAGGCGGAGGTCCCATGGACTATGCCTTTACTGTGGAGGGACTGGTCATCATGCTTACAGCTGCCCGGTAAAAGGCCAAGCCCGATAGTAACTATGAGGCTACTATCGGGTGGGATCTCCGCTGAGAAGACCTCATCAACATCTACGCTCCTCCCGGTAAGACTTAGATGGTCAACACACACCCAGGACTGTCGTGCACTGTTGGACTCGGGAGCCGAAGGTAATTTTATGGACTATTCGTTTGCACTTAAGTTTCATGTTCCCATCAAACCCCTCTCACACAAGTTTAATTTCAGTTAATGCACTCAACGGTCAGGAGCTCCCCACTATCGAATTCACCACGGAAGCCATCACTCTCATCACTTCTGGAAATCATACTGAAAGACTGTCATTCTATATTATGGACTCACCTCTAGCACCCGTCGTTCTCGGACATCCGTGGCTCATTCAGCACAACCCCCGTGTGGACTGGCAGCAGTGCACTGTCGTGTCCTGGAGCAATCAATGTCATCAGTCTTGTCTTGTGTCTGCCTGTGCGTCTGTTTCTGTTCCTATGTTGCAGGAGGAGACAGTGGATTTGTCAAACGTGCCCGCAGAGTACCAAGACTTGAAGGAAGTGTTCAGTAAGTCTCGTGCTGCTTCTCTTCCTCCGCATCGTCCCTATGACTGTGCTATAGACTTATTGCCAGTTAAGTCTTCGCCTAAGGGCAAGTTATATTCTCTTTCGGTTCCGGAAAGGGAGGCTATGGAGGTTGAACCGTCTTTCCACGGTTGAAACGCTGATTGAGCAAATCAATGTGACATGATACAGATTTCGATAAGTTGTACTCTATCTTTTAACACACTTTCAGATACTCATTCATGTTTATTTCGCGCTGTGACTGGTATTATTAAGCCGGAAGAGAGATCAGCGCTGCTGCTTCTCTTGAGCTGCGCCAGAGTGATCTCACGCCACAGCGCCAAAACGTTATGTTTTGGAATTTCTAAAGAAAATGGACGTAATTTGAAAATTGAGACTTTGTTTCATGTCAATAGTAACAAAGGACAAAGATTATTGCGATTTTTTGGATGCACGCAGCCGCGATGCAATGTTCCATTCATTCAAATGAAACAGGATGACTAATCGATTCTTGAGATTTAAGAATCGATATCGGTTCGTAAAAATGAGAATCGATTAATATCGAGAAATCGATATTTATTACCCAGCCCTATAAAACACGTTGCATTTTCAAAATGAAATGAATCAAATATATATTAAAATAAAATTTTCAACCTAATTTAAACAAAAAGTACCTGAAAAAAATGTACTAAGCTTGGCTACACTTAGGCTGTACATTACAGATGTGAATTAAAACATGTGAAGCAACAGAATGGTTTACTGCAGGGATGGGCAACTTTGATGATAGTAAGGGCCACAAATATTTTATCGTCACTATCTGAGGGCCAAATGTGACCATGCACTTCCACCAATGGGATATTGGAAAATTAGAGGGACTATTTTAGAAGAAAACATATGTATGTCTGTATTACAGACTCTGCTTATGCCGAGTTCAGACTGCATGATTTTAGCCACGATTTTGGCTCGCCGACAGGTTTTGAGAAATCGCCGACAAATGCCCGAAATCACAGGCAAATCGGCGCTCGTTCACGCGAGTGACAATCACGCAGTGTGAATGAACAAAGACGCGAACTGAGAGAATCACCGACGAGTCGCCGACGCCCGTGAGATATTTGGCATGCTAAATATCTGGACCTGTCGGGGATTCAAAATCCTGCTGTGTGAAAAGTGTTTTGACTGAAAACTACATCGGCGATCACCGGCAGCCAGTGAGAGAGCAAGATACAGAGCAGCAGGGAGTTCGGGGAGGAGTTATAGATCACATATCAACATGATATGGCATTGTTTCAACAAAAAAAGCTTCTTCTCTGTCTATTTGGACACAATAAATGGAAGAAAAATTAGTAGAAATTTGGCAGGAGCACTCGTGTCTGTTTCACCAGCTGTACCACAACCGGGTCGAAAAAAAAAGTCTCACGTGAGAACTCCGGTCTTGCACGTGTGGTGTCGCGCGTTGTTTCCTTTTCATATCTCACGCGTGTTTGTTGTGAAATGTAGTTTGCGTGCAGCGTGCTAGACAGAGTCTGTCGGCGATTTTTCTAAAGTCATGCAGTGTGAAACCTTCTGTCGCCGATCCATCGTCCAGTGTGAACACAGCAGCGACTGAATGCTGGCCAAGATAGTCATGCAGTGTGAAAAGAGCAGCGACCTGACTACTTTGAAAATCGTGCAGTCTGAAAGAGCCATAAGTGAATCAACCTGTAAGTCCATTTTCAATTATATTTTCTGCTTCTTTTCATGAATGAACTTTTTAACAAACAAACAAAAACACATTACTGTGGCAAACATATTTTTATTATTAATCCAGTGCAAACATGTTAGGCTCCCTAAAAACATTCAATGATGGCATAAAACTGAAAAGTAGCCTATTAAAGGGTTAGTTCACCCAAAAATGAAAATTAAGTCATTAATTACTCACCCCCATGCTGTACCAACCCCGTAAGAACTTCGTTCATCTTCGGAACACAAATAAAGATATTTTTGATTGAATCTGAGAGCTGGATCACTCTTCCATAGACTGCCTAAGGGACTGGCTCTTGACGGCCCATAAAGTCATTAAAGAAAAGGTTTAAATATTCCATGTGCCTACAGCGGCTCAATTATAAGTTTAACAAGCGACGAGACTACTTTTTGTGCGAAACTTTTTTACACTATCTTTTGGACCTGAACCATCCGGTTCCCATTGAAGTCCATTATATGGAGAAAAATCCTGGAATGTTTTCATCAAAAACCTAAATTTCTTTTCGACTGAGGAAAGAAAGACATGGACATCTTGGATGACATGGGGGTGAGTAAATTATCAGCAAAAGTTTTTTCAAAAGTGAACTAATCCTTTAAATAATACCTTCAAAATTAATTGGTTAAAATTTAGTTTGAATAAACCTTCTCTGTGGAATTTTATTCCTAATTTTATTTTTGACCAACTTGGGGGCCTTTCTGCTGATGTGTGATTATAAAATTGACAAATTGCGAGTCAAACTCCTTTCATGCTCAAGCTTTATTGACCTGGAAGCTGATCTGAAAACATAAACACAAAAATATTTTTCTAAAATGTTGGTTTGAAAAGGGTATTGTTTTAGTTTGTCATTTGTTTAACTCAAGGATACCTTATGACGTATAATGAGTTTCTTTTGCACTTTAATTTTCCTGTGACTCCCAAGGAGTTTGCTCTTGTATTTTCTGCAATCAGTTCTGGATTAATGTCTTTATGTAGAGGTGTCTTGACTTTAGTTGATGTGCCCATAATTAACCAAACTGACACAGTATGTGGTAAAATTTGTTTTTTTTTTACAGTCCAAAAGCAGCAACAAGTCTATTCATAATTTATTTTTGAAGGAGGTTGTTACCAAATGTTGCTCTATGGGCTATATGCACGCATAAGTTCCGCATTTGACGCAAGGATGCTCGTCCATTCCCGGAGGAGAACCGAGGAAAACGGGATTATGGCAGAGTCTTCAAAATTTACTGTCCTCCCGTCTTTGAAACGAAACATACATACGTTTAGATGTAATTTTATATATAGTTATGTTTATTTAATCTAATTTTAAAAAGAAGCATAAACACAACGAGGGGTGTCTGTTTTATCTGTTTTTGTGACTAAAGTTTCTTTATTATAACCATGGAGTATAAAATTCAATATAAATTCTCAGTATTGCATTGGACTCTACGATCGGCGGAAGTTATCGAGCATCCTTAATCCTTCACCGGAAATACCGCCGTGCATAGAGCCCATTACTTATTGGGCTAAATTTGTTAATGACGTTGATTGGGAACGTGTTTAGTTGTTACCTCACAGATTTTTTGTTACGAATAAGGGCAAAGAAATCTCCTTCAGAATATTGCACAAATTCTGCCCTGTCAAACATTTCCTTAGTAGGTTTAGGAAAGACATTGATGTGAGTTGCTCTTTCTGCTCTTTGCACTTGGAAACAGTACCCCATATTTTCTGGCATTGTAGTCATGTGAAAAGATTATGGTATGAGGTGTCTGTTTATTAAGTTCTTTTTAATTTTGTTTTGCATTTTGAAAATGTAATTTTTGGTTATTTAAAGTATGATAACAGTGTGATTAAGGAGGCTTTTGTAATTAATGTGATAATTGTATAAGTCAAATTTTACATACATAAGTGTAAGTTTTCTAACAAAAAGCCCCTTTTCTCTGTATTTCTTATAGAATTCAAAAATTATTTGTCTACTATTCAATCTAGTACTAATGCAAAAGCTAATAAGACTGTGAATTTGTGTAGGCCTACTGTTTTCAAAATCTTTGATTGATATGCGGTCTTGTCCTTTTTTATTTATTTATTTTTATTATTTTACCTTTATTGTATTTTTGTATCTCCCCTGGCTTTAAAGCGTATCATGTATTGTCTTGTCTTGTTTAAGCAATAAAAATAAATAAATAAATAAAATAAACTGGTTAACCCGGTGTCACATAACCTGCTTTTTTAAAAAAAACCCTCGTTGACTTTTATTTTGGTGTGGTCGTGTGACGTCATAAACATGCGCTGATCTCCTGCGTCTGTTTTGATTCGGCTAATGAAAGGTTTGTGTTTTTAAACGTTTGTGATTTGGGGAATTTTAGGGGTTTAAATGGGAATTGTTTAATCAATGTATAGCATTTACAATTAATTAATTAATAATGAATGTAAATGAATGTTATTTTTGGTGAGTAAAGCGCATCCACGCAAGACTTGCAGAA
The DNA here is from genome assembly GCF_016745375.1 of Pimephales promelas. Next base: position 723,646 of record NW_024121765.1, on the reverse strand, counting down.
GGGGTAACGTTACGTCTCATTTCGCTCCCTATACCCCATGGTCGTGAAATCAGGTAACTGTAATTCGGTCTCTGACAAGTAGTTATTGGAGATTCAAAGCTTTGGAGCTCTCGAGACGGTTTCAAAACGGCGTAAATACAACGAAAACAATAAAAACATGCAGCCTATAGAAATTTAAAACTAACAGATTTTTTCTCTATTAAATCATTAAATATTAACAATTGATTAAATACCAAATATAAATATTAAATATGACGAGTCTGTAAAAGTAAAATGAATGTTACGAAATAAATATGTTTAGTCTATGCAACATGAAGGGGCGGTTTCCCGGACAGAGATTAAGCCTAGTTCTAGAATAAAATATGGCTCTTTTAACCTGATTAACAGTAATCTGCTTTCTATGTCATGGCTTTAAATAGTCCTAGATTTAGTTTAGTCCAGAGTTTAATAAGCCGATTTCCCTGAGGAAGACTTCAGTTACTCCAAGACTAAATTGAGTCTTAAATTAAACCTACCAGGAGGCAGGTTTAACTTCAGATTAACTTTGTGTTTTAAAGAAGACACCGGCATTACTTGGATACACACACATACAGTACATATATGAATATATAATTTGAACATTTAATTATGTTTTAACACTATTGAATCAGGTTTCTTGTTAAAATGTGATTAGTTCATGTTAAACTAACTTGAAATGGACACTCTTTGACTTCACTTGATGTTTTAATTTTGAAATATGTTTCAATCTAGTAACCCAGTAACACATGACATTCACTTCCCATCATGCTTTGCACAGGGCTGACATGCAAATTTTGAAATAAAGTGATATATTATGCAATTATTTTAGTAAGATGAGAAAACGGAGAGAATGTTTAATGTTCTATTATTATGTTGTTATTTAAACGTTTATGTTATGTTAGTATTTTGGGGGTTTACCATTGTAGTGAAGTGTTGAGCCTGTGCTTGGAGCGAGGACCTGCTACAAATATCTCAAGTTGTATAATTAATAAAGCAACACTATGGTACTATTCTAATAGAAAACATTGCTTCTAATATTGCAACACTGAACACCACATGTGTAAAATAATGATTTAGTAAGTTTGTTATGTAAATCACAGGAATAAACAAAAAGCATTAATTATAGAGTTGTTTGAATAATTTATTATTGTAAATGAAAACCATTCATTGTTAAAGAACACCAATGATTCTAGTTGTAAACCGTTGATTTTATATACATATTTCGTTATATATATATATATATATATATATATACACACACACACACACACACACATACACACACACATACAAAAAGATTTCCCGACATTTCTATCTATAGTATAGATGGTGTCTGCAGATTATTTAGCTAGCATAAAAATCATTTTCTCTTGTTAGTAAATGTTTTTTGATTGCAATCTTTTTCTGATGCCATTGTTTTCCTTGGATTTGCTTCTCAGTTCCATGCAATTTTAAGCTTTTCTTGGTTCATTCCATGTTTTATAGGCAACCTCTGTCATGCTAATGCAGATTAGCACAGTTGGTTTTAATTTAATCTGATTTATTTTAGTTCAGGACTCCATAGTCCAAGTGTAACTAATCTGTATTTAATCCGTGTTAAAAAAAGCCATTTTTTAAGACACTATTAACTATTCTAGATTAAGGCCTACTCCAGGATTAATTTAAACCCTGTACGGGAAACCGCTCCGAAGAGTCTAGATAAATTAATTTGTAATATAATAGGTTTGATCGAGACATTTAGTGACTGACTCCCTTACCAGTTCACCAACTAGGGAGCTAATTGTGATGTACCCAGAAATTTTGTTTGGATTTATTTTTCTTTATTTCATATCTTAAACAAATGTCTAAACACACAGAAAAAAAACTCCTGGTGACGCAACTGAGATCCATGTGACATTATTATAAAGATGGCATTTATTAAAGAGGAGAGTGAAGACATGAAGATTGAAGAATCATTCAGAGTGAAAGAGGAAGATACCGAGGAACAAACAGGTTGGTTTAATTCTCAAAGCTGAACTCAGTCATTTGATCCTTATTAAAATGTTGACCTCAAAAGTGCTCTCTGTATCAAACCTGTAGCTGTGTCCTGATTGACCTTTCGCAAAGACCCTCCCCCCTTAGTTACTGTCGCTATGTCCGAAAAATAACCGGTCCAGCCAAGACGCTTCCGCTGTCAATTTGTGCACTCTGGGGAAATTGAAGCTATAGACGAATCCGGCGAAACTACCGGAACTAAGTAAGCGGGGCGCCATTACTGAGCTGTTGCTGGGTAGCGTTGCGCCATTGCCTCCTATTGTTTTTGTTGCAACTTGCGTCCACTGGAATAAACAGCCCGCGATTTACGGCTGTCACTAACGTTACACTGTTATCCCTTGTATAATGTCGAGTGGGTAAACAGTTTCCGTTATAAATTGTTTCAATGGTGGCAGTAAAATTTCAATTTTGAAGAGAAAACATTGTGAATACCCCGGGTCGACTGCCCCTGTCTGGTGCCGTACGGTTTACAGATTTCCTGGGCGAGTACAAGACGTGGACATTCGCATATAATAACAATTATTTAATGACATAAGTAAAAAAAATATAATAAATATGTGATATAGTGATCAGCAAAATCTCCTCTCTTGCTATTTTTTCTATTCAATTAACATGCTATGGTCATTAAATGGCTTTCCTGAGCTAAATGTAACGTTACGTGACATAATTGTTCTCCCGCTGTTATATTGACCTCTCCATGGTTTAAAAACACTAATTGGTCGATATTATGTATACTTTCTAGCTGTGACGTTACCTTACCCTTGCCTGTTGCAATGTGAAAATGAGATAAATAATGGACACAAATGAAAAACATGAATTTGTTTATTTGATTTCATTCATGTATTTATGTATTGTTGCCAAATGGACAGATCTTTTTCTAGTTTCCTCGTTAGCAAACGTTAGCCTAGCTAGCTTGCCAAGCTATTTTCCTAAATAACGTTAATCTGTAAGATCGTTTGTACCTTCATCTGTGACTGGAGGCCACTGCAGTCACAGATCAAACCAACAAGTCATTCTGCCTGGCTGTAGCTGTCATCGAGGGTGAGTTTGCGTTATCACCAAGGTTTGTTTACATACCGGTGCATATGTCTATATGCCTGTGTAACAGCTCAGTAATGGCGTCGCCACAAGATGGCAGCCTACACAGAACGCTCGTCGGATTCGTCTATAGCCTACAGGTCACAGGGAAAAATTGAACTACCGCATCACCTGGAGATTGAGACCGAGGATAACAACATTGAAGAACAACACTGCTCAAAATAAAAAAAAAGACTGTCACACAGTTAAAAAACTGTAGTGAGTATAATGTGGTTAACATTACCTTTGAACACACATAGATGTGTTTGGCTGTAGAATGATTTTTTTCAACTTGTCCAAACTCAGTTGTTCAGGCATGAAAACCGGTCAGGGATAAAAAAGGTGAGAAGGATATTACCGCTCGAGGGGGATCCGGGGGCATGCTCCCCCATAAGAAAATTTTAAATATTCCATATTTTAAAGCATCAATCTGATGCATTTTGAAATGCATTTTTTGCCAACCTGGGGAGAGCTAGAGAAACTTAACTTCAGTCAAAAATATTATTGCCTCCGTAGCGTTAGCTAATAATAATAGGCCTAATAATAAAAATAAAAAAGACCGATACCTATCCATTACCAACGCAGTTTAAAAAAACTCAAGTAGAATTCCTATAACTGTTTGTTGAACTGATAATCACTCTTACCCAGGGGGCAAAACACCTGTTTTTTAGGAAATCAGACATGGGCTGCTGTAAAAGGTTGTCATATAAAAATGAAATCTACGATGTCTGAGGATCACAACCTGGGTGGACAACCCGGTGAACAAGCTGCTGGAAACTTGTAATTAGGGTCAAAACAATGCTACCTCAAATTCTGCTTTAACTCCCCGGAATCACCCAAACATGCTAAAACGGTTTGATTATATTCATGAATCCTGAGCCATATCTCCCTGGTACTTTATGCTAGAAACAAACTGAGCATACCGTTCAAAAGAGTGGAAGATAAGCTTTCATCTGATGCATTGACTGTACATGTAATTAGAAAGTAAGAGTGAACAATGCCTCTTAATTCATAGGTAGGCAAAAAAAAGAAAAAAAATATATAACATTCCATTTGTAATCGGTAACATTCTTTACCCTTTGTTGTTGTTAAAATAAACAAATTACCATGTGAAGTTAACTTTTACTATATATGAAATCATATTTTGATCATTTTCACTAACCATACAGTCCCTATGGTCCATAACAAATTTAGAGGGAATTCAATTTCAAGCCTATAATAGCCTGTCAATTCAAACAAGTTCCAAGAAAGAAGTTAACCATTAACTGATGTTTATGTATGTACAGTATATAGTTTGCATATTTATGCAATATATATATTATTTGTATTGCAATGTCTAGTATTTGTAATATTCTTTCACAAGTGGGATAGCTTTATTCTATCAAAAAAAAAAAGGATTTGAGGATTTTGGGTTAGGCTGGTTTCTGAGTGTGAGACAAAGGTACTGACAACTAAATGTTGAAATACTAAAACACACAGGAATCATGTGTGGAGTAGTTTTAAAAGTATTTAATGATTAAAACTGTTACATTAAGCAGCAATTTGTAAAAAAAAAAAAAATAATTAATGAAACAGATTACAATTCAGGGTGATACCTAATTTCTATAATAATGTTTATACAATTTGTTTTTGCTGTTTTCGGAGTCACTGCTGCTGTCGCTGCTCTCTAGTGTTTCAGGATGCTGAACAACTCAGCATGCAGCATGCAACCCCTGGCAATGGCATCCTATGTAGCATGGAATTGCCCTCTTTGCACAGGAGCAGTTCTTCTGACAACCTTTAACACAACCACATATATTACCATGGCCAATGACACAGGCCAGACAGGCTGTGTAGATGGAATTGGAACTTCAACTGCTTGGCCCTCATCCAGAAATCATCCAAAATTCCTGAAGGGGGGATTTATGGCTTGGCAATATCTGCATTCTTGTCAATAATGGTTGCCAGAGCTGCCCGTTTCAGGTGGAAGAGAAATGCGTTTTCAGTCGGAGGAAGTAGCTTTAAGAGTGTTGATTTGTTGTTCAATAACTTGTATGCTCTCAGTGTCCCCAGATCAGAATCTTCAAAGTGATCAGCTGAGGATGTATACACATCTATGATGAGGCCTCGTGCCTGGTGAAGCAGGTAATCTGTTATGTTATCAGTTGTATTTTGACCAAACTCTTCAAGGGCAGGTATGTCCATTCTCATGCTGCTTTTTAACCAAGACTTCTTACCAGTGAAATAAGGATAACTAGTTGTATCTCTTCCACTAAGACTGTGGACAAATGGCATAGCACAGCATAGTGAAGGTCCCAGTGCTGCTACCATTTCATGAATGGGCAGATAGGCATTCTCTGTTGTTTTCACCCACAGCTCTGGGAGAGTACTGAGGTATGTTGAACCATAGTACAGGCACATGGCAATGATTTCTGTGTCATTGGCATGGATGACAACTCTGCCAACTCCTTCATTCTGGACACTGTAGAGGGTGTGGAGTATTATCCTTGTGTCTGCCTCCTTCTGTGTGGACTCAAGAGCAGGAACATCCCTGACAGAACCATCTGCAAGCACAACGGTCTTTGTCTCTTCTTTAAATCCACCACCCAGGTAGACACGAGTCAGGCCAATTATAGGAGGCTTGAGTTGTTCATGCTCACACCACCTCTCACAGAGGAATTGAAGGAGATTTGCTTTATTGGCTGATACAGAAAAAAACTCCTGTGGATCTGGAGCTGTGAACTGCTCACTAACTTCATATCTTTTGTGTATTAAACACAATCTATACTTAATACAGACAACTTCCTTATAAAGAAATAATTTAAATGATCATAACCTATGACAAAAATTATATTATAACTAGATTAGTGGGTAACTAATTTTAAATTTCATAATTTTATAAAATCAGAACATTTAGTGGAAAAAAAATTAGTGGGGAACAAATAAGAGACAATAAGTGTAGCACTAAATCTGGTAAAACGTTACACATTGCTCTTTGTTTTGTTGTAAAATACATTCATGAAAAACAAGATAAAAATCAATCAATTATTATATAGTCTACTATAAAATTAACAATATATATATATATATATATATTATATATATGCACAAATGTATTATAGCACAGCTGTTTAATGAGGCAGCAACATAAGATAGATAGGATAGAACAGAACAAAAAAAATACTATTAATAATCTTTCATTTCGCAAAAGTATTATGATATGATTATGAAAGACCCCAATTGAGCAATAGAGTGCTGCACACAGCGCTTATGCTCATTCCGAACGCTGAATGATGCGCTTGCAACATGACATCATGACTTTTGCGTAAACATATACGCCACTTTCGAGTCAGGTGGCGCGTTATCTCTACGCATTTTGAGCTATCCGCGTGTATGCGTATATGTCTACGCCATTAACGTCCGCGTCATTCCGCGTGTCTGAACACGCAGTCAAATCTCCAGTCATAAATGCCATTAACCCCAGTGACGGTTAAGTTTAGGGATGGGGTTGAGGTAAGTCATATATTTATATAACGTTAAGTCAACAGCGTTCATAAACACGCTGAAAGGCGATTATGCGTCTTGATAGCACGCCAAAAATGGAAATACGAATTGGCGTGTCATACACGCTACTTCATGAGATCAGTCTGGCGCTTGAGACAACATGAGTCACAACGCGCAGCTCTGTTTAGACTAAGTTACGCATTGAAAAGTTCAAAGCACAAAGGAAATACATATCGATGCATAGTGTATTATACAGTTATCTATCTATTAGATAATTATACATTATCTATCTATGCAATAGTTTATTGAGCCTTTTCTTTTAACAGTTTTACATTTCAGTTACTGTGCGCGTGAAGAACAATAGTGCTCTCCAATGTTGTGATAAGACACGCGGTAAAGGAACATGATTGAGGTACTACTGCAAGATAGTCAATTTATGCGAAACCAAAGAGCTTTATCTACAGATTAAGTATAATCTTAACATTTAATCATCTTGGAGAGAGTTTCATCATTGCCGAATGCGACGCATTGTGCTGTTTGAATGTTGAATGACTGACGGCACACTGTGCTGTTCGCTGAATGGAGAATGACTGACGAGTCGACGCGCTGTTTGTTTGAATGCTGAATGGAGAATTACTGACAGCTGCAGCGGAGGGAAAAGTTTACGTGATCTTGAATTGAATGACTTAAATATTAATTTCTATCTCACATTATACTATAGTATGGCTTCATATTATCCCCCCCCCCCCCCCCCTCCCTCCAAACATTTTCTCATCGAATCTACACAATTCACGTAGGTCACCTATTTTGGTTTCAAAACGGCAAATTTTGCCGAAAGGTGAGTAGTTTTCATGTCTGGTTGATAGTGAGGCCGTCCACACAAACGTATTCATTTCATACAGGTTACTGACAGGTTTAGGGAACCGGTGAAACTACTTTGCCCAGCCTTTCTGGGTACCTGTTGTCTGTGTCGCAAGTCCCATACGAACACCGTTTCCCCATTATCTTAGTTAAAGGGTTAGTTCACCCAAAAATTAAAATTAAGTCATTAATTACTCACCCCCATGCTGTACCAACCCCGTAAGACCTTCGTTCGTCTTCGGAACACAAATGAAGATATTTTTTATTAAATTTGAGAGCTGTATAACAACCACATTGGCTCCTAATGGACTGCCTCTTGACGGCCCAGAAAGTCAATGAAGAAAATGTTTAAATATCCCAAGTGACTACCGTGGCTCAACTATATGTTTATCAAGCGACGCGAATACTTTTTGTGCGAAAAAACAAACAAAAATAACGAGTTTATTCGACTATTTCTTTTCTTCCTTGTAGGCCAGAACGAGACTTCCTTAGATTTCCACGACGCATGCGCGAGAATTGCGATCTGAAGTAGTGTAAGCTGGTGTGAGCAGATCGCAAATCTCGCGCATGCGTCGTGGAAATCTAAGGAAGTCTCGTGAAATATCAGCTCTCAAATTTAATCAAAAATATCTTCATTTGTGTTCCGAAGACGAACGAAGGTCTTACGGGGTTGGTACAGCATGGGGGTGAGTAATTAATGACTTAATTTTCATTTTTGGGTGAACTAACGCTTTAATCGCCGTTGCTAGTCAACTACGCCTGGTTTATCGGACGGTTTATTTGTCGGACAAAATGGCGGATAGTCACGGGGGCATAAAATATCGGCGCTATTATTGGCCTGTCAATCAAGCTCCACTTGAAGGGTGAATTGACCATTCGCCGGCCCCTCTCCCCCAAAACGGCCATGTGAGCAGGTCCGTCAAACATTGACTCCAAGCAAGATGGTGAAGTGGTGCGCCCACGGCCAAGAGATTGTCTGGAGGAGTTGTGTTCTTGCGGTTTCCAAAGCCGAAAACACAATGTGAGCGGTGCCTACAATGGATAAAACTTATCTCGCATGAGACTGAGACACTGAGAATAGTCAAAGAAACATGGAGAAAGCAGATCAAGAGGATCCACAAAGGAATTACGTTTTCTAAAGGGTTGTTGTTAACGTGATATTCTCGGGGGAAAATGAGCAGCAGTAAACGAACAGTGCAGCACCCGTAGACTAACGTTACAGTTTAGAGGAGTGCACACGTGCAACGAGCAAAACATGAAGCTTAATTGACAAAATCAGTTCATATATCAATATTGTAACGGATAGAAATAATCTTAAATAAAATAGGGTTATCTGCATCTTATTGTGTCTTTTAGGTAAAGTTACTTTTTAAACACGAAAATCACATTCAGCATGGCACACGAGCGGTTGCCGTGGTAATGAACAACCTGCTTGTTAAAGCGAATGTATAATACTGTATCTGAGGCAAAATTATTAAATATGCAGTGCTAGTTATATATTTCTAACTCCAAACAATTAGCCACTGAACCAGCTCATAAAATCTTCTTCATGGCTGGCTGGTTGCATTTGAGGTACAGGTCATGGGGTTTCTCAGATTTCGCTTGAGACCGGTAAGCATTAGCCTCGATAGTAGGCGTGTCGCCTTCATTGCATATTTTTATATTTTGAATATATCACTCCACTGCATACTGTAACCCCCTGTGCCTCGTTCTGGAGGATATCACTGAGGTATTGCTCCAAAAAAGTCACTGACACGCATGAGAAGGTATACCTCTTTCTGTCATGCCAATCTGCGCTGGTCGTGTTTGACAGGCTTAGTAACAATACAATAACTAGGGGGCGTGGCTTTTGCGAAAGGTCAATTCAGGGTCTGCATCCTCCAAAGATCACATTTGAAGGCTGTTTGTGTCACACCAGCGTGACGAAGGGTCCTTTGAATGCGCCCTACCGTCCTTCTTTCCTCGAGCGTTGAAGGATGTATTTTTGATGGACTCATAAGGAAGATTTACAGTTTTACTTTACTAGATTACAGGCTATATGTGCGTCAGTTTCACCAAATGGCACAACGCGCTCGCTGGCGCGGATATTTAAGAAGGGATGGATATTTGCTTCAAGTGATGGGTTTGGTGAGTAAAATTATATTTGTATTATCTTTCTGTATATGTAGAATTTCCTTAGATTTTCTGTCTAAAAGTGACCAAAAAGACATTTAACTCGAGCTCACCATCGGTGTCGCCAAACTGCTCCATCTCCAAAACTTTCGTATGCATGGGTCAGAGTTTGCGTGAAGGTGCGCAAATTGTCCCGTCAAGTTTGTTTTTATTCGAACTTATTCGTCAGAAGTGGCGTACGCCTCTTTCAGGGCCTGTTTTGTGCATACCCAACGGTTATAAATGAGGCCCCTGATGTATGAATGTCTGCGTATGAAGGATCCCACGCATATTCTCTTTGTACATCCCAATTAACCCCTTAGCTGTCACCAACCCCCCCCCCCCCCTTTTTGAGAATGGGGGTTAAAATGCACTATTCAAACTTAAATGGTTGTAATTTAAGAATGCTTTGGAATATATACCCTGGTCTTGTTTTAAAGAAAACACTCAGCAGATTATTGCTGAAGTGAAAACACTTCAAAAAATGAAAGTATGAAAAAGTTATGGAAGTTTAAATTTACAGTAAATCAAATATACTGGACTATATATTTTTTATTTTATATAAAATATATATTTTACAAAATATTTTTACTCTAAAATTTCTATAAAATCAAAGCCATAAATCTTATCAGTTATGTTCCAAATTTGAAGTTGATATCACAAAAATTGAAGTTCCCATGAGATTTTGTTTAGGCGTAGTACCAAAAATAGCCACCGGGTGCCATTGAATTCCATTGAATTTAGTTGTATACATTGTGCCTTAACAAATTAATAAATTTCTGTCCAAATATCAATTCTGTCACAAAATTTGGAACCTTGAGACTCTGACCTTTCTGACAATATCAATTTTGTCAAGATTAGAAAAGGTTTTGATCATAAATTATGAAATATAATGACGCCCAAAAGGGGAGGAGCCTGATAAAACAAGTACCGTTTCTATGGTAACGAAACTTTCAATTATAAAACAGTTTTCACACGATGAATTCTGAGCTTTCAAATGATACCTAATTTATGATAACTACTAAAATATGTGATATAATAAAAAAGGCGATAAAAAAATAATATTATATTTTAGAGGATAATAAATATAAATATTATCATTTTTAGAGGATAATATTATACTATAATTTTAAATTTTTTATTGAAAAATACTAGATTATATGTTTTATTATGAACTTTTAGCATAAAAACAGAAGTTTCAATGATTAAAAGTGGGTGCATCGACTTTTTGTGACAAAGGTCAAAACTCCTGTTATGATGCAGATTTTTTTGAGGTGCACTCTTGTCATAAATTCATCAATTACTCTTCCTACATCTATTTTTAACACAAAACAGGGGTAGAATATCTATTTAGAAGTCTTAGACCTTTCCAACGATATATAATTTGTCATAATTAGATTAGGATTTAATAGAAATATAGTGAAGTAAAGTTAGGTGTCCCGGTACCGGGACGGTGACAGTTAAGGGGTTAATGTAAAATTGAGTGTACGCGCATGCACGAGCACAACGCCCCACCCAGCCTCCTCCCTCAATTAAATTAATCTAAATAATTTGGCAAGAGAAACATGCAAGAACATGGCTAAAGAAACCTACAAGAAACAAATTTTCACTGAAAATGTCTTCTATGTGAATATATGTGAAAGTGTAATTTATTCCGGTGATCAAAGCTGAATTTTCAGCATCATTACTCGTCTTCAGTGTCACACGATCCTTCAGAAATCCCTCTAATATGATGATTTGATAATCAAGAAACATTTATGATTATTATCAGTGTTGAACACAGCTGTGCTTCTGCTTCATATTTTCATGGAAACCGTGATCTAGCATTTTCAGGATTCTTTAATGAATAAAAACTTAAATCAAACGCATATAGAAATCTTATAATCTTTTGTAACATTATAAATGCATTTACTGGCACTTTTAAACAAATTCATTGTGTCCTTGCTGAATAAAAATATTACTTTCTTTTTTTACCTTTACTGACAGAATTAATAAAGTTTAATTTTTATTCCTAGTTAAACCAACGCATGCCATTGCTAGACGGGTTTGCACATGCTTTATGTTCTTACTTAATTGCATAATAGAATATTTTAGTAAGACTCGTGTGACATAATTTGTATTTTACTTACATTATTTGACACATTATTAAGCAATATCTGATAGCTGGTGGTGTGACAGAACAATTCGGTTCTATCAGTGTTTCTGCAGTTGTGTTCTTGTGTATTATAACAATTAGCCCTCACCCCATTCAAAGCCCACAACAATAAGGCAACCAGGAGATATGACAATAGTCTTTCACTTTTTTTGTAGTACTGTCAAGCGAGCTAAAATGTTTTATCAAAATATGATTTCTGCAGTATTTTGTATGCATGTCCTGCTGTGTCATTTTCTAATCTTCTTAAGATTTCACCCATCTTAATATTTTTCAGAAGTGTTTCCTTTTTGTCGTGTTCTTACAGAGGTATTCCAAGAACCCCCTGTCCTCATTATCCATGTTTCCACTGTTGGGCCAAAAGCGGTGTCCATGTGCCAGGGCCAGTCGTGTTTCCACTGTCACTTCCGGGGCTTGATCGGGCCTCCTCGGGGCCAACGGACAGAGTTTTTTAGCCCACGCCAAATACCTTTGTCCAAAGTGGGCCAACTCGGGGTTGAGGGGTGTTTACGAACAGAGGAGTTTACGTGAGTCTGGAGAGGGCAGTGCCGCAGATAATTTAATATTCCTGACTGAAAATATAACTGTATTGGGACTATCACTGGAGAGTGCTAAAACTCCACAGGCTTTGTAAATTTTTGTAATTTGTACAAATTATAATTTTCTAAGTGTGATGTAAACATACTGTCCTGTGACTACAAATAAACAAAAACAGTGACTGAACAATTACGTGTCCTCTTTCTTTTGTGCAACAATGGTAAATACCACTATTTCTGTGACTAATGTGGAATCTTGACAAAAATTAATTCATTATAATCAATGACGCTTATTATTGTAAACCTGTGGTAAAACTTCGATACTTGGTTTTTAAATCTTTAAGTAAGCAACAAAAAAAGCCAGCAAACGGTTGCTTTTATCATGTTCATTTTGCGATGTCGCTAATTTCTAGTGATTTCTTAACTCTTTCCCGCCAAACACGGAATTTTCCGTGTTTAATGAAAAAACGCATCTGCGCCAAACACGGAATTTTCCGGGTATCCGTGTTTTAGGTGGTATACGGTAAGGAAGACCTGCGCGCATGTCCTGAATGATTGCGCAACTCTTTGTTTAGAGAAACAGATTGCAATCGTCTCAAACAGTGGAGTAGTGAGAATGTATCAGACAGACAATGCAGAGGTATATGGCTGAAGTACTGGAGGTTAATGGACTCGGAATCCGATCACTCTTTATTTGATCATTCTGAATCTGATCGGGACGAAGTAGTCAGTGAGAGAGATGCACATGTTCATGCTAGCCATGGACGTGCCGCAGATAGATCGTATAATATTATGACACTATAATATGTATGTGTGTGTGCAGGCATTTATGTGTGGCTGTCTAAATATGAAGGTGTAATTGTCAAATTATTTCTCTCTTTGTGCACATTTACCACATTGTAATATGTATTTGTGTGTGTGTGTGTGTGTGTGTGTGTGTGTGTGTGTGTGTGTGTGTGTGTGTGTGTGTGTGTGTGTCTAGGCCTGTTTATTGTAATTCCAATTATTCATTATTCACAGGTAGAACACAGAGAGGCAGAGGCAGAAGTTTTATTGCAAAAGTTACATTTCCCTTACATCCTGGGAAATTTGATATATTTTACATTTATTTTATGTTTTTAATTTATTTTGGAAAGTTTTATATATGAAGGAAACAACATCTGAATGTATTCTGCTTTTAAATGCACTTGTTTGATAAAAACACCTTTTTCTCAGTTTTTTGTCCAAAATGTTGTGTTTTTGACAAAACCTACCTCTGTTCAAGAGGCAATAAAAAAAGAACAGATGAAGATAAAATAAAAACGTTTTTTTTGCCTAAAAGCAGAGGCTCAGATCTTTATTTTTATATATATCATCTTCATATATTCATGGAAGAAAATATTCAGCGGGGGCATTCAAATTTAGCGAAAATCGTCAAAAACCCTGGCGGTGGCTGGCAACTTTTTTTTAAAACGCTGGCGGGGAAAGAGTTAATGGTTAATGGCACTCGCCCGAAAGTGAAATGCGGCTCTTGCCTCCTTCCATATATATATATCTTGTGCTTAGTGACAGACAACAGTAAATAAGACACACAGTACAGATAGCACTTGCTGAAGAACAGAAAGCTGACATCTTGTGTGTGCCGGTGTCTTTATGTAGTTTCTGCCTATGTGTCGTCACACATTACGTCATCACGTTGCTCCAATCGGAGATTGGCTTAGTTTCATTCATGCTTCAAAGGCGCTACGCTGAGGGGCGTTCCCCCAAAGTGTCATTTGACGCAGTTTGAGTTCCCTCGAAAGGAAACTCAAGTATGAAAATAGACCTACCTGAAAAACTTCAAGCACTAAAAGTGCTACATAATGTATAAAGTAATCAAATATATATATATATATATATATATATATATATATATATATATAAAAGATGCACCGTCTTTACTGTGCAAATTAAATGTGCATTTATTAAACTTACTTAAACTATTAAACTTACAAGTGATACAAGCATTAATAATGGCAGCAGGTTTATTTGGATGCTCTCACTTTAAGACCTACATTGTAAAACCATGATGCTTAAAAATGCATGCAATAATAATAGCAATAATAAGCCTTCTAATAATAAGCTTAATAATATAATAATAATAATAGTAATAAGCTTTCGTTACCACGCAATACCACATGAGCGTAACCGTGATCGAGAAGATAGTCCAAAAAAAGAAAAAAACTTCTAAATTTCAGTTGATAAATTTCTACTGGTTAATTGTGTCTACCAGTATATCGCCCACCCCTACGTGATTGTATTGTAATAAGGATATGACTCCAAAATTTTAGATACCAATGGAATTTCACAATTCTCCATTACAATTTTGCTACTACAGCAAAAACTACAAGTCTAACTAACAAACATTTTAACTATTATTAAAAGGCAAGTGAACAATCAGTAATAAAATAAGAATAAATAATCAAACTACAACCAAAAGAACAAAGATACAATTGAAATTTAGTTTTCAGGTACAGAAATTAAATAAAGTAATCAGGCAGTCTTCTATAAATATATATATGTAAAACCAATACATAAAAAAATTCAGTCTAGAGCAGTGTGTTTTTATTAACATTAAGGACACAGACAGCAGCAGGTATATTAGGCTGCTGACAAAAATCGAATGCATAGGTCCACTATTCTCCACTAAAAACGCTGTATTCTGTTGCCAGACCATTAGATGGCAATGAAACACTGTAGACTTAACAAGTAATACGGATGTGCATGACATCCTCAGGATTGGCGTTTTCAAATAATGTACCTTGAAGTTTTCAAAAGTGTTTTCAGGCACCCAAAACACAATTGTTATGTAAATGAACGGTCAACTCATAAAAAAGTTGTACGTTTTAAGTAGTGGTCGACCAATATTGTTTTTTTGATGTCTGAAGCCGATGTCTTAGAGAGCGGGGTGGCCGATGGCTCATATAAAGTCGATGTTTATTTATATATATAGGCTACTTTTAAACGTTTTGATGTCTGTTGCTTTGTGCCATTAAATTTTGAGTTAACTTGCATTTGCCTTTTTTGCCCTAGACCTGAAACCGCTGAAAGAGGAGTCTCAAGAACTGAATGAAATGTATGAGAAATATCACTATGAGAAAAATCGTTGTTCTGCCAATGGAGAAAAATACACACAGACTGAAAATACTTCCTTGCGGAATGATTATTTCACCTGCTTTCAATGTGGAAAGAGTTTCACTGAAAAAGGAAACCTTAAAGTCCATATGAGAATTCATACTGGAGAGAGCCCTTACACCTGCCAACAGTGTGGAAAGTGTTTTACTCAAAAAGGAACTCTTAAAAGCCACATGAGAATTCACACCGGAGAGATGCCTTACACCTGCGAACTTTGTGGAAAGAGCTTCACGCGAGAACTAAACCTTAGATATCACATGAACATTCACAATGGAGTGAAGCCTTTCTCATGTGATCAATGTGAAAAGCGTTTCACACGTAAAGTAGGCCTTAGTAACCACATGAGAATTCACTCAAAAAATAGTTTTAAATGTCATCAGTGTGGAATGATTTTCCCAGACATGAATCGTTTTAACAGGCATGTGATAATTCACTCTGGAGAGAAGCCTTTCAAATGCCATCAGTGCGGAAGGGGTTTCAAATGTAAGAAAAATCTTAAGACGCACATGATAATTCACACTGGAGAGAAGCCTTTCATATGCCATCATTGTGGAAAGAGATTCAGTCATAAAGTAAGCCTTAAGACTCACACCAGACTTCACACTGGAGAGAAGCCTTACACATGCCCTCAATGCAAAAAGAGTTTCACATATAAATCAACCCTTAATGCCCACATGAGAAGTCACACAGGAGAGACCCCTCACACATGCAAACTATGTGGGAAGAGCTTCTCACAGAAAGGAAATCTTAAGACTCACATGAGAATTCACACTGGAGAGAAGCCGTTCATATGTGGCCAGTGTGGAAATGGTTTCAGATGTAAAGTAACCCTTAATTACCACATGAAGATTCATTCAAGAGAGAACCGTTGTATATGTCAGCAGTGTGAAATGACGTTCACAGACCGTAAACAACTTAAGGATCATGTGATAACTCATATTGGAGAAAAGCCGTTCCTGTGTCATCACTGTGGAAAGAGTTTCACACATAAAGGAAACCTCAAGACTCACATGAGACTTCACACTGGAGAGAAGCCATTCACCTGCCATCAATGTGGAAAGAGATTCAGGCATAATGTTAGCCTTCAAACTCATGTGAGACTTCACACTGGAGAGAAGCCTTTCGTGTGTCTTGAGTGTGAAGAGAGTTTTACATATCAACGAGACCTGAAACGTCATTTGCAAACTCATTCTGGAAAGAAATTGCAGAGTGATAGGAGGTTAACTAAAAGAGGTCATTTCAAAAGTCACCTGCCCATTCACTCTGGAGGAAGGCGATTTAATTGTGATCAGTGTAATAAAAGATTTACCTTGTTGTCTCACTTACAGATACACCTGAAAAGTCATGCGGATGTGAGACCCTATTTGTGTTCTATGTGTGGAAAGAGTTTTAAATGGCTCAGCAATTTAAAATGGCACCAGAGAATACGTGTCTGTGTGAAATCAAGGCTACGGTCACACCTCAGCTGAATGTGACCCAAATCTTATTTTCTGCTCAATTTCTTTGGATCATTTTTAACTAATCAGCTGATGCTCCTACAACATTCCACCTTGGCTTAGTCAATGATTTTTTCCGAGATTTGGAGATATTTTGCTTCGCGTTGAGGCTTCTTTTTCCTTTGGCATGTACATATGAATGCTTGTGACAACAATTGACAGTTTTCCAATCTTTCTCTATATATTTGTTTTCTCGGAATCACACCACTGGCCCTTTTTGTTGTCCTCTGTGTGTGTAGGTTGAAGAGAGCAAACACACATTTGCATGGTCTTTTTTAATTATAATATTCATTTATTCCCTTCTGTTCAATTTTATTACTGTATATCACTCATTATATTCCTTACTCTTGCAATGTTAAAGGGTTAGTTCACCCAAAAATGAAAATTCTGTCAGTATTTACTCACCCTCATGTTGTTCCGACCCCGTAAGACCTTCGTTCATCTTCGGAACACAAATTAAGATATTTAAGATATTAAGATCGCTCCTGCATACAGTCCATAGGCTTCTTGAGGTACTGGCTCTTGCTGTCCCCGAAAAGTCATTAAAGACATCGTTAAAATAGTCCAAGTGACTACAGGGGCTCAATCTTAAGTTTATCAAACGACGAGAACACTTGTGCGCAAAAAAACAACAAAAATAACGACTTTATTTCAACTATTCACGTCCTTCTCCATGAGCCTGAAAGTCAGTTAACGTAGTGTGATTGCGTAAAGCTACGTCACACGTAGGCTCACTATTGGCCGACGCTGGTCATGTGTGTGTGATGCGTGTGACGTACAATAACAGAAGCTTACGCTATTAAACTAGTAATCTGACTCGCGCAGAGGGAGAAATAAACGAATAGTTGAAATAAAGTCGTTATTAGGGCCCGAGCACTAACAGTGCGAGGACCCTATTGAAACTGTTAGAATTATTTTTTTTTTCTTTTTTCTGCAAAGTAAGCGCCATTTTCGGGGCCGCAACATGCTCAAAAACTCACCAAATTTGGCACGCATGTCAGGAGTGGTGAAAAATTTCGTATTTTGTGGGTTTCGCGGATGGGCGTGGCAAAATGGCACGCTAGCGCCACCTAGAAAATTGGAAAAAACTAGCCCCTCGTCCACGTTCAACCTACATGCACGAAATTTGGTGGGGACATGTATCATATCAAGACGCACAAAAAAGCCTCAAGAACCCATACCATAAACTCGACAGGAAGTCTGCCATTTTGAATTTGGCGGCCATTTTTGGACGATTTACACACTCCGTACTTTATCGAACTCCTCCTAGGGATTTAGTCGGATCGACTTCAAATTTCTGCTGTGCCTTCTAAAGGCATTGACGATGTAAAGTTGTGCTCTCTGCGCGTTTTCATCGATGGCCGTGTCCATGGCGTCGATGATTCGCCATGAAACAGGAAGTTGTAGTAACTTGGCTGTAAATGCCCAGATCTGCACGAAATTTAACACATTTGACAAGTTTCCCGCCCTGAACAAATCTACATGCCGATATTCACCCACAGTCATAGCGCCACCTAGTGGCAACAGGAGTGACCTTTAACGAAGCAGCCCCCGCCACACTTTTGACCGACATGTACGCAAATTCTGTGGTACATCTACCATGTCCAGACGCACAGAAAAGTCTCTTGGAGCAATGCCCTAAACTCAACAGGAAGTCAGCCATTTCTATTTTTACCACCATTTTTGGATGATTTACTCATTACGTACTTTAACGAACTCCTCCTAGGGATTTAGTCGGACCGACTTGACATTTCTGCTGTGCCTTCTAAAGGCATTGACGATGTAAAGTTGTGCTATTTGCGCATTTTCGTCGATGGGCGTGTCCGTGGCGTTGATGATTTGCCATGAAACAGGAAGTTGTAGTAACTTGGCTGTAAATGCCCCGATCTGCACGAAATTTACTCATTTCACAAGAGTCCCGCTCTGAACAAATCTAAATGCAGACATTCACCCACAGTCATAGCGCCACCTGCTGGCAACAGGAAGTGACCTTTAACGAAGCAGCCCCACCACATGTTTGACCGACATGTACGAAATGTATGTGGTACATCTACCGTGTCCAGACGCACAGAAAAGTCTCTTACAGCGATGCACTAAACTCAACAGGAAGTCGGCCATTTCTAATTTTACAGCCATTTTTGGATGATTTACTCATTACGTACTTTAAAAAACTCCTCCTTGGGATTTAGTCGGATTGACTTCACATTTCTGCTGTGCCTTCTAAAGGTATTGACGATCTAAAGTTTTGCTATCTGCGCGTTTTCGTCGATGGGCGTGTCCGTGGCGTTGATGATTCGCCATGAAACAGGAAGTTGTAGTAACTTGGCTGTAAATGCCCAGATCTGCACAAAATTTTACACATTTGACAAGAGTCCCGCTCTGAACAAATCTACATGCCGACATTCACCCACAATCATAGTGCCACCTGCTGGCAACAGGAAGTGACCTTTAATGAAGCAGCGTAGCAAATTCACAGCCTCACCGGCTGAGCTGCAAAATATGCAACGCGGCCGCCTCACACCCCGACGTGCTACAGGTGCGAGGGCCCGCCCATCGCTGCTTGCAGCTTTAATTATTATTATTTTATTTTTTTCTGCAAAGTAAGTGGCATTTTCGGGGCCGCAACATGCTCAAAAACTCACCAAATTTGGCATGCATTTCAGGACTGGTGAAAAATTTCGTATTTTGTGGGTTTCGCGGATGGGCGTGGCAAAATGGCACGCTAGCGCCACCTAGAAAATTGGAAAAAACTAGCCACTCGTCCACGTTCAACCTACATGCACGAAATTTGGTGGGGACGTGTATCATATCAAGACGCACAAAAAAAGCCTCAAGAACCCATACCATAAACTCGACAGGAAGTCTGCCATTTTGAATTTGGCGGCCATTTTTGGACGATTTACACACTCCGTACTTTAACGAACTCCTCCTAGGGATTTAGTCGGATCGACTTCAAATTTCTGCTGTGCCTTCTAAAGGCATTGACGATGTAAAGTTGTGCTATCTGCGTGTTTTCATCGATGGCCGTGTCCGTGGCGTTGATGATTCGCCATGAAACAGGAAGTTGTAGTAACTTGGCTGTAAATGCCCAGATCTGCACGAAATTTTACACATTTGACAAGAGTCCCGTCCTGAACAAATCTGCATGCCGACATTCACCCACAGTCATAGCGCCACCTGCTGGCAACAAGAAGTGGCCTTTAACGAAGTAGCCCCCGCCGCATGTTTGACCGACATGTACGAAATTTCTGTGGTGCATCTACCATGTCCAGATGCACAAAAAAGCCTCAAAGACCTATACCCTAAACTCGACAGGGAGTCCGCCATTTTGAATTTTGCGGCCATTTTGGGACGATTTACACACTCTGTACTTAAACAAACTCCTCCTAGGGATTTAGTCGGATCGACTTGACATTTCTGCTGTGCCTTCTAAAGGCATTGACGATGTAAAGTTGTGCTATCTGCGCGTTTTCGTCGATGGGCGTGTCCGTGGCGTTGATGATTCGCCATGAAACAGGAAGTTGTAGTAACTTGGCTGTAAATGCCCCGATCTGCACGAAATTTTACTCATTTCACAAGAGTCCCGCTCTGAACAAATCTAAATGCAGACATTCACCCACAGTCATAGCGCCACCTGCTGGCAACAGGAAGTGACCTTTAACGAAGCAGCCCCCACCACATGTTTGACCGACATGTACGAAATTTATGTGGTACATCTACCGTGTCCAGACGCACAGAAAAGTCTCCTACAGCGATGCACTAAACTCAACAGGAAGTCGGCCATTTCTAATTTTACAGCCATTTTTGGATGATTTACTCATTACGTACTTTAAAAAACTCCTCCTTGGGATTTAGTCGGATTGACTTCACATTTCTGCTGTGCCTTCTAAAGGTATTGACGATCTAAAGTTTTGCTATCTGCGCGTTTTCGTCGATGGGCGTGTCCGTGGCGTTGATGATTCGCCATGAATTAGGAAGTTGTAGTAACTTGGCTGTAAATGCCCAGATCTGCACAAAATTTTACACATTTGACAAGAGTCCCGCTCTGAACAAATCTACATGCCGACATTCACCCACAATCATAGTGCCACCTGCTGGCAACAGGAAGTGACCTTTAATGAAGCAGCGTAGCAAATTCACAGCCGCACCGGCTGAGCTGCAAAATATGCAACGCGGCCGCCTCACACCCCGACGTGCTACAGGTGCGAGGGCCCGCCCATCGCTGCTTGCAGCTTTAATTATTATTATTTTATTTTTTTCTGCAAAGTAAGTGGCATTTTCGGGGCCGCAACATGCTCAAAAACTCACCAAATTTGGCATGCATTTCAGGACTGGTGAAAAATTTCGTATTTTGTGGGTTTCGCGGATGGGCGTGGCAAAATGGCACGCTAGCGCCACCTAGAAAATTGGAAAAAATTAGCCCCTCGTCCACGTTCAACCTACATGCACGAAATTTGGTGGGGACGTGTATCATATCAAGACGCACAAAAAAGCCTCAAGAACCCATACCCTAAACTCGACAGGAGGTCCGCCATTTTGAATTTGGCGGCCATTTTTGGACGATTTACAGACTTCGTACTTTAACGAACTCCTCCTAGGGATTTAGTCGGATCGACTTCAAATTTCTGCTGTGCCTTCTAAAGGCATTGACGATGTAAAGTTGTGCTATCTGCGCGTTTTCGTCGATGGGCGTGTCAGTGGCGTCGAAGATTCGCCATGAAACAGGAAGTTGTAGTAACTTGGCTGTAAATGCCCAGATCTGCACGAAATTTTACACATTTGACAAGAGTCCCGCCCTGAACAAATCTACATGCCGACATTCACCCACAGTCATAGCGCCACCTGCTGGCAACAGGAAGTGGCCTTTAACGAAGCAGCCCCCGCCGCTTGTTTGACCGACATGTACGAAATTTCTGTGGTACATCTACCATGACTAGACGCACAAAAAAGCCTCAAGAACCCATACCCTAAACTCGACAGGAAGTCCGCCATTTTGAATTTGGCGACCGATTTGGGACGACTTACACACTCCGTACTTTAACGAACTCCTCCTAGGGATTTAGTCGGATCAACTTAAAATTTCTGCTGTACCTTCTAAAGGCATTGACAATGTAAAGTTGTGCTATCTGCGCGTTTTCGTCGATGGGTGTGTCCGTGGCGTCGATGATTCGCAATGAAACAGGAAGTTGTAGTAATTTCGCTGTAAATGCCCAGACTAACCCGGCTTCCTAGGTTTTCTCTATTTTGTCCTTTCGATCAACAAACAAACAAAAAAATGAATAATTTTGACAGCATTCGTGAACCTGTGGAGGGTAAGGCATCCTGCATGGGTAAACGTGACATCGAAATCGAATCATTTACGTGAGGAAGAAGATGGACTCGGGAGGAGGAAATGCCGGCTGTTGCTTGTTCTCACACGACAGCATCAAACTTCTGTCACGCTGACACACTGACCCCAGAGGATCTTTTGGAAAACTTTCAGTTATTTTATTCAAAGTCAACGAAAATCGAGCAGGACCAAGCCAGTTTACAGCTGATCGCCGTCAAAAAAGTTCAGCGGCGACGTCCCAAGCTTGACAACAGCGATATGCATAACGTTAGATCATGCTTAATAAATCATAATTCATGATGTGCTCATCTTAGTTAATGTTTTAATTAAGGTTTTGTTCATCCATGAAGTCATGAATGAAAAACGTTGAACTGTTAAAAAAAACGTTGTTAGTTCCTGATGATATTAATATGAATTAATGCATAATTCATTTATCCATGAATTCATGATAATTCATGACATGAACCCTTAAAGTGTTACCGAATATTGTTATATTAAAGCAATGGATTTATAGTATGCACAAGAAATTCAATGAGTATAAAATTTTATTTTGATTAATTGCATTTTGAAAAAAAATAAATTATTGGATTTATTGCATTTTGGGGGAAAAAACGATCTGTTTTTATAATAAATCTTTGGAAATCAAAACCTGGATTTCATTTTTTTATTGTTATTATAACCTACAAATGCTATGTGAAAATTTGAAACCGAAAATAGTGGTTTTCATCTTCCCATTTTCTTGCTAAAGAAAACACAGTTTTACTCAAATTCATCAAAATGGATTTATAGCGTTTTGGAACCAAACTCTTCAAATAGTCAGGGTCAAAGAGCCCAATTAAACCAAACACTGACCTCCACAATATGGTGACCAAACCAAACTGTGACTTTCAAACAAGCGTCGACATCTGAAGCTCTTTTAAAAGGTTCAGCTCTGCGTGTGCTGGGAAACTTCCTGCTAAAACTTTATAAAAATGTTAGGGGATAATTTTCTGTTAATGTTGTAAACATGTTTAAAATGTTTTTGAGAGCGTTATCCTACCTCTTAGGAGAACATTCTGGTAACAGAAATACAATTAGCTCCAGAAACCATTACAAGAACAACATAATGCTCTCAATAACATTTCTATCTGGGATGAGCTCATATTGTGGCTATAGTATGAGCACACAAGTGCCCTGTTAGTCACACTTTTAGCTTACTGAGACTCACATTTTGACCACATGGTGAGATCAAAGAAAAACATCTTATTATCAATGTTTTGCACTCACCTCCCAACTGAAACTCTCCAATGTTGCTCTTCAGTTTCTTCAACTCTTCTTTACATTTCTCATCAGTTTCATGTCTGACTCTGTTCTCTTGAGCTTTTACATACATTTGAAGTGAATATGGTTTAGTCTGCATCTTCTCTATATAATTAAGTAGATCTGGGATCT
The DNA here is from genome assembly GCF_016745375.1 of Pimephales promelas. Next base: position 699,925 of record NW_024121765.1, on the reverse strand, counting down.
GTCTTGAGTTTTCAGGTTCATTTAACCCAATCACTCTGCACTGATCCCCATAGAGACTGATTAAACTCTGAGAATCTGTGCCGGATTTTATTATGTTTGTCAATTGTCGGTTAACAGTGATCCGTGTTGTGAAGAGCACAATGAAATGCTCTCTGGAGTCAAATATCTTCTGGATCTTCCCTATTTCTGCTTTGTCTGCATCAGTCAGTGGGCCAGCAGGAACAATGAGTAGGAAAACATGAACTCCAGGATTACAGAGAGACACACAGCGGAGAGTCTGACACATCACTTCCTCCTCTGAGAGAAGATTAACAGCTGGAAGCTCCACCACACTGATCACACGTCCATGTATCATTTCTGCCTCCTTCACAGACCTGAACACAGTCTGATGTGATGAGGAAAGTCTTTGAAATTCCCTGATACATTTCGATATGGAGACCTTGAGAACCTCATCACTTCCACACAACACAAGATTCAGATCTGCTTTTATAGATGCTCGTATTGACACTGAAATTCAAGTTGGGGATAAGACAGTTTAGACTCAATCTTCAAAAATACTCAAGAACAAAATATATAATTACAAAATGCAACATAGTGACTGTGAATGGACTACTTGTAGTATTTGACAAAACACTTTAATGAGCTTTTTGTTTAATAAATATAAAAATTTTAGGTTAAAATTTACATCTGTATACATGAGATATTGTGTTCTTCAGGAGACTTCATTTTAATTCATACAAATTAGAAAACAATTAGCAAAATATCCATGTATATCCAGTATCCATGTATCTATTTAGGTTGCAGCATCTGGACCTATCAGACACTAGGGATGCCCTGATACCACTTTTTCACTTACGATACCGATACCGATGCCGCAGCTTTGGCTTTTTGCGATATCTATATTAATCCGATATTTTTATTTTATTTTTAAACTAATAAAAGATATAGCAATTTTCTCAATTAGCCCCTTAAAATATACCTCCAGTATATAGTTCACAAGAACAGTTGATTATGAAAGATTGCCACCCTTTATTCAAACACTACAATATATATATATATATATATATATATATATATATATTAGAAAATGCAGGTAAAGCTAGCTAGCTACCAACAGGTTTAAAGTTAAAACAATTTAAACAGCAGTATTCTACATTGTAAATACCAGTACAGTTATTTAAAGCAAGTAGAATTTCTATAACTGTGTGTTAAACTGATTATCACTATTGTGTGTGTTAAACACATTCTAGTTAAAGCCACAATATGTATTTTTTCTGCTTTAAAAATAGCAAAAATAACTGTATCTATGTTATATATTTCTATTAGATGTGTACTTACATTATCCCAACAGTTTCCACCAACTTTCAAATACGGAGAAATTTATAGTTTAATTCAAAGACACGGGACGTTTCTTTATTTCCGTTTCGTCGTCCGTCTATGGCGTCATATAACCTTTGACTCCTCTATTTTCTCTAACTTCCTTGCGGAACCCGGCGAAACTGCCAATAAAGCAAAGAAAATGACGAAGAAAAAAAAGTAGTACGTATTTTTATGTGTGTAAATCACGTGCCCGCTCACGAGTGCTCACTCTTAACAGACACTGACCCCGGTGCTGCTCGCGCATAAAGCGCTCCCCGTTCACTGTAACCGGTTCGTCTCATTCAAAACAGCCAACTGTTGCTGTTAGCGAGCCGCGCACATTGAATACTCATATGAGTCAGGCTGCGAATGTGCGTGCTTCAGCGTGCTCATGCTTACTAAATAAACGCCTCACCTCCAGCGCCGCGCACTCACTACATTCCCTTTAGCCTTTAGCACATAGTGGATGCATAACGCAAACCCAGTCAAATGTTTGACTGCAGTATCTTATGTGCTTTATAATCCGGTGCACCCTATAGAGCATCACAGTCCCGCCCACAGCCCGAGAGAGCGCTGGTGGCGGAAGTAAATTTCCCATTCATTTCTCCCATTGACATTTTGTAAAATCCATATCTAAAGAGTATTAGAGCATGTCTGAGGATAATCAGCTACGGCTGAACTCATAAGCATACAACACATCATTTCAAGTGAAAAAACGAAGAGAAAATCCAAAAAAAGTCGAGGGTACAAGCCTGTGTACATATTTTCATTTCCGAGCAAAGGAACTACTCCTCCCATAAACCACCGCGCCTCACTGAAGTCGTCTGAAAACCACTGTGAAAGAGCCTTTTGAGCGACTTCCAGATCTGACGACGGGCACGTGAACTTTTTCTTCCAGTGAATTTTATATAGTTAATGTGTAGGGAAACCCCTTTTCCTCGATTTACTGAAGCAAACGCATTTGCAGCTCGACATGCAAAAACACTGAGTATCTGGCTCGCTCATTAGCTAAGCTGTGGCAACTGCACATCCAATGGCGCGCGGGCGTCTCAGAAGTGCGACCAATGAACTTAACCCTACGTCATTACGCGATCTTCAGTCTTCACGTACCTTCGCGGGGTTTCAGACACGTGACATGACTTCCACCAATCAGATGCATCACTGTTGGATTGTGGGATTCTTCAGGATTGTGGGTAATGAAGTACTTATTCAATACATCGCGAATAAAAGGCATTTATCTTAAAACAAGGTTAGTGCCCCATGAACTTTTGGCATTTATATGAGCATATACAATCGCTAAGTACAGCCGTAGCTGGTTTTAAGTCTACCATTTATGGTTACGTTTTTATGGCTTATGTCTCAAATGTCAATGGAGAAATTGTATTAAATTTTTACTTCCGGCACCGGCTGTGGGCGGGACTGTGATGCTCTATATATGGAAAATGTTCTAAAATAGGTCATTCATTGAAGGAGCGTAATATAAATATTTATATTCGTCTGTATTATAGTTATGGACCATGATTACGCTTTGCCTGCACGTTCTGCTGCTACAGCCAGCTCAGTAAAGCTCAAACGTACGGGTGAAAAATATGACCCGAGAAGGGTTTGGGACAGGAGAAAAAGCATGACACAGGTTTACATTGGGGTAGCATTTAAAGCTTCTCGACAAGCTAAATCTATAGAGAGATGCCGTATATCCGTATATTTTGTGAAACAATTATGTCATGCCATGAGCTGAGCTGGTTGTCATTGACAGCGGCAACAAGTCTCGTGAGCCCACGCTCTTTCCCGACGTCATCAAAGTACGTCTTTTGTTATTATTTTAAATAAGTGACCCCTGGTGGCCAAAAATCGCATACTGTACGTTTAATACAGACAGCTTCATTATAAACAACAAATCCCCAAAATATATGATCATAATCTATGACAAAAAATGCTATTATAAACTAGATTAGTGAATAATACATATTGCTCTTTGTATTGTTGTAAAATACATTCATGAAAAACAATATAAAAAAATGAAAAAGATAATTATTTTAGATATAGCCAAGGCTACTAAAAAATTGAGACATGTTTTAAGTGTATAGCACAGCTATTTAATATATGTGCTTATATGCAGAATGATGCGCTTGGCTTGAAACCACGTGGAGTTACAGCACGCAGCCGAGTATGCACCATGGTATGCACGCTGCGCGTCGAGTCCGCTTTGAAAAGTTCAAAGCACAAAGGAACTACATATTGATGGACAGTGAGCCTCTAAGTGCCATTTGAAATTTTCTTCTAGAATGATGATTTTTATCAAGCTTGTATATTTAAGTTCAGTGATTTCACTTAAATTGCAATGATAATTACCTATTAATTGTTTAATTAATAATACCTATTAATTGATTTTTATCTTGTTTTTCATGAATGTATATTTTACAATGTGTAACGGTTTACCAGATTTAGTGCTACAAATATCGTCTCTTATTTGTTCCCCACATGTTTTTTTTTTTCACTAAATGTTCAGACTTTATAGGCTACAATTATTATTTTTCTAGACTAAATTTTACTGAGGTATCCGCTAGTATAATATAATTCTGTCATAGGTTGATCTGTCTCTCTTTTTTTTTTTTTGATTTGTTGTTTTTCTTTCGCTATAATGAAGTTGTCTGTATTAATTAGATTGTGTTTAACACACAAAAGAGTGATTATCAGTTCAACACAAGAGTTATATAAATTCTACTTGATTTATTTATTTTTTTTTAAACGGCGCTGGTAAAATTGACGAGTCGTTGCTATACGGAGGCCATATTTTGACCCATGGCTGAAGTTAAGTTTCTCTCCCCATGTTTGCAAAAAATGCATCTCAAAATGCATCAGATTGATGCTTTAAAATATGGAATAGGCCTATTTAAAATTTTCTTACGGGGTAGCATGCCACCGGACCCCCCTAGTAATTTCCTTAAACCTATTTCACCCCAGACTCATTTTCATGCATGGACATAAATGCCTCGTTATATTTATGACCATGCAGCACTCGCAATACTCTAATAGGAGGGACAACTGGATTTGCAACGGCCGCTTTGTCACGGCCGATGTAGAAAGTTTTTCGCTGTGTGGAACGATAAGACACGGTTAGTATTCTTTTCGATTCCAGAACGAGGAATCGGAATCGGAATCGATTCCAAAAAATCCGGAATCGAACAGCCCTAATTAGCAGCAATGCAGTTCAAATATATCTTATGAAGAGCCGTAGTTAACTGACAAGCTGAGCCATATCGCATTAATTATCGCTGGCGATACGTCCTCGATATTAATGCGATATGACACAGCTTGTCAGTGAACTACGGCTCTTTGTAGTAAATGCCGCTCCATCTGAAAGCAGGTGAAGGTGATTTACTACTAATCAAGGAACCGGCTTTACTGACAAGATGTGCATAACAATATCGTGCGATATATCGCCCAGTCCTAGTGTGCATCCTCAAAAAGTCCTTTGTATCAGGTTTTAAAGTTTGACATTAAGTTCATGAGAAATAGGTCAATTAGTGAAAAAAAAAAAAACGAGCAACAACAGGCTGTTTAATTAATTAATAACTGTGCAATGCTTCAATGAATCAAAAGGATTTTGATAAAATTGTGCCAGCACCATCCTGCTGTATACCTAATTTGGTGAATTGGGACAACGGCTTAGGAGACGTTTGAAAAAGTACGTTTTTCAGAAATTCTAAATGGCTAAAAAAGATTATCGAGATATGCATTTTGTAGGGCTTGACTCAAGTAGCTATGTTTACGTAACGTAACGTTTCTGAACGTGTTGTCTGTAAGAGGTAGTTGCTGATATCTACTGCCTCGATGGCAGGAAAATCTTTCAATTCAGTTAAAAAATTGCTCCTCTTCACAACGTAAGGATCACGTCCAACATACGTTTGATTATTTGTTTATCTTTCTCTTGTAATAGCGTGTAAAGTACAGTACGGACTTTCCTCCATCTCATCCATTGTGCTCTTCACTCCCTGCCCTCCAGCTGAATTACGCGCGTCATCATCATCATAATCATGTGACTGAAACCCAGCTATTATGCAATCATGTGTTATACTAAATTGATTCACATACTGTTAGGGCGATCACCATTTTCACTCCAGCTCTTCCTTATTCCTGCAACAGAAATAGAGGGAACAAAACAATGAGCAGGTCTAAGCAGGTATATCTTTAAAAAAAAGCTTAAAACATATATCATTAATATCTTAATTTAGTTCATAATAAAATGGTAAATGGACTGCATTTATACAGCACTTTCACAGACCCAATGGCCACCAAAGCGCTTTACATTTGTCTCGCATTCACCCTCACTCATTCATACACCGACGGTGGTATCAGCCATGCAAGGCTCCACCCAGCTCGTCTCACAGGCGTTCCCACCCAGCTCAACTCGACACTTGGTCAGGCGGAACCGGGGATTGAACAACCAACCTTATGTTTTGTAGACAACCTAGATGAACCACTGAGCCACTGCTACCCGGTTAATAAGAGTTAAGGGCAAAGTTTACCCAATAGGGCTTGGGCGTTGTGACGTCATTACTGGCATGACGGCCATGTTGACAGCTTCGCACATGTAAACATAGAGCAAGTCGAATGAAGAGAAGCAGCAGAGTTGGGATGAGGAAAAGAAACAAGATGTTAAAATCCCTAAAAGGATGTGGAATTTACCTGGATACGTTAAATAGGGAAGCCAGGGACCTTTATGTGGACAAAACCGGCAGTTTTAATGGTTTGGATCAATATGAAATTTCCAACAAAGAGTCGGCAAACAGTGGGAACACAGTAATCCGGACAAAGGTACCTTTAAAGTCCCTGTAAAGTCAATTCTACAAAAAAGTTCTAAACACATTATAAATGTTGCATATGTATTGCTAAAACATATTACAAAGTCTGTGAACTGTGAAGTACTGAAATGTGGAGTTAGACCGTTAAACAGTTTTTCACCATTGCAATTTTACGGATTAATTGGGCGGGGCTAAAACAGGGCTCCGTGACGCACTGGAGACCATGAGCTGCTGGACACCCCCCTATTTGAGGACGCACACTCACACACCCCCTCTCCACACACACTCCCCGAACACATTCGCATTCACCGCTCAATCGCGATCACATCAAGAAGAGCTTTTTAGAGAGACTATAACGTTACCTTGATTAAGAGCTGAGGATCACCGCAAACACCCGCCTCTGTAGTGATCATTTTACACTGGATCGTTTTATAAACTTTCCTCAGAGACAACTTGGATTCACTGACAATTCACTGATAATCCGCTGTTACTGGTGAACGGGGCCGAAACGACGATCTCCCGCCTCCTCCCGTCTCCAAAAGCTAATCAGCTAATATCACCGTCAACAGCTTTCCCGTGAGTGGGCGTGGTTTAAGCGCAGCCAGCGGACACGCCCCCAGCGTTTGAGAGCAGAGAATCTGTTCATTTTTCCAAGATTTTGATAGCTTATTTTATGTACTTTCCGGCTTTTTTTATCATTCAAATTTGGCTGGGTGGCTAATAACACATTTTTCTGTGGTATGACAGACTCAGAACACATACTTAATTTTGACTTTACAGGGACTTTAAGATACGCTCCACCTAGCTGCTAGTTTAGTAACTGTTAGTGCTAACAATCATTCACACATGTACTTTTAAAGGTTCATGAAACCCCCCTCTTTCAGCTCAGGTCTAGCTCACAATCTTTTTGAAAAATGCAACTTAAATGGGTGTGGCATGTTGACTGTCACTAAAAAGCAGTGGTAAAACGTGAGGAAATGCTAGATTTTTTTATATATAGCTGGCAAAGTTAAAGTCTTATGAAATACACTGACACTTTATTAGCTATTGTCCTTTCAAAAGTAACTGAATGCCCTGCTACATATTAGCCTACAGTAATCGTAATGTATAAACATGTATAATTATAATGTCATTATAAAATATACAGTGGTTTATATAGACACTATATAGTGTCCGTTTGGTGACAGAATTAATTTTTTTAAGTGGAAAATTAATTTTGATAGTCCAGCCCTGGCAGCATCGCGGGGAACATATTCAATCCACTTGGACTTTTACACCATGAAAACAAACACTTGCGTCCCATGATTGCCTTTCTCATCTACTACGCGACATCACAGTTTGACATATCTGTTGTTGGAAAGATCCACGTGGTGTTAGTGTTGTTTTTAGCGGCCTGTTTTAATTTTAGTTTTAGTCTAGTCTTTGTGTCAAGCTGACATTTTAGTTTTTGTTAGTTTTAGTCATGTTCATACTCTTTTTAGTCTAGTTTTAGTCGACGAAAACCGATGACATTTTAGTCTAGTTTTAGTCGACGAAAACCGATGACATTTTAGTCTAGTTTTAGTCGACGAAAGACATAGTCTAGTTTTAGTCAATGAAAATTTTATTTTAGTCTCTTTTTAGTAGGCAATTCTATTTAACCCAGTCAATATATAAGAAGCCTACCTAGTAGTAGGCTAGCCTATAGACGAAACCAATTTTTTTTCTTTTAGCCAAACCCATTTCAAACAATCTTATCTTCTTATAGTTATCTTCTTATATTATTGTTACCTTATAGACTCAAGAATGCATCCAGGAAGACGCTCTGAATTGAATTTACAACATATTTATTTTACCAACCAAACATGTCAGTAGCCTACACACATGATGAAATTAAAGTTTTTCCAAATGTCATTTTTTCTTTTTCTCCCAAAGACGAATCCCTTTCTCTGTAGCAGACTTAACTTTGTTTGTTGTCATTTATGCTAAAGCCTGTTTCACACATACCCATTTGCAGTGCATATTTTTCCCGCACCCTTGTTACAGTTATGATTAGCGCTCATACCGCGCGCTCTGGGAGCGGTGCGTGCATAACAGCAGAGCAGAGATCTACACACTACCTCAACAACGCGACAAAATGGATGTAGGCTAATTTAAAATACTGATTTGAAATAAAAAATAGAGGATAAATGTTGTGATTGTGGTACAGCCGTAGATCAGTTGCGCACTGCAAACGCAGCACATGTGAAAGCAATAACGCGCGCTGCTCCTGCATACACACTGCAACACGCACCGCATACACTCTACAAACGGAGTGTGTGTGAAACAGCTGTAACTCACGCAACTGCTTCTTCTAAATAATGCCCTGATCGGGGCTTGAGGATCTGAAGTCGCATGCGTTTGCACAGTGCGATCTAATGCAGCCCCAGTATGGCAAGCCGTTTTAGCTTAAATTGTACCCAGCCTTACTCGTCGGAATTGCATTTTTACTAGTAACAATTCAATTAGAGAGCTCTACAATTCAATTCTTACTAGTAAGAATTACAATTAGAGAGCTCTCTAATTTAATTATTACTGGTAAGAATTACATTCAGAGAGCTCTCTAATTCAATTATTACTAGTAAGAATTACAATTACAGAGCTCTCGAATTGAATTGTTACTAGTAACAATTGCAATTAGAGAGCTCTACAAATTAATTTTTACTATGTCTCCATTGACTTCCATTCATTTTTAATTAGAGAGCTCTACAATTGAATTGTAACTAGTAAGAATAACAATTAGAGAGCTCTCTAATTCAATTATTACTAGTAAGAATTACAATTAGAGAGCTCTCTAATCCAATTATTACTAGTAACAATTATAATTAGAGAGCTCTCTAATTCAATTTTTACTAGTAGGAATGCAATTGCAGAGCTCTCTAATTTAACTTTTACTAGTAAAAAAACGAATTAAAGATATGAAGAGTTCAGATGCAAAAGCCTCTATGCCATTTGAAATTTTCTTGTAAATCTAAAAATCATCATTAAAGAAGAAAATTTCAAATGGCATTTAGAGGCTTTTGCATCTGAACTCTTCATATGTATAATTGCAGAGCTCTGTAATTGAATTAAAGAGCTCTGTAATTGTATTCTTACTAGTAAAAACTGAATTAGAGAGCTCTCTAATTATAATTGTTACTAGTAAGAATTGAAATAGAGAGCTCTCTAATTGGAATTGTTACTAGTAAGAATTGAATTTGAGAGCTCTGTAATTGCATTCTTACTAGTAACAATTCAATTTGAGAGCTCTCTAATTGAATTAAAGAGCTCTGCAGTTGAGTTGTTACTAGTAAGAATTGAATTAGAGAGCTCAATAATATTAATTCTTACTAGTAACAATTGCATTAGAGAGCTCTCTAAATGAATTGCTACTAGTAAGAATGCAATTGAAGAGCTCTTTAATTCAATTCAAGAGCTCTCTAATTGTAATTCTTACTAGTAGGAATTCAATTAGAGAGCTCTCAAATTGAATTGTTACTAGCAAGAATTTAATTAGAGAGCTCTCTACTTGCAATTGTCACTAGTCATAATTGGATTAGAGAGCTCTCTAATTGTAATTCTTACTAGTAATAATTGAATTAGAGAGCTCTCTAATTGTAATTCTTACTAGTAACAATTCAACTGTAGAGCTCTCTAATTGTAATTCTTACTAGTAACAATTCAATTTGAGAGCTCTGTAATTAAAAATGAATGGAAGTCAATGGAGACATATGACTAGTAAATATTCATTTATTGAGCTCTCTAATTGTAATTGTTACTAGTAAGAATTGAATTGGAGAGCTCTGCAATTGTATTTGTTACTAGTAATACTTGAAATAGAGAGCTCTGAAATTGTATTTTCACTAGTACAAATTGAGTTAGAGAGCTCTCTAATTGTAATTGCTACTAGTAAGAATTGAATTGTAGAGCTCTCTAATTGAATTGTTACTAGCAACAATTGCATTAAAGAGCTCTCGAATTGAATTCCAGAGCTCTGCAATTGCATTCTTACTAGTAAGAACTGAATTGTAGAGCTCTCTAAATCAGTTTTTACTAGTAATAATTGCATTAAAGAGCTCTCTTAATGTAATTCTTACTAGTAAAAACTGATTTGGAGCTCTGTAATGTAATTCTTACTAGTAAGAATCAGTGTTGGGCAAGTTACTTTTAAAAAGTAATTAGTTACAGTTACTAGTTACTTCTACCAAAAAGTAACTAAATTAGTAACTCAGTTACAAATTTTAAAAAGTAATTAGTTACTTAAGAAAGTAACTATTGCGTTACTTTCAAGTAAAATTACATTTTAAATGCTCAAATGTGACCCCACCTCTACCCCTATTTAACGGAACTGAAAACACATGTGCATGTTCAATTATTTATGAAAAATCTGAATTTTATAATGAAATGGACACTTAATACAATACATTAACAGAAACACACATCTAAAAAAAATGTTGCTGTGGGACAAAGTGAAACTAGCCTCCAATCAAATGCCATGTATGTAGATATTATGTTTATATAGTGGATCAATGCAAATAACACAATAGATGTTTTGGAACTTTTGATATTTATTGCCCCTCAACAGGCCACAACTGGGCAAAATTAAATTAAGTTTGTTAAGCTGTTGAGTTATATGTTCTCATTAACTATATTATTTTATGTTTCTTACTGTTATTTTGTTTTTACTTTATGCTATTTACTGTTACTAAAAATGTGCAAGAGTTCATTGTGCGCATGTGTGAACAAATGGGGACTTTTATTTTGACTCAACTTGTGTTCCTTCCTTGAGATGAATGTCGTTCTGCTGCTCCCTCGCTCACTGATGTTATGCCAGCGCATTGAGATGAAAACTAACAAATAAATAACACTGAGAAATTGTATCTGGATTGTTCTTTAGAGGATGGATGATCGCAACATATTGTGCATGGACATGACAGACGGAAATGAAAACTTAACATAAGCAATACCATTTAGAGAAGGCTACTTTTGGATTATTTGTAGCTTTATAGGCTACAATTATTATTTTTCTAGACTAAATTTTACTGAGGTATCCGCTAGTATAATATAATTCTGTCATAGGTTGATCTGTCTCTCTTTTTTTTTTTTTGATTTGTTGTTTTTCTTTCGCTATAATGAAGTTGTCTGTATTAATTAGATTGTGTTTAACACACAAAAGAGTGATTATCAGTTCAACACAAGAGTTATATAAATTCTACTTGATTTTTTTTTTTTTTTTTAAACTGCGCTGGTAAAATTGACGAGTCGTTGCTATACGGAGGCCATATTTTGACCCATGGCTGAAGTTAAGTTTCTCTCCCCATGTTTGCAAAAAATGCATCTCAAAATGCATCAGATTGATGCTTTAAAATATGGAATAGGCCTATTTAAAATTTTCTTACGGGGTAGCATGCCACCGGACCCCCCTAGTAATTTCCTTAAACCTATTTCACCCCAGACTCATTTTCATGCATGGACGTAAATGCCTCGTTATATTTATGACCATGCAGCACTCGCAATAGTCTAATAGGAAGGACAACTGGATTTGCAACGGCCGCTTTGTCACGGCCGATGTAGAAAGTTTTTCGCTGTGTGGAACGATAAGACACGGTTAGTATTCTTTTCGATTCCAGAACGAGGAATCGGAATCGATTCCAAAAAATCCGGAATCGAACAGCCCTAATTAGCAGCAATGCAGTTCAAATATATCTTATGAAGAGCCGTAGTTAACTGACAAGCTGAGCCATATCGCATTAATTATCGCTGGCGATACGTCCTCGATATTAATGCGATATGACACAGCTTGTCAGTGAACTACGGCTCTTTGTAGTAAATGCCGCTCCATCTGAAAGCAGGTGAAGGTGATTTACTACTAATCAAGGAACCGGCTTTACTGACAAGATGTGCATAACAATATCGTGCGATATATCGCCCAGTCCTAGTGTGCATCCTCAAAAAGTCCTTTGTATCAAGTTTTAAAGTTTGACATTAAGTTCATGAGAAATAGGTCAATTAGTGAAAAAAAAAAAAAAAAAAACGAGCAACAACAGGCTGTTTAATTAATTAATAACTGTGCAATGCTTCAATGAATCAAAAGGATTTTGATAAAATTGTGCCAGCACCATCCTGCTGTATACCTAATTTGGTGAATTGGGACAACGGCTTAGGAGACGTTTGAAAAAGTACGTTTTTCAGAAATTCTAAATGGCTAAAAAAGATTATCGAGATATGCATTTTGTAGGGCTTGACTCAAGTAGCTATGTTTACGTAACGTAACGTTTCTGAACGTGTTGTCTGTAAGAGGTAGTTGCTGATATCTACTGCCTCGATGGCAGGAAAATCTTTCAATTCAGTTAAAAAATTGCTCCTCTTCACAACGTAAGGATCACGTCCAACATACGTTTGATTATTTGTTTATCTTTCTCTTGTAATAGCGTGTAAAGTACAGTACGGACTTTCCTCCATCTCATCCATTGTGCTCTTCACTCCCTGCCCTCCAGCTGAATTACGCGCGTCATCATCATCATAATCATGTGACTGAAACCCAGCTATTATGCAATCATGTGTTATACTAAATTGATTCACATACTGTTAGGGCGATCACCATTTTCACTCCAGCTCTTCCTTATTCCTGCAACAGAAATAGAGGGAACAAAACAATGAGCAGGTCTAAGCAGGTATATCTTTAAAAAAAAGCTTAAAACATATATCATTAATATCTTAATTTAGTTCATAATAAAATGGTAAATGGACTGCATTTATACAGCACTTTCACAGACCCAATGGCCACCAAAGCGCTTTACATTTGTCTCGCATTCACCCTCACTCATTCATACACCGACGGTGGTATCAGCCATGCAAGGCTCCACCCAGCTCGTCTCACAGGCGTTCCCACCCAGCTCAACTCGACACTTGGTCAGGCGGAACCGGGGATTGAACAACCAACCTTATGTTTTGTAGACAACCTAGATGAACCACTGAGCCACTGCTACCCCGGTTAATAAGAGTTAAGGGCAAAGTTTACCCAATAGGGCTTGGGCGTTGTGACGTCATTACTGGCATGACGGCCATGTTGACAGCTTCGCACATGTAAACATAGAGCAAGTCGAATGAAGAGAAGCAGCAGAGTTGGGATGAGGAAAAGAAACAAGATGTTAAAATCCCTAAAAGGATGTGGAATTTACCTGGATACGTTAAATAGGGAAGCCAGGGACCTTTATGTGGACAAAACCGGCAGTTTTAATGGTTTGGATCAATATGAAATTTCCAACAAAGAGTCGGCAAACAGTGGGAACACAGTAATCCGGACAAAGGTACCTTTAAAGTCCCTGTAAAGTCAATTCTACAAAAAAGTTCTAAACACATTATAAATGTTGCATATGTATTGCTAAAACATATTACAAAGTCTGTGAACTGTGAAGTACTGAAATGTGGAGTTAGACCGTTAAACAGTTTTTCACCATTGCAATTTTACGGATTAATTGGGCGGGGCTAAAACAGGGCTCCGTGACGCACTGGAGACCATGAGCTGCTGGACACCCCCCTATTTGAGGACGCACACTCACACACCCCCTCTCCACACACACTCCCCGAACACATTCGCATTCACCGCTCAATCGCGATCACATCAAGAAGAGCTTTTTAGAGAGACTATAACGTTACCTTGATTAAGAGCTGAGGATCACCGCAAACACCCGCCTCTGTAGTGATCATTTTACACTGGATCGTTTTATAAACTTTCCTCAGAGACAACTTGGATTCACTGACAATTCACTGATAATCCGCTGTTACTGGTGAACGGGGCCGAAACGACGATCTCCCGCCTCCTCCCGTCTCCAAAAGCTAATCAGCTAATATCACCGTCAACAGCTTTCCCGTGAGTGGGCGTGGTTTAAGCGCAGCCAGCGGACACGCCCCCAGCGTTTGAGAGCAGAGAATCTGTTCATTTTTCCAAGATTTTGATAGCTTATTTTATGTACTTTCCGGCTTTTTTTATCATTCAAATTTGGCTGGGTGGCTAATAACACATTTTTCTGTGGTATGACAGACTCAGAACACATACTTAATTTTGACTTTACAGGGACTTTAAGATACGCTCCACCTAGCTGCTAGTTTAGTAACTGTTAGTGCTAACAATCATTCACACATGTACTTTTAAAGGTTCATGAAACCCCCCTCTTTCAGCTCAGGTCTAGCTCACAATCTTTTTGAAAAATGCAACTTAAATGGGTGTGGCATGTTGACGGTCACTAAAAAGCAGTGGTAAAACGTGAGGAAATGCTAGATTTTTTATATATATAGCTGGCAAAGTTAAAGTCTTATGAAATACACTGACACTTTATTAGCTATTGTCCTTTCAAAAGTAACTGAATGCCCTGCTACATATTAGCCTACAGTAATCGTAATGTATAAACATGTATAATTATAATGTCATTATAAAATATACAGTGGTTTATATAGACACTATATAGTGTCCGTTTGGTGACAGAATTAATTTTTTTAAGCGGAAAATTAATTTTGATAGTCCAGCCCTGGCAGCATCGCGGGGAACATATTCAATCCACTTGGACTTTTACACCATGAAAACAAACACTTGCGTCCCATGATTGCCTTTCTCATCTACTACGCGACATCACAGTTTGACATATCTGTTGTTGGAAAGATCCACGTGGTGTTAGTGTTGTTTTTAGCGGCCTGTTTTAATTTTAGTTTTAGTCTAGTCTTTGTGTCAAGCTGACATTTTAGTTTTTGTTAGTTTTAGTCATGTTCATACTTATTTTAGTCTAGTCTAGTTTTAGTCGACGAAAACCGATGACATTTTAGTCTAGTTTTAGTCGACGAAAACCGATGACATTTTAGTCTAGTTTTAGTCGACGAAAGACATAGTCTAGTTTTAGTCAATGAAAATTTTATTTTAGTCTCTTTTTAGTAGGCAATTCTATTTAACCCAGTCAATATATAAGAAGCCTACCTAGTAGTAGGCTAGCCTATAGACGAAACCAATTTTTTTTCTTTTAGCCAAACCCATTTCAAACAATCTTATCTTCTTATAGTTATCTTCTTATATTATTGTTACCTTATAGACTCAAGAATGCATCCAGGAAGACGCTCTGAATTGAATTTACAACATATTTATTTTACCAACCAAACATGTCAGTAGCCTACACACATGATGAAATTAAAGTTTTTCCAAATGTCATTTTTTCTTTTTCTCCCAAAGACGAATCCCTTTCTCTGTAGCAGACTTAACTTTGTTTGTTGTCATTTATGCTAAAGCCTGTTTCACACATACCCATTTGCAGTGCGTATTTTTCCCGCACCCTTGTTACAGTTATGATTAGCGCTCATACCGCGCGCTCTGGGAGCGGTGCGTGCATAACAGCAGAGCAGAGATCTACACACTACCTCAACAACGCGACAAAATGGATGTAGGCTAATTTAAAATACTGATTTGAAATAAAAAATAGAGGATAAATGTTGTGATTGTGGTACAGCCGTAGATCAGTTGCGCACTGCAAACGCAGCACATGTGAAAGCAATAACGCGCGCTGCTCCTGCATACACACTGCAACACGCACCGCATACACTCTACAAACGGAGTGTGTGTGAAACAGCTGTAACTCACGCAACTGCTTCTTCTAAATAATGCCCTGATCGGGGCTTGAGGATCTGAAGTCGCATGCGTTTGCACAGTGCGATCTAATGCAGCCCCAGTATGGCAAGCCGTTTTAGCTTAAATTGTACCCAGCCTTACTCGTCGGAATTGTATTTTTACTAGTAACAATTCAATTAGAGAGCTCTACAATTCAATTCTTACTAGTAAGAATTACAATTAGAGAGCTCTCTAATTTAATTATTACTGGTAAGAATTACATTGAGAGCTCTCTAATTGTGAACTTATCCTCGATAGTATTCCTTATAAAAAACAATTGGATTGCTTTGATATCGCTACTTATATCCAACCTCCCTAATCCTGGCTACTAGCCTTTAGCCCGCTAGCATTCCACGCGTGCCCTCTCGCCTATTGATCGTCTCATTTTACACCCGTTTCACTGAATCCTGGTTATTTCCGACATTTCAATCCTAAATTAGTAGTGATAGTTGTAGTATCACTACTAATTTACTGATCATCCGTTATAATGGCGAACATATCAGATGCGTGTCTAACATTACCTCTGAGTGCAGATGAAGACACATTCGAGCTCTTCACGGTGAAGCAGGAGCTGGAATACGTCGAGAAACAGATCCGTGGTCTGCTGGTGAAGCAAGCCGAGCTGCTGGATCGGCGCTCAACGCTTGAAGCATCACGCGCCGACGCTAACAAATCAAATCACTCTTTGACTCCGAGTTCATCTACGCCGTACGTTACTCTGCCGAGGAAGATGCGATCATCTAAGGCTTCATTCACTCCGGCACCGAAACAACATGGACCATGGGTCACACAGCGGAAGACACGAGCCAGGACCAGAGCTGCCTCTCCGCCCCTCCCGGTCTTCGAGATCTACACCCGGAACCGCTTCTCCCCTCTTCGCGAGCCGGAACGCGATGACGCCGTGATCATCGGCACATCCATAGTCCGCCATGTCCGCGCTACTACTTCGGGGAAAGGTAAAGTGCGCACTCACTGCTTTCCTGGTGCTCGTGTTCTTGATGTTGCTGCACAGGTTCCCGAGATCCTGAACGGGGACGAGCGCGTCGGAGCTGTTGTGCTGCACGCGGGAGCGAACGACATCAGGCTGCGGCAGACGGAGGTTCTGAAGAAGGACTACAGGAGCCTGATCGAGACGGTACGCAGCACAGCGCCTAAAGCAGCGATCATCGTGTCTGGACCGCTTCCCACGTACAGACAAGGACAGGAAAGGTTCAGTAGACTTTTTGCATTAAATGAATGGTTAATGTCATTGTGTAATGAACAGAGGCTGCACTTTGTAAATAACTGGCATCTGTTTTGGGAAAGACCGAGGCTGTACAGCACAGATGGTCTCCATCCCAGCCGAATCGGAGCGGCTGTGCTGTCGGACAACATTTCCAAGACATTACGCACCAGATGACTAATGAGTCAAAGTCCAAATTACAGCCTTTGCGGTCCAAACTTAACTAATAAGCATAGTGTGGAACATTATATAGAAACTGTGTCTATTCCTCGTTTAGTGAAGCCAAACAATAAATCTAGTGTAGGATCTAGCAAAAATCTTATTGTAATTAAACCAGAAAATCTAAATATCAGTCAACAAAAACAATTTCTAAAGCTAGGTCTCCTAAACATTAGATCGCTCACACCTAAGGCGGTTATTGTAAATGAAATGGTCACAGACAATAACTTCGATGTTCTGTGCCTTACTGAAACCTGGCTTAAACCAAATGAGTATTTCGGTCTAAACGAATCTACTCCGCCAGGATACTGTTATAAACATGAGCCTCGTCTGATCGGTCGTGGCGGCGGTGTTGCAACAATCTATAAAGATATTTTTAATATTACTCAGAAAACAGGTCACAGGTTTAATTCATTTGAAGTACTTGTGCTAAATGTTACGCTCTTAGATGTAAGAAGGAAATCTATATTATCTCTAGCCCTGGCTACTGTATATAGACCTCCAGGGCCATATGCTGAATTCTTAAAAGAGTTCGCAGACTTTCTCTCGGATCTATTGGTAAATGTCGATAAAGCAATAATTGCTGGAGATTTTAACATACACGTAGATAATACAAATGATGCGTTAGGGGCTGCGTTTACAGATTTATTAAACTCCTTTGGGGTCAAACAAAACGTCAGTGGTCCCACTCATCGTCTAAATCATACACTAGATTTAATTATATCATATGGAACCGATCCAACTGATATAGATATTATTACCGCAAAGCGATGATGTCACTGATCATTACATGGTGACTTGCATAATACGTACTGCTGAAATATGTCATGTTGCGCCACGTTATAGACCAGGCAGAACAATCCTTCCAACCACTATAGATGGATTTTCAAATAGCTTACCTGATCTATCTAAGCTGCAAAGTGAACCCAAACAAATAGATGAATTAGAGGAAATGACTAGCAGTTTAAGCACCATTCTTACTAGTACATTAGATATTGTTGCGCCAATTAGATTAAAAAAGGTTCGAGAGAAAATTAAAGCACCATGGTACAACAGTGCTACACATGCTATCAAGAGAGAAACTCGCAACTTAGAGCGTAAATGGAAACAAACTAATTTAGAGGTCTTTAGAATCGCGTGGAAAGACAGTATGTCACGTTATAAAAAGACACTAAAAACAGCCAGGGCTGAGCATCTCCGCAAACTAATCGAAAATAACCAAAATAATTAGGGATGCACCGATCCACATTTTTTCACTTCCGATCCGATCCCGATACCTGACTTTGGATATCGGCCGATACCGATACTTTTCCGATACCAGAGCTGTGTTTGCTTTAATAGTATTTATCATTATTGTTGATTTTATATGATGCTGAAATAAACTCCTCTCTACAGGCAAGGATGATATGTACGTATGTATGTATGTCAATATATATATATATATATATATATATATATATATATATATATATATATATATATTAAACAATAGATAGACAATTAAACAAAGATACACATTATACAGGCCTACACAGTGCTTTAATTTCAGGAAGGTCTACAAACATTATTCAGTTATGGTCTTAAAAAGAATTATAATAAAGTAATCAAAAGTAAAATCCCAGATAGCAAACTGACATTGAATCAACGTGGAAATATGACATTGAAACAACGTTGATCTGACATTGTTTTGCTCATCGAATTAACGTTGAACCAACGTCAGATGCGTCATTCTTTCAAAACTAACGGAAAATCAACTTGAAATCAACGCGTTGTTTCAACGTTATGAAAGCAAACCAATTTTCGATTTCATTTAGCTTTGAAGAATGCCGCGTCTGACGTTGGTTCAACGTTAATTCGATGAGCAAATCAACGTTGTTTCAATGTCATGAGAGACGTCGTTTCCACGTTGATTCAATGTCAGTTTGCTATCTGGGATAGCACTGCAAAGTTTATCATAGATAGATTTATGCTTATTAAAGCTGAAGTAATTCATTCAAGAGCTGTGAGTGATTTTCTCTTTGCCTTTGGTTGTTTGATTCTCAGTAATGTCGCAATCGTCACATTTATACTGCTTCCCCTTTAAGAACGAGTTTAGATTTCATAGTCTACTGATGCACCATATTTTCTCCCAAATATTTCCATAACTACGTTCATTTTAGACATAATAAATTGTTTAAGTGTTAATCTCCAAGTCGGTCGGTTTGACATTTTTGTGCAGGCTACATTTGATCGTTTAGACGCGCATATGAAGCCCAGAGTATAATTTGCTTGTCTTGTTGCGGTCTGTTTCGGAGCGCGCCGCACTGGGAACAGCATCTCTTGCGCACATTTTGTGCTTTTAATAGCTCTTTTTATTATTAAAAGCGTCCCGCAATTTAGTAACAGAGACTGCATTTTACAACAATCACAGATCGTGCTGATTCTGTCTTAAAGTTTGAGTTTTAGGGAGAAATGACAGCGCACCGCCGCGATGGGAAGGAAGTTGGCTAGACAGAATGCGGCTATTGTTTTTAATGTTTTTTTTTACCTCAATATATTCTTTAATATTTGGAAATCAGACTAATATCACAGATCTAAAGTGTAACCAGGCTACGTTTCCTCTGTCGTCACTCATTACGCCGGGCTGTCATGTTGTGCTTGCTGTTGCACCGCGTGAGGGATCTCTCTCTTTCTCTTCTGGACTGCGAATTGCAAACATGCATCAAATAGTTTAATTAATACGGCTTTGCAAACATTGCACTTTGCTGTCTTGCTCTGCACTGCAGCGGTGTTTCCAGTTCCACTATATGATTTCCACACAGCGAACATGTTATAGCTCAGTGCTATCCTGCTAGCTGGCTGCAACCTGCGGAATGGATTTCCTGAGCGGGGGTGTGTCTCATTGAGCCCTATGTTTTACAGTCACTGATTGAGCTGCACCTCCGTTCAGGGTATCCATTCCACAGTTTGCAGCCAGCTATAGCAGACTAGCAGGCCCGGCGGGAATCACTTTTGGAGTCATTTCAGCAGACAACGTTAAAGCGCAGACATGGATCATAAATATCGGATTTCTCCGCAGGTTGGATCGGAAAAATCCGATACGTGAATTATGCTGGTATCGGTCCCGATACCGATACTGGATCGGATCGGCCCCATCCCTAAAAATAATCCAAGGTTTTTATTTAACACCGTGGCTAGACTAACAAATAAACAGACATCACCAGAGCAAAATATACCTTTACAGTTTAGTAGTAATGATTTTATGAATTACTTCAATGCGAAAATAGAAAGCATCCGAAACAAAATTATAAATGTACAATCCGCTATGGTGTCTTATGATTCAGCTTCAATTATGGACCCTCTAGAACAACTAAACCGCTTTACAACGATAGGACAGGAGGAGCTAAATAAACTTATCATTGCATCTAAACCAACAACTTGTTTATTAGATCCAATACCCACTAAACTACTGAAAGAACTATTACCTGTAGTGGAAGAGCCTCTCCTCAATATTATTAACTCGTCTTTATCTTTAGGTCATGTCCCAAAAATATACAAGCTGGCTGTAATAAAACCGCTCATTAAGAAACCGCAATTAGATCCAAATAACTTGGCAAATTACAGACCCATTTCAAATCTTCCATTTATGTCCAAAATACTTGAAAAAGTAGTGTCCGCTCAATTGTGCTCTTTTTTGCAAGAAAATGATATCTATGAAAAATTCCAGTCAGGATTCAGACCGCATCATAGTACAGAAACTGCGCTAGTTAAAATTACAAATGATTTACTTTTAGCTTCTGACCAAGGCTGTATCTCAATACTAGTCCTACTTGATCTTAGCGCTGCGTTCGACACTATAGATCATATAATACTCTTGGATCGACTACAAAACTTCACCGGTGTCCAGGGACAGGCATTAAGCTGGTTTAGATCGTACTTATCGGACCGTTCTCATTTTGTCTGTTTAAATGGGAAAAAATCAAAGATAACGTCAGTAGACTATGGAGTACCGCAAGGATCGGTTTTAGGCCCTCTGCTATTCTCAATATATATGCTGCCACTTGGTAATATTATAAGAAAACATGGAATTAATTTCCACTGTTACGCTGACGACACTCAATTATATATTTCATCACGACCAGATGAAAACACTAACTCATCTAAAATGACAGAGTGTCTCAAAGATATAAAATGCTGGATGACGCGTAATTTCCTGCTATTAAATTCAGATAAAATGGAGGTATTACTTATTGGTCCAAAAAACTACTCACAAAACCTCTCACAATACAACTTTAATATAGACGGATGTCCTGTTACTTTATCCACAACAGTAAAAGACCTGGGTGTTATACTAGACCGCAACTTGTCGTTCGAAAATCATATTTCATATGTTACAAGAACAGCCTTTTTCCACCTTAGAAACATTGCTAAGCTACGTAACATGCTATCTGTTTCTGATGCTGAAAAATTAGTTCACGCATTCATGACCTCGAGACTAGATTACTGTAACGCTTTATTAGCCGGTTGTCCTGCATCCTCAATAAACAAGCTACAGTTAGTACAAAATGCAGCTGCTAGAGTTCTTACTAGGTCAAGAAAATATGATCATATAACACCGATTTTATCATCTCTACACTGGTTACCTATTAAGTTCCGCATCAACTACAAAATACTACTACTGACCTATAAAGCCCTAAATGGTTTAGCACCTATGTACTTAACGGACCTTCTTTCGCCCTACAATCCACCGCGTTCCTTAAGATCACTAAATTCAAGGCTTCTGGTCATTCCTAGGATATCGAAGTCCAGTAAAGGAGGGAGGGCGTTCTCGCATTTAGCTCCAAAACTCTGGAATGGCCTTCCCGATACGGTCCGAGCCTCTGACTCGCTGACACAGTTTAAAACTAGATTAAAGACGCATCTCTTTAGTCAAGCATTCACATAATGCTTACCTTCTAGTCCTCTGTTATGCCATACGGAACCGTTTGCCACTGAAACTGCTTAACGCACCAGTGGGGCTCGACAGCCTTTTAGACAAACGGGTCGGCGCGTATGGTTGGGTTGCGGAGAGTTCGGGTTACGGAGAGTTTGTGAGTTATAACGGAAATCATTATGAACATCAGCTATGCTAATTATTTCCCATCTGCCTTTCTGCTGTTATCTCGGGACGCTTGTCCCGAGAAAAATGGCGTTCGTCAGGTCCAGTTTTGTGTCCAGCCTCTCACGGGGATTTCGGATGCCTCAACGCCTGTGATGAGACGACTCAACGCCTGTGATGAGACGACTCAACGCCTGCGATATGTTATGGCGCCGTTTGATTCATAAACAATATTTATATTTAATATTTATATTTAAACAATATGAATGTAAGCCAGAGGAGAACTGGCCCCCGACTGAGCCTGGGTTCTCCCAAGGTTTTTTCTCCATCCAATCTGATGGAGTTTGGTTCCTTGCCACTGTCGCCTTGCTTTTGGCTTGCTTTGAGCTTGCTCAGTTGGGGTTATTTAGTGTTTAGCAATGTTGTTGATCTGTGTTGTGCTACTTACATGTTATCACTGTGAAGCTGCTTTGATACAATCTGTATTGTGAAAAGCGCTATATAAATAAATGTGACTTGACTTGACTTGACTTAATTCAATTATTACTAGTAAGAATTACAATTACAGAGCTCTCGAATTGAATTGTTACTAGTAACAATTGCAATTAGAGAGCTCTACAAATTAATTTTTACTAGTCATATGTCTCCATTGACTTCCATTCATTTTTAATTAGAGAGCTCTACAATTGAATTGTAACTAGTAAGAATTACAATTAGAGAGCTCTGCAATTGAATTGTTACTAGTAAGAATAACAATTAGAGAGCTCTCTAATTCAATTATTACTAGTAAGAATTACAATTAGAGAGCTCTCTAATCCAATTATTACTAGTAACAATTATAATTAGAGAGCGCTCTAATTCAATTTTTACTAGTAAGAATGCAATTGCAGAGCTCTCTAATTTAATTTTTACTAGTAAAAAAACGAATTAAAGATATGAAGAGTTCAGATGCAAAAGCCTCTAAATGCCATTTGAAATTTTCTTCTTTAATGATGATTTTTAGATTTACAAGAAAATTTCAAATGGCATTTAGAGGCTTTTGCATCTGAACTCTTCATATGTATAATTGCAGAGCTCTGTAATTGAATTAAAGAGCTCTGTAATTGTATTCTTACTAGTAAAAACTGAATTAGAGAGCTCTCTAATTATAATTGTTACTAGTAAGAATTGAAATAGAGAGCTCTCTAATTGGAATTGTTACTAGTAAGAATTGAATTTGAGAGCTATGTAATTGCATTCTTACTAGTAACAATTCAATTTGAGAGCTCTCTAATTGAATTAAAGAGCTCTGCAATTGAGTTGTTACTAGTAAGAATTGAATTAGAGAGCTCAATAATATTAATTCTTACTAGTAACAATTGCATTAGAGAGCTCTCTAAATGAATTGCTACTAGTAAGAATGCAATTGAAGAGCTCTTTAATTCAATTCAAGAGCTCTCTAATTGTAATTCTTACTAGTAGGAATTCAATTAGAGAGCTCTCAAATTGAATTGTTACTAGTAAGAATTTAATTAGAGAGCTCTCTACTTGCAATTGTCACTAGTCATAATTGGATTAGAGAGCTCTCTAATTGTAATTCTTACTAGTAATAATTGAATTAGAGAGCTCTCTAATTGTAATTCTTACTAGTAACAATTCAACTGTAACGGTTACCAGCTGGAGTGCCCTCTTGAGCCACCAGAGGGCACTCCAGATAAGACTATGTTTCACACAAACTACATTTCCCAGAACTCACTGCCCGGACTCATCATCACTGATCACATTCACCTGTACCTCATTCACTGATTGCATTCACCTGTGTCTCATCCTGTTAGTGTGTCTATATATACCTTGTGTTCACGTTCAGTGTTTGCGAAGTCTTGTTTAAGTGTTACACTGCATTTCTGAGCGTTTTCCGTGTTTGTTTTCTGGTTTTTGACGTTGGATTGTTCTTGGATTTTGATTACTGCTGCCTGCCCTGACCTCTGCCTGTTTCCCGGATTCCCACTGTGTATTCTCCATTGTCCTGTCTGCTAATTCTCGACCCTGCCTGTACGACTAATCTTAAATAAAGCTGCATTTGGATCTTCATCTCCAAGTCTCGGAGCAGTTCGTAACAGAAGACTTCGCCACACCAAGATCCAGCAGCCATGCCAACAAGAAGCCCAGACGTCCAGATCTTGCGTCTCCGTCAGGAGAATCGGTCCGTCGAGGACTATGTTTCTGAGTTCATTGAACTGGCCCATTTCGCCTCAATGAGCACAGAGTGTTTAATGATCTTTTTCCGAGGAGGACTCTCTGAACCCCTCAGTTCACTCATGCCCTTACACAATCGTCACGGGACATTAGAGGACTATATTAACCAGGCCCTTTTGCTAAGCGGTTCCTTGTTTACTGTGGGCGTTGTAGAGAAGGAGATCCATGAACCCGTGGTATCTACTCAACCAGAGCTTCACGTTATGCCAGAGCTTCATGCCGAGCCCGCGCTCACCGTCAGCCCTGCCGAGCCTGCGCTCACCTTCCAGCCAGAGTCTCGTCCCGCCGAGACAGCCCAGCCAGAGTCTCGTCCTGCCGAGACAGCCCAGCCAGAGTCTCGTCCTGCCGAGACAGCCCAGCCAGAGTCTCGTCCTGCCGAGACAGCCCAGCCAGAGTCTCGTCCTGCCGAGACAGCCCAGCCAGAGTCTCGTCCTGCCGAGACAGCCCAGCCAGAGTCTCGTCCTGCCGAGACAGCCCAGCCAGAGTCTCGTCCTGCCGAGACAGCCCAGCCAGAGTCTCGTCCTGCCGAGACAGCCCAGCCAGAGTCTCGTCCTGCCGAGACAGCCCAGCCAGAGTCTCGTCCTGCCGAGACAGCCCAGCCAGAGTCTCGTCCTGCCGAGACAGCCCAGCCAGAGTCTCGTCCTGCCGAGACAGCCCAGCCAGAGTCTCGTCCTGCCGAGACAGCCCAGCCAGAGTCTCGTCCTGCCGAGACAGCCCAGCCAGAGTCTCGTCCTGCCGAGACAGCCCAGCCAGAGTCTCGTCCTGCCAGAGTCTCGTCCTGCCGAGACAGCCCAGCCAGAGTCTCGTCCTGCCGAGACAGCCCAGCCAGAGTCTCGTCCTGCCGAGACAGCCCAGCCAGAGTTCCATGTCAGCCCTGCCGAGACAGAGACGCTTCACGTCACTTCTGCCGAGCCAGAGACGCTCCACGTCACTTCTGCCGAGCCAGAGACGCTTCACGTCACTTCTGCCGAGCCAGAGACGCTCCACGTCACTTCTGCCGAGCCAGAGACGCTCCACGTCACTTCTGCCGAGCCAGAGACGCTCCACGTCACTTCTGCCAAGCCAGTGTCTAAAGACAAGATGGCCGCCTCCAAGCCAGTGTCTACGGACAAGATGGCCGCCTCCAAGCCAGTGTCTACGGACAAGATGGCCGCCTCCATGCCAGTGTCTCCGGACAAGATGGCCGCCTCCAAGCCAGTGTCTACGGACAAGATGGCCGCCTCCAAGCCAGTGTCTCCGGACAAGATGGCCGCCTCCAAGCCAGTGTCTCCGGACAAGATGGCCGCCTCCAAGCCAGTGTCTCCGGACAAGATGGCCGCCTCCAAGCCAGTGTCTCCGGACAAGATGGCCGCCTCCAAGCCAGTGTCTCCGGACAAGATGGCCGCCTCCAAGCCAGTGTCTCCGGACAAGATGGCCGCCTCCAAGCCACTGTCTCCGGACAAGATGGCCGCCTCCAAGCCAGTGTCTCCGGACAAGATGGCCGACCCAGTGTCTCCGGACAAGATGGCCGACCCAGTGTCTCCGGACAAGATGGCCGACCCAGTGTCTGTTCCTGAGTTTGTTTCTGTGTTTGTGACCATTTCTGTTCTAGTGTCTGTTCCTGAGCCGGTGTCTGTTCCTGAGCTGGTGTCTGGTCCCGAGCCGGTGTCTGGTCCTAAGAGGGCATCACCGCCCAGGCCGCCCAAGGGGTCTTCACCGCCGTGGCCGCCCAAGGGGTCTTCACCGCCGTGGCCGCCCAAGGGGTCTTCACCGCCGTGGCCGCCCGAGGGGTCTTCACCGCCGTGGCCGCCCGAGGGGTCTTCACCGCCGTGGCCGCCCGAGGGGTCTTCACCGCAGTGGCCGCCCGAGGGGTCTTCACCGCCGTGGCCGCCCGAGGGGTCTTCACCGCCGTGGCCGCCCGAGGGGTCTCCGCTGCCTTGGCCTCCCTTACAACCTGCTCCGCCCTGGCCGCCTGCACAGCCTGCTCCGCCCTGGCCGCCTGCACAGCCTGCTCTGACCTGGTCGCCTCCACAGCCAGCTCCGCCGCAGTCTCCAGGTCCTCTTCCGCTCCACGGGCCTGGCCCTCCATCCCGCCCCCAGGTCCGCCTCCGCTCCACCTCCCTCCTGGACATTTTGAGGAGCGTCTGGAATCCGCTCCTTAAAGGGGGGGCTATGTAACGGTTACCAGCTGGAGTGCCCTCTTGAGCCACCAGAGGGCACTCCAGATAAGACTATGTTTCACACAAACTACATTTCCCAGAACTCACTGCCCGGACTCATCATCACTGATCACATTCACCTGTACCTCATTCACTGATTGCATTCACCTGTGTCTCATCCTGTTAGTGTGTCTATATATACCTTGTGTTCACGTTCAGTGTTTGCGAAGTCTTGTTTAAGTGTTACACTGCATTTCTGAGCGTTTTCCGTGTTTGTTTTCTGGTTTTTGACGTTGGATTGTTCTTGGATTTTGATTACTGCTGCCTGCCCTGACCTCTGCCTGTTTCCCGGATTCCCACTGTGTATTCTCCATTGTCCTGTCTGCTAATTCTCGACCCTGCCTGTACGACTAATCTTAAATAAAGCTGCATTTGGATCTTCATCTCCAAGTCTCGGAGCAGTTCGTAACATCAACTGTAGAGCTCTCTAATTGTAATTCTTACTAGTAACAATTCAATTTGAGAGCTCTGTAATTAAAAATGAATGGAAGTCAATGGAGACATACGACTAGTAAATATTCATTTATTGAGCTCTCTAATTGTAATTGTTACTAGTAAGAATTGAATTGGAGAGCTCTGCAATTGTATTTGTTACTAGTAATACTTGAAATAGAGAGCTCTGAAATTGTATTTTCACTAGTACAAATTGAGTTAGAGAGCTCTCTAATTGTAATTGCTACTAGTAAGAATTGAATTGTAGAGCTCTCTAATTGAATTGTTACTAGCAACAATTGCATTAAAGAGCTCTCGAATTGAATTCCAGAGCTCTGCAATTGCATTCTTACTAGTAAGAACTGAATTGTAGAGCTCTCTAAATCAGTTTTTACTAGTAATAATTGCATTAAAGAGCTCTCTTAATGTAATTCTTACTAGTAAAAACTGATTTGGAGCTCTGTAATGTAATTCTTACTAGTAAGAATCAGTGTTGGGCAAGTTACTTTTAAAAAGTAATTAGTTACAGTTACTAGTTACTTCTACCAAAAAGTAACTAAATTAGTAACTCGGTTACAAATTTTAAAAAGTAATTAGTTACTTAAGAAAGTAACTATTGCGTTACTTTCAAGTAAAATTACATTTTAAATGCTCAAATGTGACCCCACCTCTACCCCTATTTAACGGAACTGAAAACACATGTGCATGTTCAATTATTTATGAAAAATCTGAATTTTATAATGAAATGGACACTTAATACAATACATTAACAGAAACATGAAACACACATCTAAAAAAAATGTTGCTGTGGGACAAAGTGAAACTAGCCTCCAATCAAATGCCATGTATGTAGATATTATGTTTATATAGTGGATCAATGCAAATAACACAATAGATGTTTTGGAACTTTTGATATTTATTGCCCCTCAACAGGCCACAACTGGGCAAAATTAAATTAAGTTTGTTAAGCTGTTGAGTTATATGTTCTCATTAACTATATTATTTTATGTTTCTTACTGTTATTTTGTTTTTACTTTATGCTATTTACTGTTACTAAAAATGTGCAAGAGTTCATTGTGCGCATGTGTGAACAAATGGGGACTTTTATTTTGACTCAACTTGTGTTCCTTCCTTGAGATGAATGTCGTGCTGCTGCTCCCTCGCTCACTGATGTTATGCCAGCGCATTGAGATGAAAACTAACAAATAAATAACACTGAGAAATTGTATCTGGATTGTTCTTTAGAGGATGGATGATCGCAACATATTGTGCATGGACATGACAGACGGAAATGAAAACTTAACATAAGCAATACCATTTAGAGAAGGCTACTTTTGGATTATTTGGGCTCGTCGGCATATCTGTCTCTCGTTGACTGACTGGCTTGTGTTATTCCTTGTGTCCGTTATTCCTGTCCGACTATGCGTTATGATGGGTCGTTCGCAATTCATGAGCGTTTAGCCGATAGTGTTGATGGGTCGTTCGCGGAGGAGCGTAGGTGATGATGGATCGACTCGTTCGTGAATGATATCGTCAACGATATTGCATTATACATTTAGTTATAGTCATCGTCACACGACCAGCATTTACGTTGCGTCTCGTCTCGTTTTCGTCACGTGATAATGGTTCGTTGACGATGATATTTAGTCATAATTTTCGTTGACGAAAGCAACACTACGTGGTGTCATGAATAATTAAGAGACCGTGTTTTCTCATAGGATAAGAAAACTCAGTATCATTAATAATTATGAGACATCCGATGAGTTATCAATGCACTCACAGTGCACGTGGACACGGTGAAGATTTTAAACCCAGAAGACAAAAAAAATCGAAAAAAACTCAAATTTAACCATTTTAACCCTACTATTAAATCTAACAAATGATAACATTGTCTTCAATGGTATTCAACACACATACCTCTGTTAAAATCTCAGAAAATTTGGTTTGGGGTTTCATGACCATTTAACTGTGCTCCCACTGTTTGTTGGAAATTTCATATGGATCCAAACTGTTAAAGGTGCCGATTCTGTCCACATACCGCATCCTTTTAGGGATTTTAACATCTTTTTTCTTTTCTTTCTCCCAACTCTGCTACTTTTCCTTGTTCGACTTACAGTATGTTTACATTCACAAAGCTGTCAACATGGCCGCCATGTCCCAGAATGCAACGCGGTGCCCAAGCCCTATTCAAATTTGTACAACAAAAAGGCAATAATATATTTCATTTCATTTCATAATTTATTCATTTATTTTACTTACTGGACTGTTGCACAAGTAAACTAAATTCAACAGACTTGGGCTAATGTCTGTGTTTTAACGAGGTGTGTTTTGGTATTCTTTTATTTTATTGAATAAGTATTGTTTAATTATTTTTCAATAGATTGTGTGCTTATGACCAATTCAGAATGTGCACTGGAAATCAAACAACTCAGTTATGCTAACTAGTGATCGACCGATATATCGACCGGCTGGCCGATATATCGGGGGCGATATTTGAAGTTTTTACGTGTATCGGAATCGGCCGATACACCGCTGCGCGTTCGCCGATAGTTTTTTTCCCCCCGGCGTTATTTATAGACAGGCGGCCACGGGCAGCTCTGTGCTGCTAGAGACGCTGCAGTTCACATGCCCCGCCCTCCCCCACTAGCAGAGTGCAACCTGCTCTTCACGAGAATGGTAACTTAAACTTTCAAAGGATCTTTTAAATGTTTGACTGCTGAAATATTGTCAAACACTTTGAAAATGGAAACACGTCGCCCTATAACTGTTATCTGCTTGCAACTAAGCAAGTTTGTGGATCCAAATGGAAAACGCGAATGCCTCGTCTATAAAACTTAACTGCTTGCCATTGTATTAGGGAGCTGCAAATAGCTAAGGTGTAGGCTATCCGTTCAGTATGCATTAGGACTGTCTATGAATATTCTACATTCGAATATGTATTAATTTTGAAGGTGAAAATTAATATTTGAATATGGAAAAACACGCCCGCAGTTGCAGACTAATAACGTTACCACAGCTGCACAGCTCGCTCGGAGCGCTCACTGTCGGTTCTATACTGTGAAACTTCAATCACTGAATGAAGCCTGCTATATTTTGGACACAAGTCGCGACTCGCAACCTTAAATTGCTTGCACAAAACTCTTGATCAGCACTCAACATTTGTTTGTTGTTCATTTAACCGACGCGCAGAGAGCGTGAGGGCGAGAGAGAGAGAGAGTGCCTGAGCAAGTCCAGGCAGGAGAGTGAGCTCTGCGGTCTTGGCCATTAGTTGATTTAGTTTGCTTTTTAATACGTTGTTAAATATGTTTAAACTCAAATAAACTATCTAATACTAGTAGTTATGTCTCTTTGCATTAATGTGTCCTGTTATTGACGTAATGCGCGTCAACAACAAAACGCGCTACGGGATGTTCGAATATGTTTTTTAGAGGGAAAATGCAAACGCCATTTGAGTAATTTTGACAGCCCAAGTATGCATACGGGTTGTGATGAAGACGAGCCCACCAGCTCATCTTCGGGGAGAAATGTGAGTCCGTTTGGATGTAAAAGGATGACGCACTCGCAGAAGCACTTCGTGCAAGGTGGAATTTATTTTGCAGTGCCAATAAGAAGACTGTCCACAGTGAAATATATATATATATATAGGTGCGTACAAAAAGAAAAGGGAAGATCCCTTAAAAAGTACAAAAATAACAAAATAAAGATGAAAACTCTTTTAAATAAAATGTATCTACCATACACCAACGGGTTTCGTTTGCTTGAGGCACCACAGTTGCACTCTCGCTTCCGACTTGGTTAACAAGTCCAGACTTCAGGTTTGGCTTGGTTTAAATAGGCCAAACCCCGTCCCTTTTTGGGCCACACCAATTTCAGTAACATCTTACATTCACTACACACCAATACTGCATCTATTGGATTATCCATAATAATCCATACTAATTAATTCCCTATAAATATATACACATACATACACATACACACATAATAACACATAATTTCTTCATTTAAATACATACATGAACACCTATCCACACTATACAATGGTTTCGTCAGCTTCCGGTTTTGATGCGCCGACGTGGCAAGGCCATGCCGTCATAAACGACCACCGCTCGCTTGTTCGGTTTGGATTCCCGGCCGGAAGACTGACCACGCCCACACAGACAAACAACACCAACGAAACGACACAACAGTGCAATGTAAGTGTATGAAATGACTGGGGAATGAATATGGAAAGGAGATTGGAGAAATGGGATGAATGTCCATGTGCTATCATAATCGCGTGTGCACCCGCTTCTATGATAGCGGCAATGATGAGAAGGAACAAGATGTAGATGAATGGAGTATTTAAGGGTGTATATATGTGAGCGTGCCAGTGCTGCTTCCCCAGCGGTAGCAGCTAAGGTGACTTTATCACATCACCTTCCCCCTCTCCTAGCCGCGGACTGGCCGGAAACCTGGACAGGTAGTCGGCTACTACGTTGAGTCTGCCCGGTCTGTGTCGTATCTTAAAGCGGTATGGCTGTAGGGCGAGGTACCACCGTGTGACTCTGGCATTGTGGTCCTTCATAGACTGAATCCAAGTTAGGGCCCGGTGGTCGGTTTCTAGATCAAACTCTCGACCAAGGAGATAGTAGCGCAAACTGTCCAAGGACCACTTGATGGCGAGACCTTCCTTCTCAACCGCTGAATATCTAGTTTCCCTGGGCAGTAGCTTACGGCTGAGGTAAACGACTGGTCTCTCTTCTCCAGCGCTTCCCTGGGCAAGGACCGCACCAATCCCCATTGCGGACGCGTCTACTTGCACTAAGAACCTCTGAGAAAAGTCTGGACTCTGCAGGACTGGGCTGGAGCACATCTTGTCTTTTAATGTAGTGAACGCTGTCTCACACTCATCGGTCCATGGAATAGGGTTCTTCACCAGTTTTGACAACAAGTTGGTCAGGGGGACCGCAATGGAGGCAAAGTTCCTGTACCAGCCCACCAGTCCGAGAAATGACCTCACTTCTTTCTTCGTCTTTGGGTTTGGGCTCCTTCGGATTGCCTCCACCTTGTCAATCTGTGGTCTCAGTTGTCCGTTGCCCAGGTGATACCCAAGATAGTTTGCCTCCTGCTTTGCCCACTCACATTTTGAAATGTTTAATGTCAATCCTGCTTCCTCTATCCTCTTTAAGGTTTTTTGGAGGTGTTGAAGATGCTCTGCCCAAGAGTTGCTATGGATTACCACATCATCCAGATATGCCGCAGACCAGTCCTCACTGCCTTGAAGGACTCGGTCCATCAGCCTCTGGAAGGTGGCTGGTGCCCCGTGCAGACCAAAAGGAAGGACTGTGAATTGATATAGTCCTAGTGGTGTTCGGAATGCAGAGTATGGTCTGGACTGAGGGTTGAGGGGTACTTGCCAGTATCCCTTACACAAGTCTAACGTGGTGATGTACTGGGCTCTTCCAATTTTCTCCAACAGATCATCTATCCTAGGCATGGGGTATGCATCGAATTTAGATTGGGCGTTGAGCTTGCGAAAATCGATGCAGACACGTAGGGATCCATCCTTCTTGGGTATGATCACCACCGGGCTGCTCCATTCGCTTGTTGAAGGTTCTATCACTCCTAGCTCCTTCATCACCTTAATCTCTTCCTTTAAGGGTTCCACCAGCCTCTCAGGCACCCGGTAAGGACGTTGACCAGGCACGTGCAGAGGGGGGGGGGCGTTGGGTGCTCGAGCACCTGCCCTTTTGCCCCTTGGTGCCCAAAGTGCCCTTTTGTCAAGACAATTTCCTCTCCTTTTTTTGTATTTAAAGGCACTTTTGTGGATGCCTGCCCCATCTAACTAGTAGTAAAATGAATGAATAATAATTTAGCCGTAAATAAAATGACCCACATGATGACCTTTCACCTGATTCCTCACGCTGCACGCGCATTTTGTAATTTCGCGCGGCTACGCGCAATCGCGCATTCCCAGAGGATATCTTCAACTCTTGCGGCTGCTGGTAAGTGGTGTTCTATTCTCAGCGAAGTGATTTTGATGTTCGTTTACTACTTATTATTATTATTATTTTACTAGAACGACGTGAAGAGAGCATGCAGAGAGATGTTGTTTGTATTGCTGTGTGTAGGCTGTAGAACTAACGTTAGCTTGCTGTTTGAGGGAGAAAAGTTTCACGGGCGTGGAGGGGTGTTATTTGACTAAAAACTATTATTTGTACTTTAAACTATTATTATTATTACAGTATTTATTAAAAAAAAAATTCACATAAAAATGATTATCACAACTCTGGTAAGTTATCACATAGGCTTACCAGTATCTTATGTTTTGTGTGCAGAAGCCTCTGTGAACATCTGCCCTAGTAACGTTACTATTATATACTATTATTGTATTATTATATTATAGCAGCCTGGGCAGAATCTGTAGCTTTAGCAGGTCAGTGAACTAGTGAGCCAGTTCCAAACACTGTCAGCAATCTTTACATCTTGTCATGGTCACATAAAAATGGTTTAATCAGCTAATGCCCTATATTTCTGTTTATTTTAATGTCTACAGTCTCAGATCAACTCCAGCAGTATCATCATCATCATCATCAGCAGCAGCAGCAGCAGTAACAACATCAACAGCAAAGGCAGCAAACTCAATTAAGGACTTAGAATTTACCAGAACAGGCATCACATTAATGTTAAAAATCTTGTAAAGTATTAATTGCTGTTTCTGTTTGCTTTGTTTTTATTTTCATTGTATAAAATGTAACTCTTGTATTTTTGTAAATCAGTTTTTGCCATGAAAATAGCCACAGATGCTGATATGCGATTAAATAAAACTATACTCTACTGCACGAAACATGGGCCAGGTTGATTTTGTCCTATACAGTTCACTATAACAGCTGTTCTTTATTATTCTGTATAACAGAGAAGAAAAAGCCATTAGGTTGGGACTACTTAAGATGCTTCAGTTTCTAATCCCAGAGTTATATATAGAGCACATCAATTATTATTTTTTTTATTTTAAACTTAAAATTTGTCTTTTCTGTTCTGGTTCTTTTTCAAAACTCCATCAATGCATTTGCTGCTGTATCGATGCAGAATCATCTGTATTGATATATTACTGTATCGATATTTTGAGCACAGCCCTATAAAGCCTTGTTTCCATGTTCCCCATTTTATACTTTGACCACCTGCCCCTACAGAGGTCTCTGCACGGCCCTGACGTTGACGTGATGGTGTCGGATCGGAAAGGTGGATAGTATGTTGGGTTAGCTCCGTCCGTCCAGGCCTCTGACGGAACAAAGCAGGAAACTGGTTCAGGAGGTGCTGCAGCTCTTTTCTCCTGGAGTCTTCTAGGTGCGATATATTCACCACAGACGGCTGCCTCTTTGCATCCTCTGATTCCTCTTCCCCCTCCACCTTCCTCACCAGAAGAGATGTTTCCGGTCCCTTACCGGGTGGCTCCTTCCACTCCTTCAACAGGTTCACATGGTAGGTCTGCCTGGTCTTGCCCTTGTCCGGATGATAAACTTCATATGTAAGTGGCCCCATCTTGTTTCATCGTTCTTTTGGAGTTGTGCTATGTTCCCTGGGACCTTCCAGCCATTAACTTCTAGACCCTCCACCGAGGCCTCAGAGGCTGGGGTACCCAGGTACTTTGCAAGTCGCCTTTGGCGCCGTGACTTTTTAGGGCCTTTAGTCCCGCCCTGTACCAGACTACTATCGAAATCTGGCAGTGACTGCAGTCCTGACCTGGCTTGAGCTCGCGTAAGAGCAGGACATGACAAATTAACAGTGGCAAATGAATGTTCAGCGTCCTTAATGGTGGATTGCAAAAGTTCATATAACACTGGCAAGTCTCTTCCTAGAATCATCTCAGCTGGTAAATTGTCCACTATGGCAAGATTCAGCAAGTACATTTGATTCTGTACCTCTACCATTATCTCAGCCCGGGGATACTGCTTTACATCCCCATGCACACATTGAACAGAGGTAGTGTTCACATAATTGACATTATTTACAAAGCATGATTTCAACATTGACAGAGAACTTCCAGTATCTAAGAGTGCTTTTAGGGCATGTCCATTAGCAGTCACATCATATACATTCTGACCCTCTTCCCCAGACACAATCTCACAGTCCCCTTCTCTAGGCACATAACAAAAGCCTGTGAGCTTCGCTTTGCGAGCGGGACACACAGCTGCCTTGTGGCCCGGCTGTTGGCAGTAAAAGCAAAGCCAGTCTTTGGCCATTGACTTTGGACCTTGTCCCTGATCAGGAAGTCCAACACAGCCCCTCTCAGACCCAGTGTTATGTGAAACACCACGTACAGTACCTTTGAGTGGTTGAGTACGAAGACTGCCGCGATGAGCATTCAGGTATTGCTGAGCCAACTTTGCTGCCGCCAATCCTGACCTCGGCTCGTGCTCTCTTACCCAGGTGCGTGCATCATAGGGTAGCACCCGAAGAAACTGCTCCAGGATGATGACCTCTCCGATCTCCTCTTTGGAGTGCTCCTCCGGTCGCACCCACCGCCTGTACAGATTCTTTAGCCGCTGGTAAGTCTCTGTCGGTGACTCTTTCGCTGGGACTGTAGATGATCGGAAGCGCTGGCGATAGGTCTCTGGAGATATATTAAACTTCTCTAGCAGTGCTTCCCTCAGTTCAGTGTAGACCTCAGCCTGCTCCTCGTCCATTGCAAGGTATGCTTCCAGTGCTCGCCCTGTCAGCAACGGGACCAGACGGTAGCTCCACTCCTCCTCGGGCCACCTCCAGGTCCTGGCCAGCCGCTCGAACCGCTGAAGATAATTCTCCAAGTCTTCCCCCTCCTGGAAGCTCGGCATTTTTGGATCAGCCCACTGCATTGGTTCTCTCTGTGCCGCGACATTCCTGGAGTCTTGGAAATAGGCTGAACTGTTTCTTGTAGAGACCTTCGGTGTTGGTAGCTCCCTTCGTTCACTCTCTGTGTCCCGTGAGGTCTCAGCTGGACGAATCGACTGCGCGATGGACTTCCGAAGACCTTGCATTTCCTGCAGATACCGCTCCTCTCTCTGCTCTTGAGAGTCGAGAAATCTGCGCATCAGGGAAACCATCCCCTCTTCAGCTGTATCGTCCGGAGTAATCAACTTAGTTGATTGTGGGCTGGACTTTGGTGAGATTCTGGGAAGACTTGCAGCTCCCTCCTCCTCCTCCTCCGTATTCTCACCAGAATTCCCGGTCTCCTCCTCGTCTGATGCCGCCTTCTCTGTGGATCATAAACCCGTCTTGGGTTTTCTACCTCTCGGCACTTTCCCACGAGTCGACATCCCACCGCTGCCACCAAATGTGATGAAGACGAGCCCACCAGCTCGTCTTCGGGGAGAAATGTGAGTCCGTTTGGATGTAAAAGGATGGCGCACTCGCAGAAGAACTTCGTGCAAGGTGGAATTTATTTTGCAGTGCCAATAAGAAGACTGTCCACAGTGAAATATATATATATATATATATAGGTGCGTACAAAAAGAAAAGAAAAGATCCCTTAAAAAGTACAAAAATAACAAAATAAAGATGAAAACTCTTTTAAATAAAATGTATCTACCATACACCAACGGGTTTCGTTTGCTTGAGGCACCACAGTTGCACTCTCGCTTCCGACTTGGTTAACAAGTCCAGACTTCAGGTTTGGCTTGGTTTAAATAGGCCAAACCCCGCCCCTTTTTGGGCCACACCAATTTCAGTAACATCTTACATTCACTACACACCAATACTGCATCTATTGGATTATCCATAATAATCCATACTAATTAATTCCCTATAAATATATACACATACATACACATACACACATAATAACACATAATTTCTTCATTTAAATACATACATGAACACCTATCCACACTATACAATGGTTTCGTCAGCTTCCGGTTTTGATGCGCCGACGTGGCACGGCCATGCCGTCATAAACGACCACCGCTCGCTCGTTCGGTTTGGATTCCCGGCCGGAAGACTGACTACGCCCACACAGACAAACAACACGAACGAAACGACACAACAGTGCAATGTAAGTGTATGAAATGACTGGGGAATGAATATGGAAAGGAGATTGGAGAAATGGGATGAATGTGATAGCGGCAATGATGAGAAGGAACAAGATGTACTGTAGATGAATGGAGTATTTAAGGGTGTATATATGTGAGCGTGCCAGTGCTGCTTCCCCAGCGGTAGCAGCTAAGGTGACTTTATCACACGGGTGCTGTAACGAACACTGGTCATAGGATTAAGTAATGCCAACGTTGTTCAGTGTTTTTTGTGGGAGATTTATTCAGCGCTCTCCTGGCTGAGGTTTGAACGCGTGTGGTGTGTGTCTCCCTCGCCATCGCAGTGATATAAAGAGACTAGACATGCTCATTTTATTTTATGTAGAAAAATTTAAACCATGCAGTATATAGTTCGTTTCTTTTAAAATGAAGTACAGTGTGCACTGTGCACTTTATTATGCTGTTTGCTACTGTGTGCAATAGTGTAATTATTTAATTTATGCTTAAATATTTATTTTCAGCACTGAACTTTTTTTGTTCTACTTTATGTTTTTAATATTTGTTAAATTGTTTATCTACTTCTTCTTGTTCTACCTCACATGTTTTTACTATTTGTTAAATATTAATTTTTGAAGTTAATTAAATGTTACTTTTATTAAATTGAGACCTGTAACATTTGTTAACATCATGTTATTTTTAAGATGTAAATTGAGGGAGCAAAATGTATCGGCTCCAAATATCGGCTCAAGAAAATCGGCAGCCCGTATCGGTCATCGGCTAAGGCTGATGGGGAAAAAATCGGTATCGGTATCGGCACTAAAAAATCCATATCGGTCGATCCCTAATGCTAACGATATCTCACGACAATTCATACGAGTGAGTAGAAGGAGGTTTATTCAAGTGACCAGGGCTGTTGCCGCTCTCTCTTATTGCTGTCTTTGCTGATTTTTAAATTAGCTGATGATCAATAAAATGCAGTGCATAACTGTTGCTTTCGGTGACGTGCACTTCATTAAATCTGCATATAGCGCGGGAGTTGAAGATCTGATTTATATCCATTTTGCAAAAACACATTTCTGGGACCAGGTGTAAATGGAATCGTTTTGATAAATCAGATAGCTATCCGATCTGAGAAAACGCATGAAGTGGCCAGGTGTAAACAGCCCCCATGTGATCATAATATGAGTCACAGTAATCTAAAAGTGTAATCCCACAGTGCACTCTCTGTGTGATGTGTTATGGCCACAATGTGGGATTACCCCAGCTAGAAATGTTATTGGAATAGAACTCCAACATCGCTCAGACATCACATTCTGGTTGGAAATTAAAATTGGCTTGACGTCTAAACATTGGATTGATGGCATTAAACAACTCCACAAGCAGCATGATTACCAGCTTCACTTACAGTAGGTGGACAACCAGAATGTCGTTTACCGCCGCGGCAAGTGCCGCGGTAAATCTACCGCGGCAAAAATAAACCAGCCATATTTCAAAGTCTGTGGCGAAATGACCACCAGGTGGCGCAAAGGGACATTTAGCGAAAGCAAAACGTAATTATGTAAAAGTAGCCTACATTTTAAATAGAATATAGCTTTAACTAGAATAGAAACTTTTAGGCTATAGGAGAACAGTTTATTAATCAAAAGTTAAAATAGGCCTATCTCGCAGTCAGCGAAAATAAAGTGGTGCTTTCAATGACGCTATTGAGGAATGCGAAGACTGAAGAGCGCTTCTCTCGCGTGCGCACACTGACTGCTGAACAAACGAACTTCTGGGCTTTCGTCAGTGAGAAAAGTCGTGGTCGAGTGGTAGAACATTGGTACAATTATTTTGATGACACTGTTTCGAATCCCGCATAAACATGTATTAAAATTACCTTGCGTTTCTATTTTACATTAAGGAACAAATCTCTTCCAACAGATTGACTTAATTTACATCTTCAAAAGCAGTTATGATAAAAAAAATTCCATGTAGATAAAAAAAAAACAAAAAAACAACATAACCAAGCTAAGCAAGTTGCGATTTGCCGGTGGGGTATTTCCCCCTCCACAGTAATCAATGCTACAATTCGCCTAAATAGACAATATCAGATATGTGTATATATATTTTTAAATATGCAACACGCACGTTTAAATAACAAATAGCCTAATAAAATCTGAACCAGCGCTTCTGCGCCTGTATTGACAGATAACATGCAGCGCGCGTTTCAGTTTCAGTGGCCTTAATAGCCTATTGTTCGACAAACGCGGCGGTGGTGACTTGAAGTTATTTATCATTCATTAGACCGAACACATGGCTGAGTGGTAGAGCATAGGCCTACGGTTTTACCATTACAAACACATGGGTTCGAAGCTTGCTCAAACTAGGGGTTTCATCAACTAGTCGACTAGTCAACTGTCACAACCACTAGTTGGCGCTGTTGGCCTTAGTCGACTAGTCGGAAACAAAATGATGACATATATATAGATATATTTTTTGTTAACTATCCCTTTAAATACAAGCGGCAGTACTATATACTATAAGCACTATAAGGCGCACCTTCAATGACCTATTTTAGAACATTTTTCAAACGTTTGACTGGGTTTGCATTATGCATCCACTAGATGTGCTAAAGGGAATGCAGCGAGTGCGCGGCGTCAGAGGTGAGGCGTTTATTTAGTAAGCGTGAGCGCGCTGGGGCGGGCACGTAACTTACATTCGCAGCCTGCTGACAGCAGTGTCTGTTCGTGTGTGTGTTAGAGAGAGCGCTCGTGAGCGGGAGATATTTTATACGAGGTTGAACTGGCCGTGTGACAAAGCGGGCAGAAGATGGACACGAGCGCGAGCAATTGATATAATGCGCTCCGGATTATAAAGCTTGAGAAAAGGTCGGATTGAGAAAATTAAAGGCTTTTAAGTGCGCTTTATAGTGCGGAAAATACGAGTACTCTCGCTTTTAGACCAGCACGCGACGTGTTTAATATAGACGCATATTAGCCTACACCAGATTTTCTCTCAAATGTTTGCTTTCACTTTCTATATGGGGAGGCTGCACTTTAGACATAGCCAATTCTGTTTATGTAAATATTGTGTGTATTTAACAATATTAGCATAATAAGACTTGAAAGATAACTTAGTCCAGCGCTGTTTGACAGGCTTCTAATGCCTGTGAGCGTCGCGGATATGCCGCGCGCTCAGGAAAGCGCACGTTAGAACAGCGCGTGAATTAAATGTTTAACCGGCAAGGCTTATGCAAACAATGAACTTTTGTGAATTGCAGTGTCCCGTACCTATTCCTTAACGTGTGATGTGTAGGCTACGTCGCGTTGTACAGTTGAGAGGCGCCAGAACTGATAGAATGCACTGTAACACGATACTACGACCATATTTCTTCAAAAGCAGATCGTGGAGACATTTACTATTCGTGATGTCGCACACCCCTAGAATAAACCATTTAACGACTAGTCGTCGACTGTTATGCAAAACTAGTCGACTAGCAAAAATCAGTAGTTGTGAAACCCCTAGCTCAAACATGGATTACTATAGTTATATTTTATATTTAGGCTATTAATGCAGAAAGATTTGTTCTAAAACTCTGTTACACCATTTAGTTTTTTTGCTTAAATTTATAAAATAAAATGACCATGCATTTCTATTTTAAACTAAGGAACAAATCTCTTCCAACAGATTGACTGAATTTACATCTTCAAAAGCAGTTATGCAAAAAAATAATATAGAAAATAAAACTTAATGGGGTTCCTTGTAGAATTAAAAAAAACACCCCCCCCTTCACAGTAATCAATGTTATAATTAGCCTAGACCATATCAAATATATTTATTTATTTATTTTTAAATATGCAACACGCATGTTTAAACAACAAATAATAAAATCTGAACCAGCGCTTCTGCTCCTGTATTTGAGAGATGTCAGTTTCAGTGGCCTTAATACATTGATTCACGGCTTTTTAAAATGTCACGAATTGTTTTGAGGTGGTTTTGAACGAAATATTGAAATATTGAAGTTTATAATTGAGTATTTTTTTTGACACACCACGCCCAGTGTAGGCCTATTCTAAAATCAGGTTTTATTCTGGCATTAATTGTGTTCGACAAACGCGGCGGTGTTCACTTGAATTTATTTTTCTCATAACAGCTAAAATAAAATCATCTTTTAAACTGTAAAAGGTGTACGTTTTCGTGTAAAGTAGGCTTACACTCACAATAGGAGCGGAGCGGCGTGACGCTTAAATATAAGTAAAAAAAAACAAAAAAAAACATAGGCTACGTTTCACATTTATGTTTAATAATATTATGTTACTTATTTTTATTATTTCGTCTATGTTGAGGCTATATAAAAAGTGAACCGCATTAGATGAGTAAGATAGGATCAAAAGCTACCCAATATATCGGAAAATATTTGAGTGGGTCAGACATGATTTTGACCACCAATTAAGTTTTGTTTTGTAGAAAGCTTGTAAATTTCGTTTCGGATAAATTCTATCTTCATTGTAATAAATGTTTCATCAACAAATTGACTGGATTAACACATTAGAAGTAAATATCGGACAATATAATCAGGACACAGAGGCGCGATATGAACTAGAAAGCTTTAAATGTCTACTTTTAAACAAAACATTTAAAAACGAAAATAAATTGGCAACTCTCTGCGTAAGTAGGCTAATTCGAATGCGTTTAGGCCTATGCGCGTTCACTGTGAAGGCGAGTCAGCATCATCAACTTTATCTTTTCTGCTGACAGACAGATAACACTAGTTTAGTTTAGAGCAGCATGTTTGCAACAATAACACAATCAAACAGAATGTAAGCCCTGTGTGTGTGCATGTGCAGTTGTGTGTGTGCGTCACACGTTAAATGTTAGAATGTAACACAACATTCAAATGCAAATATGCGCCCTCCCCCACTTGAAAGCCCGTGTGTCCACCAAAGTGTTTTTCCACACGCCTGGCGTGTTTTCAATTGTTTTCAATGGGAGCGCCGCGTTTTTTTAAACGCCATGAGCGTAATCAAAGCAGCTCCTGAGATTAAGCTGGCGTTTTTAGTATGTCCTTTTTTTCTTCGAACAATTCACGAACAATATAGGCTACAAATTGAACATGGTTTATTTTTTGTAAAACTTTAAAACTGGCCTTTACTTTTCTTGACGATTCCTCGGTAGCTTTTGTTTGAAGGCATTCAGTTGCTCCAAAAACACTAACGTTAGAAACATAACTGCACTTTATCACAACGGATTAATAAACCGTACCCACGAGTTCCTAATCCGTGCTCTCAGATTTGTAAACAGTGCCCTCAGTTTTTGCAATCTGTACCCACAAATTCATAAACCGTGCCCACGCTTTCGCAATCCGTATGGGTTTGTAATCCGGACTCACGGGTTTGTGGCTCGTCCCCCAGAGTGTGCCGCATGATTCAACTAGGCCTCCTGTTTAGATGCGGGATGCATTGCATTGCTTTTAAAATCCTTTTTTAAAATGGACAATTTCTTGCATTTAAAAAAATAAATACATTTAGGATACTTTTATCTTTAAAGTAAATTTTTAGAGGAAAAAGCTCAGTACTATAATAAGCGAAAATAATAATAATAATAATAATAATAATAATAACACAGTTCAAAAACTGTAAAAGGTTTGGTTATAAGTTATAAATTATTTTATGTTAAATATATTACTGTCGTGAACTCATTCATAGTAGTAATGCAAATAAAAATGCATTTAGGCTACAGGCCTATTTAGAAGACGCTTTTATCCACAAAAAAGAACAAAGCAATTCGTCAAATGTCAGGCTTAGACAATAATAATAGGCTACGATTCTAACGAAACAAACACAGGTTTTAACGTATATCCAACTGTTTGTGTGCATGCACTGCCGCGGCCGCAAACACTTGCATGTTCCTCAACAGTGGAACAATTTAAAATAATCTAGCATTTCTGGTCATACGGAAAAAAAATACATAATACATTATTTGCAACTACTTTTATTTGTGTAAACTCACAATAACAAGAAAACGTCTATCGTTATTTTTCAGACACAAGCCTATAAATCACCTATAAATCATCTCTCACATGCTCTTCTCATTTAGCACTGCGGGCAAAATATAGTTTTTAGAAAGCAAAATCTATTTTTTTTTATATTAATTTGCGAATATTTTAAATGTTTAATAAAGGCAAAAAGTCAGCCTATATGCGTCAAAATCTTGTGTTTAGGCCTATTTGTGATAATCTCAGCCCTGTTTTATTATTGTATAACCAGTAGGCCTATTATGATTTGACGAATTGCTTTGTTTCTTTTTTTTTATAAAAGCGTCTTATATCTAAATATGTAGCCTAAATGTAATAATAATAGCATATTATTATTAGGCCTATTATTTGCGTTTATAACTTTAAATTAGTTTACTTAAGACAGGAGAATATGTATTTTTATAGACCTATAACTTTGTGTTTGTCTTAGGCTATATTTATTTATTTATTTTTTTGTAAGTGAAGTCCTTTTAAAAACAATGCATCCCGCATCTAAACAGGAGGCCTGGTTGAATCATGCGGCACATTCTCGGGGACGAGCCACAAATCCACGAGTCCGGATTACACACCCGTAAGTAGCCTACGGATTGCGAAAGCGTGGGCACGGTTTATGAATTTGTGGGTACATATTTCTAAAACTGAGGGCACGGTTTACAAATCTGAGAGCAGGGATTAGGAACTCGTGGCTACGGTTTATTAATCCGTGGGCACGAATTGTTAAACCGAGGGAACAGTTTAAGAATCCGTGAGTAGCCTACAGTTTATAAATTAAGGGAACGGATTGCAAAAGCTACCTATTTAAGCTTCAAGAACGGTAGGATAAACATAAAAGCTGTCGGCCAAGAGCATGTAACAAGGTTCGATCTTGCGTCGTTTGGAGGTATATGAGGTTGAGGATGATGCGTTAACCACACAGCTATCGCTGGACTTCTAATGCGCTGTCGTCTTATACAATTGTAAAGCCTCATTGATGTAGCCTAATATGTTTTGACTGCAATGTTTTAAGGTTTCATTATTTTTTCAATTTAATTTCATTATTGTGATTAATTAATTAATTTAACTACGTTTCACTTGAATTAATCTGTTACCATCTTTCAATCGCTCTGAAAGAGCCGCGGCGCAGTTGAAGATTACACAAAAAACGGACACTTTTCAAAGTCTGTGATTGTTGCGCCTCTTAGCGGCCAAAGGCAGCAACTACACCTCAACTTTTACCGCCGCGGCAAACCGGCGGCGGTAAAAAACACATTCTGGTTGTCTACCTACTGTATTACAAACCAGATGTACTTCTATGAGCGCAAGAAACTGCGCTATTCCAACTTAGCAGCTGAGGCAGAAGAAAGAGGCTGGAAGATAAGGGTGCGTCTGGTGGAGGTGGGGTGTAGGGGCTTTGTAGCCAGCACAACAGCAAAGCTTCTTAGGGAAATTGGAGTTAGGGGGCAGGGTTACAGACAAGCCATTAAAGAACTGGCTAACATCGCAGAGAGGACGAGCCATTGGCTGTGGCTGAAGAGGAGTGACACCACCTGGGCTGCTAAGGCAAGCAGCTAACCGCGGGACACACACCCAGGCTTGATCAACCTGTGGTGGGCCTGCCTCAGCAGAGGGTGTATTGTGATAATTGGCCGAAACACCCTGTGATGCTGCGGTACACAACTGACGATGTGTCCCGCTGGTAAAGCCCTAT
Source organism: Pimephales promelas (assembly GCF_016745375.1). Next base: position 655,043 of record NW_024121765.1, on the reverse strand, counting down.
AGCAGCCATCCTTCAAGAACTTCCGAATTAGAAGTGGTGCAACATTAGGGATTGCAACATCTAGTCCTTTATCAATCCTTGTCATATGTGTACTTAAGTCCTTAATGAGATTAATTGGGGATTATCACGCTTCCGGGTTTCATGGGTGGGATTTGTTAACTTTGTGCATGTCCACTTCCGACGCAGTTCAACAATGGCTGAGACGAAGGCTATATATGTCACCGCTCTGTTCCACTTTGGAAATCTAACCAACAACGCCAACCCTACTTAACTTTTCATGGATTCCTGACTGAATTGAGTATAAGGAAGAAGTGGATTAAAACTTTAAAACAAAACAAGGTAGCACGTTTGTTTGCAGCCGGCACTTTAGTGAATCAGACTAATTTACCAGGGATGACATATAAATAAACTTAGTGTAGTCCGTCATCAGTTCGCCAGTGAGATCGGTAATTCAACGGAACTGGCAGTGCACAAAGATCACTGAATCCAGAAGTACTATGTATCAGCGTGATAATCCCCTATAGCGGTTTAGATGTTGATGATTTATTGAAATGAATAGTTAAGTTTGATGTCACCATTATGGGGATCATTGTTTCCTTTAGTTTGACTCTTGATGTTTAATTGTTAGTTATTCTCTAGATGCTGTAGCTGTTTGTTATAGTAAGAACAGTAAGAGAAAATGTGATCAGATTATGTCAGCTTCTTGATGATGATGATGATGATAATTATATAATCATCAGGTAGTGCTCTGATCAGCTCATCTCTTCTTCTCACATGGTGAGATCAAATTGTTTTCTGGGTAATCTCATTTAGAAATTAATTTAGTAATTCATTATCATATAGGGAAACAAAAATAATCTCTGTGCTAAATTCATAAAACCAAAATCAATAATATTGATTACTATTGTAAACAATTAGTACTGTCAATAATACTGATATTTTTACTCTCTTACTGACATTGTTAATACTGACATTAGCTCTTGCAGACCTATTAATGATAGACCTTTATTCTAAAGTCGTACTGACACTTTAGCAGTTTTGCCATTAAAACTTTTGGTAAATATAAAATAGTCAAACAGGATAATAGACATGTTCAACATCAATTTATATTTGATATCTTGCACTAGGTGCACCTTTAAAGCAACACCATGGAACTTTTCCTCTTTGGTCACCCTACTGGTTGGAAGTGGAATTGTCCATTACTGCTGTGCTAAATAATTTAGCCTACCATCACACACACGCTCGCATTTTATCCAGCACTAGCTTTGGAATGAACGGTGTCCACACACAACCCGAACTACTACCCGAACCCCGAAGTTACGTAGTGCCATTAAAAGTGATACAGACCCCGTCAGACTATGGCAGAAGTGTCTTTCACACTGTTACGACTTTATGAACCACTGATAAGATTTTGGAAACATTATTTTAAGGTAAAAAATGTTACATAGTGTTGCTTTAAAATCTGACTATATACATTTGTCTATGAAAACATTTGTGACAGTATTTGTTACAGTTAAATACTTACTGTTAAATTTCTGAGAACTATTTTTTTACCTTTTTGGTTATATTTTCCAGATTTTTGGTGAAAAGAACTGACTGAACACACAGATCTGCTGAGTCCTTGATCCACTGATGAGCTCTGTTGTGTCTCTTTAAATTCACTACAAGTGATTATTTCATCCACTTTTTGAAGTAATTGAGAGTTTTGTGTATTTTGAAATGGAAGACGACATCCTCCACATTCTGTAGTTATTTCTTGAATAAATTCATTTTCTTTATGCATCTCATCATCAGTAGTCAGAATCATTGTGCGCTTCATCGCATGTTCACCAAAGCAGTTCAACACTGAAGATAGTCTTTCTCTATCTTTCTTACTGAAATCATCATGCTGCAGCACCAGTATGATCACATGAGGTTCAGGAGGACACACTGCTGACACTTGCTCTGCTATTAGTGAGAGATTTGATTTAAGCAGATGAGTTGTGCTGATGACTGTTATGTTTCTCCTTATCACTGTTCGACTGAACTCCTCTACATCAGGTTGTGGTGTTTTTTTCCCAAACACTTGTTTATCTAAGATGAAGTTTCCCACTCTGTTGTTTTCTGATGCGCTCTGCCCTATCAGAACAATCCTCAGATCACTCACTGAAACACACAACACAATGTTGTCAAATGACAGTTGTACAATCCATTTATCCTGCTTACTATGCAAGCTATCCATTAATATAAACACTCTTTACTATTCATATTTTTTGTTTATTTGTTTTGTTTTACTTACTGTTGGGACGATCAAAACCTGGACTTCGGTTTCCTACAAATAAAATAAATCAAAAGCTGTTAAGTATCTGCACTATTATTCTTTTTGACTAAACTAAGTCAATGCAAAGCCAAAACACACATTAGAAAATATCATTGTGTCTCTAATTGCCCAGCTAACAGAATTTTGTTATAAGAACGTTCTCTAAATATTCAGTGTTGGTTCTGGGAACGTGAAAAATGTCCAGTTATCTTGACGTTAGAGGAACGTATTTTAAAAGGTACAATGTTCCTCAAACGTTCATTAAACATAATTTTCGATTAAAAATTTAACATGAAAGTATTTTTTGATTTCTAACATTCCAAGAACATAAAAATGTCCAGTTTCCTGAATGTTACTACACGGCAAAAACTGTTAAAGACTCACGAGTGTTAAAGTGTTAAAATTTGAGTGTTAAACACTGAAGAGTGTTAAAGTTAATATGCTAATTAAGTTATTGATTGAGAGATGATTGAGCATTATTGAAGACACCTGATAATAACAAGCAGAATCACTGAAGAAGAAAACTCAAATTCTAGTCACCATTATGGAGATCAGTGTTTGGTTTAGTTGGTCAGTTGACCTTTAGATGTTTAACTTTAGATTTTGTTTGGCTGTGGTGCATGAGTTATGAAAGCCAGATGAACAAAGGGAAAAAGTGATCTGATGGTGTTGGTCATGTTCTAACATAATCATTATTTCACAATCATATGACCTGATACAATGAACTCAAGTAGTCCTAATCTCTGATTAGACTGTATATTTGTATATTGGCCAAATGCTGACAATCTCAAGCCATTTTCCAATAAACAGTAAAAATTGTTGCCAGTATTTTTAGGGCCCGAGCACTACCTGTGTGAGGCCCTATTGAAACTGTTGGGATTATTTTTAGGGCCCGAGCACTAACGGTGCGAGGACCCTATTGAAACTGTTTGGATTTTTTTTTTCTTTTTTTTTTTTTTTTAGGGCCCGAGCCCTAACGGTGTGAAGACCCTATTGAAACTGTTAGGATTATTAGGGCCCCAGCCCTGAAAGGGAGAAGGCACTATTGTTTTCCTTGGGATTATATTTAGGGCCCGAGCCCTGATAGGGCGAAGGCCCTATTGTTTTCCTTAGGATTATTTATTAGGGCCCAAGCCCTGAAAGGTTGAAGGCCCTATTGTTTTCCTTATGATTATTTATTATTAGGGCACAAGCCCTGAAAGTGCGAAGGCCCTATTGTTTTCCTTCCGATTATTTTTTTATTTTTTTTAGGGCCCAAGCCCTGAAAGGGCGAAGACCCTATTGTTTCCCTTAGGATTATTAGGGCCCAAGCCCTGAAAGGGCGAAGGCCCTATTGTTTTCCTTAGGATTATTAGGGCCCGAGCACTAACAGTGCGAGGACCCTCTTGAAACTGTTAGGGTTATTTTTAGGGCCCGAGCACTAACAGTGCGAGGACCCTCTTGAAACTGTTAGGGTTATTTTTAGGGCCCGAGCACTAACAGTGCGAGGACTAGAGGCCTGCATTTCAGCCCGAGCCCGACGGGCCCCGACTTATTTACACTCCTCGGGCCGGGCTTCGGGCCAATTTTAACGTCATAGTTCACACGCGGGCCGGGCCTCGGGCCTGTTTTAGGCTTATCTTTTTTATAGCCTATTTTAGATATTACTTAAAATAAAATATGAGAAGATGACTATTGAAAAGCAAACATAGAAAGACGTTTTATAACCTATCATACTGACATATATGACTGACAGTCTGCTCACGGCACGCACACGCGCACACAGGTTTCCCGGCAACGCGATCCGCGCGACCGGCTCGTTCTCTGTGTTTAGTGTCCCCCCAGCAGCAGGAGTAGTGAGCGTGACTTCAGCGCAGCTGGAAAAAGTACGACTGGATTAAAACTTTCCACGGTGGATGGTGCTTTTTCTGCACGATGCTCTGTAAGAGACTGTTTAGGAGGTTATCTTGTTGTTTTTTGTTTGGTTGGACTTTAGTTTCATGAGTCTGTTGGAAACTTTTGGAAATACGAATGGCCATGTTCTGTAGTGAAGACTTTATTTTTGAGGTAAGATAACCTGCATGTTTGTTTTTAATGTAATTTATTTGATTTGTTTAGATTGCATTATCTGTATTGTATTGTATTGTATTGTAAATTGTATTGTACGAGCGCTGTTGCGAGCAGCAGAGCAGTTTGCCTCAGCTTTTCAAAAATGACAATAAACGTTAACAAACGTTTAAACTAACGTTTACTGTCTGTGTTAATGTGTTTAAGTTGTTTTATATCTATGGATTTTATTGTAGCCAAGTAAAGTGTTGATTTGAGAGGCTATAAATGGATCAAACATGTTTAACTGGCTGTCGGGTGCTTGGTCGTCATAAAAAAATAAATAAAAAGAAACGTTTGTCTTAATTAACTTTATAAAGAAATGAAAATAATATAAACGGTAACTACTTTGCCATTGAGGACAAAACATATCTGTTTAAATGACTCCTGCAAAAGGGCAGGCTGTGTAAGGTGTTTATTTTATTTATTTATTTTTTTTTTAAATAACGGGCTCGGGTCGGACTCGGGCTGATCATTCTGATGAGCTGTCGGACACGGGCCGGGCTAGGGCCTGGACGTCTCGGGCCAGGGCTGGGCTAGGGCCTAGATTTGAGGCCCGTGCAGGGCTCTAGCGAGGACCCTCTTGAAACTGTTAGGGTTATTAGGCCCGAGCACTAACAGTGTGAGGACCCTATTGAAACTGTTAGGGTTATTTGGGCCCGAGCACTAACAGTGCGAGGACCCTATTGAAACTGTTAGGGTTATTTATTTTTAGGGCCCGAGCACTAACAGTGCGAGGACCCTATTGAAACTGTTAGGGTTATTTTTAGGGCCCGAGCACTAACAGTGCGAGGACCCTATTGAAACTGTTAGGGTTATTTTTAGGGCCCGAGCAGTAACAGTGCGAGGACCCTCTTGAAACTGTTAGGGTTATTTGGGCCCGAGCACTAACAGTGCGAGGACCCTATTGAAACTGTTAGGGTTATTTATTTTTAGGGCCCGAGCACTAACAGTGCGAGGACCCTCTTGAAACTGTTAGGGTTATTTTTTTTCTTTTTTAGGGCCCGAGCACTAACAGTGTGAGGACCCTCTTGAAACTGTTAGGGTTATTAGGGCCCGAGGACTAACAGTGCGAGGACCCTATTGAAACTGTTAGGATTATTATTTTTAGGGCCCGAGCACTAACAGTGCGAGGACCCTATTGAAACTGTTAGGGTTATTTTTTTTTTTTTTCTTTTTTCTGCAAAGTAAGCGCCATTTTCGGGGCCTCAACATGCTCAAAAACTCACCAAATTTGGCACGCATGTCAGGACTGGTGAAAAATTTCGTATTTTGTGGGTTTCGAGGATGGGCGTGGCAAAATGGCTCCCTAGCGCCACCTAGAAAAATGGAAAAAATTAGCCCCTCGTCCACGTTTAACCTACAAACACGAAATTTGGTGGGGACGTGTACCATATCAAGACGCACAAAAAAGCCTCAAGAACCCATACCCTAAACTCAACAGGAAGTCGGCCATTTTGAATTTGGCGCCCATTTTGGGACGATTTACACACTCAGTACTTTAACGAACTCCTCCTAGGGATTTAGTCGTATCGACTTCAAATTTCTGCTGTGCCTTCTGAAGGCATTGACGATGTAAAGTTGTGCTATCTGCGCGTTTTCGTTGATGGGCGTGTCCGTGGCGTCGATGATTCGCCATGAAACAGGAAGTTGTAGTAACTTGGCTGTAAATGCCCAGATCTGCACCAAATTGTACACATTTGACAAGAGTCCCGCCCTGAACAAATCTACATGCCGACATTCACCCACAGTCATAGCGCCACCTGCTGGCAACAGGAAGTGACCTTTAACGAAGCAGCCCCCGCCACTTGTTTGACCGGCATGTACGAAATTTCTGTGGTACATCTACCATGACGAGACGCACAAAAAAGCCTCAAGAACCCATACCCTAAACTCGACAGGAGGTCCGCCATTTTGAATTTGGCGGCCATTTTTGGACGATTTACAGACTCCGTACTTTAACTAACTCCTCCAAGGGATTTAGTCGGATCGACTTCAAATTTCTGCTGTGCCTTCTAAAGGCATTGACGATGTAAAGTTGTGCTATCTGCGCGTTTTCGTCGATGAGCGTGTCCGTGGCGTCGAAGATTCGCCATGAAACAGGAAGTTGTAGTAACTTGGCTGTAAATGCCCAGATCTGCACAAAATTTTACACATTTGACAAGAGTCCCGCCCTGAACAAATCTACAATGCCGACATTCACCCACAGTCATAGCGCCACCTGCTGGTAACAGGAAGTGTCCTTTAACGAAGCAGCCCCCGCCGCTTGTTTGACCGACATGTACGAAATTTCTGTGGTACTTCTACCATGACCAGACGCACAAAAAAGCCTCAAGAACCCATACCCTAAACTCGACAGGAAGTCCGCCATTTTGAATTTGGCGACCGATTTGGGACGATTTACACACTCCGTACTTTAACAAACTCCTCCTAGGGATTTAGTGGGATCAACTTCAAATTTCTGCTGTACTTTCTAAAGGCATTGACGATGTAAAGTTGTGCTATCTGCGCGTTTTCGTCGATGGGCGTGTCCGTGGCGTCGATGATTCGCCATGAAACAGGAAGTTGTAGTAACTTGGCTGTAAATGCTCAGATCTGCACGAAATTTTACACATTTGACAAGAGTCCCGCCCTGAACAAATCTACATGCCGACATTCACCCACAGTCATATCGCCACCTAGTGGCAAGAGGAAGTGACTTTTAACGAAGCAGCCCCCGTCGCATGTTTGACCGACATGTACGAAATTTCTGTGGTGCATCTACCATGACTAGACGCACAAAAAAGCCTCAAGAACCCATACCCTAAACTCGACAGGAAGTCCGCCATTTTGAATTTGGCCACCCATTTGGGAAGATTTACACACTCCGTACTTTAACAAACTCCTCCTAGGGATTTAGTCGGATCAACTTCAAATTTCTGCTGTACCTTCTAAAGGCATTGACGATGTAAAGTTGTGCTATCTGCGCGTTTTCGTCGATGGGTGTGTCCGTGGCGTCGATGATTCGCCATGAAACAGGAAGTTGTAGTAACTTGGCTGTAAATGCCCAGATCCGCACGAAATTTAACACGTTTGACAAGAGTCCCGCCCTGAACAAATCTACATGCCGACATTCACCCACAGTCATAGCGCCACCTAGTGGCAACAGGAAGTGACCTTTAACGAAGCAGCGTAGCAAATGCACATCCGCACTGGCTGAGCTGCAGAAAATGCAACACGGCTGCCTCAGACCCCGACGTGCTACAGGTGCGAGGGCCCGCCCATCGCTGCTTGCAGCTTTAATTTTTTTTTTTTTTTTTTTTTTTTTTTCTGCAAAGTAAGTGCCATTTTCGGGGCCGCAACATGCTCAAAAACTCACCAAATTAGGCACGCATGTCAGGACTGGTGAAAAATTTCGTATTTTGTGGGTTTCGCGGATGGGCGGGGCAAAATGGCACGCTAGCGCCACCTAGAAAATTGGAAAAAATTAGCCCCTCGTCCACGTTCAACCTACATGCACGAAATTTGGTGGGGACGTGTATCATATTAAGACGCACAAAAAAGCCTCAAGAACCCATACCCTAAACTCGACAGGAGGTCCGCCATTTTAAATTTGGCAGCCATTTTTGGACGATTTACAGACTCCGTACTTTAATGAACTCCTCCTAGGGATTTAGTCGGATCGACTTAAAATTTCTGCTGTGCCTTCTAAAGGCATTGACGATGTAAAGTTGTGCTATCTGCGCGTTTTCGTCGATGGGCGTGTCCGTGGCGTCGAAGATTCGCCACGAAACAGGAAGTTGTAGTAACTTGGCTGTAAATGCCCAGATCTGCACGAAATTTTACACATTTGACAAGAGTCCCGCCCTGAACAAATCTACATGCCGACATTCACCCACAGTCATAGCGCCACCTGCTGGCAACAGGAAGTGACCTTTAACGAAGCAGCCCCCGCCGCTTGTTTGACCGACATGTACGAAATTTCTGTGGTACATCTACCATGACCAGACGCACAAAAAAGCCTCAAGAACCCATACCCTAAACTCGACAGGAAGTCCGCCATTTTGAATTCGGCGACCGATTTGGGACGATTTACACACTCCGTACTTTAACGAACTCCTCCTAGGGATTTAGTCAGATCAACTTAAAATTTCTGCTGTACCTTCTAAAGGCATTGACGATGTAAAGTTGTGCTATCTGCGCGTTTTCGTCGATGGGCGTGTCCGTGGCGTCGATGATTCGCCATGAAAGAGGAAGTTGTAGTAACTTGGCTGTAAATGCCCAGATCTGCACGAAATTTTACACATTTGACAAGAGTCCCGCCCTGAACAAATCTACATGCCGACATTCACCCACAGTCATAGCGCCACCTGCTGGCAACAGGAAGTGACCTTTAACAAAGCAGCCCCCGCCGCTTGTTTGACCGACATGTACGAAATTTCTGTGGTACATCTACCATGACCAGACGCACAAAAAAGCCTCAAGAACCCATACCCTAAACTCGACAGGAAGTCCGCCATTTTTGAATTCGGCGACCGATTTGGACGATTTACACACTTCCGTACTTTAACGAACTCCTCCTAGGGATTTAGTCAGATCAACTTAAAATTTCTGCTGTACCTTCTAAAGGCATTGACGATGTAAAGTTGTGCTATCTGCGCGTTTTCGTCGATGGGCGTGTCCGTGGCGTCGATGATTCGCCATGAAACAGGAAGTTGTAGTAACTTGGCTGTAAATGCTCAGATCTGCACGAAATTTTACACATTTGACAAGAGTCCCGCCCTGAACAAATCTACATGCCGATATTCACCCACAGTCATAGCGCCATCTGCTGGCAACAGGAAGTGACATTTAATGAAGCAGCCCCCGCCGCTTGTTTGACCGACATGTACGAAATTTCTGTGGTGCATCTACCATGACTAGACGCACAAAAAAGCCTCAAGAACCCATACCCTAAACTCGACAGGAAGTCCGCCATTTTGAATTTGGCCACCCATTTGGAAGATTTACACACTCCGTACTTTAACAAACTCCTCCTAGGGATTTAGTCGGATCAACTTCAAATTTCTGCTGTACCTTCTAAAGGCATTGACGATGTAAAGTTGTGCTATCTGCGCGTTTTCGTCGATGGGTGTGTCCGTGGCGTCGATGATTCGCCATGAAACAGGAAGTTGTAGTAACTTGGCTGTAAATGCTCAGATCTGCACGAAATTTAACACGTTTGACAAGAGTCCCGCCCTGAACAAATCTACATGCCGACATTCACCCACAGTCATAGCGCCACCTAGTGGCAACAGGAAGTGACCTTTAACGAAGCAGCGTAGCAAATGCACATCCGCACTGGCTGAGCTGCAGAAAATGCAACACGGCTGCCTCAGACCCCGACGTGCTACAGGTGCGAGGGCCCGCCCATCGCTGCTTGCAGCTTTAATTTTTTATTTATTTATTTTTTTTTTTTTTTCTTTTTTCTGCAAAGTAAGCGCCATTTTCGGGGCCGCAACATGCTCAAAAACTCACCAAATTTGGCACGCATGTCAGGACTGGTGAAAAATTTCGTATTTTGTGGGTTTCGCAGATGGGCGGGGCAAAATGGCACGCTAGCGCCACCTAGAAAATTGGAAAAAATTAGCCCCTCGTCCACGTTCAACCTACATGCACGAAATTTGGTGGGGACGTGTATCATATCAAGACGCACAAAAAAGCCTCAAGAACCCATACCATAAACTCGACAGGAGGTCCGCCATTTTTGAATTTGGCGGCCATTTTTGGACGATTTACAGACTCCGTACTTTAACGAACTCCTCCTAGGGATTTAGTCGGATCGACTTAAAATTTCTGCTGTGCCTTCTAAAGGCATTGACGATGTAAAGTTGTGCTATCTGCGCGTTTTCGTCGATGGGCGTGTCCTTGGCGTCGAAGATTCGCCAAGAAACAGGAAGTTGTAGTAACTTGGCTGTAAATGCCCAGATCTGCACCAAATTGTACACATTTGACAAGAGTCCCGCCCTTAACAAATCTACATGCCGACATTCACCCACAGTCATAGCGCCACCTAGTGGCAACAGGAAGTGACCTTTAACGAAGCAGCGTAGCAAATGCACATCCGCACTGGCTGAGCTGCAGAAAATGCAACACGGCTGCCTCAGACCCCGACGTGCTACAGGTGCGAGGGCCCGCCCATCGCTGCTTGCAGCTTTAATTTTTCTTTTTTCTGCAAAGTAAGCGCCATTTTCGGGGCCGCAACATGCTCAAAAACTCACCAAATTTGGCACGCATGTCAGGACTGGTGAAAAATTTCGTATTTTGTGGGTTTCGAGGATGGGCGTGGCAAAATGGCTCCCTAGCGCCACCTAGAAAAATGGAAAAAATTAGCCCCTCGTCCACGTTTAACCTACAAACACGAAATTTGGTGGGGACGTGTATCATATCAAGACGCACAAAAAAGCCTCAAGAACCCATACCCTAAACTCAACAGGAAGTCGGCCATTTTGAATTTGGCGCCCATTTTGGGACGATTTACACACTCAGTACTTTAACGAACTCCTCCTAGGGATTTAGTCGTATCGACTTCAAATTTCTGCTGTGCCTTCTGAAGGCATTGACGATGTAAAGTTGTGCTATCTGCGCGTTTTCGTTGATGGGCGTGTCCGTGGCGTCGATGATTCGCCATGAAACAGGAAGTTGTAGTAACTTGGCTGTAAATGCCCAGATCTACACGAAATTTTACACATTTGACAAGAGTCCCGTCCTGAACAAATCTACATGCCGACATTCACCCACATTCATAGCGCCACCTAGTGGCAAGAGGAAGTGACATTTAACGAAGCAGCCCCCGTCGCATGTTTGACCGACATGTACGAAATTTCTGTGGTACATCTACCATGTCCAGACGCACAGAAAAGTCTCTTGGAGCGATGCCCTAAACTCAACAGGAAGTCAGCCATTTCTAATTTTACCGCCATTTTTGGATGATTTACTCATTACGTACTTTAACTAACTCCTCCTAGGGCTTTAGTCGGATCGCCTTCAAATTTCTGCTGTGCCTTCTAAAGGCATTGACGATGTAAAGTTGTGCTATCTGCGCGTTTTCGTCGATGGGCGTGTCCGTGGCGTCGATGATTCGCCATGAAACAGGAAGTTGTAGTAACTTGGCTGTAAATGCCCAGATCTGCACGAAATTTAACACATTTGACAAGAGTCCCGCCCTGATCAAATCTACATGCCGACATTCACCCACAGTCATAGCGCCACCTGCTGGCAACAGGAAGTGGCCTTTAACGAAGCAGTGTGGCAAATGCACAGCCGCACTGGCTGAGCTGCAGAAAATGAAACGCGGCCGCCTCACACCCCGACGTGCTACAGGTGCGAGGGCCCGCCCATCGCTGCTTGCAGCTTTAATTTTTCTTTTTTCTGCAAAGTAAGTGCCATTTTCGGGGCCGCAACATGCTCAAAAACTCACCAAATTTGGCACGCATGTCAGGACTGGTGAAAAATTTCGTATTTTGTGGGTTTCGCGGATGGGCGGGGCAAAATGGCACGATAGCGCCACCTAGAAAATTGGAAAAAATTAGCCCCTCGTCCACGTTCAACCTACATGCACGAAATTTGGTGGGGACGTGTATCATATCAAGACGCACAAAAAAGCCTCAAGAACCCATACCCTAAACTCGACAGGAGGTCCGCCATTTTGAATTTGGCGGCCATTTTTGGACGATTTACAGACTCCGTACTTTAACGAACTCCTCCTAGGGATTTAGTCGGATCGACTTAAAATTTCTGCTGTGCCTTCTAAAGGCATTGACGATGTAAAGTTGTGCTATCTGCGCGTTTTCGTCGATGGGCGTGTCCGTGGCGTCGAAGATTCGCCATGAAACAGGAAGTTGTAGTAACTTGGCTGTAAATGCCCAGATCTGCACGAAATTTTACACATTTGACAAGAGTCCCGCCCTGAACAAATCTACATGCCGACATTCACCCACAGTCATAGCGCCACCTGCTGGCAACAGGAAGTGACCTTTAACGAAGCAGCCCCCGCCGCTTGTTTGACCGACATGTACGAAATTTCTGTGGTACATCTACCATGACCAGACGCACAAAAAAGCCTCAAGAACCCATACCCTAAACTCGACAGGAAGTCCGCCATTTTGAATTGGCGACCGATTTGGGACGATTTACACACTCCGTACTTTAACGAACTCCTCCTAGGGATTTAGTCGGATCAACTTCAAATTTCTGCTGTACCTTCTAAAGGCATTGACGATGTAAAGTTGTGCTATCTGCGCGTTTTCGTCGATGGGCGTGTCCGTGGCGTCGATGATTCGCCATGAAACAGGAAGTTGTAGTAACTTGGCTGTAAATGCCCAGATCTGCACGAAATTTTACACATTTGACAAGAGTCCCGCCCTGAACAAATCTACATGCCGACATTCACCCACAGTCATAGCGCCACCTAGTGGCAACAGGAAGTGACCTTTAACGAAGCAGCCCCCGCCGCATGTTTGACCGACATGTACGAAATTTCTGTGGTACATCTACCATGTCCAGACGCACAGAAAAGTCTCTTGGAGCGATGCCCTAAACTCAACAGGAAGTCGCCATTTTAATTTTACCGCCATTTTTGGATGATTTACTCATTACGTACTTTAACGAACTCCTCCTAGGGATTTAGTCGGATCGACTTCAAATTTCTGCTGTGCCTTCTAAAGGCATTGACGATGTAAAGTTGTGCTATCTGCGCGTTTTTCGTCGATGGGCGTGTCCGTGGCGTCGATGATTCGCCATGAAACAGGAAGTTGTAGTAACTTGGCTGTAAATGCCCAGATCTGCACGAAATTTAACACATTTGACAAGAGTCCCGCCCTGAACAAATCTACATGCCGACATTCACCCACAGTCATAGCGCCACCTGCTGGCAACAGGAAGTGACCTTTAACGAAGCAGCGTAGCAAATGCACAGCCGCACTGGCTGAGCTGCAGAAAATGCAACGCGGCCGCCTCAGACCCCGACGTGCTACAGGTGCGAGGCCCGCCATCGCTGCGCTAGGCCCGCCTCAGTGCGAGGCTATTCTTTGCACTAACAGTGCTGACCCTTAACTGTTAATTTTTTTTTTTTTTTTTTTTTTTTCTGCAAAGTAAGTGCCATTTTCGGGGCCGCAACATGCTCAAAAACTCACCAAATTTGGCACGCATGTCAGGACTGGTGAAAAATTTCGTATTTTGTGGGTTTCGCGGATGGGCGGGGCAAAATGGCACGCTAGCGCCACCTAGAAAATTGGAAAAAATTAGCCCCTCGTCCACGTTCAACCTACATGCACGAAATTTGGTGGGACGTGTATCATATCAAGACGCACAAAAAAGCCTCAAGAACCCATACCCTAAACTCGACAGGAGGTCCGCCATTTTGAATTTGGCGGCCATTTTTGGACGATTTACAGACTCCGTACTTTAACGAACTCCTCCTAGGGATTTAGTCGGATCGACTTAAAATTTCTGCTGTGCCTTCTAAAGGCATTGACGATGTAAAGTTGTGCTATCTGCGCGTTTTCGTCGATGGGCGTGTCCGTGGCGTCGAAGATTCGCCATGAAACAGGAAGTTGTAGTAACTTGGCTGTAAATGCCCAGATCTGCACGAAATTTTACACATTTGACAAGAGTCCCGCCCTGAACAAATCTACATGCCGACATTCACCCACAGTCATAGCGCCACCTGCTGGCAACAGGAAGTGACCTTTAACGAAGCAGCCCCCGCCGCTTGTTTGACCGACATGTACGAAATTTCTGTGGTACATCTACCATGACCAGACGCACAAAAAAGCCTCAAGAACCCATACCCTAAACTCGACAGGAAGTCCGCCATTTTGAATTTGGCGACCGATTTGGGACGATTTACACACTCCGTACTTTAACGAACTCCTCCTAGGGATTTAGTCGGATCAACTTCAAATTTCTGCTGTACCTTCTAAAGGCATTGACGATGTAAAGTTGTGCTATCTGCGCGTTTTCGTCGATGGGCGTGTCCGTGGCGTCGATGATTCGCCATGAAACAGGAAGTTGTAGTAACTTGGCTGTAAATGCCCAGATCTGCACGAAATTTTACACATTTGACAAGAGTCCCGCCCTGAACAAATCTACATGCCGACATTCACCCACAGTCATAGCGCCACCTAGTGGCAAGAGGAAGTGACCTTTAACGAAGCAGCCCCGTCGCATGTTTGACCGACATGTACGAAATTTCTGTGGTACATCTACCATGTCCAGACGCACAGAAAAGTCTCTTGGAGCGATGCCCTAAACTCAACAGGAAGTCAGCCATTTCTAATTTTACCGCCATTTTTGGATGATTTACTCATTACGTACTTTAACTAACTCCTCCTAGGGCTTTAGTCGGATCGACTTCAAATTTCTGCTGTGCCTTCTAAAGGCATTGACGATGTAAAGTTGTGCTATCTGCGCGTTTTCGTCGATGGGCGTGTCCGTGGCGTCGATGATTCGCCATGAAACAGGAAGTTGTAGTAACTTGGCTGTAAATGCCCAGATCTGCACGAAATTTAACACATTTGACAAGAGTCCCGCCCTGAACAAATCTACATGCCGACATTCACCCACAGTCATAGCGCCACCTGCTGGCAACAGGAAGTGACCTTTAACGAAGCAGCGTAGCAAATGCACAGCCGCACTGGCTGAGCTGCAGAAAATGCAACGCGGCCGCCTCACACCCCGACGTGCTACAGGTGCGAGGGCCCGCCCATCGCTGCTTGCAGCTTTAATTTTTTTTTTCTTTTCTGCAAAGTAAGTGCCATTTTCGGGGCCGCAACATGCTCAAAAACTCACCAAATTTGGCACGCATGTCAGGACTGGTGAAAAATTTCGTATTTTGTGGGTTTCGCGGATGGGCGTGGCAAAATGGCACGCTAGCGCCACCTAGAAAATTGGAAAAAATCTACATGCACGAAATTTGGTGGGGACGTGTATCATATCAAGACGCACAAAAAAGCCTCAAGAACCCATACCCTAAACTCGACAGGAGGTCCGCCATTTTGAATTTGGCGGCCATTTTTGGACGATTTACAGACTCCGTACTTTAACGAACTCCTCCTAGGGATTTAGTCGGATCGACTTAAAATTTCTGCTGTGCCTTCTAAAGGCATTGACGATGTAAAGTTGTGCTATCTGCGCGTTTTCGTCGATGGGCGTGTCCGTGGCGTCGAAGATTCGCCATGAAACAGGAAGTTGTAGTAACTTGGCTGTAAATGCCCAGATCTGCACGAAATTTTACACATTTGACAAGAGTCCCGCCCTGAACAAATCTACATGCCGACATTCACCCACAGTCATAGCGCCACCTGCTGGCAACAGGAAGTGACCTTTAACGAAGCAGCCCCCGCCGCTTGTTTGACCGACATGTACGAAATTTCTGTGGTACATCTACCATGACCAGACGCACAAAAAAGCCTCAAGAACCATACCCTAAACTCGACAGGAAGTCCGCCATTTTGAATTCGGCGACCGATTTGGGACGATTTACACACTCCGTACTTTAACGAACTCCTCCTAGGGAATTAGTCGGATCAACTTCAAATTTCTGCTGTACCTTCTAAAGGCGTTGACGATGTAAAGTTGTGCTATCTGCGCGTTTTCGTCGATGGGCGTGTCCGTGGCGTCGATGATTCGCCATGAAACAGGAAGTTGTAGTAACTTGGCTGTAAATGCCCAGATCTACACGAAATTTTACACATTTGACAAGAGTCCCGCCCTGAACAAATCTACACGCCCGAATTCACCCTAAGTCATAGCGCCAACTAGTGGCAAGAGGAAGTGACATTTAACGAAGCAGCCCCCGTCGCATGTTTGACCGAGATGTACGAAATTTCTGTGGTACATCTACCATGTCCAGACGCACAGCAAAGTCTCCTGGAGCGATGCCCTAAACTCAACAGGAAGTCAGCCATTTCTAATTTTACCGCCATTTTTGGATGATTTACTCATTACGTACTTTAACTAACTCCTCCTAGGGCTTTAGTCGGATCGCCTTCAAATTTCTGCTGTGCCTTCTAAAGGCATTGACGATGTAAAGTTGTGCTATCTGCGCGTTTTCGTCGATGGCGTGTCCGTGGCGTCGATGATTCGCCATGAAACAGGAAGTTGTAGTAACTTGGCTGTAAATGCCCAGATCTGCACGAAATTTTAACACATTTGACAAGAGTCCCGCCCTGAACAAATCTACATGCCGACATTCACCCACAGTCATAGCGCCACCTGCTGGCAACAGGAAGTGGACCTTTAACGAAGCAGTGGGCAAATGCACAGCCGCACTGGCTGAGCTGCAGAAAATGAAACGCGGCCGCCTCAGACCCCGACGTGCTACAGGTGCGAGGGCCGCCCATCGCTGCTTGCAGCTTTAATTTAGGCCCGAGCACTAACAGTGCGAGGACCCTATTGAAAACTGCTTAGGATATTTTTTTTTTTCTTTTTTCTGCAAAGTAAGTGCCATTTTCGGGGCCGCAACATGCTCAAAAACTCACCAAATTTGGCACGCATGTCAGGACTGGTGAAAAATTTCGTATTTGTGGGTTTCGCGGATGGGCGGGCAAAATGGCACGCTAGCGCCACCTAGAAAATTGGAAAAAATTAGCCCCTCGTCCACGTTCAACCTACATGCACGAAATTTGGTGGGGACGTGTATCATATCAAGACGCACAAAAAAGCCTCAAGAACCCATACCCTAAACTCGACAGGAGGTCCGCCATTTTGAATTTGGCGGCCATTTTTGGACGATTTACAGACTCCGTACTTTAACGAACTCCTCCTAGGGATTTAGTCGGATCGACTTAAAATTTCTGCTGTGCCTTCTAAAGGCATTGACGATGTAAAGTTGTGCTATCTGCGCGTTTTCGTCGATGGGCGTGTCCGTGGCGTCGAAGATTCGCCATGAAACAGGAAGTTGTAGTAACTTGGCTGTAAATGCCCAGATCTGCACGAAATTTTACACATTTGACAAGAGTCCCGCCCTGAACAAATCTACATGCCGACATTCACCCACAGTCATAGCGCCACCTGCTGGCAACAGGAAGTGACCTTTAACGAAGCAGCCCCCGCCGCTTGTTTGACCGACATGTACGAAATTTCTGTGGTACATCTACCATGACCAGACGCACAAAAAAGCCTCAAGAACCCATACCCTAAACTCGACAGGAAGTCCGCCATTTTGAATTTGGCGACCGATTTTGGACGATTTACACACTCCGTACTTTAACGAACTCCTCCTAGGGATTTAGTCGGATCAACTTCAAATTTCTGCTGTACCTTCTAAAGGCATTGACGATGTAAAGTTGTGCTATCTGCGCGTTTTCGTCGATGGGCGTGTCCGTGGCGTCGAGATTCGCCATGAAACAGGAAGTTGTAGTAACTTGGCTAAAATGCCCAGATCTGCACGAAATTTTACACATTTGACAAGAGTCCCGCCCTGAACAAATCTACATGCCGACATTCACCCACAGTCATAGCGCCACCTAGTGGCAACAGGAAGTGACCTTTAAAAGCAGCCCCCGCCGCATGTTTGACCGACATGTACGAAATTTCTGTGGTACATCTACCATGTCCAGACGCACAAAAAGTCTCTTGGAGCGATGCCCTAAACTCAACAGGAAGTCAGCCATTTCTAATTTTACCGCCATTTTTGGGATGATTTACTCATTACGTACTTTAACTAACTCCTCCTAGGGATTTAGTCGGATCGACTTCAAATTTCTGCTGTGCCTTCTAAAGGCATTGACGATGTAAAGTTGTGCTATCTGCGCTTTTCGTCGATGGCGTGTCCGTGGCGTCGATGATTCGCCATGAAACAGGAAGTTGTAGTAACTTGGCTGTAAATGCCCAGATCTGCACGAAATTTTACACATTTGACAAGAGTCCCGCCCTGAACAAATCTACATGCCGACATTCACCCACAGTCATAGCGCCACCTGCTGGCAACAGGAAGTGACCTTTAACGAAGCAGCGTAGCAAATTGACAGCCGCACCGGCTGAGCTGCAGAATATGCAACGCGGCCGCCTCACACCCCAACGCGCTACAGGTGCGAGGGCCCGCCCATCGCTGCTTGCAGCTTTAATTTTTATTATTTTTTTTTTTTTTTTTTCTGCAAAGTAAGTGCCATTTTCGGGGCCGCAACATGCTCAAAAACTCACCAAATTTGGCACGCATGTCAGGACTGGTGAAAAATTTCGTATTTTGTGGGTTTCGCGGATGGGCGGTGGCAAAATGGCCACGCTTAGCGCCACCTAGAAAATTGGAAAAAATTAGCCCCTCGTCCACGTTCAACCTACATGCACAAAATTGTGGGGACGTGTATCATATCAAGACGCACAAAAAAAGCCTCAAGACCCATACCCTAAACTCGACAGGAGTCCGCCATTTTGAATTTGGCGGCCATTTTTGGACGATTTACACACTCCGTACTTTAACGAACTCCTCCTAGGGATTTAGTCGGATCGACTTAAAATTTCTGCTGTGCCTTCTAAAGGCATTGACGATGTAAAGTTGTGCTATCTGCGCGTTTTCGTCGATGGGTGTCTGCGTGGCGTCGAAGATTCGCCATGAAACAGGAAGTTGTAGTAACTTGGCTGTAAATGCCCAGATCTGCACGAAATTTTACACATTTGACAAGAGTCCCGCCCTGAACAAATCTACATGCCGACATTCACCCACAGTCATAGCGCCACCTGCTGGCAACAGGAAGTGACCTTTAACGAAGCAGCCCCCGCCCACTTGTTTGACCGACATGTACGAAATTTCTGTGGTACATCTACCATGACCAGACGCACAAAAAAGCCTCAAGAACCCATACCCTAAACTCGACAGGAAGTCCGCCATTTTGAATTTTGGCGCCGATTTTGGGACGATTTACACACTCCGTACTTTAACGAACTCCTCCTAGGGATTTAGTCGGATCGACTTCAAATTTCTGCTGTACCTTCTAAAGGCATGACGATGTAAAGTTTGCTATCTGCGCTTTTTCGTCGATGGCGTGTCCGTGGCGTGATGATTCGCCATGAAACAGGAAGTTGTAGTAACTTGGCTGTAAATGCCCAGATCTGCACGAAATTTTGACACATTTGACAAGAGTCCCGCCCTGAACAAATCTACATGCCGACATTCACCCACATTCATAGCGCCACCTAGTGGCAAGAGGAAGTGACCTTTAACGAAGCAGCCCCCGCCGCATGTTTGACCGACATGTACGAAATTTCTGTGGTACATCTACCATGCCAGACGCACAGAAAAGTCTCTTGGACGATGCCCCTAAACTCAACAGGAAGTCCGCCATTTCTAATTTTACCGCCATTTTTGGGATGATTTACTCATTACGTACTTTAACTAACTCCTCCTAGGGATTTAGTCGGATCGACTTCAAATTTCTGCTGTGCCTTCTAAAGGCATTGACGATGTAAAAGTTGTGCTATCTGCGCGTATTCTGTCGTGTATGGGCATTGTCTCTGGCGTCGAAAGATTCGCCATGAAACAGGAAGTTGTAGTAACTTGCTGTAAATGCCCAGATCTG
>NW_024121765.1:581609-606003 GCF_016745375.1 Pimephales promelas | reverse complement strand
ATTTTAATATAATGCTACAGTGGCACTTTATGTTTAGATAAGAGCTTCAGTCAAATGTTTCCAAATCCTGCACTTTAATTTTAAGTGAAAAAAACGTACCCTCACTCTCTGGGAATAGAAGCATTGTTGACACTGTCTTTTGTGTTGAGGTTGAACTTATGTTTCACTTTATGTTTATGGCCTTTGCTATTGCTATAGCCTAATTATAGGCAATGAGGTTTCATGTATATTGACTTATTCATAAAAGACAGTGTTTTAAGAGTTCCTCTTTTTTTCTTTTAAAAGATAGAATTTTTGTAAGAGCTACAAAAGTTGGCAGTTGATAAATGCAAGTTAATTTCTTTGTATAAATAAGATTTGTGTGATAAAAATGCACAAGTTCTTGTAGACATAGTGATACACATTCTCCTTTTTTTGTCAAATAAACGAAAAGCATGTCAATGTCTTCTCTCTTGCTGTGTCAAAATCTCACCTAGCTTTCCTCTGAGATAGTCCCAAAATGTGCTTGAAGTCAAAGAGTCAAATTCAGTTTGTGCATGAATATAATTTTTTTAGGGCCCGAGCACTAACAGTGCGAGGACCCTCTTGAAACTGTTAGGGTTATTTTTAGGGCCTGAGCACTAACAGTGCGAGGACCCTATTGAAACTGTTAGGGTTATTTAGGGCCCGAGAACTAACAGTGCGAGGACCCTATTGAAACTGTTAGGATTATATTTAGGGCCTGAGCACTAACAGTGCGAGGACCCTATTGAAACTGTTAGGGTTATTTAGGGCCCGAGCACTAACAGTGCGAGGACCCTATTGAAACTGTTAGGATTATTTTTTAGGGCCCGAGCACTAACGGTGCGAGGACCCTATTGAAACTGTTCGGGTTATTTTTCTTTTTTCTGCAAAGTAAGCGCCATTTTCGGGGCCGCAACATGCTCAAAAACTCACCAAATTTGGCACGCATGTCAGGACTGGTTAAAAATTTCCCATTTTGTAGGTTTCGCGGATGGGCAGGGCAAAATGGCTCGCTAGCGCCACCTAGAAAATTGGAAAAAATTAGCCCCTCGTCCACGTTCAACCTACAAACACGAAATTTGGTGTGGACGTGTATCATATCAAGACGCACAAAAAAGCCTCAAGAACCCATACCCTAAACTCAACAGGAAGTCGGCCATTTTGAATTTGGCGCCCGTTTTGGGACGATTTACACACTACGTACTTTAACTAACTCCTCCTAGGGATTTAGTCGGATCGACTTCAAATTTCTGCTGTGCCTTCTAAAGGCATTGTCGATGTAAAGTTGTGCTATCTGCGCGTTTTCGTCGATGGGCGTGTCCGTGGCGTCGAAGATTCGCCATGAAACAGGAAGTTGTAGTAACTTGGCTGTAAATGCCCAGATCTGCATGAAATTTGACACATTTGACAAGAGTCCCGCCCTGAACAAATCTACATGCCGACATTCACCCACAGTCATAGCGCCACCTGCTGGCAACAGGAAGTGACATTTAACGAAGCAGCCCCCGCCGCTTGTTTGACCGACATGTACGAAATTTCTGTGGTACATCTACCATGACCAGACGCACAAAAAAGCCTCAAGAACCCATACCCTAAACTCGACAGGAAGTCCGCCATTTTGAATTTGGCGACCGATTTGGGACGATTTACACACTCCGTACTTTAACAAACTCCTCCTAGGGATTTAGTAGGATCAACTTCAAATTTCTGCTGTACCTTCTAAAGGCAATGACGATGTAAAGTTGTGCTATCTGCGTGTTTTCGTTGATGGGCGTGTCCGTAGCGTCGATGATTCGCCATGAAACAGGAAGTTGTAGTAACTTGGCTGTAAATGTCCAGATCTACACGAAATTTTACACATTTGACTAGAGTCCCGCCCTGAACAAATCTACATGCCGACATTCACCCACAGTCATAGCGCCACCTAGTGGCAACAGGAAGTGACCTTTAACGAAGAGGCCCCGCCTCACTTTTGACCGAAATGTACGCAATTTCTGTGGTACATCTACCATGTCCACACGCACAGAAAAGTCTCTTGGAGCGATGCCCTAAACTCAACAGGAAGTCAGCCATTTCTAATTTTACTACCATTTTTGGATGATTTACTCATTACGTACTTTAACGAACTCCTCCTAGGGATTTAGTTGGACCGACTTCACATTTCTGCTGTGCCTTCTAAAGGCATTGACGATGTAAAGTTGTGCTATCTGCGCAATTTCGTCGATGGGCGTGTCCGTGACGTTGATGATTCACCATGAATTAGGAAGTTGTAGTAACTTGGCTGTAAATGCCCAGATCTGCACCAAATTTTACACATTTGACAAGAGTCCCGCTCTGAACAAATCTAAATGCCGACATTCACCCAGAGTCATAGCGCCACTTAGTGGCAACAGGAAGTGACCTTTAACGAAGCAGCCCCTGCCGCATGTTTGACCGACATGTACGAAATTTCTGTGGTACATCTACCATGTCCAGACGCACAGAAAAGTCTCCTGGAGCGATGCCCTAAACTCAACAGGAAGTAGGCCATTTCTAATTTTACCGCCATTTTAGGATGATTTACTCATTACGTACTTTAACTAACTCCTCCTAGGGAATTGGTCGGATCGACTTCAAATTTCTGCTGTGCCTTCTAAAGGCATTGACGATGTAAAGTTGTGCTATCTGCGCGTTTTCGTCCATAAGTGTGTCCGTGGTGTCGATGATTCGCCATGAAACAGGAAGTTGTACTAACTTGGCTGTAAATGCCCAGATCTGCACCAAATTGTACACATTTGACAAGAGTCCCGCCCTGAACAAATCTACATGCCGACATTCACCCACAGTCATAGCGCCACCTGCTGGCAACAGGAAGTGACCTTTAATTAAGCAGCGTAGCAAATTCACAGCCGCACCGGCTGAGAGCTGCAAAATATGCAACGCGGCCGCCTCACACTCCGACGCGCTACAGGTGCGAGGCCGCCATCGCTGCTTGCAGCTTTAATTAGGGCCCGAGCACTAACAGTGCGAGGACCCTATTGAAACTGTTAGGATTATTTTTTTTTTCTTTTTTCTGCAAAGTAAGTGCCATTTTCGGGGCCGCAAATGCTCAAAAACTCACCAAATTTGGCACGCATGTCAGGACTGGTGAAAAATTTCGTATTTTGTGGGTTTCGCGGATGGGCGGGCAAAATAGCACGATAGCGCCACCTAGAAAATTGGAAAAAATTAGCCCCTCGTCCACGTTCAACCTACATGCACGAAATTTGGTGGGGATGTGTATCATAGCAAGACGCACAAAAAAGCCTCAAGAACCCATACCCTAAACTCGACAGGATGTCCGCCATTTTGAATTTGGCGGCCATTTTTGGACGATTTACAGACTCCGTACTTTAACGAACTCCTCCTAGGGATTTAGTCGGATGGACTTAAAATTTCTGCTGTGCCTTCTAAAGGCATTGACGATGTAAAGTTGTGCTATCTGCGCGTTTTCGTCGATGGGCGTGTCCGTGGCGTCGAAGATTCGCCATGAAACAGGAAGTTGTAATAACTTGGCTGTAAATGCCCAGACCTGCACGAAATTTTACACATTTGACTAGAGTCCCGCCCTGAACAAATCTACATGCCGACATTCACCCACAGTCATAGCGCCACCTGCTGGCAACAGGAAGTGACCTTTAACGTAGCAGCCCCCGCCATATGTTTGACCGACATGTACGAAATTTCTGTGGTACATCTACCATGACCAGACGTACAAAAAAGCCTCAAGAACCCATACCCTAAACTCGACAGTAAGTCCGCCATTTTGAATTTGGCGACCGATTTGGGACGATTTACACACTCCGTACTTTAACAAACTCCTCCTAGGGAATTAGTTGGATCAACTTCAAATTTCTGCTGTACCTTCTAAAGGCATTGACGATGTAAAGTTGTGCTATCTGCGTGTTTTCGTCGATGGGCGTGTCCGTGGCGTCAATGATTCGCCATGAAACAGGAAGTTGTTGTAACTTGGCTGTAAATGCCCAGATCTGCACGAAATTTTACACATTTGACAAGAGTCCCACCCTGAACAAATCTACATGCCGACATTCACCCACAGTCATAGCGCCACCTAGTGGCAACAGGAAGTGACCTTAAACGAAGCAGCCCCCGCCGCTTGTTTGACCGACATGTACGAAACTTCTGTGGTACATCTACTATGACCAGACGCACAAACAGCCTCTTGGAGCGATGCCCTAAACTTGACAGGAAGTCCACCATTTTGAATTTGGAGGCCATTTTTGGACGATTTACACACTCCGTACTTTAACGAACTCCTCCTAGGGATTTAGTCGGACCGACTTCACATTTCTGCTGTGCCTTCTAAAGGCATTGACGATGTAAAGTTGTGCTATCTGCGCATTTTCGTCGATGGGCGTGTCCGAAGCGTTGATGATTCGCCATGAAACAGGAAGTTGTAGTAACTTGGCTGTAAATGCCCAGATCTGCACGAAATTTTACATATTTGACAAGAGTCCCACCCTGAACAAATCTACATGCCGACATTCACCCACAGTCATAGCGCCACCTGCTGGCAACAGGAAGTGGCCTTTAACAAAGCAGCCCCCGCCGCATGTTTGACCGACATGTAAGAAATTTCTGTGGTACATCTACCATGTCCAGACGCACAGAAAAGTCTCCTGGAGCGATGCCTTAAACTCAACAGGAAGTCGGCCATTTCTAATTTTTCCGACATTCACCCACAGTCATAGCGCCACCTGCTGCAACAGGAAGTGACCTTTAACGAAGCAGCGTAGTAAATACACAGCCGCACTGGCTGAGCTGCAGAAAATGCAACGCGGCCGCCTCAGACCCCGACGTGCTACAGGTGCGAGTGTCCGAAGCGTTGATGATTCGCCATGAAACAGGAAGTTGTAGTAACTTGGCTGTAAATGCCCAGATCTGCACGAAATTTTACATCTTTGACAAGAGTCCCACCCTGAACAAATCTACATGCCGACATTCACCCACAGTCATAGCGCCACCTGCTGGCAACAGGAAGTGGCCTTTAACAAAGCAGCCCCCGCCGCATGTTTGACCGATATGTAAGAAATTTCTGTGGTACATCTACCATGTCCAGACGCACAGAAAAGTCTCCTGGAGCGATGCCTTAAACTCAACAGGAAGTCGGCCATTTCTAATTTTACCGCCATTTTTGGATGATTTACTCATTACGTACTTTAACTAACTCCTCCTAGGGCTTTAGTCGGATCGACTTCACATTTCTGCTGTGCCTTCTAAAGGCATTGACGATGTAAAGTTGTGCTATCTGCGGGTTTTCGTCGATGGGCGTGTCCGTGGCGTCGATGATTCGCCTTGAAACAGGAAGTTGTAGTAACTTGACTGTAAAAGCCCAGATATGTATGAAATTTTACACCTTTGACGAGAGTCCCGCCCTGAACAAATCTACATTCCGACATTCACCCACAGTCATAGCGCCACCTGCTGGCAACAGGAAGTGACCTTTAACGAAGCAGCGTAGTAAATACACAGCCGCACTGGCTGAGCTGCAGAAAATGCAACGCGGCCGCCTCAGACCCCGACGTGCTACAGGTGCGAGGGCCCGCCCATCGCTGCTTGCAGCTTTAATTAGGGCCCGAGCACTAACAGTGCGAGGACCCTATTGAAACTGTTAGGATTATTTTTTTTTTTCTTTTTTCTGCAAAGTAAGCGCCATTTTCGGGGCCGCAACATGCTCAAAAACTCACCAAATTTGGCACGCATGTCAGGACTGGTGAAAAATTTCGGATTTTGGGGGTTTCGCGGATGGGCGTGGCAAAATAGCTCCTTAGCGCCACCTAGAAAATTGCAAAAAATTAGCCCCTCATCCACGTTCAACCTACATGCACGAAATTTGGTGGGGATGTGTATCATTTCAAGACGCACAAAAAAGCCTCAAGAACTCATACCCTAAACTCGACAGGAAGTCCGCCATTTTGAATTTGGCGACCGATTTGGGACGATTAACATACTCCGTACTTTAACGAACTCCTCCTAGGGATTTAGTCGGATCGGCTTCAAATTTCTGCTGTGCCTTCTAAAGGCATTGATGATGTAAAGTTGTGCTATCTGCGCGTTTTCGACGATGGGCGTGTCCGTGGCGTCAATGATTCGCCATGGAACAGGAAGTTGTAGTAACTTGGCTTTAAATGCCCAGATCTGCACGAAATTTTACACATTTGACAAGAGTCCCGCCCTGAACAAATCTACATGCCGACATTCACCCACAGTCATAGCGCCACCTGCTGGCAACAGGAAGTGAACTTTAACGAAGCAGCCCCCGCCGCTTGTTTGACCGATATGTACGAAATTTCTGTGGTACATCTACCATGACCAGACGCACAAAAAAGCCTCAAGAACCCATACCCTAAACTCGACAGGAAGTCCGCCATTTTGAATTTGGCGACCGATTTGGGACGATTTACACACTCTGTACTTTAACGAACTCCTCCTAGGGATTTAGTCAGATCAACTTCAAATTTCTGCTGTACCTTCTAAAGGCATTGACGATGTAAAGTTGTGCTATCTGCGCGTTTTCGTCGATGGGCGTGTCCGTGGCGTCCATGATTCGCCATGAAACAGGAAGTTGTATTAACTTGGCTGTAAATGCCCAGATCTGCACGAAATTTAACACGTTTGACAAGAGTCCCACCCTGAACAAATCTACATGCCAACATTCACCCACAGTCATAGCGCCACCTAGTGGCAACAGGAAGTGACATTTAACGAAGCAGCCCCTGCCGCATGTTTGACCGACATGTACGAAATTTCTGAGGTACATCTACCATGTCCGGAAACCATCTACAGAAAAGGAGCGATGCCTTAAACTCAACAGGAAGTGGGCCATTTCTAATTTTACCGCCATTTTAGGATGATTTACTCATTACGTACTTTAACTAACTCCTCCTAGGGAATTGGTTGGATCGACTTCACATTTCTGCTGTGCCTTCTAAAGGCATTGACGATGTAAAGTTGTGCTATCTGCGCGTTTTCGTCCATAAGCGTGTCCGTGGCGTCGATGATTCGCCATGAAACAGGAAGTTGTAGTAACTTGGCTGTAAATGCCCAGATCTGCACCAAATTGTACACATTTGACAAGAGTCCCGCCCTGAACAAATCTACATGCCGACATTCACCCACAATCATAGCGCCACCTGCTGGCAACAGGAAGTGACCTTTAATTAAGCAGCGTAGCAAATTCACAGCCGCACCGGCTGAGCTGCAAAATATGCAACGCGGCCGCCTCACACCCCGACGCGCTACAGGTGCGAGGGCCCGCCCATCGCTGCTTGCAGCTTTAATTTCTTTTTTTTTTTCTTTTTTCTGCAAAGTAAGTGCCATTTTCGGGGACACAACATGCTCAAAAACTCACCAAATTTGGCACTCATGTCAGGACTGGTGAAAAATTTCGTATTTTGTGGGTTTCGCGGATGGGCGGGGCAAAATGGCTCGCTAGCGCCACCTAGAAAATTGGAAAAAATTAGCCCCTCGTCCACGTTCAACCTACATGCACGAAATTTGGTGGGGACGTGTATCCTTTGAAGACGCACAAAAAAGCCTCAAGAACCCATGCCCTAAACTCGACAGGAAGTCCGCCATTTTGAATTCGGCGACCAAATTGGGACGATTTACACACTCCGTACTTTAATGAACTCCTCCTAGGGATTTAGTCGGATCGACTTCAAATTTCTGCTGTACCTTCTAAAGGCATTGACGATGTAAAGTTGTGCTATCTGCGCGTTTTCGTCGATGGGCGTGTCCGTGGCGTCGATGATTCGCCATGGAACAGGAAGTTGTTGTAACTTGGCTGTAAATGCCCAGATCTGCATGAAATTTAACACATTTGACAAGAGTCCCGCCCTGAACAAATCAACATGCCGACATTCACCCACAGTCATAGCGCCACCTAGTGGCAACAGGAAGTGACCTTTAACGAAGCAGCTCCCGCCGCACCTTTGACCGACATGTACGAAATTTCTGTGGTACATCTACCATGTCCAGTCGCACAGAAAAGTCTCTTGGAGTGATGCTTTAAACTCAACAGGAAGTCAGCCATTTCTATTTTTACCAACATTTTTGGATGATTCACTCATTACGTACTTTAACGAACTCCTCCTAGGGATTTAGTCGGACCGACTTCACATTTCTGCTGTGCCTTCTAAAGGCATTGACGATGTAAAGTTGTGCTATCTGCGCATTTTCGTGGATGGGCGTGTCCGTGGCGTCGATGATTCGCCATGAAACAGGAAGTTGTAGTAACTTCGCTGTAAAAGCCCAGATATGCATTAAATTTTACACCTTTGACAAGAGTCCCACCCTGAACAAATCTACATTCCGACATTCACCCACAGTCATAGCGCCACCTGTTGGCAACAGGAAGTGACCTTTAACGAAGCAGCGTAGCAAATCCACAGCCGCACTGGCTGAGCTGCAGAAAATGCAACGCGGCCGCCTCAGACCCCGACGTGCTACAGGTGCGAGGTCCCGCCCATCGCTGCTTGCAGCTTTAATTATTATTATTATCCATATTATCTGTGCTTCCACATCCACTGGATCGTCTTCAAAAGGATATGCCATGCTCCGTTACCTCTCTGAAACAAACTAACCCTGCAACATAACCTGCTCCTGAGTAGGTTATCGTCAGAGAGTCAGTTGCTATGGTTACTTACATAACCCGAAAGTTACCTCCGTTTTTGGAACCGAAAGCAGAGGTTATCCTCTTACTTACTCCTAAACTTACCCGGGTAAGTCACATAACCTGCTTTCTGGAAAACCCCCCAGGAAAAGGGAACTCAGGACGGGAACAATGAGACAACAAACATTAAACATCAAGAACTCACAAGGACTGAATAAGGCCCTGTTTACACGAGATCACTGTGAAAACATAAAAATATTTGATCGGATGTTCCTTGTGTTTACACGGCGACTGCGTTTTGGAGGCTTAAAAACGCAAAAAAGTGAAACTACCCTCCAGAGTGGAAATCATAAAAACGCTCCCCAGCCGCGTTCCCATAAGGGTAAAAACACAAAAGTATGCTTGGCTTCGCAGGCACGCAAACTTGGTGTTGTTGTGTGGCAGTGCTTCACGTTGTCACCAAGCCGCCTGGAGTGCATACTACATTGAATTTCACGCACTTTTGCGTCACTGTATGCACGCGGATTTCCCACCCAAAACGCTCGTCTAAACGCTGATTAAAAAATGATAACGCAACGCCACTTTTGCGTTTTCTCTTCAGAATCGTTTCCGTGTAAACATAGCCTAAAACACAGGGCTTAAACACTAGCGAACACAAGGGGGCGTGGTTAAACTGAAACACTTGGGAAGACTAATCAACTGAACATGGGACAGGGGGACAAGCCACATGGCAGGATCACATGACAAACAGGGACAGACAAGAACAAGGAACAAGACAAAGCCACAAAACGCCTTGCTTATGGTCAGACAAAGGAAATGTGATTGACTACATTTATTAACAGTGCAACATTTTTAAGAGTGCAATTGAACAGAAAATATGCAAATTATACAATATTAAAGGAATTTCAATGACCAATGTCTATTTCAATCTTTCAGCAGTGCTGTTATTAAATATAAATAAAATATAAACAAAATGCACAAATAATAAGGAATAAATAAATAATATACAAACTTTCAATGACCTTTGGGAACTGTGGAAAAGCATATATGTTTCAATAAAACTTATTGATATGCAGTTGCAGTAATTACTTGTAAATTATTAAAGAAATTTTAAACCTCTGATGGTCTTCGTTTAGGAGTCACGTCCTGAGCCTTCCTAGTCAGAAGTGACTGGACACCTAAAAATTAAACTTCCTCCATCCCAGTAAAAACCAATCCTATTTATTTTTGTTCTATAATATTTATTCTTTTTAATTTAGTATTTAGTATGAGACAATTTGATTGAATTTATTAATATTTATACAATATTTATGGTCTATTTTTGCCATGGAAAAAAAAATATATTTATATATATATATATATATATATATATATATATATATACTTTTATTTTTAAATATTAATGCAGTATTTTAGTTTAATATAGAGTCTAGGCCTTCAGAAAAAAAAATTGAAGAAAATTAGCACCATCTGGTTACAGTATAGAGAAAAAGCGTAGAACCATGGTGTAACCACTAGATGGCATGTACAGCTCTCTATGGAGAGGCATGTGAATTCCCCAGCTGTTTATGAACAAAAGTGTTTCCCATTCATTTCCTATGGGGGTCATTTTTGACCGAAGACCAAAATTGTGAATATTTTTTTTTTACGACCACTTAGCATGCTTGGATCATGAACTAATTTTTTTTTGTGTTCACATCCCTAATGCCAGAAATGTCACCACGTTTCATAACATTCAGATGAAGCTGTGATTTTGAAAAATTCACAACTAATTTTTTGTAATGTGAATTTATTGGTGTTTATGTGTATAAAAGTGTGTTTGTATGTGTGTGTGTGTGTGTGTGGGTGGGTGGGTGTGAATTTTTTGCACTCTTGATGTTGTAGAGTGTCTCCCCTTTACTGCGGTGTACTTTCTTTTAGAATCGTGGCCGATTTGTTGATTGTACAGACAAAAATTCAGAGAATATTCAGAGAATATTCATATTCAGAGAATTTTTGTGTTTTTGTAAATTTCCCATTCATTTCCTATGGGTCGGTCATTTCTGACCGAAGACCACAAGTGTGACTATTTTTTTTTACGACCACTTAGCATGCTCAGATCATGACCTCAATTTTTTTTTTTTTTTTTTGTATTCACATACCAAATGCCAGAAGTTACCAAGTTTCATAACATTCCGATGAAGCTGTGATTTTTAATAATTCAAAACAGAAAATTATTCGGTCAGAAGTGACAGAGGACCATCAGAGGGTTAATTGAGCTAAATAGGTATGCCATGCATGTCCACATGGTTGTTTATTTGGAAAGTATAACATGTAAATATATTTGGAAAGTATAACATGTAAAATCATATATAGCCTATATATATATATATATATATATATATATATAGATTGTTCAATCTCTGCTTCATTCCTGCCTGCATTATTACAGAATGTGCATGTTCTCAATATATATTGATATATGTACAATATATGTATAATATAATATATATTTCGATATAATTTTAAAATATATATATTTTAAAATATATATTTTATTAATATATTCTACAATATATTGAACACATAACTATACATATATTTTATTTATATATTTCCATATAATTGGTACATATGAAGAGTTCAGATGCAAAAGCCTCTAAGTGCCATTTGAAATTTTCTTCTAGAATGATCATTTTTATCAAGCTTGTATATTTAAGTTCAGTAATTTTAGTTAAATTGCAATGAGGATTACCTATTAATTGTCATTTAAGTGAAATTACTGAACTTGAATATATAAGCTTGATAAAAATGATCATTTTAGAAGAAAATTTCAAATGGCATTTAGAGGCTTTTGCATCTGAACTCTTCATATATTGCAGTATATTAAAGCATATAAAGACAAACTTTAAAAAGACAAACTATATGTAAAAAATATAGTGCCCTTTTTGGTATTGATTACAATATATGTATCAAAATATATACATATATGGGCTATGCATATATTGCAATATATTGGACAATATAAATATTAAATCCTATTGATGGGAATATATTGCCTAATATATCACATGGTATATTCCAATATACTGCAATATATTTTTGTTTCGTAAGGGCCAGAGTGTTATATAATACTGCTAAAAAAATTGGACACATTACTTATCCATTACTAATCCAGTCATTATCTTTATCTGCATCTGGGTGACTCATGTGCACATTCCATGAAATGGTGCGGTATCTGTCCCTGGACATAACTGTAGCAGGAAAGGGTTGAGAAAAGCCTGCTTTGCTGCCAGTAGTCCCTGATGGAGCTGACCTTCACCATCTCACTGATCTGTTTATTTATATGCTGATAACACAATCAAATAAACTGTTGTATTATCATTATCACACTCAAAAAAATGATGTGTTGGCTTTACTTAACTTTTTCATGTAAACAGGTTCCACATAACTTTGTTTTGTTAAACAAACATAATTTGTTCATGTAACTTCAACATCATGGAAGTCATTTTAAGCCATCCAATCAAACTCTGAGCTGAGTGTTAAAGTTAATGAGACAATTGAGTGAATAACTGAGTGATGATTGAGCATTATTGAAGACACCTGATGTTAACAAGCAGAATCACTGAAGGAGAAAATCACAAATTGTAAGTCACCGTTATGGAGATCAGTGTTTGCTTTAGTTGGGCTCTTGACCCCTATATTATTAACTTAAGATTATGTTCGGTTGTTCATGAGTTATAACAGCCAAGTGATCACATAGAAAAGGTGGAACTGGGGATTGAATCACCAAACTGATATGCCTGGCCCTCGAAAGCAAACCGAAGAAACGGTCTGTGTCGAGGCAAAATGGAGACATGAAAGTATGCGTCCTTCAGGTCGATCGCTGCAAACCAATCCTGAAGCCGAACGCATTCGAAAATGCGTTTGGCTGTGAGCATCTTGAACGGTAGTCGATGGAGAGTACGGTTCAAAATGCGCAGATCCAGGATCGGTCGTAACCCACCGGTCTTCTTGGGGACAATGAAGTAGGGGCTGTAAAACCCGGACCTCATCTCGGCTGGAGGGACCGTCTCGATTGCACCCTTCGCCAGCAGGGTCGCAATCTCCGCTCTCATGACCGGGGCATTGCCACCGACCATAGTGGAGCGAACTCCCCTGAAACGGGGAGCGAACTGAATCGCGTAGCCAAATCTGATCGTTCTGATGACCCAGCGGGACAGACCGGGAAGCTCTAGCCAAGCTTCCAGGAAGTGTACCAGCGGGGTCATACGAACCACAGACGTCCCCCCGGAGGGGCAGCGAGGCGGGTCAACCGGCATGCGCGCAGGAGTTACCCCGCCCGGATGCACAGTCGAAGCCCGCTCCCCGACAGAAGAGACCAGGGAAACCAATTATCCATCCGTGAGAGATCGGGGCAAGGCGGAGGGTTTCACTCTAACCCGATACTCACGGCGGCCCGAGATAGCATGGCCGTTAACTCGGGATCAGACACAGGCAACGCTGGCACTCCCGAGGGAGGCATCTCCCGAGGAATCAAGCCCGCCTTGTGATGCTGCGATCGACATCGCATCATCCTCTGGAGCGCCGAACGAAACAGACGGTACCTGTGAAGAGGTAGACGGCTGAATCGAACTGGCGCTCGCTGGCTCTGACACTGGAGCGGGGGGTGTGGCCCGAGGAGCTATCGTCGGGGCTTTGTTCCACACCGTCACCGTCAGATCACCCTGCCCGCGAGTCGAAGAGCTTCTCGTTTAAGAAGCAGATCGAGTAGCGGGGACGGGGACTCTCACTTTAGTCAGATCATTGAGTCTAGATCTCAGTGTAGAGATGGTCATGTTCCCACAGAAGGAACATGAGTCATCCACGAACGCTGCTGCTGCATGCTGAATGCCTAGGCACACAGAGCAGCGATCGTGACCATCAGAAGATGACATGAATTCGACCGCACCCAGAAGAACACAGGCGAACCATCTTTAAAAAGACGTGCCACGTGCAGCTCTTTCAATGAGAGGAGGAAATTCACTCTTTCAGCACTGAGGCGACCAGGGAGAAGCGCAAAGTCTGGCAGACCACTGCTCAGATCGCAGGCGATGCAGAATCTCGCTGGGTCACACCAACACTGAAGAGGACGCTCGTCTCGAAGAGTCTTGGATCAGTGAGAATGGCTTTAGGAGTGAAGAGGTCTCTTGGCTCCGAAGCGAAAACATACTGCGGTTGCGTTCACTTCTTCCTTTTATACCCACTGCGTGGGGCGGAGATACGCTATGCAAATTCCGCAGCCCCAAGGCATTTCATGCCATTGGCTCGTTTTTAAATCGTTTTTAAATACTCGAAGAGGATTGGCTTTCTATGCGAAACCCCCATTCTCCGTCACTTCTGACGTAACTCGAAGTGACTACGAAAGGGAACTGAACTTTTATATATAAAAAATATATTGTATTTAGGCAGTATCACATATTTTACCGGAGACCGAAATATATTTCACTAAATCATTATATAACCTAAGCAGTTACTTGCAAACAAAATACATTACACATAAGGCAGTATTTTAGCATGATAATCAGTGTCATAAGCTTATTAAAACTGAGTGAAAAATATATAAAACAATGTGTTTTAGATGTCAAAAGCCAGCCAAAACTAGGCAAAAAATAGTCTGAAAATTTGTTTGAGTTCTAAATGATCAGAAAATGAATTGTATAACACTAAACAACTTACTCTGAACTTGTTTCCTCGGAGGGATCAGTGTTGGGGTAGTTACTCAAAAAAAGTAATTAGTTACTAGTTACTTCTGTAAATTGTAATGAGATTACTTTACAGTTACTGCGTTGGAAAAGTAACTTCACTACTTATTACTTTACTTTTCTGTTTCTTAATTTAACGTGTAAATACATGGACAAACATCATAGCCTTATCATCACTTACCTTGTCTGCATAGTGTTTATTGTATAAATGTATACAGAATGGTATGTAAAACCATTTGAAAAAAAAAAAAAAAAAACAATATAGCTGCGAGCAGCGATGGCGGGCCCAAGCCGGTGGCACCGCAACCCCGGTGCCTTTAGTTACCTAAAGGCTCCGAGGTGGCGGTACCACCGCCTTTGGCCCTTCATCGCTGCTCGCAGCTATATTTATATATATATATATATAGCCGGTGGCACCGCCACCCTGGTGCCTTTAGGGTAATTGTGCACAAACGTAACACTGCTTTGACTGTCGAAAAGAAGTGTGCCGTAGAGCTTGCAACAGTGTGGGCTCTGCAAAAGTGCGCATCGAGGGCACATATCAACCAAAATGTATGCGTGAGCAACCTTCTGAAACCTAAAATGAAAAATGAGACACCCTACAGACATTCATGGATTTAACGGACACATTACATAAGTACACAACACTGAAAATTCATATGAAGTGTGTGCAATTTTTTCTATTTTTTCACCACCTGAGCAAAAATATTCTTTATACCTGACCTGCACATCATATGTAGAAACACAATGTTTTCAACATTCAGTTGTAACTTTTAACTTGAATGTGCTATTTACATTTTATTTGACCCTTAATGTAACATATTGATATTAAATCATATTTGTGAAAAACAAGCAGTTAATTAAGAAGTCACTAGATGAAGCACATTTTAGGTTCTCTGATATTTTTTTCCAGTGCTGTTAACTGTACAGTCTTTACCAATAAATACTATGAAAAATAATTTACAAAATCTTTTGCAGGACAGTTCAATTCTTTACAATAAAAGAATATAGTAAGAAAGAAAAGAAAGCTGTTACACAGATGGTTTGGGAAAACCATAAAGTGTTTTTGTACAGTCAATGAATTGTGTACAGGAAGCATTAAACCATCAAAGTTAAATGGTTGTTTGTTGCTTATGAATTTCCAATATTTTC
Source organism: Pimephales promelas (assembly GCF_016745375.1). The sequence continues at coordinate 590,472 of NW_024121765.1, read as the reverse complement.
TTTAGCAAGTGGTTTCAAACTTTTATTGGCAATGAGCCCTAAACAACCCTTGTGAGGTTCTTTATTTAGCCTTAAAATATAATAAAATATAGGCCTAATATAACCTAAACAATACCTTTGTTAGATTCTTTATTCAGGCTCATAATATAATACAAAAGAGGCCTAATATAATATAAAAAACGAATTGAAGTATTTGAAGTGATATTATACATCAGTTTAAATGCTTCAATTTGTGCACATAATATATTATTATAATATGAAAACAAACTGAAGCATTTAAATAGATCTAATAGCTAAATATTTTCAAGAAAAGTAAATATGCAAACTCTTTAATAGTAATCATACCTACCCGCCCCACACACACACACACAATCATCGATTTAAACTAATGATGTATTTTGACTTCACGCATGGGTGTTTAATTGTTACTGTTCTATGTCCATCAACCATTATTTCCACCACTTTAATCAGTTTTCACTCTATAGCGGTTGACCAGAGCACTGAATTTATTTCTCAATTAAACTACAATCAAATGGATTTCCACACATTTCGCGTCAGTCCTCTGTGTGGTATTTTCTTATTTCGCTGCGCGGCAGCGGCTTCAGAAGTGCACGAGCTCAGAGGAAACTTTAACACAAACACACACTTCGACGCGCGCGCTCTCTCTCTCTCTCTCTCTCTCTCTCAAGCTGGAGTGTGTGTATGCGCACTAGAGAGAGAGAGGCGCGCACGTCGAAGTGTGTGTTGAAGTTCCCTCTGAGCGCGTGGACTTCTGAAGCCGCTGCCTCGCAGAAAGTGTGTGTGTGTGTGTGTGTGAGAGAGAGAGAGAGAGAGAGAGAGAGAGAGAGGAGGGGGAGGGAGGTGCGATTGAACTGAGTGTGTGTGTGCAGTGTTTCCTCTAGGATTTTTCCAAGCTGTGGGGGCAGGCCCATTTCCCCGGTGGGGGGCCTTGTCTCCCCAAAGTATTATAATCGATCATGCGCATCCCGTGTGCAGAATGATGCACTTGAAGCAACACCAAGTCACAGCAAGCAATGCTTCACATTGAAAAGAACATAGCGAAGGGATTATATCTATAATATGCTTAGTAGGGCTGGACGATTTGGGGAAAATGTCATATTGCCATTGCAATTACTGAGGTCAATATTGCAATTGTGATATGCGATTCCGATATAATAAAATGGTTTCATGAGTCCAACTTGCTTGGTTCTAAAGTAAAATGCACACACAGATTAGTGATCATTCTGTGTATTAATGTTTATTTCTCAACTCAAACTACAGACAACAACTAAATGATTGATAACACCTATAATGATCAATAAACCATCAACCAAACCATCATTACAGTGAAAGCTATCAACTTTTTAAAAAAAAATTATTAGGCTAAAAAAAAATTTAACAACTTTTGAATTAAGTGAACTTCAAACAATCCCCACATAAACCCATAATAAAAACCATATTTACCTGTGCCCTTCCTGTCTTAACAGGTAGGATACAGAAATTGAATAAAGTTATCAAACAGTATGTGCTGCATGAATTATAAATTATATATAGAATAATCCTTATTAAAGCTACAAAAGTTCTTTAGTCAAGATCAGTGAGTAATTTTCTAATTTCCCTTTGTTCTTTTAACTTGACTGACAGAACGCTTTATTCGCTGCTGGCCCTTTAAGAGCACCCGTTGCCGAGACGCGGATCTCACATGCGCCTCATAGCACAACTCTTTTCGTCCTTAAGACTTTTCTTACGTTATGAAGATACTCGACAAAACGACATTTTGGCATAATTGTGTGTGTTATTGTTCGTTCAAGCTCGAAAGAGAACTGTTTATTCTGGGCTGGCACACGGTCAGTGCATGCGCATTATGCGAGTCTCATCTATTCTAATCTAGGGCACTCACAGGCAGCTTTTCACTTCTTGTCGTGCAAAATGCGAAAAGGCATTTGAACCAATAAGAGGGGGATCTTGTAACACTAGTCAAAGGATGACAAAAAAGAAGAGATGCTGCGCTAATAGCCCTACTTTGTTTATTTCATATAAAATCGCGGCATTTTGCGTTATATAATTGCATAGGTTTGAGATCGCTATTACGACTGCGATATAATTAATCGTGCAGCACTAATGCTTAGTGTATTCTAAAGGGCAATAAACTCCACTCCAGCAAGATAGTCATTTTATGCAAATCATAGACCTTTATGCCTTATCTACAAATAAAGTATAATATTGGGAACATTGATCTTGAAGAGAGTGTCGTCGTGTTACTGTCGCAACCGAACGCGACGCGCTAATGCTGATGCATGGTGACTGAGGCGAGATGACTTTCCGTTAACTTTAACTTAGAGACTAAAATATTAATTTTACCACACATTAAGCTATTGAATGACTTTAGAAGTCTTGGAATATAGTGTGAAAACTTGATTCTGCTTTACAGTTTTTTATGCCTTTAGTGGGGCTTAACAAAATAACACAATATGCAGAATGTCGGACGTCACTTATAGGCTAAACTGTTTTTATAGATAAAACTATTTACATTCGGCAGTCATGAAAACAAATCTCAGATAACGGTTGACTAGGTAACAATGTGTAATTTTGCGCCGGAGTTCTCCTTTAACTTACATTAGCTAGCTAACTACGAACGAGCTAACCAGATAACATTAACAAATTGACAAGCACTTACTGGGCAGAATATGGCTCTTCAAATGACGGACGAAATTGGAGGTTGACTGTCCGCGATCTTAACGTTGCATGTCTTGCAAAGCGCTGTTCTTTTGCCATCTTGTTGTAAGAAATTCTTGAATCCAAAAGCGACGACGACCCTCGTTATCCCTCCGGCTGACATGTTGATGTGATCTGATGTAAGTGGGCGTGGTGTGCGTAAGGTATGAGAGGGCATGACTGATGATCTCTGATCCAGTCATGACAGCGCTATTCTCAGCCTGCGCTCCAGCTGGATCAACTTTATTTTTTTTTACATAATTTATATATTTTATATTCAAACTGAAAACATGATGTGATTAACACTCAAGTCATATTATTACATGCAAGTGTGTTTGATTTATGGACCAAATTTTCAGATCAAGTTTATGGACCAAGTTAATTTAATTAATAAACTAATTATATAAAACTATTAATGCACTACAATTAAACTGGTTATATGCCTTTACTTATAAAAAATAAAAAACTTATTTAAAAAATACCAGGCTTAAGGCATTTATTTTTTATGCAGGCCATACACACAGGAGTGAAATGGTTAAGACCCCTCCCCCTACAAACACACACACATGCACAGACAGGCAAAGACATGTAGGCTCAGATTGAGCAAGACCACATTCAAACAAACATATCTGACTTTCTGTGGGTCCTAGCTAATGAGTGTCAATTAGAAAGTTGTCCGGCTCGAGGAGTACAATATACATACCGATTTTTGTAACTGTAGATAAAACTAACAACCCCACTTTTGTCAAAAGGTGGCGCTACTGAGCCCTCACCACGCCCGTTTCTGAAACTTTGCACGTGTCTACTGGCTAATAAATGTGATGTGTCTGTCGAGTTTCATGCAATTTCAAGCATGCTAAGGGTCTCAAAAGCATCCTAAAAGAATGGTAACGTTTGATGCGTCGCCACGGCAACAGTTTCAAAGATATCAAGAATCCATTCACAGGTCTACATCTGCCGTATGTTTACATTATACAGATGACGTTTGAAGCAAATCGGGTAAAAATAAAAGGGTGATATCAAAGCATTTTGAAAGTGACACACTTCCTGCTGCCAGTTGGTGGCGCTATAACTTTGACTCACAATAGTCACATCCATGTGATCGTCCTCTTACAGCGAACACACTGCTGAAGTTTCATCAAGATCAGTTAATGTATGCTGAAGTTATAACACACTTCCTGGTTCACGTTTCTCGCCATGATTTCGTTTCCTCGCCACGGCCAAACCGTTCGAGATATCAAAAATCCCCTCGCAAACTTTCATCCTCAATGTCTTGACTTCATGCTGACCGAGTTTTGTCGAATTTGGATCAAAGCTCTAGGAGGAGTATTTAACATTCCATTGCGAGCGTTTTACAAACAAACCTCAATAGCCGACTTCCTGTTGGGCTGGGGTAAAAAGTAAAAGCGCGAGGTATAGATGAAACTATGAGATCAACATGTGCACAGAGTTTCATATTATTACATACAAACGTGTTTGAGTTATGGACCAAGTGTTCGGACCCCGTTCCAGGGGGCGCTGACGAGCCGCCCTGCCACGCCCGGGTACCAGCTTCAGCCCGGCTCTGATGGCCGCGGGTTCTGACCCGTGTGCAAAGTTTCAAGAGTTTTCGAGCACGTTAAGGGCCCCAAAAATGCCCAAAAGGTTACAAAATAATAAATATAGCTGCGAGCAGCGATGGCGGGCCCAAGCCGGTGGCACCGCAACCCCGGTTCCTTTAGTTACCTAAAGGCACCCGGGTGGCGGTGCCGAAGGCTTTGGCCCTTTTATGATTAAATGTTAAAACGGCTTGCCATACTCTGTCATTTCGACTAGTCACAATTATGTTACAGATATCTTAAATGATAATACAAACTATCCAAAATGTAATTACGAATAGACAGAAAGACGTTGTTGATATCTACAATGTTAATTCCGGACAGGCAAACTTAGCTTTTAAATGTTAAAAGGGCTTGCCATACAGGGACGTAGGCTCAGAGAGAGGCTCACCATATTCAAACCAAAATATCTGACTTCCTCTTGGTCCGAGCTAATGACTATGTATTAGAAAGTTGTCCGGCTTGAGGAGTACAATGTATATACCGATTTTTGTAACTGTAGATAAAACTAACAACCCCACTTTTGTCAAAAGGTGGCGCTATTTAGTCCTTGCACATGCCCGTTTCTGAAACTTTGCACGTCTACTGGCTAATAAATGTGATGTATCTGTTGAGTTTCAAGCAATTTCAATTTCAATTTGACTGTTGAAAAGAAGTGCGCCGATTAGATACTCAGGATCGGTATCGGCTCTGACACTGCCATCTTTGACGAGGCTGATTCAAATTCTATATTGTGCATATACTATTCTGTTAGGCACAAAGGCACAAAAACTTTCTAAAGTACCATAAAGTTTTTGTGTACTGTATTATTAGTGTTCTGAAGCTATTATGTGATATAGAAATTAATATTTAAGTCATTAAATTCAAGAACACAAACTTTTCCCTCTCTGCGCCTGTCAGTCATTCTCCATTCAGCATTCAAACAGCACGTCACATTCGGTTACAGTCAATGATGAAACGATCTTCAATGATTCAATGTTAATCCTATTATACTGGATCTTTAAGATAAAGGTCTAAAGGTCTATATTTTCGAATGAAGAAACTTTTTCTTGCTGGACTTTATTGCTGTAACTTAATCGTGTTACTTTCTACCGGGTGTCGGACGCTGTCGGTTAGATCACAACACTAGAGTCAGAGCACTATAATTGTTCTTCACGCACACAGTAACTGAAATTTAAAACCTTTAAAAGAAAAGGCTCAATAAACTATTGCATAGATAGATAATGTATAATACACTGTTCATAAATATGTATTTCCTTTGTGCTTTGAACTTTTCAATACGGACTCAATGCGCTGTAACTTCATGTGGCTTCAAGCACATCATTCTCCGCTCGGGATGCACATAAGTGCTTTGTGCTGCACCGTATTGGAGCCGTAATATCATAATGCAGTGACGTAATGACAGATTATTAATTGCCTTTCAATTATATGTTGCTTTATAGCAGCCATGGCTATATTTTTTTTTTAATGATTTTTGTTATCTTGTTTTTCATGAATGTATTTTTCAAAAATAAGAGCAATGTGTATTATCTATTATTAATATGGTTTATAATAGCATTTTTGTCATAGATTATGACAAAGTAATCATATGATCCACCAGCGAGGAACCAGCAGAACAGAGTGAACATTCTTTCTGTTTAGTTCAATCCTACTTAATAGGAATTTATTTAAAATGCTCGCTCTACTCCACACCATTAATGTCTTGTGCGGACATCCGTATTTTGACTTTCGGTTTTAAGTAAGCGATTTAAAAGCTCCCAAGTCCCAGCGGAGTCACACGTTGATTAACCGGTGGGAATATACACAATAGGCCTACCTGATATTGAACACAAGAGGGCAGTATAGCACTACGTATGACTCAGATTATTATTTTTTTATGAATTTTACAACAATTCTGGCTGTTTTTGAACGTAAACACAATTCTTAAATGAAAAAAAAGGAAAAATTGGGGAAGTTATAATATTTGTATAATTTAATTTAGAAACAAATGATGTATAATTACATTTTTAGAAGATATGAGGCTTTTAGTGTTTACTTTTTTGACATTACTTTAATCTTTTGCCATAGTTGCACATGTCTATTGGCTAATAAATGTGATGTATCTGTTGAGTTTCAAGCAATTTCAAGCAAGCTAAGAGTCCCAAAAGCATCAAAAAATAATGTTAAAGTTTGTTTCGTTGCCACGGCATTTTGAAAGTGACACACTTCCTGCTGCCAGTTGGTGGCGCTATAACTTTGACTCACAATAGTCACATCCATGTGATCGGTCTCTTACAGCGAAAACACTGCTGAAGTTTCATCAAGATCAGTTAATGTATGCTGAAGTTATAACACACATCCTGTTCCATGTTTCTCGCCATAATTTCGTTTCCTCGCCACGGCCAAACCGTTCGAGATATCAAAAATCCCGTGGCACTTTTTCATCCTTAATGTCTTGACTTCACGCTGATCGAGTTTCGTCGAATTTGGTTCAGTGCTCTAGGAGCAATAATTTAAATTCATTGCATGTGTTTTAAACACAACCCTAAATAGCCAACTTCCTGTTGGGCTGGGGTAAAAAGTAAGAGTGTGAAGTATATATGAAACGATGAGATCTATATGTGTACCAAGTTTCATATTATTACATGCAAGTGTGTTTGATTTATGGACCAAATTTTCAGACCAAGTTTATTGACCAAGTTAATCTGATTAATAAACTAATTATATAAAACTATTGTCAATCACTACAATTAAACTAGTTATATGCCTTTACTTATAAAAAATAAAAATAAAAACTTATTTAAAAAATACCAGGCTTGAGAAATGTATTTTCTTTATGCAGGTCATACACACAGCAGTGAAATGGTTAAGCCCCCTCCCCTGCACACACACACACACACACACACACACACAGACAGCCAGCCAGCCAGCCAGCCAAAGGCTCAGAGTGGCCATATTCAAACAAAAATATCTGAGTTTCTGTGGGTCCTAGCTAATAAGTGTCAATTAGAAAGTTGTCCGGCTCGAGGAGTACAATATACATACCAATTTTTGTAACTCTAGTTAAAACTAACCACCCCACTTTTGTCAAAAGGTGGCGCTACTGAGCCCTCACCACGCCCGTTTCTGCAACTTTGCACATGTCTACTGGCTAATAAATGTGATGTGTCTGTCGAGTTTCATGCAATTTGAAGCATGCTAAGGGTCTCAAAAGCATCCTAAAAGCATCCTAAAAGAAGGGTAAAGTTTGATGCGTCGCCACGGCAACAGTTTCAAAGATATCAAGAATCCATTCACAGGTCTACATCTGCCGTATGTTTACATTATACATATGAAGTTTGAAGCAAATCGGGTAAAAATAAAAGGGTGATATCTAAAGCATTTTGAAAGTGACACACTTCCTGCTGCCAGTTGGTGGCGCTATAACTTTGACTCACAATAGTCACATCCATGTGATCGTCCTCTTACAGCGAACACACTGCTGAAGTTTCATCAAGATCAGTTAATGTATGCTGAAGTTATAACACACTTCCTGTTTCACGTTTCTCGCCATGATTTCGTTTCCTCGCCACGGACAAACCGTTCGAGATATAAAAAATCCCCTCGCAAACTTTCATCCTCAATGTCTTGACTTCACGCTGACCGAGTTTCGTCGAATGTGGATCAAAGCTCTAGGAGGAGTATTTGACATTCCATTGCGAGCGTTTTACAAACAAACCTCAATAGCCGACTTCCTGTTGGCTGGGGTAAAAAGTAAAGAGCGCGAGGTATAGATGAAACGATGAGATCAACATGTGTACCGAGTTTCATATTATTACATACAAGCGTGTTTGAGTTATGGACCAAGTGTTCGGACCCCGTTCCAGGGGGCGCTGACGAGCCCCCTGCCACGCCCGGGTACCATCTTCAGCCCGGCTCTGATGGCCGCGGGTTCTGACCCGTGTGCAAAGTTTCAAGAGTTTTTCGAGCATGTTAAGGCCCCAAAAGTGCCCAAAAGGTAGCAAAAATAATAATAATATAAAGAATAAATATAGCTGCGAGCAGCGATGGCGGGCCCAAGCCGGTGGCACCGCAACCCCGGTTCCTTTAGTTACCTAAAGGCACCCGGGTGGCGGTGCCGAAGGCTTTGGCCCTTTTATGATTAAATGTTAAAACGGCTTGCCATACTCTGTCATTTCGACTAGTCACAATTATGTTACAGATATCTTAAATGATAATACAAACTATCCAAGAATGTAATTACGAATAGACAGAAAGACGTTGTTGATATCTACAATGTTAATTCCGGACAGGCAAACTTTAGCTTTTAAATGTTAAAAGGGCTTGCCATACAGGACGTAGGCTCAGAGAGAGGCTCACCATATTCAACACAAAAATATCTGACTTCCTCTTGGTCCGAGCTAATGACTATGTATTAGAAAGTTGTCCGGCTTGAGGAGTACAATGTATATACCGATTTTTGTAACTGTAGATAAAACTAACAACCCACTTTTGTCAAAAGGTGGCGCTATTTAGTCCTTGCACCATGCCCCGTTTCTGAAACTTTGCACATGTCTACTGGCTAATAAATT
>NW_024121765.1:239714-570568 GCF_016745375.1 Pimephales promelas | reverse complement strand
CCAGACTGCCCCAGGCTATGATTGTTTAACTTTGTATATTGTACACATTAATTCCACAAGATTGAATATTTTGTGTTTAGAGGGCATCAAGGCAACTAACAGCATCTGAGCTGACGTATCAACCCCATTTTAACCCAACAGAGGAAGAAGCTAAACAAATACTCACCAAAACCAAAATAAATTGCATCAAAAGAATCAGTTATGAAGAAATGTGTTTTACAACAACAGTACATTTGATGTAGTGACAAGTTGGTTTTCATGTAATTTTGACAGGGATACATCCTAAATTTAACAGAAAAAGTCATGCAAACACCAAAACAAAGACAGCCAGAAACGACACTTTTGACTTCGACATGAGATGTAAAATTGTTAGCATATGCAATATGATTTTGTCTTGTACAAACACAGTGTAACTATTAGCATTTTCCACCAAGTTAATAGGCTATCAGAGCTACACTATTGTTTTTACAGAGGTTCTGAGGCCCTCCATATGTTTCATATGTCAGTGAATCTGCCATTTTCTTCTTGTGTGGGTGGCAAAATATGTAGGTGTAGGGAGAGGCACGGAAGGGGGATTGGGGGAATAGTGCAAAACAGTGGTAAAATAGGATTAGGAGTACATAGTATATATTTAGTACAGGAAAGAAAGAGGTGGGCTATCTGTGAGCTCTGATACAAGGGAAGGTGCAGTGTGTCACAGCTGAGCTATCAAATACTGTGGCGCTGTCCTGCTGAGTTTATGACCAGGGTGGGGTGCCCAGTGAATGCCACTGGAATGCTAAGCTATAAATCTGCGGTGCATTAAAATTAAAGGACCTACATAAAGATAATAGTCATGCGCCTCTCTCTCTGTCTCTCTCTCTATTCCCTAAATAATAACAGGGTATTTTTTAAATAATATTGAGGGCAGGCCAGACCATGGAATTGCTCCGATTTCACTTGTGGGGGCTGTTTTGGGCTGGCGCTTTACAGGAAGTGTGTAGGTTTGTTCTTTTTTCTTCTCTATTTCTCCATAATGTATTACTTTCCATGTCTCAGAGAAACAAACAGAGGCCACAAGAAAGGATGAGAAAAAGAAATTTGAAGAAGTTTAAAGATGGTGAATAATTAGATTGACCACAAGGCATAACAGCACAAAATACTCGTTAGCTTAGCTAAAGAGACCACACACACACACACACACACACACACACACACACACACACACATGCACGCACCTTGACAAACCCATTCATTGTGAATATGTTTTCTTGTTGTGTATATTATTTTATGAAATTCTGGGAACAAGTTAGTTAAGTTTCAAAGAGACATGAACAGTACAATCCAAAATGCACAACACACACATTTAATAGCAACTTATAGCATTGTTTTGGCTTCCTAAGGGATATTTTCAAATTCAGGGATGGAGCGTGAGTCCTCTAAAATCCCAATCATAGTAAATCATCTAAGAGGCCTGTTCCTGTGCACCAATGTGGACGCTAATGAAGAGTTGGTAACACTTTATAATAAATGCATGCTATTAATCATTTGTTCAGCATGCGTAAACAGTTAATTCATCATTTATAAAGCATTAACAGTCATTAATAAGCAGTTTAGAAATACAGCTATAAATGTTTTTTTTTCTTGATTTATAAGGACATCTATGCGTTTAGTAATTGTATTTTCATACTTTGTTAATGATCAATTAATAATTTCTAAATTAATTATAGCATAATTTACAAACCAGTTATTTAGGAGTTGTCAGTCATTCATAAGAACACTTAGAAAGTGTAAGTAAATGTAGTTAATTCAGGTAGCTATAAAGCATTTAGTAGTGGTCAGTTAACTATGTTTGTGAGCTCATCTAAAGTGAGGACTATTCATGCCAGGATTTATAAAGGAGATTTAAAGGCTGTTAAATATTTCTATGTTCTGTATCACTGTGTTGTGTTTGTTACATTTGACTGTTTAGAAGATTGATGCACCTTTAAATCTCCTTTATAAATGCTTTACAAAGCATGAATAGTCCTCACTTTAGATGAGCTCACAAACATAGTTAACTGACCACTACTAAATGCTTTATAGCTACACACACACTAAGTAACCATCACTATATGTCTGATTAATAAGATGTATGAATGTGCATTTAAATAGTTTAGTAATCATTTACTTACATGTTCTAAGTAATCTTATGAACCACTGCAAACTCTTAAATAACTGGTTTATAAAAAATGCAATTCTTCATTTAGAAATGATACATTTATCATTAATAAAGAATGAAAATACAATTATTAAACAAATTATATGCTTTTAAATCAAGAAGAAAGCATTTATAGCTGTATTTATAAACTGCTTATTAATGTATATTAATGCTTTATGAATGATGAATTAACTGTTTACTCATGCTCATAGTTACTATAAAGTGATACCGAAGAGTTTATCTACCGATCACCTCCAACGTCCAATTCATTCACATACTCAGGTCTTAAACAAAGTCTTCTCAACCACTTTTTTTCTTTCAATGTTCCATTTTTCCCTTGAAACTTTTTTTTTCAGTGTTCATCTCCATCACTTCCAACTTTTCTAATTCCAAGGACGGGTCTCTGAATTCATTGCATTAAGAAAAAGTAAAAAAAAATTCTTTAAACACAAATCAAGGCAAATTATGGTGAAGTATGAAAGAATTATAGAACATAAAAAATTTAGTTGATTCTTAATGAGGACTGGACCTCGTGGGGGCAGAGGCAGGATTAAGTGGGGCCGTGTTGCCACTGGAGATGCCATTAACAGGCAGATAAATATGTAATGATGAGAAAGACACTTTCCTGTTGGTTTGCTTTTGCATGACTTCACCTTCTCCAATTATCATGTGCATCATAATTTTTCTTTGCTGCATTGCAATACCTCAGGAATGGGCGAGTCATGTATGTGTGTGTGTCTTGATATTATTTTAAGAATAAGTTTAGGCAATCCACAAAAATAAAAGAAGCAGGCAACAAGTAACTAAATATAACACGATGAGTAAACCCTATTTATCAACACAGCACACATTAATCACTCATCCTAGTATGGAAGCATGTTACTGCCTAAAAATGTTTTATCTCAAAATGTATATGATTTTCTTTGTAAATGTATATCTTGTTATTGTGACTAGTACTTATTTCAAACTTTTTTTTTTTTTTTTACTTTTTCACACTGATGAAGAAACAGGCTTTCATACCCTATTAAATTAAATTAATACTACATTATATTAAATAAAATAATTGATCAAACAAAAGCTGCAGGACTAAACTTGTTCACTGAGCTCTGAATAAGGCCTTAATATCTTTATTAGAGGGTCAGTGTTGTCTGAGAAAATGTTTGCCATGCTAAGTGTGTGTGTAAGCAAGCAAGTAGAGTATGTGCATTACTCGCTCTTCTCCAACCCCAGCACTCAATTGGGGTCCCAATCCACATGGCAGGGTCTAGGGGCACTCCAGTGAACATCGCAGCAATTTAGCAAAAACAAAGGAGAAATTATTCATAAGAAATGTCCTGCCAAATGAGCAAAGAGAGGCACTTAAGACCACGCACACACACAGCAGATAGTGTGAGGGTGATCTGGGACCAGGTCAGCCATCTAGATTGTGTTAGTGTGACTGAGTTTGCCCTAAGGTGAGATAAGCTGCACCCAGGGGCTCACATGGACCCATCCTGGAATGGTTGAAACCTTTAAAAAAAATTCTCCATGATTCATTTTTAAAAAAAGTCTGCAAAAAGGACATAATTTTTCTTTGATTTGATAAAAGTCAAAGACAAAAAATAAAAGAGAATGACAACATTCTTTATAAAACTGCTTTGGAACAATATTTGTTTATAAGTTTGAATTAAATTGAAAAAAATAAAAGTTTAAAAATTTGTCGACGACAATAAAAAATTCTAGGATATCCATATACACACCAGGCATTGTTTTACTGTATGAGACAACACAAATAACATGCTTTATTTGGTCTGACATGTGAATATAACAGGATTTCATGATTTAAACCAGAGGAGGACTTGTGCTGGATCTTTGAGTTATGTTTGATTATCTTATCTTAAGGTTAAAATAAATACATCAGTGTAGTCTGTTGGACACACTGAGGTGGTATCTGCTAAATAAACTGTATACATGTATGTGTTGCATGTGTATACATTCATTAACATGCTCAAGCATGAGCAGCTGGGACACATGTGCTGACTGTGGTGGCAGGCAGGCTGGAGCCGAGGGGGCTGCTTGGGATCTAAAGAGGGTCCCTCATAACTACATCAACAACATGTACTGTATGGCATTTACGTGTTGACACAAAACAATATTGTCAAACCTGTCTAATTTTTTTATTTCCTTTAGAAATAAAATATTATGTACACAAAAGTGTCAACAATGGCTCAGTGAAGTGTAATTTATGAATTTATTTAAATGATCAATACATTAATATTACATCACATTAAAAACAATACTTTAAAAAGTGTATATCTATATATTAGGGCTGTGCAAAGAATAATTGCGATTAATCACATCCAAAATAAAAGTTTGTGTTTACATGTATGCTGTGTATAATTATTTTGTATACATAAATACACACACATGCATGTGTATATTTAAGAAAATATATTATTCATACATAAAATATTTATATTTATATATAATATAGATTATGTATTTAGTAGTTACATGCAAATAATTATATATATATATATATATATATATATATATATATATATATATATATATATATATATATATATATATATATATATACATGCATGCACATGTATTTATATACACAAATTATTTCAGAACCCACACATATATTATGTAAACACAAACTTTTATTTTGGATGCGATTAATCGCAATTAATCTTTGCACAGCCCTAGTATATATATAAATTAAAAATAACTATGAAAAAAAATAATTATGAATATAACAACGCTGTAGTAAATGCTGACTTTCCTTATGTGTTTTTATGATTAAAGTTGTGCAAGAGTTCATGACCAAAGTCATGTGGAGTTTCTAAAGAAACCTGAGTCATTACACGCGCGCGTGTGTGTGTGTGTGTATATGAGATTTCTGAGTGTTCCTTCTCTTCCCGTAATTATTAATATCAGGGCTGTGGTGGAACTGTCTGTCAGGGTGTGTCCTAATGGGGCATTTCCTTCTGCGCCCAAAACACATAAATGAGTATATTTACACACATACACATGCTGCCAGCAGACTGTTTATTCCACTAACATAAAAGAGAAGGCATGCGAGAGAGAAAGAGCTGCAATGGGCAAACACAGTAACTGAGAGTCACTGTGTCTCCATTTGTTAGTACTTAATCTTAATACGGCTGCTTAACTTAAGTTAATAAATGTTAATAAACAGCAATCATTGTGAGTAAATTAAACTGCAATGCTTTACTGGCAGGGTGAGAAAGAAGAATAGGTTAACAGAAGGTGGAAAGCATTGATCCAAGTGTTTGCAGATTTATGTGTATGCAGTTGGTGTGCGCATGTATTTACATACAAGTATTAGTGTGTAGATGTGTGTGCATACTGTGAATGAATACGTGTCTATGTTAATACTGGAAAAGTGTGTGTCCACGGTCTATATTATAATGACCCTGGCTGGCATAGGGGAAAGTCCATTTAATCAGTAGTGCGTTATTTGGAATTCTGTGTGTGTGTGTGTGTGTGTGTGTGTGTGTGTGTGTGATTAAAGAGGTTGGGGTGTGCTGGGTTATTAGCTGTTGGCAGGAATGCTGCATGAATGATGCTGATATTAAAAATGAAGTCTCAAAGAAGTGTGCATTCACACAATGAACACACATTCATATTATCTTAAGAATTATGCTTAAAATATTTATGTGGAATTCGCTTTCCCTCCACTTTTAACACAAAAGTCTTATACACTTAGGGGTCAAATTATATATATATATATATTTTTTTTTTAATATTAATATTTGGGCAAAAAACAAAAGGCAATAAAGAGAACTAATAAAATAAAATAAAATAAAATAAAATAAAATAAAATAAAATAAAATAAAAAAATAAAATAAAATAAATAAAATAAAATAAAATAAAATAAAATAAAATAAAATAAAATAAAATAAAATAAAATAAAATAAAATAAAATAAAATAAAAAAATAAGAAAAATAAAATGAAAAGTTAGGGTCAGATTGTTACAAATATGTTTTTTGAATAATAGACTGAATATCTGGTTTTGACATAAATGCAGGTGGTTTTGTTCATTTCATCTGCCTGTCATCAGAAAGTTATAGAAGATCAAAATGAACATTTAATAAATGGCCTATCTGTACTGAGAGGAATCAAGTAACATTTCATTTCTCAAAATATGACCATCCAGCAGTGCGAATGCCACATTCAACTGTTTTCTTTTGCCATATGTATTGGAAGTATGCAATTTGATGTTTCAAAAAACTCACCTGAGGGTCAGTGGGCAAGTGTAGTACAGTGTGCAGCCGTTCGCTGTGGTGATGGCGGGACTCTTCTTCATACACTAGATCCCTGTCTGTCTGCGGAAGGCTCAGAAACCTCCTGATAGTACACAGGTTCTCCCAGAGAGTCCTGTTCTCTGGGCTGGGACTCTCTTTCCAGCGAAGCAGCTCGCATAGCCAACCCTAAAGAAAGAAAAAGGGTTCATTGCATATCTTGTTAGCTGAAGGTATTTTTTCCAACAATATCTCTAAATAGTATCACTAAATCATTTGGCATTTACTGTATGTCACTTTAATAGGAATGATGGGCAGAATGTGACGCGAAACAACCCTCATTCATGTTTTTTATGACTAAAGTTAACAAGTACCACCACAATGCATCACAAGTGCACTGAGAGAGCTGAGAGTGTGTGAAAGAGAGAGTGAAATGGTGAGAGATTAGGAAGATTTAATTATCTCTGCTAGACTGGTCCAGTCTTTGACACCAGCTGTTGTGTGCAGCCAACCTCTTCCAGCACACATTGTTAATGACCTGAGCATCTCTCTCTCTCTCTCCTTCTCCCTCAGCTCCTCCTGGCCAGCTGCAGCAGATGGACGCGTTCAGCCGTGACCCCCCACCCGACCCCAGACCTGTGAGACCTAACCACATCTGTCACACACATTCGTATATATATACACACACCACCAGAGAAGCACTTTGCTGACACATCTCATACACGCAAACAAGCAAAGATGCCCCTGAAACATGCCTTTAGATGAAGGGGTCACACTTGCAAAGCCATGCCACAATGACACAGAGTTCCTCAGTAAAGTGAGCATCAGAGACCAAAGCTCTCTCAGGCTATTACATGGTAAGAATTAGGCGCAGCTGGGAGTGGGATCATATTTGACTAAATCAATTATCTCTCTTTGAACTAAATGAGACAGAGACAAACAAATGGTCCAATAGCGTTTGAAAAAAAAATCTTTATCAACACTCTGAAATGAATGCCTTTTCTAGCTAAAGAATAAGCTAAAAGAAAATTAAAGAACTACAGTATCATTGTTGTCCTTTGCACTCAAGACAATGTGGCCATTAACGTTTTTCTATACCTGTCAATGAAAAGTGAATTTAAAACAATTGGATATATGGATGGATAGACAGATAGATACACGGATACATAGATATCCACTACTGTTCAGAAGAAATGTCCCCAAGGCTGCATATTTGATCAACAATCATTCGAATATGCTCATTTACTGCTCAAGAAACATTTCTTATCATTAGGAATGTTGAAAACAGGTGCGGTGCTTAATATTTTTGCATTTATTTTTTATGTATGGCAAAGGAAAATAGAAATTGAAATTGCTCTTTTTATTTGCTCACCAAAGCAAATAAGAAGTGGGTTTTGCCAGGTGTTAATTTTGGACTCGGGACAACTTTATGAATAAGCTTAAAGCTTATAAAACAAAATATTTGAAATTTTAAAGGCCTCAAAAGCACTGACTATTGCACTTGTTTGACATATAGTCACAATATTCTGCATTCTTTATATAGCAATGTGGGAACAAGTGTCAATGTAAAAGGAATGAGGACAGTAATCAGATCACTCTATGGAACACTGCATGCACGTCTGGATCACAACATAATTCACGATGACTCATTGGACAGAAGAGAAAAGCACTGAAAGAAAGATTGAGATCCTTTGGCAGGATCTGGAATGGTAAGCCAGAGATGAATAAATGGAAGGCATTTATCAGACTATCTGTTGATGTTGATGTTTTTTTGTTTATCAACTACAGAGACGCGCCAGAATCAGATATAAATTACTCCACAGACGGAGACGGACACCGTTACTTCCCCTACACTGACTGAGAAAAGAACATGAAAGCTAAGTGTGAGCTTAGTCTTTTCAAAATAAAACAAATCACACTGAAATCACGGTATCAAATGTCCTAGCCTTCAATATTTCAAGCACATAAAAATAGATTTTTTTTAAATTATAATATATATATAAAAGGGTCCCTCAATAAGCTATATAAGTTCATAAATCCATCAAAAGCAGAAGCATCTGAAAGCACCTCAAGCTTCTCCAGCACAATGACATAGAATGGAAACTTATGTATAAGATGTCCTTGAAAAGTAGAAGCCTGTGTATTTGTCATTTGAAAATAGTTAACTGAAATTAGAACTAGCTAGTTCAGTTGAAGGTTTAGTTAGGGCCCGAGCACTAACAGTGCGAGGACCCTATTGAATCTGTTAGGATTATTTTTTTTTTCTTTTTTCTTTTTTCTGCAAAGTAAGCGCCATTTTCGGGGCCTCAACATGCTCAAAAACTCACCAAATTTGGCACGCATGTCAGGACTGGTGAAAAATTTCGTATTTTGTGGGTTTCGCGGATGGGCGTGGCAAAATGGCTCCCTAGCGCCACCTAGAAAATTGGAAAAAATTAGCCCCTCGTCCACGTTCAACCTACAAACACGAAATTTGGTGGGGACGTGTATCATATCAAGACGCACAAAAAATCCTCAAGAACCCATACCCTAAACTCAACAGGAAGTTGGCCATTTTGAATTTGGCGCCCATTTTGGGACGATTTACACACTCAGTACTTTAACGAACTCCTCCTAGGGATTTAGTTGGATCGACTTCAAATTTCTGCTGTGCCTTCTAAAGGCATTGACGATGTAAAGTTGTGCTATCTGCGCATTTTCGTCGATGGGCGTGTCCATGGCGTCGATGATTCGCCATGAAACAGGAAGTTGTAGTAACTTGGCTGTAAATGCCCAGATCTGCACGAAATTTTACACATTTGACAAGACTCCCGCCCTAAACAAATCTACATGCCGACATTCACCCACAGTAATAGCGCCACCTGCTGGCAACAGGAAGTGACCTTTAACGAAGCAGCCCCCGTCGCATGTTTGACCGACATGTACGAAATTTCTGTGGCACATCTACCATGTCCAGACGCACTGAAAAGTCTCTTGGAGCGTTGCCCTAAACTCAACAGGAAGTCGGCCATTTCGAATTTTACCGCCATTTTTGGATGATTTACTCATTACGTACTTTAACTAACTCCTCCTAGGGCTTTAGTCGGATCGACTTCACATGTATGCTGTGCCTTCTAAAGGCATTGACGATGTAAAGTTGTGCTATCTGCGCGTTTTCATCAATGGGCGTGTCCGTGGCGTCGATGATTCGCCATGAAACAGGAAGTTGTAGTAACTTGGCTGTAAATGCCCAGATCTGCACAAAATTTTTACACATTTGACAAGAGTCCCGCCCTGAACAAATCTACATGCCGACATTCACCCACAGTCATAGCGCCACCTGCTGGCAATAAGAAGTGACCTTTAATGAAGCAGCGTAGCAAATTCACAGCCGCACCGGCTGAGCTGCAAAATATGCAACACGGCCGCCTCACACCCCGACGCGGTACAGGTGCGAGGGCCCGCCCATCGCTGCTTGCAGCTTTAATTTTGCCATTATGTTTTATATGTATATGAATGGATGGAAACAGGTCAGGATTATGAACAATTACGTGAAAATGTGTAAATAATTACTGAATCAGTTCTTACTTGGCTCTTATTGGCTGCCACCTTGGCAAAAAGTGCCTGAGACACTTTTGCGCGTTTCATCTCTTGCTGGATTTCATCGTAGACGGCTGAGGTGATGTTAACCAGTGGCTCCAGTTTCAGGGAAAGGTCGGGGTTAGGACCACAAGTCTTGGACTGTGAGGGTCCAGCGGTCAAAGTTAAAAGTAACAAAGAAGACAGATTGGTTAGATATATATATTCATACTGAAATTGTAACTGTAAACATTCATGGATGATATTTCAGACCCTTGCCTTGTTTGTACCTACAATGTACTGAGATTTTAGCAGATAAATCATTAAAGCATCCATAAGTAAACTCTTTGTAGTACATGTTTGAAGTATGGTGTATTGATTTTAGAGTGGTGTGTTTTCTCATTCAATGTTTGAAGTTGCGCTGCAGGCACAGGCAAGTAATCTCACATTCCCCAGTAAAAACGATTGCGAGATAAACACATACAGACATAATAGTAATGATAATACACAACCACATTCCCAAAGACCAAAGAATGAGAACTTTGTTCTCGTATCAGGAGGATTTTTATTATCTGCATGGGTTCATTCACCAATGGTCCTGAGGTTGGAAGCAGATGCATACTTCATACAAGCAAGTCCACGCACCAGGTTCCAGGTCATTTAATATAAACATGCCATGACAGGAGCAAAGCCATGCTTTCCAGAATTTGTCATTTTAGAGAATCAAGGACAAGAGCTTGTGAACCTGAAGTTTTAATTGGTGTGTGAACCCTGTAATCTCTAACAAACATTAGTATGAACCGTATAAATTTGACCTTATGTAGTAGCTTGACTTATTGAGCATTTATTTTCAAAATTGGAAAAGTGTAATGCCTACTCAGACAGATCATGGAAGTCTCGGATGAGGTACACTCAATGAGGAAATTAAGTGAGTGATGATGTAATCCTCACCGAGTTTGTGATTTTGGTCTTATTCTTCCAAATAGATGCCCACGCGTCAGGAGTTAACTGTTCATCAATGCTGCGCTCCCACACTTTCTGCATTGGGAGGTATGGTGTGACATTAGCAATAGGAAGGTAGCAATCTGATATACGCTAGCTTAGAGGGTCTTTCTTGAAAGTCATAGTGGTTGTTTAAGTGAATTATCCAAATTGTTATTCTCAGTATGTCAATATGTATTAATATTCCATATAATTTACATCATACTAGAATAATAGCTGCGGTAATAACACTGACTTAAGGCTGGAATACACTACATGACTTTTGTCCAGATTTTTGCCAGACTAGTTGATGCTAGTTGCCAAAAATCAGAGCCATTCAGCAGATTTGGGGCAGTTGGAATTAACATATTAATATTTTAACATATTAATATTTAATAATGCAAAATTCTGTGAATAAAAATTTATATTTATATACATGATATAATAGAACCTTGTGAACCTGTACCACAAAACCATCCATTAGAGTCCATTTTGAAATTGAAGATTAGATTGAATAAATAAGCTTTCTATTGATGTATGGTTTGTTAGGATAGGACAATGTTTGGCCGAGGTACAACTATTTTCAAATCTAGAATCTGAGAGTGCAAAACTATTCTAAATATTGAAAAAATGGCGCAAGTTGTCCAAATAAAGTCCTCAATTTTGCTGCATCCACTCACAAATATATATATATATATATATTTCCTACCGTATATATATATATATATATATATATATATATATATATATGTATATATATATATATATATACGGTAGGAAATTTACAAAATATCTTCATGGAACATGTTCTTTACTTAATCTCCCAAAGATTTTTGGCAAAAAAAGAAAACTCTCCCAAAGATTTTTGGCAAAAAAATAATTCTGACCCATACAATGTATTGTTGGCTATTGCCACAAATATACCTGTGCAACTTATGACTGATTTTGAGGTATCACATAAGCACAGACTCAAATTTATTAGCTCCAGACTATGATTCCATCCAGTCGGAGGATATATTTTCGGATGTTTGATATTTTGAGCTAAATTTTGAGTTTGTTGTGTTCTGAACAACTTGAAAGTCTGGTAGACTGTGAATGTTTAGTATATCAAGCCCAGTTTTTTTTTTATAACTATTTAGTTGGCACTTGTGTGATGCCTAGTATTTTAAAATCTCTTCAGATTTTAAAAGTCATGTAGTATATTCCAGCCTTCTTGTATTTAAAAAAAAAAAAAAAAAACTTAGCTGTATAACAATACGGATACGGATTACAAAAAAAAACAATTAAGTGTAAGCCAAACAAAACAAGTAAATAGATCACATGAGTTCAGACAAGAAACAAAAGCAATCTCATAGGCCTACAGATAAACAATTCAGAATCAGACACAACAAAAGATTTCAGGTATTTTTACAGAGGGACAATAATACACACAAATGCAACAGGGGAAGAGGGATTTGTAGGGGGCTGAACCTAGTCAAGTGTGAGATCGTGGGTACCTGAGAGATGCGGACGCCCCCAGGGCTGGGGTTTGTGCTTGGGGGCAGACTCACAGGGGGGTTCATGCTGCGTTCTCGCTCTTCCTGGTAAATGCGGTCCCTCTCGCTCTCATGTAAGTTCAGAAAGTTCTGCATCGCTTTGAGATTCACCAGCAAGGACTGAGATGCTGAGCGTGGGTCTTCCTCTTTTCGCAAGATCTCTGACAACAGGCCCTGGTGTACACACATAAACACATACGTAAGCACAGAGGAAGCATTTTGTAACACATTTTTGCAGTTACTTCACCTGCACCATGTAGGACTCTCTACCCACACTTTGACTGACTGTGCACGATGTTTGGATGTAATTGAACACAATTTAGACCTGCAGTGACTGTGAATTCACCAGGTGTGTTTTTCGCTGAGAGGGTGTATAAACTTCTGGATACCACTGACACGCTCAAAGCGACTCATTGATCTGAAACCTCCAACAGAACAACTTTGACACCTTGATGATCCTCTTGTATTTAGTTCAGTGCCAAATTAAACTTGATTAGTCCTGATTTGTACATAACTTAGTCTGTATATGGGATAGTGACCAGGGCTAGCAATAAACCTTATAGATATTATATTGTGCTAATCTTTTTTTGTGATAGATGTTTGCTGACATTCAATATATTTCTCAATATTTATGTACTTTGCATTAGTCTTTACAAAAAGACCATTACAATTAAAAAGTGCATTGTAATATTCATGTTACACAAGCCAAATCATTACGAAAACATCATGAATATTCAATACATTGCCCCACCCAAGTGATTGGTATGTTCTGAAGAAGTTCTCTATTATACTTAGTGTACGTTCTTTGAACTGTCTCCATCCTGTGTACAATTTCAGCACCATGCTGTCGGAACTGTACCTGTGTACGGTTGAAGGCAACTCGAGCGAACACTGCCTGCGAGACACTGGCCCTTTTCAGCTCATCGCGCACCAGTTGGTAGATATCAGATGAGACTTCTGCAGCCGAGGGGTTGGACCCGGGTTCTCCAGGGCCACCAGACTTGCTAGGCCGCGGGATGGGTGGGTGATTGAGAAACTGCTGGTTAAGAGCCTGCGGGTGCTGATGCAGGAGGCGGCTGACGGCCAGCTGCTGGTTGATAAGATGGGCCATGGCTAACTGCTGTCTCACCAGCTGTGGACTGAGCTGGGGTGAGAGAATCCCTCCAGGTGCCAAAAGAGGTTGCAAGGAGGCAGGCGGAGGTGGAGGAGGCACCTGTGGCCGTAATGGAGGACTGTGATGGAGCTGCCCATGAGATGATGGAACTTGCGGCTGGCCTTGGGATGGAGGCTGAGACTGGGCTGAATTCTGAGGTTCTCCTGAGCCAGCTTTCACAAGAGAGCTGGTGCTGTTCAACGGACCGAGCTGTGCCAGACCAGACAGGTGAGGGGGCGGACGCTGGGCTAATACACAGAAGTCAGCAATACTGTCCCTTTCGACTGTATAGAGGGATGGATATGCGTATCAGACACAAGAACAAATTCTGTAGTCTTTTCCCAAACAAACATCAAAATGTAGACGCTTACCCTTGATTTCCGAGCTCTCCCGCCCCTGCCACAAATAATCCCCTAAAACAGACAGAAGGAACACATGGTAAATGACAAAAGCTTTCACTTACGCTTACAATAAAACAGCCACATTCTTTCATGAGTAGAAAGTTTTACAACTTCGGCTTACAATCGTATGACTGACACGCGAGTTATCCAATGGGGTCTCGCCGCACTGGCACACACATCTGGCAATGCGGACTTAGTGTTTAGCTCTGGGAGGCAAAGAGCAGAACTAATGGAGGGGGAACGGTGTAACTCAACACCACTTACTCTGTCAGCGTGCAGAGGATCGCTTTATTCTTTGTTGGCGCTCACTCTCTCACTGCACTTGGGGTTTAGCCCCCACTTTGATCTGTCCTGCTGTGTAATTATTTCACTTTTTGAAGAGGCAACGAGAGGAGGAAAATTGTCACAGGCATTTGGATGCTAAGAGGCTTAAACAGCGGAGCTGTGGGGCAACTCCCAGTAGGACTTGCCGCTGGAGACCCCCTGCTGAATTTTGGGGGAAGAAACAGTGGTTTCTATTAAGAAGTGAGGAGGCTTAGGTTACCCCATCCTGTGTAAGGAGTCATTAAGAGATAATGTATAAAACGCAGCACAAAGCTCAAGACTTGCTCATGACCCTGAACACCTTACCACGCTAGAAATAGGACATCTCATTAAAAAAAAAAAAAAAAACGCATTCACTGTGTCTGAATATGACTATTTCCCGCCTATATAGTAGGCGAAGAACAATGTGTTGAAAAGAGTAGTATGTCCGAATTCATAGTATTCACAAAACAAGGGTCAAAAAGTATGTGGACGACCTATTGCTTGACAAAGTACCCAGATGATAGGCGAAATTCTGAAGTGAACATTTAAGGGCCAGTTTACTACTCAGGAGTCGGTAAGTCAATTGACAGTGGATATGTGGTCAATTGACAGTTGATAGTGGACAACATGATGGATATAGTATGTCCGGCTTTCATTCAAATTATACATATTCATACTACATAGAACATAGTTTTTAATGGTTACTTCATCAAATAGTTCTTCATCAAATGTAATACCTACTCTGCTGTGCTGAAGTCAGCTTAGCCTTTTTTCCCCCACTTGTTTTACCATATAACAAAAATATAACCAAAAAAGTAATTATCACAAGCCTTACCTTTAATTTTTTTGTATTTCTTGTACCAGCGACCAAACTCTTGGCATTTTGCAGTTGAGACGTTAGCATAGTAGGAACTATTCACTATCGAGGAGATCATACTCTGGAAAAAGTCCAAGAAATGAGAGAGGTCAGAAAGGAAGAAATAGGAGTAACGATAGAGGATAACGGAAATAAACACACATGGTCAAGATCTTAAAATTGCAATGATAAATGGCCTATAAAACACATTGCTGCGGAAAGCCACCCAGGCAAAGCTGATCGCGAATGCCGCGACAAGCTTCAAGCCGCAATGACACAAGTAGAGATGAAGAGCCACACACATATGCAAACAATTGATATGAGGATCAACACCCACACAGAGCTCCACTTAAACACATCATGCACAGATATCACATAAATCTCAAAGATTGCTTGCTTACTTGGAAATGAGCACAGCAAGAATCTCGGATGCACACCCACATAGACACACACGCATACTCTCTCTCTATCATGGTGAAGTCATTTCTGGGTTTTAGAAATGGCCCATGAATGCGGGGAAATGAATGAAACACTCTAAGACAATTTAGGCTACATTAAGCATGTACTGACGCTATAGATTGGAACAACTGTGCAATATTGAGCCTAACACTTCCTTATGTGTTATACTGCTAAAGTTGGTCGTTTTGGCATAGATGTACTGTACCTGGAGGATATGTTTTAAATATCATCTTAAATGACATGTTTTACAAATCCTCTTAAAGCCAAATCTTTGTCTGTTGGATTTGAAAAAAAAAAAAAATGGGTAGCAATTGTACCTGTGAGAGTGGACATTCTTTGGCCAGGGTGCTCTGGTTC
Source organism: Pimephales promelas (assembly GCF_016745375.1). Next base: position 554,529 of record NW_024121765.1, on the reverse strand, counting down.
ATCTCTTTGAGCAGTTCTTTGAGGGCGTTGCGTACTGTAGCGTGGTTCCACTGTTCTGATGGGAGGTCCTCCAGTTTTGAAAAGCTGTATACATAAAACATTATTACTCATCCCTCCATGAACGTAATCATCTTCAATTCCAAATCAATAAACCATGCAGCAGGCCAGGTCAACAATAATATAATCATGAAGATACAGGGAAACAAACCTGGATAGTACACAACTACACAATGCCTACAATCATCTTTTTTGAAGCCTATGTTTATTTCCCCAGAAGTAAGCTGCAATCAGTAGGCATGAAAGAGCTCATTGAAAAAGTGCAGATAAAATTTGACCTTGGCCTACAGTATCTCCTGTTCTTATATATGCACAGAGCTTTAGATGCTTGCTCAACATAGTCAAGTCATTTTATGAAAAAAGGTTGAACAAATTGCAACAGAAGCAAACTCAACTGATTTTGTATCCTCAATATGTCCTGAGTAAGGAAAAAAAATCCCAGAAGAATCCCATTAGGGGAACGTTTCGAAAAAGACCCAAATATATCCCATTCATTCGCCTATTCATTCTTTTTCTCACGTGAAAAGGGTAAAAATGTAACCTTTAGATATCATCATGAAAATCACTGAGTTGATTACTTTCATAAAGACAAACTAAAACTGTATTACAAGTTTTTCGAAATTGTTTGTTAACAAGGAGAAACGGTGCATAAATAAATAAGTATTAGCTAATTTGCATTATTACCCAAACAGATCTATTATTGACAAAATAAAAATAATGCCCTAATTATCTGGACACTTGAAATGTTACAATACATATTGAAAACGGAAACTTTTGTACGTGTTTCCTCAATGCACAGAAAAAAAATAGCAATAATACAAGATATAGTATAACACTTAATAATTTGTATTAAAGGAGCTGTATGAAAGATTGTGGTCAAATTAGGGCGTATCCCCGCCTTCCTCCATGACTCGAGTTTGCTAGATATGCTGCAGGTTCCAGCAGGAATGTAGGCTGCTACAAGAAGCTTCCAATTGCAAGTGACAAGTCCTACACAGTGAGTTTTTTTTTTTTTTTTTCTGTTAATTATTTATTTCGGACTTTCTAACAAAGTATTTCGGATTCACATCGAGTTTTGGAGGGTTTCACAATGTTAGAATTTTTGTTTTTGTTTTATCCGATTCTGAAATATTCATATCAGCAGCTGTGGTCACTAGAGAAGAGCTGGCAACCCAAATGCTGCAACACTAGAGAGTCCGTGATTGGTAGATCAGTGGAGGGTGGAGCATCAGAACAAAACACAAAATGACAACATCAACACCAGTCAAGGGCTGCGACTTCACTTTTTAAATGACAATATCCTGGCTGGACAACTGTTGTCAGTGATATAAGTATTTGAAATGAACATGATTTCTTAATGTCTAGTGACATATCAGGGAAAATGTATGATTAATTGAAATAAATTTCTTGCATACAGCTCCTTTAAATATAATATATTTTATAATATATTTAATATTCATAAAAAGTTTTAAATTATATATATATATATATATATATATAGGCCTATCAGTTTTTTTTTATAAATAAATAAAATATATTATTTATTTATTTAAAAAAAAAACATACAACCATTAAGATTATTGATATTCAGAGGGGTCTCAGCAGAACCAAGGGACTTTTGAAATACTTTTATTTTTAACTCTTTCCCTGCCAGCGTTTTTGAAAAAAGTTGCTTTTCTAGCTTCATGCATTCTTTTATTATGTAGCAAAAAGCTGAGAAAATAGTGCTTTTGTCAAAGCGTCTAGATGGGATTCACAATGATGATCAAAACACAGAAGGAGTAGATCGAGTCCATCAAAACCCACGAAGAATTGTTATGTTGATGATTAGGTTGTTTTACATATGATATCGCCAGTTGTCTCTGCTTCTTCTTTTGCTGTGTTTTGATCAGGAGATTCTGACCTCTTTCAGAAGATGCGTTATAGCGCCCCCTATCTTATAACAGTGAAAACATGGAAAGTCTGTAATTTCCATCAATGGCTGGGAAGTGTTGTCCTACAAATGATGGAAATGTCAGTCAATGGTGGGGAAAGGATTAAGAGTGCTCTGTGGTCTCGTACCTCTGTAGCTGGATGCGTAGCGTGACCATGTGGTAAACGTCCAGCAACATATCAGCAACTGTTGCCTCTGGAGCATCTGTCAGGTAATGGATGGGCAGGGGGTTCCAGCGGCCCACCTTAATAATGCCTGTAAGAAGGAAGCAGAGAGAGAGAGAGCGGGAGTCGATTAACCCCACTTGATCTCATTGTGCCGCAAATTTGTGTAGCATATTTCCATGACATCATCAGAGATGGCCTCATGTCAATGATGGCTGTAATGAAATCTCAATAAGAGAATAAGTTAGGAGGGGCTCCACTACACTGAGTAGGCAGCTCCACCAAACCAGAACCAAAGCTGGCACATTACATCATCACACCAGCACCCACTTACAGCAAAAATCAACATTAGCGGGCATACAAAACATGATGATTGAAAGACAGGGAACAAGGAGTGATTGTAAAGAGGGGATTGATGTAGGTGGGAAACCAACATGATTGACTGCATATGGCGAAATATATGATTATACATAAGGTATTTAAGTGACAAGGAAGCATAGTGGGAAGTCATTTGCGAAATAATTTAGACTACCTGTGGGTTATTTCATCAAACAATTTGGAAAACACACATTTCAGAGGACTTTGTTTCCTCACTTCTTGTTTTCTGCGGTGCTTCATCTTGTGCTATAAAAGCAGACAGCAAAGGAACAATAACACCAATGATAAGGCTTTATCTATTAAATACTTATCAGGTCAGGAAGAAGCATCTCTCATGCATACTGAGGGCCACACCAATAACTACGGGCCCAAGGGGCGCCTGTGGATGTTTTATAACCGAGGAGTATATATAGGAAGCAGGCACTCGTCTAGCGCATCGCAGCCTCTGACAATTACGTCCACCCCCAATCCCCCCCACCCTCCATTAATGGGCCGTCATAAACACAGGTCAATGATTGTATGATTAACCCAAATTGACTGTTATAAATGCCTCTTGTTGTGCAAAGGAAGAGACGAGCATTTATGACTAAAGCGCAATCTGTAATCGGGGTGTCATTGTGAGACAAAGCCATATTTATGAACGATGCCTGATCTGATTGTTTTGTAAATACTCCAGGTAACTAAGGCCATCCCACTATGACCTGGGTGAAGGTACGTCAATTGCTTCCCATTTTAAAGGGATAGTTCGTGGAAGTATGAAAATTCTGTCCTCGTGTCATTGTCAATCTGACTCTTTTTCTTCTGCACAACACAACTCATGCAGTGAAAGAGTAGTTGCAAATAACATTGGACCTCACTGGCTATTATAGTGTTGACAAAAAAAAAAAAAAACTAAAATTAACAAAATATCTTCTTTTGTGTTCCAATTAGAAAAGAAAGCCATTCAGGTTTGGAATAACATTAGAGTAAATGAGTAGAAGATGATAGCATTTTTGAGTTACCTATCCCTTTAATGGTTAATGAGAAATGTTTTGATGTGTTTAACTATTATTAAACACAATAAAAATGAGAGTAAACTACCAAAAGTCAAGCAGTGATCATCTTTTTAGACTTTTTAACTTTTCAAATGTATTTTTAGGGCAATTTCAGTGCATTCACCTTTAAATTTTCTTCATTGACATAAATGATCTAAATGATACTGAAGCTGAAGGTTAAAAGATCAGGGTGAGGATAAAACCTAAGCAGCAGCGCTTGGCATCTACTGAGGGTGCCATAATTTTTTTCCAAGAACCACACTGTGCTATTAAAAATGAATTAGCTGAATCTATTATGCCCTCCGCTCTATTTATTTCCAGATGTCGCAATCATTGTCAAGATGCGCTGTACATGTAAACTGGACCCTGTGCTCACTGCATTATTAACCGTTTTCCAAACACTGCACGCGCCCGTAAACACTTTTCAACACGCACTGCTCGTGTGCATGTGTGGTCAATGTACATCCCTTGTGCGAATGTATATATTCAACATATCCGACAACAGGACGTGAACCTGACCAAAAACCAATGGTGTGCAATGAATAGATATACAAAACACATCCACACCCACAAACACTTGCACAAAAGTATTTCCCGTGGTCTTAAGAAGGACTGACTGAAGCTGTGAAAACTAAACAATGCTAATCACATTACTATCCACTAAATGAGACCCAGACGCTACCCAGCTTCCCTCTCTTTCTCTCTCTTCTGTAGTTTTTTTTTTTTTTGTGTGTGCTTGCCTTTAGGCTGTTTGTGTCATCTGAAGAGCTCCAGCTGCTCAATCACACACAGACATGCTGATGGATCACTTACCTCCATCCAGACACTGTATTGCCATGCCAGTGCTGCCACTAAATACTGATTGAATGAATTCATTTTGGACAGAAACTGCTTTGGTAAATATGCAAGGGCTCCATTGTTTCTCTTAGTTCAGGGTTTGTTTTTTGACTAGCGATAACAAGACATTCTGTGTGACCAATTCCACTGTTTTCTGCCCCTATTGGCTGTTTGCTGCTTATGTGGCAGCTTTGCAGTGTCAGAATCTCAACAGAACCTATGATCTCTGTATAATATCAGTCTTTAAATGCAAGATATTTAAAGTGTACCTAAAGTATACTTGCAATAGTTTCACTTTAGCACAATACAATGTACTTCAGCACTGTTCCGGATAACTTAAGTGGATTAAGTACAAAGTTAGGTACAATTTAGCAGACTTTAAGTATATACATTTAGTATACTAAAAGTACAATTTCAGGGTATTTATATAAAGTACATAAATATGTAAATATATTTGAAGCATACTTAGCATAACATAATGTATTTCAAATACATTTTAGTATATTTATTTCACTGTAAATACATTTTTACAGTGTGGTACATACAAATAAAAAGACAAGTTTTTTTGCAAATAAAGAAAAGTGTGCATTCAGTAAAACATGTAAGCAAGAAATATGGTACAAAAAATATGCATAAATAAAGTTAATAAAAATATTGACAAAATATTAATACATATTTAATCAACATAATTTCTCACAGACATTATAAAACAGATTTATCCAGATTTATCTAGCTTCTCATACAGTATTTGTCATCAGCAGTGCTTGAATTCCTTCCCCATATTATTCTTGAGAAATTGTGACAAGCCTTGTGCTTTAACAGATGCTGTTTCTGTCATCCAAAAGTGTTTTAAACATTAAACGGTTTAATGTAATCACTGTTATGCAGACTATGCATTTGTTTCATAATATTTCATTTATAATTAAATCCATAATTTCATGCATTCATCCCGCATTCATCTCCATGTACTGTATGTTGGACCCTAGAGAACCACAACATGACAGGCCGTCCCTGCTGGTGACCCTTTTAACTACAGTGAACTTCTATCCTCTGAGACACAATCTTCTAGTCTTTGTTCTAAAGGTATTTGTGGAGATGTATTCCCCAGACAGTGAATTAAAAAAGAGAGGCAAGTCAGACAGATGAAGACAATTTGTGTGATTGTGCCCCGCCCACCTTTAGATTTGTCCTCCTTCTTCAAGTCTGTGTTTATATTACTGGTTTTGCTATGATTTTTGAAGAACACTGCTGTTTTGTCTTATTGTGCAATGCTGAATATATGCCCACAACAGACGTCTTGAGTATTCAAGACATATAAGACAGATGATTCCAACTGTGAGCAGTGTCATCAAATTTGACTGAACTGATATGCTCTAAATGTACTTTAAAGGGATAGTTCCCCCAAAAATGAAAATAAGCCATCCCAGGTGTATATGACATTCTTCTTTCAAACGATACAATCTGAGTTATATTAAAAAAAAAAAAACATGTCCTAGCTCTTCCAAGCTTTATAATGGCAGTGAATGGCCGTCTCTGTTTTGAGAAGTCCATAAAAGTGCATCTATCCAGCATACAAGTGACCCACATGGCTCTGGGGGGTTAATAAAGGCCTTCTGAAAAGAAGCGATACGTTTGTGTAAGAAAAATATCCATATTTTAAACTTTAGAAAGTAAAATAACTAGCTTCTGGCCAAACGAACATACAGATTCCACTTAGATTCAAGCACAACTTATGAAAGTAATGCAACCTACTGCTGATATTTACAATACGCCATGACGCACTACACTACTTGAGACTTCACAAGACAACTCTGATTGTATTCGTCTGAAAGAGGAATGTCTGTCATATATCCATAGTATGACTTGAGGGTGAGTAAATCATGGGCTAATTTAAATTTTTGGGTGAACTGTCCCTTTAAGTTATGCTCTCAATGTAAGTGATCCATTTCAACTGCTGTCGAACATTTCAAAAGCCCTGAACACCAGCGAGTTTACCCCATTCAATGTTGAACAGACAGCTCACTGCAACCAATCTGAAAAAAAGCAATGAGCTCTGTTCCAATAAAAAGCGGTAAAAATGTATGCCTATTTACAGTATGAGCAGGCATCATACAGAGACTGTGGTAATGTCATTAATGAATCATTTTTAACTTGGAAAGACTCTGTTCCTTGTCATTTTCCTCCCCCAGTACAAACCATTGTTCCCATTGCCACATTAAAATTCCTCCTCCCAGTGCTGGGCTTTCATGTGGTTGGCTGGTGGCTTGGCTAAAGCTTATGTGTATCCATCCATACACACTCGCACACACAAACGCTACCTCACACACAGTCTGAAAATGTTCCCTAGCACACGTACTCTTTTCGGCAGAGCTAGTTTGGATAGATGCACTGAACTCCTAATGCTTGCCGCTCTGAACGATTTGGCTCCATTGGAAGGGACGCCTCACTTGTGAAAAACATCTCTATGGTGTCATTATCAATCATTAGTAATACACACAGGAAATGATAAAACAGGAACGGCAGGCCTAAAGAAATACTTTCAGAATGTATTATGGTTTTGGTTTTACTATAATATCATAATATAAGCATCTTAAATCTGTTATATCAGTATTTTGTTGGAAATCCATAAATGATCTTTTTGGGGACCCAATTAAAGGGATTCACCAAAAATGAAATGTGGTCATCATTTGCTCACCCAAACATGTGTGAAGCACAGAATTTTTTTTTTAAATGCCTGGGTGCTTTTTGTACAATGAAAGTCATTGAGGTCCAATGTTGTTTGAAAAAAAGAAAGAAAAATATATATTTGGAAGGACATGCGGGTTTGAAAGTTTGTCTGGGAAAGAAATGGCTGCAACAACAATGGCAGAACTGACTTGTTTCTGATTGGCTGCCAGGTGTGTCAGATGGCAGATGGAAGGCTTACTCACTTTGGTCATAAATCTAAGTATATCAAAGGATTCGTTGAAGACTGAGATAGATCATCACCTAAATATTCTTCAAGAATCCCCCTGTAATTTTCCATGGTGAAAAAGCATAGAGGTTTCGAACAAAATGACGCAAATTATCTCCGAATCTTCATTTTTTTGGGTGGCCTATCCCTATAAGTAAATCATTTCTTCAAATGTCTACATTAAAAGTGGAAATAAGTTAATTGTCATTACTTAAAGAAGTGACGGTTCGGCCTCTATCAGGCAACAGAGCGTATTTTCATCAAACTACCCCAGTTCGACCTGTTGTGGCTGCACGTCAAACGTGGCAACACAACAATGCGCTAGCGCTGTAATCCGTCACCACTGTTAATTGTCTGAAGCCTTAAAGTACAGGTCTGTCCATACAATTCTATAAAAGTACTCAGACCCTTATAATTGAAATAAACAATATCTCCCAGTTAATTACTGGTCAGGCTAATTAAAGAAAGGCAGCGGTGCTGGGAGAGGAGCTTAAATATACCACTACGAGAGAGCTATGCAGGACACAATTCAAACAGGGAGAAAATAGATGGGACTCTGTGTAATTTTGGTTGTGAACCACAGAGGAAAAAATGTATAATTTAAGCCAGAAATTATTCATTTAACATAAACGCTTGCTTTAAAAACAAAAAGTATTCATTTGAGAGGAGAGCTCTCCCTCTTTCCTTCTATCGCTCATTCTCCGCTCATTTTAGGACTACATTGAAGTCGGCGCGTAGTAAGTGCGTGAGCGAGCGCTCTTTTAGCCATGTCCTTCACCTTTTCTTTTATCTGGCCTCATCTGAACTGATGACTGTGAGGGTGTGTGGATTATATTGAGTCTAAATGGTTTGTTTTCCACTGCTGTTCTCTCCTCCTCCGTGCCATTTTGATATTGTTTTGCAACCGTGCAGAGGTGACCTCTCGTGTTTCTGCGTTCAGAGGAGCAACGTCTGGGACTTCCTCACAGATGTGGCGCCATTGTGTGGGCCAGACAGGACTATTCTGCCTTTCCAATCATAACGCCGCTTCTATCAATTTGCATACTTGTTTAATTTTAAAGCACATTACGGTATTTTTGGAGGTTACGCAAATGGCTTAAAGAGTCGCTGTGTGGGTAACATATTGATCCTGTTTTTGGCTCTTCAAAGGAATCTCTAAAGGGAGTGCTTTGAGTGAATTTAAAGACACGCTGTTGACCTGCGAGTGACTAATGTCTTTTTTTTTTCTGTTTTCGTTACTGTTTATATTTAGTCGTCACAAAAAGAGAAAGGAGGCTTATTTAACATTATTTTGAATGACAAGCTGCAGTCACACTTGTAAACACAACCACGCAGCATTCAATTTTAAAAACTACAATCACTACAAAAACGTAGCAGACATTTCATCAGCCTGACTTAAACGATCGTTTAATTAAAGGTTGAAACGTGGCCTTAAATTTTCGCCCTCTAAACTTTTAAAAAACCTTTCAATAATACGCAGCACCGTCAAATCACACAACAAACTTCTTACTAGACAGAACGTGAACTGTGACTAACACTACAAAAAAATAAGTTCACATAAATGCCAAATGCTCAACCTATGATGTCAATCGTGATGTCTTTTGTTACCGTGGATCAACATGAAGCAATGACCGTTTTAAATGTTCTTCATACTTCACAGAATACAAGTAAACTCTCAATCTTCTGGGAGATGACAATCATGTGCACAACAATAAAGTAAAGCATTATGTTGCTTCTTTGGCCCACATACTCATAAACATTCTCCATATACACACACAAACACACACAGAAAACGGACACATACTATGTGAGTACAAAGACCTCGAGCAGACACAAATATGCATTCCCACAAATACCACATACACACAAATATAGTTCACACGCATCTTTTGGTGACGTGAAAGTACCGCATTCTTTGCCTCGACATTTCCTTTGTTCTTTTTTAATGAGATTTTCAGACTGTCTGTGATTCAGTTATGTTGAGCAAAAGCCCTTCCTCCTCAGTGTTCTCAGACACATAAGCCCAAAACTGTATATTCTCCTGTCAACATCTCTACAACCAGACCTCCTCCTAGCTCTACTTGCCACTCTAATAGCTCTGAACTGTAATGGAGCATACTAGTGTTTTACTCCCTGCATACTGTTCCATACTGTATACTGCCTAACATATGCCTGATGTATTTTGGAATGATTACAGGTAAACTGCACCATAATATAAATATGATTATGATCACTTTTCTGTAAGTTCCATTTCATTCACATTAGTTAATCTAAATCATAATCTTATTTTAATTTATAAATAAACATAACATTATCGTTTTGTTTAGAATAAATGAACATCTACTCTGAATGAATGCCAGTTATCAACAACAAACAGTATTTATGAATTAATATTAAACTAGATTAATATATATATATATATATATATATATATTATTAATAAATATTTTTGTTATGCATATTTCATACATTATCTAGTGATGATGAATGAATCTTATTGTAAAGCGCTTCCTCAATGAAAAAGATGTACACTTTAGAATACTTTTAAAAAGCGCACGTATTACTGAAATAATATAATTTAAATCTAATTACTTGCAAACTGAATGTAATGCTTTCGGAAACGTAACTACTGCATGATATTTGCAATTAAATGAAAATGTGTTATAGTTTAAATTAATTCAATTCAAATTCAATTGTCGAATGTACTGACAAGCATTTATAGTAAACTAAAGTATACCTTAATGTCATTTCTATTCAATAAAATTTTGTACATTTAAATTATATACATTTTCAGGCAAATTACAAACTTAAATTGCCTTTTATTTAATGAATATTATTTAATGAATATATATATATATATATATATATATGTATATATGAAGAGTTCAGATGCAAAAGCCTCTAAATGCCATTTGAAATTTTCTTCTTTAATGATGATTTTTTTTATCAAACTTGTATATTTAAGTTCAGTAATTTCACTTAAATAACAATTAATAGGTAATTATCATTGCCATTTAAGTGAAATCGCTGAACTTAAATATACAAGCTTGATAAAAATTATCATTATAGAAAAAAAAATTCAAATGGCACTTAGAGGCTTTTGCATCTGAACTCTTCATATATATATATATATATATATATATATATATATATATAATTAAATTATTGTAAACTATAAGAGACTTTTGTAAAAACGTTTTGGCAGCTCGATTAAATAGTAAATCATATAATGTTAAAATATCTGATATTGCTTCTGGAAATGGAAGTAGAAGTTCTTATAAGTTTTTTTTTTTCCTTCTTTTCTTTAATGAAATTGTAGACGTAAATTCATTAACTGTGTTGAACATGCACTCACCATGTGCCTGTGCTGCAGAACTATGTGAGTAGCCAAGGGCGAGAAGTGCAGTCTCAACAAGCTGAGTGAAAAGGATGTCCTTCCTGACCAGCACAAACTCAGCGTGTTCCTCCCGGCTCTCTCCATCTGATATCATCCCTCCATCCATCTGCTCCACCACGCAGAAGACTGGAATCATCAGACCTGCAAAGCAGTTTTTAAATATTAAATATTTTAAATATTAAAGTGGATATCATAAATTCCATCCACTGCTCTATCCACTGATCAAGTGTATATAGCATAATTTTGAATAGTCGCCATGTGCTGTTTACGAGAAAAGTCTTTTCATTTGAAATCATTAATGATTAATGGGTTCATCATTGCATTTGAATAAGATGGACAGGGTCAGTCAGTTGTCCACCGGCCCATGCAAATACTCAACATGGACAAACCGTCCAGAATGTGTATCAAACCAACCATCAAACCAGCTCCATTATACTCCATTATAGCTATCATTTTTTTATGATGCCTCCCTCCACTTTGTCAGAGCAGCTGAGCTGATATCTCCTCAAGTCAACGGACTACATGCTAATGGCAGGGTCACTTAATAAAATTAGTTGCATGAGCCTCCAACGGATATGCAAACGTGGTTTCTCCTTGTTCGAGGTTACGGCTCATTGCGCTGTAACTTAACACATTATTTTAGAAGTGTTGACTTTGTTAAAATTTAAGTAAAAAGCGTTTATGATTAACCTGTAAAATATGTTGGCAAGTGATTTGGTGGGTGCAGAGTCCCGTCTTTTAATGGGATGTCGGGATGCATAGTCATTCACGGCTTGTTGAGAAATAGTACGCAGTACCTAAAGATGCCTGAAAAACACACATCCCACCCAAGTTACCTGGTTAATCTAGGCCTAACCAATCTCCTTTGGTTTGTTCAATTTCCCTGAAGTGCTCAAAAGCCTTCAGACCATTAATTAATACCTCTCAGAAAATATAGGCTGAAAGCATGAGGCAAAATCCCAGTTGTACTAATAAGAGCAGAGCAGTACTAAACTCTCTCTCCTAATTTATACACACACACACACACTTCCATACAAATACATATACGCATGGCTCCCAGAGCCCCTTGGTTTAATCAGTCGATTCCTATATTTCTATTTCCTTTCCATTAATCACCCTGGCTTCCAGTTTAGAATGCTCTTGTGGAGTGAATTACAGACCAGGGGCCAGTGCCAATTCAAGTAAGTGAATTTTCCCCAACAGGGAAATATAACTGTCAACACACAGCAGCTCCCAGCAGTCTCTCTCTCTCTCTCTCTCTCTCTCTCTCTCTCTCTCTCTCTCTCTCTCTCTCTCTCTCTCTCTCGCTCTCTCTCTCTCTCTCTCTCTCTCTCTCTCTCTCTCTCTCTCTCTCTCTCTCTTTTTTTTTCTGCTAGCTCTCATGGGCTCATCCTTGTATACCATATGAGTACGGTTTCATCATAAGATAACAGCGTGAGTGAAGCCTGTGTCTGACTCATTTTTATGTGTGTGTGTGTGTGTGTGTGGGGGGGGGGGTATATGTTTAATTGCGCTGCAACACTTATTTTAGTAAGCCTCTGATTGTCTGTTTTAATCCGCTTTAATACAATAACATATTTTTTGGACTTCTGTAGGACTTCTGTGTTAAAATATGTAATTTGTTAGTTATAGACTTGTATCTGTGGACTATAGTCTTATTATAATAAGAGTAATTTAAACTGCACTCTTAGAAAAAAGGGTTTATTGGGGTTCTACATATGTAACATAGGGTTTACTCAACTCCAAATAACCTTTTATAATAAAAAAAAGTTCTATAATGACAAGAATGAACCCTTTTGGCACAAAGGGGCTATTATTCATTCATATATTACATTATTCTGCAACATTTTGCAGTTGTAATTACATTATTGTTTATTAAACTGTTTTAGTAACTTAATATTACCATTTTAATCATGCTGATTTTTGGAGGAGAAAAACTGAAATGGCACTCTTCCTGTGATATTGATTAACTAGGCCTACATAAAATGATATAAATATATACATTTACTAACCCCCATATCTTGAATTTTGTGATCATTCACATGCATTCATAAATATATTTTCGGGTCTTGATGTTTGTCATTAATATGAAATATTTAATCCGGAAAGGACAAAACAAATGTTAATCAATGAACCCAAAAGGTTCCATATATGACCTTTTTCCTGGTTCCAAAGAACCCTAAAGGGTTCTTATTATTGAACCCTTATAAACGGTTCTTTATAGAACCTTTTAGGGGTTCCAAATACTGTACGTAGCGCTGAAAGAACCTTTTAAGGTTCTTTATATAACCTTTTCTTCTAAGAGTGTGTATATAAAAATGTGACACTGCCATTGACTAATTTAACAATATTAAATATTTTGAAATATAGCATTCTGCAAATGAATGTTTTTAAATCAGCATTTTTGTTGGGTTCCCTGAAATAATAGATAAATAGCCTATAAAATGTGTATATTTTTATAAGCCAGATAAAAGCAAAATTGCATTAGACAATAATAATAATTCTAATCATAAAATATTGAATTAACCTTTTTTTTAGTTTATTTTTATAGTTTGTTTTTAAGTTCATTCAACTGGCAAATTGTTTTTAAATAATTTTCTGAAGAGCTAAAACATATGATTTATTAATGCCTTGTGCAACTTTGCAAGCAAATTAACTTGACATGCTTTAGCTGGACAACAAGGCAAAAAACTAACAGATTAGGGATTGTTAGCAATGCAGGGATGTGTCTGAGTGATTCTGATTCCATGTCTGACTTGTGTGTGGCCCTGCACTCTTTATTGTTCCATTGTGGTTTGGAGAAGACTGCTTCAAGACAACCCCTTATTAAAACTAAACATTCGGCTCATCATCCAGGGCACAGGAAGGGAGAGCCCCACTACTTTCCTCCTCCACCTACACCAAAAATCTCTTGTAAAAAAAAAATAATAATCTGTTGACATAGATATTTTGTCAAGACAACAAATTATACTCACACATTCACACAGTCATGAACAAACACACAGTATGTGTTGCTTGGCCCCTGAGAAATATCTAATCTATCTGATATGTGGCTTTATGATTGGCTGCACACATTGCTTGCTGTCAAGCTGAATTACAGCTTGACCTTGATGACATTTTGGCTCAATGCATAACATCAGGGATAACAAAGTGTGAGTGATGATAGAATATGACACTTGTGCTGTGGCTGTGTGTTGTTGGACACATGTTTCATTACAGGACAATATGCAACAGCTTTTTTGTCAGAACCACTTTATCTTCATGTGTAACTGTGGACATGATATATATATAGTGGTAGTCTATATATATTTTTATATAATTTGTCAGACTAAAGAACTATTTAATTGACCTTTGTTTCAGGTGTTTCTCTGAGCATTTTAAGAGATACTGTTAATAACTGTTAATAATTTGGCACAGATCATTTTCTCCTTTTCTCAGAGAATTATGAAGCTTGATGATGCAAGTCCAAATAAATGTCTATGAGGAAAAAAAAGAAATTGCGATATCTCACTTGTCATTTATTTCTGGAAAAAAATCCAGATGAAAACCTGAATTAAAACAGTTCATGTCCATGTTATGTGTCAACTACCTGTGTGTAAAATCATATTGAAAGCCATTCAATAATCACAGCTGTGACCATACCGCTGTATGTGGCAATTCGTTAGGATCACTGTAATCAATACGACCCCCCTTCTGATACACACGATACTGTTGCAATCAATATCTGGCCATGGGGAATAAATCAGCACTATATAGTGCTACTTCATTCACTGAGCTTATAGTGGCCACAACACTCCTGTGAGCTGAACTACTGTGGTGTATGGGATTAAATTGATCTGCATCGTGCACTATGGGCGGCTATTTTAATAATGTCCGATAAAACTGAAAACCAAGCTGAATGTGTAGCTAGACATGGCCCATCTCGCTCACCATTATTTTCTCTCTTTCTCCACTTTACTACTATTTAAAGAGGAAAGACTAAAAAGTTAAGTAATATAATATATTAGAAATGGAGAGATAGAAAAGGTTGTGAATGTCTTACCGCTGAGAGGTCTCTGTGAGGCCCCATTGTGGCGACTGCGGTGACCTGTAGGACTGCCATTGAGTTCCAGACGGCCCATCTTTGGTGGGGGGCCACCGATATCAGGACTGCTGCTCCCACGTCGCTCGGGGCTCTCCCGCAGACGAGGGCTCTCTCCTCCGCAACGCTCCATCCCCCTCCACACTACAGAGGGAATACAAGCCAGAGGATAAGGACCTGAGAAAGAGAGGGAAAGAGTGAGAGACCTAATGAAAACAGTATCAATGCATATGATTTTTTTTCTGAGCATCATACATTGTATATCCAGTAACAAAAATGAGCAGGTAATAGCATAATGGGTGATACATTAGTTTTTCTACAATACAGACTGGTTAGTTCACCCAAAAATTTAAATTCTGCCAGTATTTACTCACCCTCATGTTGTTTCAACCTCGTAAGACCTTCGTTCATCTTCAGAACACAAATTAAGATATTTTTGATGAAATCTGAGAGCAGGATCACTCCTGCATACTAGTCCATAGGCTTCTTGAGGGATTGAAACTTGCTGGCTTCGAAAAGTTATTAAAGACATCATTAAAATAGTCCAAGTGACGACAGTGGCTCAATCTTAAGTTTATCAAGCGACGAGAAAGCTTTTTGTGCGCAAAAACCCCAAAATAATGACTTTATTTCAAATATTAATTGCCTTCTCTCTTGGCTTCGAGTCAGGGTACTAGTTTAACAGTGTATGCAGTGTATACACTGCACACTGTACACTAGTTTAACTGACTAGACGCTCAAAGAGAAGGAAGTGAACAGTTGAAATAAAATCGTTATTTATGTTTGTTTTTGCGCACAAAAAGTACTCTCGTCGCTTGATAAACTTAAGATTGAGCCACTGTAGTCACTTGGACTATTTTAACAATGTCTTTAATAACTTTTCGAGGCCGGCAAGTTTTAATCCCTCAAGAAGCCTATGGACTAGTATGGAGGAATGATCCAGCTCTCAGATTTAATCAAAAATATCTTAATTTGTGTCCCGAAGATGAACAAAGGTCTTACGGGGTTGGAACAACATGAGGGTGAGTAAATACTGACAGAATTTTCATTTTTGGGTGAACTAACCCTTTAAAATGTTCTCAGATAACAACTGAAATGTTTTGGTACATTCATGTAATTGATTATGCACAATTGTCTGCTGTTTCCTGCATTATCAATTGCTTTTGTCAAGTTGATCAAAATATATTATTACTGGTTCCCTGTTGAAGTCTTACCCCTCAAACCATCTAGGCATTAGTTCCTTGCATAAGTCATTGAATGCAAACTGGTGGAACTAGTTGTCATAAATGCATTTTCAAGCATTTTCTATACATCAGGTGTCCTGAATTAATGAACTGCAGAGGTGAATTTTGAATTGACATATGAAGGGATTGGGAAATGTAAAGAGCTAAATGAACCAATGATCAAATAGTTCTCTAAAATAGCTCAGCTTAATTTGGCAAGTGTTACAAATTCTGACAATGGAAGAGCAGCAAGTAAACAAACAGGGTCAACAGCCGGGAAGAAGAAGAGGAGTAAGGATGTGTGGTGGAAGGGTACGGAGGCAAAACAGTGGAAGAGGTAGAAGAGGCCAAGTCAGCAGACATGTTTCTGATGAAATAAGCACCATTATTTTGGACCAAGTTCTCAATCATGACCTTACAATGGTTGAGGCGGGTCGAAAGGCACAGCTGAATGTTGGGAGAACAACCATGTTCTCAATGATTCAAATGTTTGTAGACAGAACAGGAATGTTATCAGACAGTGTTAACTATACTGTAATATCGTGTACTTACTGTAATGGTATTAAATATACTTTATAGAGACATAATGCAACATAAATTAAATGCACATACAGTATGTGTGTGTATTTGTGTGTGTGTGTGTGTGTGTGTGTGTATAGTCCTCTTTTCCTTAGTACCGCAATGACATGAGTACACTGTTATACTGACAACACGACTAAGCATCTTGTTTGTGAACAGTGACACACAGCCCATTCTCACCCCCAAGGCGTCACTTAACTGACGCCTTGGGAAGCATTTGGACATGCTTCAATATCTGACGTTTTAGGCGCCCTTTAGCGTCAGTAAGATGACGCCCTAGGATCGCGTGTACCCTACCCCCACCCCACACCTAAACCTAACCGCGTCCTATAACTGACGCTTTCCTTTAGCGTCAGTTAGATGACGCCGTAGGATCGCGTCATGTAAGTGGCGCTAAAGGGCGCCTAAAACGTCAAATATTGAAGCATGGTCAAAGGTGACGCCTTGGGGTGAGAATGCGTTGTGACACAAGGACTCATTCCGATGGCACTGATATGTTCATTGACATAAAAACTTACTTTTGAGAGATTAACAAAGGATTTTGAGAAAGTCACAGGCTTTTGCAGGTAATCCATTGTATTTTGCTGTTTGTTGGAATTGTTTTGAGAAATGCACTTAAACTGGTTTGCAAATCCTAAGGATGATTCAAAAAATGTACCAAAGCCACGGACATTATATATATATATATATATATATATATATATATATATATATATATATATATATGAAGAGTTCAGCTGCAAAAGTGCCATTTGAAATTTTCTTCTAGAATGATCATTTTTATCAAGCTTGTATATTTAAGTTCAGTGATTTCACTTAAATGGCAATGATAATTACCTATTAATTGTTATTTAAGTGAAATTACTGAACTTAAATACAAGTTTGATAAAAATCATCATTAAAGAAGAAAATTTCAAATGGCATTTAGAGGCTTTTGCATCTGAACTCTTCATATATATATATATATATATATATATATATTAAAAAAACGACAAACTGAACAGCTGCTTCTAACAGACAACAACAAAAGGACATCCAACTCAATGTCCCAAAATACAGGGAATAGTTTAAGAGGACGCTGGCATCTTATCAAGACTATCAGCAAACAGAGAAGCTGAGGCCCAGTGTCTAGTTCTGCTTCAGCGTCTAAGGGGAATGTAAACTGATGAGTATGTGTATTTATATGTGGAGCCAAAACGTCAGACCTCTAGGCAAATATACTATATGAAAGCAAAGATGCTCAGATTCTTTTTTATGAATAATTAAGTTACTTCAAAATGTTCAAATGATATCTGCATGTGTGTTCGCAAACATAGTATTTTTGAATGCACATGGATGTCTGTCCAAATTTGTCTGGGCTAGGGATTTCCATGGGGACAATTTTCAGAGGTCTTTGTTTTACAGCCAAAGCTTCAATATTGGTAATGTCCATCAGAGTCAGTGCCAGGCTGTATTGAGTCCATGCCAAAAGTTAAAGATTAGAATCATACAGTATACTCTCCACTTGAGCGCTTAGATAGATAGATAGATAGATAGATAGATAGATAGATAGATAGATAGATAGATAGATAGATAGATAGATAGATAGATAGATAGATAGATAGATAGATAGATAGATAGATAGATAGATAGATAGATAGATAGACAGACAGACAGACAGACAGACAGACAGACAGACAGACCACCTTCTCTGATATTCTCCTCACAGTGGTTAAACACAGTCTCTTCTCTGGACTTGACGAGAAAAACATCATAATGGAACATAAAAAAGTCCAATGAGAATTACAAGCTGGAGCTAAATTTTCAAAATGAATAATAAATTAAAAACATTAGCCTCTGCGTGATTAAAAACCTAACTCAGGTCCAGAAATCAAGTGTCTGAATTCTTTAGCGTTTAATAAGCGGGTGGGAGGAAAAACACTTTAAAAGCATTTGAATGGAAAGAAATGTGTTAGTGTGCTGCTGAGAGAAGAACAACTGATGGGTCCACACTGTACTTTCACACTTACACGCGTACAAAACAAAGAGATTAACAGAGCCTTTGAGACCGTTTAATGAAGCTCAACTGTGAACAATACAACAGTGGACACTTGTGGAAACACTTGCATATATATACAAAATTAATGGCATCCATTAAACACAGCTTTCCAATCAAAACTGACAATCCCCCAGTGCACATGCAGCTATTACCTCTCATTTCTGTTGTACCTATTCATCATGTCAAAGTTTTTTGTTTTTTTTAAATGGCACAAGGTTTGAACTGAACTGCACCTCACTAACAATAGAGGATATATGGTCCTAAAGTATAACAGATACAATGCGCTGCTGTGTAAGATCACTGTGATCCACTTCAACTCCATGAGGCGAACAGATCTGCTTTTAATTACCAGCTCGTCTGTGGGCTTGCCCATTAGACTTGCAGTCCCAGGGGTAAAATAAAATCTCTTCACAAAGTGTCTCTAGATGTTTTAGAAACTTGCACAGAACAAAGCGAGAAATCTAAAGAATAAAAATCGCAAACGGACACAATGTCCATTGTGCTTGATCTGTTCACTGCGTTAAGTGACTGAGAACTTTTCATCTGTCTGCCAAAGCTGCTCTGTATTATCAACCCTCAAAGTATTTTATCGGTCTCAGTTCATCTGGCACTGATGGGCTGTCTTTGTTCCTTCCTTCACTGGGCTTCACAGGTTCAAACCTGTCTGATTTTAATGAGTCTTCCGATCCCAATCAAGAGGTTGTCTGAATCTCTTCTCCCATCTCTATGCCAATCACACTCTCTCTCTCTCTCTCTCTCTCTCTCTCTCTCTCTCTCTCTCTCTCTCTCTCTCTCTCTCTCTATGATCCTCCTCCACCCCAGCACCAAATATTTGATGGGTAGATAAAACCAGCTGTGTCTGCCGTCGATCACGTACGGAGATGACAATGGCTGTGCAAAGATAGTGCTGTAAAAGTTTCTTCTGGTCAATACACACCGGCTGTGACAGATCAATACAAGCTTACTGAGAAGAGGCACTAGTTACTTATAATACACTATTTTTGATACTTTTCCAAAAAATAGTTTTGGAATTCATTAACTCAAACGTAAGGTGAAATAAATCGTGTGATTAAGATGGTAAAAGCCCTAATTCAGCACTAAAAGATCTCATTCAGATTTTGCCTAACTAATGGTGAAATGGCTTCAACAATGCTTTATCAGCAGAGAGTGTATTCCTCTCTTTCATCAACAGATTAGAGATAAATTAGTTGTTCGAGTCTAAATTCAAATGAACTATTAGAAAATATACACTGGAGAGCTGTTAATTATTTAAATTTAAGTGTCGTATTCAGAGAAATTACAGTATGTTCTTAAGTTCTTAAAGTGATAGCTGACCCTGTAAAAATACTGATATTGAAAATATGTAGAATTCCCCCCTCCCCAAAAATAAATTTTTTTCTGTTCCACAAAAGAGAGGAATTACATCGAAGTAAATGATGACTTTTAAAATTTTAGGTGAGCTATTTCTTCAGTTTACAATCATCATAAAATTGTGATTGGTCTTAAGTGCTGTCCTTCCGATTGGTTGACATCAGTTAAAAAGAGTGATAAATGTCTAATCAGTACAAGGTATCAGGAATATTCAACAAAAATTATGAAGATAAAAAAAAAATGAAAGCAAGATTAAGAAGGCGATTAGAAGCCTGTAAAATACAGAAGTTATAAATATGCAGTTTTTGTGCGCTAATAAAAAGCATACTAACCAGCCCTCCTGAAAAATGACACACCACATGCAACACAACAGCACCTTACTTACATATCAATGTTGTTCCAATAGTTTTTCACAACCAGATACACGGCTCCGTTTTTATTTGTAATGCTTGTAGCCACACATTACAAACATAACTAATGACTGTTATGTTTAGGGGTAGATGAGAGAAGCCAGACAAGGGAGTGGAACAGAACTCCGATCCCATGAGACTCAAATTTCCAAACTACGACGACCACACTGCAGAGACTCTCTCTTAAGCATGCGATATATACATTTTCTGCTCTTTCCCTCGCTAACCTTACACATTGCACTTTTTTCTTTGGCAATAAGAGTGGCCTCTGCCAGTTGTACCACACGCAGGAAACTGAGGGCAGTAAACGACACACTACTGATCTGACTATGCTCACACTGTCAGTCAATACACAGAAGGGAAAGAGTGATATAGAGAAATCCTGAGAAAAAAAGGCAGATGTTTGGGGAAAGAGAGAGAGAAAGAAATGTGGCCTACCCAGATGTCTTAAAAAAAAGGGGGTTTCACAAATTAGGTATGGAAAAGGTTAGAGTGTCCAAATTCTTGCTGAAAACTCAAAACAATAAAAGCCTTTTACCCGACAGCAGTTAATAACAACTAATAGAGACGCGCATGCAAACGAGTAATGAGATAAAGCCGTGTGTTGTTACAGAACATGGTGGTATCGTGGTATCTCTGTGTTGACGACATGCTAAGGCGTTAACCTTATTGACCAGGGAATAGGGCTGTGATACTCATTTATTGCAGGGTTATTAAAGCATCGGCTCAGTCAGGGTACAGATAAAGCAGGTGAAGATGGTTGAGGGATTCGTATTGAAGGCCCCTCGGTGTCTCACAGGTGTGTGCGTTGGGAAGGGAAGAATGGATAGATAGCAGCTTATCACCTATGAATTTGATGGCAGATCAAACTGTAACCAAGACAGATGATTACACTGGAAACATACAAGACAAGCTTGATACTGGCACTTCCTTGGATATGCACACAAACACACACACAATATTTTATTCAGCAATAAGACCATTTAGTGTTAGATAGAAGGGTATAAGTGTTAATAAGATAATAATGAACTGATTGGTGTGTGAGTAAAGAAACATATACAGCTGCCATAATGTGGATGAGTGTGCAAATAAACATAGACATGTGCAGAAAATATGTCGAGGGTGCGACATGCAGACCTTCCGGGGATCACGTTTAGTTCGCTAATAAACATCTTATACTAAAAGATAAAGAGTAAGCAGCAGTTTATTATGTTCTCCCTAAATCTCTTGCTCTGACTCGCACAAAAAGCAGACAAACACAAGTGTACACAAACACTCAACACACACAAACCACAGAGCAGGCTCACTGCTCTGACACTTCCAGGGACCACACATTGACTCACAAAAATCGCACATGCATGGTAGACTACAATGAGCAGGGCTATAAAACACACATGAACACACACATATTGAGTTGGTGACTGCGGTCTAGGTTTAGGTGTGTAGTGTTAAATGGTTTGATAATATATAAACATATATATATATATAGGGGCTATAGTTGTTAAAAAGTAAAGGTTTTGAGTCAAAGCTCTGCTTAAAATATTTGTTATTTCTCTAAGTGGTTTTGCAAAGTTTCAAAACACCAAAACCCTCCTAAATTAGAACATTTTTTGTAAATTCTGTCCTTTCAAAAATAATAATAATAATAATAAACACAATAATGGCATTAGGCCTAGGTAAGAGTCAACATACGTAGACAGATTTAATTTTTTATTTTATTTTACAAGGCTGTTTCTAATAAATTTCAAGTTTCAAGTTAAAAAAAAGAAAGAAAAGAAAAGAAAAAATGTCCTTTATGAGTAATATTTGCTGGCCAAAGCAATCTTCTTTTTTGTAATATTTTGCTGTTTCAATAATTGTTCTGTGTTTGTATTATTGTTTTACTGTTTAATGTCTTTCAGAAAAAAAGTAGCCTATATATAATGACATGTGAAATGAACTGCGAGTGAAATGAACTTGTGAAACTTCCACATGTGAAATGAACTGCGTGAACTGAATTCATTGGGCAACAACGATCAAAATAATAGCTAGGCCTATAGGCTAAAAAAATTGTCTTTAAAAAAATAAATCTACTTTGAGAAAAAGTTATATTTTGTAATAACTATTTTTTTTTATTTAATTCTACTAATAATAAAGTTAAAGTTAATAATAAAAAACAAATTCGATTGTCGCCAAAGTGCCATGTGGTTGCGGAGAGGCTAATAAATGGCAAAGGGTGAGGCCTTGCCGAGCTATAGCCTATTAGCGTAAAATTATTAGCTATTCTACTAAACTAGTAATAGTTCCGGTTCCTGCATGCGTGCTGGTATGCCAGTGTTACAATCCTACTATAATACACAACATAAAAACAGATATGACAAAACACCTGTTAACCTTTCTAACGCACATCTGTATTTCACCGAGCAGCGCCAATAGGCCATGTTTAACCTGTCAGGGACTAGCTCTTGTAGCGGAATAATATAGTTTTATGAATTTGCATATTACATATATATTAGATAATGCTTTATTGAAAATGCATGAAATACTAGTATGAAGTAACCTTTCGTAAAAGCAATAAGGCAAATAGGCAATGCTATCTTGTAAATACGCAGTAGCCTAGGTCGTTGCGTGCCATTTTTTTTTTTTTTTTCTCTTTTAGGCTATTATTATGACATTGCGAGGCACTTCTCCTTTCATACATGTGTGTGCACATTATCCAGCAGCGGCAGGTGTCTTATGTATTAAACAAAAGAATGAAGAGGTATTGTAAGTACAAGCAAAAATTGTTATGGCGCTAAACTTCCCCTGAAGTCGTAGGAGCTGGAGAAAACATGCCGTGAATAAATGTTGGATTTGATCCATTCTGATGGGCTTCCCAAAGCGCGATATTAAAGGATCCTCAGCGGCTTCCATTTATTGCAAAATTACTGAGACCTATAGACCTCTCTGTTACGGAGACTAATTAACTTTTTTTCCCCAGCCTTTTGGTCTTGGTTAAGAAAACGTCTCCGCTGGCTATGGGGGCCAAGTTTGTGCAAATGAAAAATGGATACATCAATGTAACTTTAAAAAGAAACAGAAAGATCTCTAACGCTGGTGGCAGCTATATAGCAACCATACCTCCCTCTTGCACATGCATGATTTTGTGAGTGACTCTTCAAATACATTGGTCTAAAGTTTTAAGTGATGTATACATGACTCAGAGTTTGAATTGACAGGGGAAAAATATCGAATATGTAACATAATAACAAATCATGTGCACTCCCGCGTGTGCGTTTTTGTTTTTGATTAGCCATTTACTTAGTTGAGAGTCTGAGAGTACAACTGTGGACTGTGGTTCCATTTCCATGTAATGTGTATTGTATTCGACAACAGATTTCATTACTTAATTTTGAAATGTTTTTTTGTTTTCTTCAAGCAAAGAAAATTCACGAGCTCCTTATGGAAAAAAATATCTAAATTAAATTAAGAGACTTGTATCGTAAAAAAAAAAAAAAAAAAAAAAACGGCGACTAGATCTTTTACCCGAGATGTGCTGATTTAGCTAAATTGAGTAGACAGTTGTTTGGTTTATTTCGTCGAATTATTACAGTTTTGACTTATTTAAATAGCCTTGGAACTGGAACTGTCAGGTGATAAAATAAATAAATTGTATGGTTGTCTTAATTTATTCTGTGCGTGTGTGTTAAATTGTATCACGGTTTTCCTAGAGTTTCTAGACTGGTTCTGGACATTTTAATCAAATAAATGTGATTTAATTGAATCAGTTTGAAAAAAAAATTAAATGTATCGAAGAAGAAAAGTGTTATTATCTTAGAAATAGCCTATCTTTGAATAATATTCTATAATATGCTCTCTCTATTGCGCAGGTTCTCCTAATAACGGCTCTTTCTCCTCATAAAAAAACCTAATTTCGCAGTTGTTTAACTACGTGAGGTAGGTACCTAAAACACAAAAGGTTAACATGAACCATCAGCGAAATGTCTCGTTACCTTTCATGTAGCCTATGCTGTCATAGTTGCTAACCTTCTTAATAGGACACATGACAAGTGAATAATATGCTAATGTTGTTAAATTTAAAAAAAAGTTTACAGTTAAACAAATCATAAGCTAAGGGATCAAATTTACACGACACACTGAACATAATTAATAGCTTTGTTTTTATTTTGTTTTGGTCTTGTTCATTAATTTTACTAAATAGAATAGGCTATAAGCATGGCATTTTCGATATCAAGTCTCAGATTCCCATATCTTAGAAAATTAGGATATCACATACAATAGGTATGAAAATGTCCATTAACAAAATAGGCTACACACACACACACACACACACACACGGGGGATCAGACCAGATTAAAAAAGTCAAACACGTGTGAAGCTAAACGTGAGGCCTATAATCATGTTGGGACTGTAATAAAACCGAATTTCCCCTTAGAAAATCTTTCAGTATGTCTCATAATGATGCATTATTTCGCTAGCCCTTTGAAATGTTTGAATAATAAAAAAAGCTTACAATTATATTTAAAACAAGCTTCACTTCGAGGCCTTAAAAAACTCTCGTAGAGCGTGATAATTTATTAGAGAATATAGACAATCTGCTTTATTAAATAACTTGAACCGAAAATAATATTCTTTAAAGAAAACGACAGTGCACAGGGTGCATGACTTTAGTCCTCTTGTCCTAAACATTCCTGACTATTTGAGTTTTAAACTCAACTGAACAGTGCCATAATTCATGTATCACCCTTTTTTAAATTAACTTTAGGCCACAGGAAATACATCTTAAATTATTATTATTAGGTTGTTTAATTGGTGAATATCAAAAATGTAAATGTTTCATTGGCAAAAGTCTCCCTCTTTTACTCGTTCAACGTCAATTACCATCTAAGCTAAGTTCTATAACTTTGGGCAAATTACTTGTTAAATAAAGAAAATAACGTGACAAAGGTGTTGCACGTGTCTTAATGACAAGTAGGCTGTTATTAGGAATATGTTAATGGCTTCTAAACTGCTATTTGGGCATAAATTTATTTTCTTTATAAAGGCCTCAAATAATTCACTTTCATATTCAAACACAATATTTATGTTATGTCTACATTTGGAATAGGTATAGTTCGATTTTGAGATGTTGCAATATACGAACAAGTTCTTACTGTAGCAGTTACATGAATGCTCTAAGCGTCGGATGAGAGAAGACGAAAGTTATTTTCTGTGGCACTTACTGCTTATGGCGTGTCGGTACCTCGGTTGGCCGTTGAGAGGGCTCTGTCCATTGATTAAAAGTATTGAATCCAGGGCTGGGCTTCTCGCTGCCTCGCGGAGGGCTGAGTACGGCAGGGTTCGGTATTGGACACTTGGGCTCCGTGCGCTGTGCGCTGAGACTGAGCCACAGGAACTGAGAGACTCCGAGCTGAGGGGTACAGGTAGCAGGAGACAGACAGCATGAAGAGAGAAAGAGTGCGCGCGAGAGAAAATAGAGATAGAGAGAGAGGACAGTGCACGAGACTGAACACAGCACAGAGATTCCGAGAAGTTCCGAGAAGCGACCGAAGACAATCTCTCCTGTAGTGCGGAATCTTGTTCACTGTTTACCGCGAGTTTGAGTCACGAATGTCCGTGGCACTGAAAACCTCAGCAGCGGGCGCAAGGAGAGCATCAAAATCTGAAAGCGTCCGGCTATACGTTGCATGCATAGAAAGAGAGAGAGAGTGAGTGAGAGAGAGAGAGAAACAAAGCAAAAACAGACGTCAAGTATCTGCTTTGTGCGATGCGGACATTACCTATTACAACGGCGTAAAAATCTCAAGAGCAACAATGTGAGTGTGTCACTTTCAATCTCTCCCTTGAGCGGCACGCGGACTGACGGAGAGCCGAGAGAGGAGTGGGAGTGGGAGGAGGACTGGAGAGCAAACGTGGAAGTGACAGGGAGGGAGGGAGAGAGAGAGAGGGAGGGAAGGAGGGACGGGGCTGTACAAGGTAGGCTAAGTAATTAATGCATTCCATGTATAAGGTATCAATAAAGCGACATATATAGTTTAACTTGTGTTTTGAACAATTATGTTTACTGCCTGTGTTAACGTTCGTTTAGAAGCTTTAATTGTAGTTAAGTCATTTATTTCTATCGATAACTTTCAGAACAATTACACCCGGCATCCCTTTTCATTGCCTATTTGATTTTACGCGTTCTGAAAGCATCGCTGTCGTGTCAGTTCACTTGTTGTTAAACTGACTGAAAATGATACAGAAATGATGCCTGATCTGCTCGACAGACGTAAAACAGGATGAGACTGTGTTAGATAATGACATACAGAAGAAAGTATCGTGCATTCTTAGGGAAAAAAATACATGGAAGGCTGTGTGGGTTAATGGGTTTAATATTAAAACGGATAATGGAAAAATCTTGTTTGGAAATGATTCAAGATGCACTCTCACGTGAACACCGACTGCTTAAAATGCAGCTAATTCAGTTTCCGTGTCTTTAGGATAATAGCGGAGTTGTTGTTGTTTTAACGGAATCACCATCAAATTGTGGATTTTTTTTTCTATCATATCATTGAAAGTGACAGAGTCATTTCGTGAGATAGCGCTGGTAGAGATGACAAATCAAAGCACAAATGACACCAACTCAAGAAGCTGTAAACACAGAATGGAGATCTTCTAGATTTTGACTGCATGCTTATGATGTGCTCTGGCAGCGCTATAGTGTCCAAGAGGAACGAGCAGGATCACGGGGGAAAAGAGCATGGTGCATGTAGCTCAAGCGGGTATCACCAAGCTGTCAAAGTTCAACAAAACTTAGTACTCGAAAACAGAGACAATATAGTTCCTAAACAGATCATTTACAACAGTTTGTTCATTTCTAACCCTGAGTTTGGCTGTCTTTATCTCAGAAAGCTATAAGCTGCATCATGTGAGGGTATAAAAGCATGCATTTACAGGTATCATTCATATGCTCGTACAAAAGTTTCTTACCTTTTTCCAGAGTGGTTTAATGAGAACTCATTAGCAATGGCGCGTGCAGTTGGCTGGTGTGCTTTGAGACACTCTGGGGTGTGTGTGAGCGAACGCTGGCTGATTCTCCAACCTCATTCGTCACTATAATAATATAAGATAATGATCACGACGATGATGGTGATGCAGCATTGCGTGACAGATAAATTGCAGACTGGAATTGTGTTGATAATAAGTACCTATTAAATAATACTATCGATAATTAACTTGTTAATACACAACTTGATTCTGTTACCTGCAGGTCCAACACAGAAAACACTTAAAAACATTAGCTGGATGTCAATTCTCAACAGTTTTCCTATGTGAACTTGACGTTCCTGCCGTACATTTACATGGGAAATAGCCTACCCTACTCTTGAATAGGTGAGTGCACGTGTTCCGATTTTGATGTATTGTGGCAAGGTCACTAACAAAATGAAAACATCTACAAGAATGTGTTTCCCATCAGCTAAAGTTATGCTTGTTTCATCATGCTCTTACTTTCACTCCACCACATTATGGCTAAGAATACACTCTAAAAAATGCTGTTATTTCAACCCATGGTTGGGTCAAATATGGACAAACCCAACCGTTTTTAAATGTAAACGTTAGGTTTGTCCATATTTGACCCAAACATTTGTTTGAGTGTACAAAAAATTCGTTAAATAGCCTAACAGACTTTATTACAAAGGGGGGAAAAAAGAAAACCGCTGTAAAACACACATTATTATTATTGGTGTTGTTGTTATTAGGCTGTTATTATTAGCCTTTTATTATGATTATTATTATTATTATTATATGTCTGATTGCATATGTCTTGTTCACTTTGTATTAAAAAACGGCACATTATTACTGTAAGAATTTTCATAGAAGCAAACAAAGATCCCATTCAAATTATTTGCACAATTATAATCTAAATGTTTGGGTAGTATTTCAACCCACAGTTATTAGATCGTTGTATTTTTCATCTTGCATGTTCAATTAAAAAAAAAAGTTTATTATAACTTGAAATCACAGAGCGCGCGCTCTCTCTCTCTCCCTCTCTTCTCTCTCGATGAATATAGTTTCTGTAATTGAATGCTTTATTTGAATCGCATTCCATAAATACGACTTCCTTGTGGAAAATTAATATTTTATCAACTGGGCCACAGCAGATTTACAGATGAGTAGGCTAAATGTGACAAAAAGCATTAACTGAATGAATTAAAAAGATAGATAGATAGATAGACAGACAGATAGATAGATAGATAGATAGATAGATAGATAGATAGATAGATAGATAGATAGATAGATAGATAGATAGATAGATAGATAGATAGATAGATAGATAGATAGATAGATAGATAGATAGATAGATAGATAGATAGATAGATAGATAGATAGATAGATAGATAGATAGATAGATAGATAGATAGATTAGCCTATGTGCGCGTACTGTACAAAACTATACGGACGATATTGATGTCATTTAATAAACTTTTCTGTGTATTATAGCTTTCTTGTATTATAAGAAGGACACGTTTTTGGTTAAAATATCAGAGTAATTTTACAAGCTCATTAAGCTCTGTAAATATTAATAGTTTTTATTTTGTATGGATTTTACAAAAGAATTAACAAATTGCTATGACACTCCCCATATTGAAGAAAATGGAACTTTAACCAAATGCGAATGAACATTAGGCTATGTGTATTTGTCGCAGAGAATGCTTCTCTAATTGATGTGAACTTCTTGTACGCAATTGCTTGGTGTATCGAGCACATTTAAATTATTGAGCTCTGGTTTTGTAAATCTTTTTTGAGCATCTTACGGTCCTCATGAGCTCTCCCTTTTCCATTTCTTGGGTAACTGGGGATCTAAAATTAGCTGACTGAGTTAAAACTACATCCAAGCAGAAATGTGCAAACCGTAAAACAATTAAATATATATGCCCAAGACTTCGAAAACAGAAAACAATTCAGGTTGAGAAAGTAAGTAAATAATAGAAAAGATGTAATTTCCCCGATGAATCTGTAAAACATGACGATAATAAGAACGCGCGGTGTTGGTGTCTCAATCTAAATCACGTCAAAAAAATATTGTATTGTTCAAATATGCCTAATGAAAAATACATTTTCAAAATTTTCAAAAGAAATGTAATTAATAAATAGACTACTTTGTTGCACAAATATCACATACAATGATTTAAATTATGCAAAGGTTTATGATTAGTTTGCAGAGCGAAAACCTAATTTAAAAATTCAAGGAAGATAATAGGACAATTATTTCTTTTCTCAGGGCCGTTTTCGCAAATCACAATGTAAACACATTTGAAGGTAACTAGGAATTTACACAAACTTTACCTGACAAAAGGTAACACCATATCAAACACACATGTTCTTAGTCTTGAGTGAGTGTGTTGAAAAGGGGATATAGCCTAGAGCCTGCTGGTCGTTGCTAATAGGCTGACTGGTCTAGTATGTGGAAATAGCAACGTCTAGTGGCCAGAATCAAAACTACACCAACAATTACTGTGATTCCAGAAGTTGTATTAAATTGTATTGTATGTGATTCTTTTAGGCTTATACACAGGGCTGAGGTGGAGTGGAGGTGGTGATCGATTCAAAGAATACATTAATATTGTTTTCATTCTGTACACAAACGGATAACCTACCAGTGTAGATTGAAACTCAAGTGAATTACTTCAATTTTCAAATGTGACTATGAGCAAACCGTGTAAAGAACCCACGTTTTGTTTTTTAGAATGTCTAAAATCTAAACACAATTTCCGACATTAGCTAGATTAATAAACACATTTTATCAAGAGCATTTAAGACAAATACTAACGTAGCGATTTGCCGACGAGTCAATATAAACAATTAGTAATTGATTATGCTCAGTCTATTCGTTTCGCTACCTTTGATAAATATTAATAGCCAACTGTATATAAATCAATTGTAAATCAGGCCTATGTTTACAGTAAACCTTCTGGAGACTATTCAATCCATTGTTATTCCACATTAATTCCTTAAAATTAATAATACAATACACGTGCATAACGTAAATGAGTTTGCTTTAGGTAAAACAGACAAAATCACTTTGATGTATTTTGATTATTGCAAAGCCAATAGCCTATGCATATTTAGCCTATGAGAATAATTTCCGATGTTACAATAATATTCTGCATGTCTGTGCATGCAACGTGACAGGCCTGAATTAAGGCAGGCTATAAATCAGTTTGTTTCATTGCATGTTGTATAATGGCAGTCACAAGTTGTACAGTGTCATTAAAGACCTTTCATTAATATGTAGCTAGTTGAGCACTAACATTTCTGATACTCTCTTGCTAAACGCATATTTTTTTATATTTCAAAATGTTCATGTTCGGCATTAGTTCAGCACTTAGTCTTTTAGACGTCCTGTATCGATAAACTTTAGTTCTTCTAAAGTAGCCTAAAACGTCCGATAGTTAAGATGATTTTACGTTATCGACAATTATGTGCCTTTACGCAGCAGATAAAAACAATGAAATACAAAGGAAATCGTCACTAGAAAATTAAATACGTTTTGCTTGTACCTTTTTATTTTTTTCCTTTCGTTAGGACGAAAATAAAGGTTGTAAATGATCTCGTGTTATATTATTAATATAGCTACAATTATAGGATATACACGTAACATTAGCCAGTTTTAATAGGCAGAAACAAAACAACACCAAAAATGTTTAACACATGTTTTGTAAACGAAACTCTAATTGGCAGGACACTAATTGCTTCCACTCAGAGGTCACGATTCCCCCTGTATTTTCCCAATAGTTTAAATTCCACTTACGACTTTCATGTCTAAATCTTCCACAACAATAGTATAAGAAATAATAATAGTAATAATAATAATAATTTATTATTATTATTATTATTGTTGTTGTTGTTGTTGTTGTTGTTAAAAAGTGGAGAAAGAAAGTGAGAGGTTCATAAAAACAAAACCATTGGGGAAAAAAATAAATAAATAGCCTAACTGCCATCGATATTCATGTGCCGAAAAAGATAGGCCTTTTCATTTCTCAATGGGCACATGGTTCTCAAACATATTAAAAACAATATGGGCTACGTTCTGCTTGTTTTATAAATTTACGAGAACGTTTCGCACGGATCGAAGTAGAAATGCGCACTGTGCGCACGAGACCCCGTAAAACACCCTTCACTACATCTAAAAACTACAGATCCTGCAGGTCCGTGCATTAATGGCATATTTACCTGAAATGAAACCCGCCTGACCTGAGACATTCACATTCATGCAGGGGTTTGGATAGCAAACGCGAGTTGTTAAGCGTGAGCACTCTGCACTATGTCATTGAGCAAAAGTATTTGACAGTTGGAATGATCTGTAAATACTTCATTAGACTGTGTTTGAGCCCCCTTGTGCCTCATGGTCCAGCTCTGGTAAGATTTACAAATGATAACATAAACAGAGTAAAAAGAAATTGATCCAGCGTTTGAAAGCGGAGGAGGGGCCCTTAAGAATGTGATCTGCCCACTTCTTGACATGAAAACCAGGACGTCTGTTGGGCAAGATAAGTTTTTGACCCACCACATAACTCGCGCAGTGCTGTTCCTAATGAATTTGTTCAAGTTCAGCTGATAAGGAACTTTGTCAAAGGACGTCGCAAGTCTGTGCTGAAGGTAAGAAATTACAGCACAGTTACTGGACAAGGGGAACCTGCAATAATGTCGAGGGCTGTCGGTGTGCTTTTGCTGATCAGCCCATCTTCAACAATGGGGAAAAATATTTTATGAAGTAGGTTAAATATTCTTGCTTTTTAGAGTATTTGTATTTAAATTATAAACGTTTTTTTATATTAAAAATAGTCTATATTTTTTTTTCTTTTGAGTGAAATATGCAAATGTCTTACATGAGTGTGTAAACGTGCAATTACTTAATACTTAATAATTCACTAAATTATTATTACACTAAGAAACCAAGTGATCATTCGAACTTGCAAATTTACTGACAAAATTATATTTCAATGTATGTTGCAAAAACTTAATTTTTTAATTTAATATATTTTTTGTGTTTATGTATAAATAAATATTATTATTGGACAGCAACTCTTCCTATGCCTGGTTCTTGAAAAATCACTGTCCTCAGCAGTTTAAAACCGAACCCACCAAAGTCAAGCCTTAGAAAGGATCTTCACTCTAAAAAATGCTGGGTTGTTTTAACCCAATTTTGGGTCAAATATGGACAAACCCGAAATGTTGGGTTAAAAATGTAATGTAAAAATTTAACCCAACGGCTGGGTTAGTCCATATTTGACCCAAAGTTGGGTTAAAACAACCCAGCATTTTTTAGAGTGTTGTTTCAGCTATCCACTGGCCCACCCTGACAGCATTTCTCTAAACCCCAACAATTCAATCTTAGAGTCTTAAGACAAGTGGAGGTTTTCTCTGCATCTAGGAAAACCACAGGGAGCACGAGAACAGGCAAGGACTAGATGTCTAGACAAAGAACCAACATTTACACAGACACATGATGCACCAAACTCAAGGAGAACTGGCTCTTATCAAAGCTTTGTCTCAGGTGATGGAAAGGGCGGATGGGAGTTGTTTACAGCTACTGATGCTGATGCCATTCATGTCGTCACTAACTTAACAGGGACCAAAGTCCGCCAAAGCTAGTGACCAGGACAATAAACAAATTCCTAAGAATGAGGTCCACAAACACAGTCACACATCTCAAACACAGCCCAGACAATACATTGCGGCAGCAATCAGTAAAACCCACTTGTAAAGTTGGCCTTTCCACCTAATCTTCAGCCAAACATTTGGACAGATAGGTATCGAATGAAAAGGTCGTCCACATTTTACTCACCACTTGTTACACCAGAACGCAGATGTGGATGACTCTGGGCACTCTTCATCAGGCCATCTGGCTTTTCTGACTCTCGCAGTCTTCACCGACAGCAGTTTGGCAGAAGAACGGCCTAGTCAATCAATGAAAGCAAACGGCCTGCACAAGTTTGGTTTCAAGACTGGGCGGAACTATGACACTTGGCGTGAATCATTTACTGCCACTCACCAATGAAGAACCGGGTCATTGCCAGCTAATGTCTGTGATTGGCTTGTCGTCTGTCAAACCGTCTGATTTACGGTTTGCTTTCGGTAGCTGAAGATGGCTGTTGGTCTGTTCTTGGCGAACTTCAATAAACCCAAAAGGAAGTCTCGTTCAGACCCGGACGAGGTGAATTTTCTGTCGGATGGGAACGTCGCGTGAGCAGATGAGTTTGTTAAAGAAGGGAGGGTTAAAGCAGTGAGTAGTATTACACATTACTGATCCACCTTCTCAGCTTTAAATCGTCCTTGGCTCTGTAAATTTTCCCCAAAGCTGGAATAGATTTATGTGTTTCTGATGCTCTAAAACACTGAGTGAAAGGACAGAGAAAATACAAAGAGAGAGAGGGGGAGAGAGAAATGGGGACTGGAGCCAGGTCATATTACTCTTACTTATTAAAATCTCAATCAGGTCTGAGAGCTCTGGACTAGAGCAGCCTGTCAGACTCGGCTGAGAGCAGTACCACAGAATTTGATCCTTCTCTTTCTCCGTGACATGTTTGTAGTCTACATTTCAGTTCATTTACAATTATGACTCAGTGGCATGCACAAGAGACATGTTTTGATGCAAAGTATCACAGATTTGAAGAAAACGGCTACATAATTTGGCTGCAAACATCACAGACATTTAGTATCCTTCTTTTCCCATTATTTTTGAAAGTCAAAATGGATATTTAGTATTATTTTATTTTTTGTTGTTAAAGAATTTAATTCAAAACTGTTTTTTATTGGCTTGTTGTAATGAAAATGAAACATTACATAAAAATACCTGACTATCTCTTTCTAATTCTTTTTTGGGGTCTTTGAAGTTGTTCCGTTTGATAATAATCTATGTGGTGTTGGGCAAGGGCTCTGAGGTCAGGGGTCGCACTGGTTCTGTGATCCTGTGTTTGTTATTGCTATGCTGCCCTTGGCCAGGTTAACACAGCGCCGTCATCTCAGACGTCTCACTGTGCGCTGCGGAGGGGGAAGGTGGAGGTCGCCCTCTTAAATGTGTTGATGGGACCTGGGGTGGCTAATCTAAAGTGGTGAAATGTTATCCCACTAAAGAGGGGGAAATGAGATTTCAAAGCACACTTACCACCATTGCGCCTGCTTCCCTTGTCAGAAAGACTGCTTGCCAAATTGTTGCACTGTTGAACAGGATAAGTGACAGCTGGAGGGAGCTCTCACACTTCAGAGGCCAACTAGAACCAAAACTCTGTAAAATCATTAGAGTAAATCTTAGAATTTAGAGTTGAATAGAAAATGAATTTAAATTGAATGGATTATGTACATGACTAATACTTCGACAATATTATGCCTTGCTTTAAAGAAACTAAATTTGTTGTCGAGCTCCTTTTCTTTTATTATTATTATTATTATTAACATATATTTGTGCAACCAAATAAACTACAAAAATAACAAACAGATACTAACTTAAAGAAATATACAAAGTCTATGACCTATTAGGGATATTAATGATAGCAATGATATTACAATTCAGTCCGATTATGTTATGGCAGATAACCATTGAATGGTACATCATTAAATTCTATACTATTTTGTATAAACAAATTAAAAATAAATCACTATCCTAAAATCAATCTTTCAAAAACCATCTCTTAAAGTCTAGAAGTGTATAGGCATCATCACATTATATTGTGCAGTAAGAAAAATCATAACAATCAAAGTTTTTTTTAAGATTAAAATTTAAGTGACGGCAAAGGTAACCTAAATGTAAAAATAAATACATTGAAAAAAATTAATTAAAAAAATCTTCCAATATTATACTGATATATTATACAATATAAATATATATATATATATATATATATATATATATGAAGAGTTCAGATGCAAAAGCCTCTAAATGCCATTTGAAATTTTCTTCTTTAATGATGATTTTTATCAAACTTGTATATTTAAGTTCAGTAATTTCACTTAAATAACAATTAATAGGTAATTATCATTGCCATTTAAGTGAAATCACTGAACTTAAATATACAAGCTTGATACAAATTATCATTCTAGAAGAAAATTTCAAATGGCACTTAGAGGCTTTTGCATCTGAACTCTTCATATATATATATATATATATACATATATACACACATACATATATACATATTATGCAATATTATACTTCCAATATTATACTATCCTGGATGCCAGCCAGTATGACGAAGTCAGGCTAATATCTTGCATCACTATGGCGTAAATTTTCAAACAACGATGGCTACTACTGCACGTCACTAATGGCATCTGAGTTGTTGATGCAGTGTAAAAAGTGCCTAACTTAAACAGAGCAGTTAGAGTGAATGTACATGCATTTGCATCTATAAAGACTTGTGTTGATAAATGTGTTTACTTAGAGTGACGTATTTATGACTGCTCACAACATAATATATCTGCCACATTTCCTTTGAATCCAGGCAGTTTAAGTCTGTTCAAAGTTATCAAAAGATGTTTCAATCTATTAAGCCCTCTTTTATTGAGGGCTTCCTCTGGCTCATGGGACCAGTCGCCTTGATTTCTCAGTCCTCTTCAGTAATACTAATGCAGAACACATTTAGGGCCATAGACCTCAGTCCCAAGCAGCGGTAAATTGGGCTAAGAGAGCTGGCGCAGCCACTTAATCAGCCATTATTTATGGGGCTCAGTGGTTTAAATCAACAAGAGCAGGAACTGGGGCCAGACCTTATGGGTTTATAACTGCTGTCAAAATAATCACATACAGATATATTCATCAGAGTGCAAACCAGATCAGTTTAGCACCCTCCCCTCGATGTTAGAACCCCCTTTTCCCTAGCCTTTCACATTCTTGACACTTTCCTCTTCTCTGGTGCTCCATCTCATGATAACCTTCCTTCCCAGCAGTGCCCTCTTGCTGTATGTATTGGCTCGTCCCCATGTTCTTTTCACTCCCAACACTTTTTTTTAGGTTACACTCAGCTCTTGGACAATGACAGCATTCCAACAGTTCATTAGAGAAAATGATTTTGGCAGGATTGAGCTGCAAGAAGAGGGAAGGAGGAGCCAGAGCCATATTTAAAAGGAATGGAATCCCTGAATGAGTAATACATGACCGTTGGATCTGCCTGGTTTGGGAACAGGGGTATTTGGGGCACTGACACTAAAGAACTAGAAAAGCAGGAATGGCAAAGAAATAAGACAATGGGATGAAAACTGCATGAGACTGAGATTCTGGGTGATCCTCATTCTCCATGTGCCATTAATTAACTTAATAGCGTTCAAGCTATTTAGAGGATAAAGACTCTCAGATGAAGGGTGGGGTCCAGCAGCAAGTACATTAATGGTTATGCAAAAAGCTTGACTTTGGTTCAGCATGATACTGTATATCTAATAAAATGAACTAAATGAGTGATGGCACTGATTGGACACTCTGTAACATACAACATTGTAAAAAGTAAGTAAAACGCTTTCTTGTGCAAGACATGCATAATTAAGTGTTGGATGTGTCAAAAAACTTTGTTGTATTCCAGCAAATGACAAATATAATCTTGGAGTGGTAATTAGGAATAGTAATGAGCATGAACCTGACTCCAAATTCTGTCAGGACCACTGTCATCAAATACAATTGACGATTACATACAGTTAGGATTGGCGGTATGGTTCTGTTCTGCCTTGCATGGATAAGAGCAGGGAGAGCAGCAATGAATGTATTGCAGATATCATTTATTCAAGATTTTAAAGTGCAACATCATTTGAGGGGAATCAAAATGCCATACTGACCGGGCGAGAGGAGGAGCCGGGGATGGAGGAGGGTAATTGGCTCCTGAGAAACGTGATAGCTGCTGATAATACTGAAGGAGCTTATATGTATACAGTGATAGGCGTCATATTCCTAAACAACGCATTCTCACCCCAAGGCGTCACCTTTGACCATGCTTCAATATTTGACGTTTTAGGCGCCCTTTAGCGTCACTTCCATGACGCGATCCTACGGCGTCATCTAACTGACGCTAAAGGAAAGCGTCAGTTAGAGGACGCGGTTAGGTTTAGGTGTGGGGTGGGGGTAGGGTACACGCGATCTTAGGGCATCATCTAACTGACGCTAAAGGGCGCCTAAAGCGTCAGATATTGAAGCATGTCCAAATGCTTCCCAAGGCGTCAGTTAGGTGACGCCTTGGGGGTGAGAATGGGCTGTCCTAAAGGTAGACGTGGATCAGCTGAGAGTCAGACCTGCCAGAACTGACGCTACGCTTAATGCATTTTGCTAATGTGATCTCAAAAGAATTTTAGCGAATCCTCACGGATAGACTCAAATAATTATTTACTAACTACGGATAACCAATTTGGCTTCAAAAGTAAGCATGGCACTGATCTATACATATACAAAAGAAGTGGTTAGTAAGTATAAGGGACATAATTCCACGGTTTTCTTGTGTTTTTTAGATGCATTTGATCAAATCAATCTAACTAAGTTATTTATAAAACTGCAAGAAAGAGGGGTTGCCCCATATATGATAATAATTTTACATTTATGATATCAACGCATTCTCATCCCACCCAAGACGTCATATACTGATGCTTTTGCCATTGCGTATACATCCAACACACATGGCACCCTTTAGCGTCAACACGCACAGAGTATGGTTTAGGTCTGGGGTAGGGTTAGGGTTAGACCACTAGGAGGCGCCTTCTGGCCCATATATCTGCGTCTCATATTGACGCTAAGTGCGTTGGATGTATACGCATTGGCAAAAGAGTCAATATATGACGCCTTGGGATGAGAACGGGCTGGGTATATACATCAAACCTTAAAAGTTCGGTGGGGGAAGAATGTATCGGAACCCTTTAATATGTCGAATGGGGTTTGGCAAGGGGGTATATTGTCACCTCTTCTTTTTAACATGGATGGTCTTTTGTTAAATGATTGTAAGACTGGATGTGTAATAGGTGATAGTCTTATTAACCATCTGATGTATGCTGATGATTTAGGTATTGTGTCTCCTTATAGTGCAGGATTACAACAGCTGCTTCGAGAATGTTCAAGTTATGGTGTGCAGCATTATATTACAGTGTTGTAGTACTCGAGACTCGGACTCGTCTCGGACTCGGTCTCGAAACCATATTTTAATGGTCTTGGTCTTGTAATGGACTCGTGTCCATTTGGACTCGGAATTGACTCGTACTCGAACATTTTTTTTTAGGACTCGGAATTATTCCCGAGTCCACTCGAGTTCAATTAAAAATATTTTTCATGATTATTAATGTATGTTAATAAAATATTTCTTTAAATTGATTGACACGCCCAGTGATTGGTGATTTTCTAGTGGGTAACTGCGCATGACAAATTGTAATAAAATTACTTTTAACACCACCTATGTGGCCTTTTTACCCTAAACTGATCATATTTTTCAAACTCTAAGTAAATTCAGTAAAAAAAAAAAAAAGGATTTCTCTAAGTAAATAAAAGTAAATTAGATAATCAACCCTCACTGGTCTCGGTCTCGACCGTCTCTGGTCTCGGACTCGACTCGGACTCAACTCTCTATGGACTCGGTCTTGACTCGGACTCGACTCTCTCTGGTCTCGGCGTCGACTCGGACTCGGGTGAGGTGGTCTCGACTACAACACTGTTATATTAAATTTAATATCAAAACGATTGTGGTCATGATTGTTAAAACCAAAGAGGACCTTATTCCTTTTTTCTGGCGACCAAGTTTGAAATGTGGTAACTAAAGTTAAATACTTGGTCACATTATTAGAAATGATTTAAATGATGTGCAGCGATGTATGGGCAAGCTAATATGTTGGCCCTTAAATTTTATATGTGTACAGATGATGTTAAAATAGCTCTTTTTAGGGTACACTGTACTTCTCTTTATCCAGCCCACTTGTGGTGTGAATATACTAAAGCTAAAATGAAAAAGCTCCAGGTGGCATATCCCAAGGTGGACAAGTGCTACAATTCAACAATGTACCCACTTCGCATGCTGTATTACGGAAGTATATGTACAACTTCACGTGTCGGTTGAGTGATTCAAAAAATAGTATCATAATGGTCTTACATAATATTACAGTAAGTGATACAAGGTATTGTATATTTTCTATTTTTTTTATATGGACCCATGGGTCTGAAATAAATAATAATAATAACAATATTTGACAATTCACCTTCTTCATTTGATAACTCATCTCATTACACATCTGGTGATCTGATATTTGTTCTTTAACTGAAAAGTTATAAATTAACAATATGGCATAGCCTATAGTTTGAAAAATCTGGTAAGTGGTTACGCAAATTTTTGGTTCGACTAACTGCCAAATTTGTAATTAACTGCAACTGCATTTATTGTTCAGCATGTGCCTGTGAAACCTGTCAGAATGATTAATGGTGACAGTGTTTGTTAGTTACAATCAATGTGGCCACATGCAGTTCATAAATAACTTACACAACAACTCATGTGACAAAGATGCAGTTAGAGTCATTATGTTCTGAAATGAAGTTTGCGTTTAAATGTTCAATTATTGGGGGTAACCCAAAGTTAGCAGAAATCAATCCAGAGCTAGTTTGGACAAATATAAAATGTCTTAACTTTGCATTTGATTTGTAGCTGCAAAACATTTTTTAAGCTGCCTACGCAACAGACAAAAACATCAGGTCCTAATAACCTGAAGTCGTCGTTGAAAATGTGCCCATTCGATAATCCGAGCTGGACATTTTCCACACTGTAATTTGCACGGTGCAATTTTGACGTCTCTGATGTGACTTGAACTGGAAAGCAAGGAATTGAAAAAGCAAGTGGAAAGGTGATAGCGCAAATGATCCAAGTAGTGGGAAATGGCGTACCAGTTCCAGGGGTGAAAGGAGAACAACAGCCAACACTATTTCAGCCCCTGTAGCACCTGGTTTCTCTCAGGAAGACTGTTTGGGGAGAGGAAAAGGGAATGGTGGTGAGCTCAGGGGTCTAGTCAGGGACAAGGCCAAAGCTGTCTCTGCTTTGTGCAGCTCTAGGTGGAATCAGAGCTGCAAGGTGGCTTGTGTTTGCAGGCTTGGGGGTCTGGCTAGAAGCAGCGTTTGGAGTTTTCCAACTGATTGGGATCTAATTTGTTGATCTGACTGCAGGGAACTTTTTCCAGCCTCCACCCTAGGGAGTCTGATACGGGAGCCCTGGAGCACGCTGACTGACAGCCTGTGCAGCCGTAACCAATGCCAAGATCTGGGAAATGGGGCTGCGGAAAAAGGTGTGGAAGGGATCAATGAGCTATGATCGATGAAACAAAAATAAAACACTTTGCTTCGACCCATGAAAAATGGAGAGCTCTAAACACGTGCGTAGTCACATTAAAACAGCATTTCCACTCTGGTGATTTACAAGTAATCTATATTTAAAATTCTGTAGTCAAAAAGCAATATAATGTACTAATGTGTTATTGTTGTGTCTGACAATGTGCTTACCAAACCTCAGCAATTGTACAAGTAGTGTCCAGCTTTTTTTCCTATACAAAAGCAGTCACCTTGTTATCTGTACCAGGATCAGATGGTATTAGGAATGGGACCAAGCAAACAGCTGAAGGCCGGGGTTCCCTGCCTGCATGCGACTTTATCTAATCTGCACACTTGAGGATGAGCTGGACTTTGAATCCCAAACAGACAGTGTATAGCCTGCTTTGTTTGACTACAAAATAAAAGCCATTCGACTCAGGTTGTCCTCATCGGGAGGTCATTGTAAATCTCGGCCAAAGTATCAATTCACACCGCAGAGAGAATCAACAGAAAAGCATTTAGCATTTTCAGCAGCAGTCTGCTATTTCTGATGACTAAAATAAAAACTAAAATATACTGTAGGACTACCTGCATTGTACAAAATACCCAGTTAATTGGACGGCTAAATAGAGTGGCAGCTAATCGCCAATTTAAAAAAAATAATAATACACTTCCCGGCCAAAAAGAAAGTCGCTGTTTGGATTTAAATAGGCAAATGAGTCTATGACTGGATCATTATTGCTGTGATTGTTATGTTTCTAGCATGTTATTTGTTTGGTAACAGATCTTCTAACCCTCATTGATGGAGTGTGTTTCATTTCTTAAACAACCATGTAGGAAGACACATCATGGCCATATTCCAGGATGACATTGTCAAGATTCATCAGGCTCAAATGATAAAAGAATGGTTAGGAGAGAGCAAGAAGAATAATTTTCACACATGAATTGGCACCTCTTAAAGAGTCCAGACCTTAAATTCATTAAAAGTCTTTAACATGAGCTGATATAGACTTACCAGAGTGGTTGACTTTTGCATTATCAATATAATATAATACAATATTAAATATCACAACATTTATTTCCATCAAGAGGTACATCAATTTTTGGTCAAGATTTTTTTTAATAAACTTAACTTACCTAACACTAAATAATTTAAACATCAATAACATAAAATGTAACATGAAAAACCCTAATGTACAGAACCGATTTATTTTAACAATCATTTTAAATTAGATTAGCCTATATGTAAAGCATCTTGCAGGGCTTCCTTTTACTTACTTTCCCCCCAAAAAAAAATGTACAGTAAAAGTACATTTTTCAAATTTTTCTTGTTTTCTTGTACTACATCGATTTAAAATTGAAATGATTGGGTAATTCATACTTTCAGAGAATTTAGTACAATGCTGTGTTAAACCTTTTACATTTTTTCACTGCATAAGGTAAGGTAACTTACAGTATCAGTTACAATAAAAACTGATACTGATACAACTTAATTAACTTGTTTACAGTGTGAGATATTGATTTAAATCATGTATTCAGTGTATTCACTGAGCCAAATTATTGATCCCGACACCTTGGTTTCATAGTGTTGCCTGCAATGAAGCCTGCTGCAGAAAATGCTAAATGGTGGCATGAATTAGTAAAGCTCATGAAAAAAGAAAAAAAGCTCATTAAAGCATCCTAATCTCAAAAAGATATTGTAAGAGTCAAATAAAGCGAAACGAGCAACACCATTTTTTTTCACCCCATGTTTAAGGTCACGATCCTGGTGCACACGGGCACGTATTCACACACGCACACACACAAATGTGCGCGCGCATGCACAACCTCTCAGTCTCAATCGGCCAGAGCAAGCTCTGTTCATAGGTCCTGCCTGCCCAGCATCAGGCTAAGTGCTCTTGACAGCAGACCGCACAGTTATTAACTGTGATCCGCCACCACAGGGCCCGGGCACCGCGGCTGCGGGGAGGGTGTAGGATGGGCTCCACACCCACACAAAGACTGCTTTCAGCATTCCAGTCCTCAAACATCTCTAATGCACACTTGCTGTACTTTCACATACATACATTTGGTCTCATTTTAAAAAATCCTGCTGAACTTGTGGGTGTTTTTGAAATTAGATAGCAGTTAATTCCACTA
The DNA here is from genome assembly GCF_016745375.1 of Pimephales promelas. Next base: position 511,669 of record NW_024121765.1, on the reverse strand, counting down.
ACAACTCAGGCAACGGCAACCTAACAACGTAACAAAAAAAAATACTGTGGTGTACCATGGTATCAAATAGTGTTTCCAATGGTTATTTTGAACATATGAATGATTACCATATTCAAGTACAATGTTACTTCAAAACCATGTCACTGGTGATAAAAGATGAGGGGGTAAAATGGGACAGAGTGCCAATCTCAGTTCAAGTTAAACGCAAACCATTATGGGATATTAGTACAAAGTGACCCTGTACATTTCTGTACAGTAGCCCGTACGTGCCTGTAAGGAATAAATGCTCTACTTAACCTTGTGTCAAATGCAGTCCTTCTAATCAAGACCGGTGGTCTGAGCGCTGTTTGTGTCTCTGGTTCACATGACTCTACCACCTCTTCCTGAGGATGTGGATGCCGAAGTCCAGCTTCAGCCCCCTCACAGCGACGCATTAGCCTGTGAAATGGGGATCCAGTATATTTGAGACATTCTAGACTGTCCATAATGACAGTCATCTATGTTTAGCCCTGAAAATATTTCAAAATACAGCATCTTGTCCTCACAAACAGATGGACTGAAAAACCCCAAGCCACTCTTTCCTGCCTGCGTTTCCCATAATTAGAGCCCACAACTCGCTGTTAAATAGTTGAGGCTTTTTGCCTTTGAATCGACAGTCTTTTATATAGTAGCACAGCGTACACTGGCTCTTTGCGTCGTGGGACGGAGCTGGCCGTCCACAGCCGCCTTCAAAGCACCAGTGGGATGAAGACGACTGACATGTATTATTCTACACAAGCGCTGCCTTTTGTTCACTTCAGGCTTCTAGCCACAAAATAGCTGGATTTGTCCATCAAGCACTGCTATTTTGGATACCCTGTTTTTCCCATCTATGTGCCTTCTATATGTTGGTGGAGCACTGATAACCACATGCAATTAATCATGACATAGATTTTTATTCTCATAGCTGAACCCTTGCAAAAAATGTTGGTAACACTCCCTTTTACGATACAGTACTTACGTGTACTTACGTTACCTAGATAGTACTGGCTAATATAAGGCAAGTACATGGGTTAGGGTTAGGTTTAGGGGTAGGTTCAGAGATAGTACCCAGTTATTACCCAGTAATTGTAATTACTATAATAAGTACATAGCTTGTACATGGGTAACTGGACTGTAAAAAGAAGCGTTACCAATTTTTTAAAAAATGATAATAATAATATATTTGATTATTATTATCATTATTAGCAATTAACCTATATTTATCCTGCTGCGTTATTGGGTTTATTCAACTAAAATCGTAGATTAAATACAACCTATTTTTATTTAGTAAAGATATCTAAACTGCATATTAAAGGTTATCCCATTTCAACTAAAACATTCTGTTGTGGCTCAGACTCAAAATGAGCAAAATTAGAGACAATTAACCAATTCAAACCATTAAATCCTTAACAAAGCATACTGCAAAAGTGAAGCAAAGTGGAAGTGCTAGGTGGCTTTGACCCAGCACTGCCAGGAAGCCTCTGCAATTGTGCCATTAAAATCAACAGTTTTAACAGGATTGTTTTGAAAAAGAAAGAAGAAGAAAAAAAAAAAACTATTGTGCGTATGTGTCTATTGTGAAAATATTAGTATGGATTTAACATATATCATAAAAAACAACAATTAGTAAATTATAAAAGCCTCTCCAAATCTGTGTGCAACACATCAGGAGGATTTCTAGACTGATGATCGCTGTAATGCAAGGACAATGAATGAGGACTGCTACTAACAAAAATATACCTATTCCAATTTCATTCGATTGTTTTTCTCTCTGTCCAATGGGCTGTTAACGGTTGTGAACGGATCATTGTGATTAGGATCAGTCTGATTCGTCTATAATTAATTCAATCAAAAGAATTGTTTGTTAAGAACTAGACATACGTTTCTTATAAGCGCACTGCGGTGATTTAAACAAATATCAAGATTTGTAACATTTAGGCCACAGTATATGCTGAATATTTCAGTCTATCTCAAAAAAAAAAAAAAAAATATATATATATATATATATATATATATAAAAGAAAGCTAAAAATTAATTTGGACAACTTTTACTGAGCTTCAGCTTTTGTGTTCTTTTTAAAGCTTGAATGTCACATTAATTGAGCAACCAATATTTCACTCTTTTTATTTGTGTGGAAGCAAGTAGCCCAGTTAAACATGTCTGTAGAAACATGAAGGTAATAAATTATGACAGAATTGTATTTATTTATTCATTTTTTTGGATGAACTTATCTTTTATAGAACTATAACTAATATATTGCTGCACGTATGCATAAAGATATAATGCCATATTTAATTGATAAGAAAGTGAAGACACTTATCAACTCAGTATGTTTGAGCGATATTCTAGTGAGTGCTATGCCGACCCAAATTCAAAAAGTCTTAGGACATGTGGTGGACCACCAGCAGAAACTCCCTCTCCTTTACTAATATCATTGTGGGAGTGCAAAACATATACTCACTAAGAGTCAACCAAAAGGGGCGTTAAAAATCTATTCTGGAGGCCATTTGGGAGGGGAAACAGAGGTAAAGGAGCATAAGTCTTGGTTGAGTATGATTTGAAGGAAACCCAAAGCAGGGTAAATAGCAGGGTAAATGGAGAAGTCTGTGGCTAGGAGTTGTGGGATGAGGGAATGACTCTACAGAGCAGATGCAAAGGAGATGTTTGAGAAAGACCCCCCATATACTCCATGCATACACTTTTTATCCTGCTAACAAGACCCTCAAGGAAACGCCTTATTTCATCCCTTTAATTACAAACGCTCATAACACTCATATACACATTTGGTTTGACTGTCCCTATACATTCAAACGGATTCTCTTCATCCTTGTCACTTCATCTAACAAACATGTGTACATTGTTCTCACACAGGCTCAGATATACACAGAGGGAAATTCACAACATGTAAAACCACACTGTAAAACATTCATACAAACAGATGCCTCTAATAGTTCCAGGCCACACCCTGAGCGACGACCTCCCCAAGATAGGCGACCACCCGTCCTCTCACCCTGGACACGCAGAGTGAGGCTCAGGCCTGACTCAGCTCAGTGGCCTCCAGCATAGTGTAAGTAAAACCACCTGCAGCGCAGTCAAGAGGTCATAACCACTACGGTAATGGGTGAACCCATGTCAGACACATTCGGCTCTGAATGACACCACACACACTGTATTATCAGCAAACATGACAGTGATTAATAAACACACACACACACACATGTTCAATAAGGGAGCTTATTCCTTCCAAAAGGTCACGTGCACACAAGAAATTCACAAGCACAGTAGGTCTTATAAAGCTGGGTGGGATTCCATCGCATGATTAAAGACAGCAAAGGCCTTTGATCTGTAATGAGCTGTAATTAATGCATCCTATAATGTGGGCATTAATAACTGCTCTAAAAATGTAGGAATTCTGAAAAACAAATGCAGGTTTGCCTTCCTCCTTGAATTTGATTTGGTTTAACATTAGCATGTTTACTTCTTTAGGAGAATAAAAGGTTAGATGTTGAATTAAATGATAATATATTTTATATTTATTCAAAATTTTCATCACACATCCACGATGGAGAACTAATGAAAACAGACACACACGTCACATGCATAGCATCATGTTTAGGTTTGATTGTAATGTTGACATAATTGCAAAGAAAATTACACTTCAGTACATGAAGTAAATTGCAAAAATGCTAAATTGTTGCTGTAATTAAGATTTTATAATGTCTAAAACAAATTTAAATGAAAAACTTGGGAATGGTATAAAAGCATTTGAGTGATCCTCTGCTTCCATCTAGTGGCAGTAATTTAATATCTAATTTAATATTTAAGTATTTGTTTTGCAGTAGATGGCAGCGATCTTCCACTTAACCGTGGCACTTTTTCAAAAATTGTTGCTATATTATATAAATGTATCTTTTTAGATTATTACAAATTGAGGGAAATGAAAAATACCATAAAGTCCCCCAAACTGCACAAATTTAAAGTAAAAACATTTATTTGGTTATATTACGTTTGTTTAAAAAAAACAAAAAAAAAAAAAAAAAAAAAAAAACATTATTATGTTACAAAATCAGTTTTTGTCTGGTTAGTAGGCTACATGAGCTAGTTGGACAGAAAAAGGAATGTTGTTGCCCTATGTGTATAGCAACCAACATAGCATAACATAAGTGATATTAGTCAGTTTTATTGTAGGCTACATAATATTAGGGCACTCGTACTAACGCCATGAGTGATAGCGGTAGGCCTAGGCCTTCATACCTTTATTTTTTGCACCGTCCCCTCTTTGTTTTCCTTATTTAGGCTCGTGGTGGAGGCAGTACCTTCTTATTTCTTTTCCCATCATTTCAATTTGTTGATTTAGAACTTTTCTGGAATCGAGGCGAACCCCTGCTCCTCCGTCCTGAGTGTGTAGCCTAGTTTCTATTAGGACGAACAAACTCCGAATCCTGAACAAACAGGTCGAATGAATTACCCACAAGGTGACATTGACGTGATGATGGAAAAATGAAAAATGAGCGTTAAACCAATTGTTAAACCCCTTTTCCCCGTCAAGATGGTCATTGCCCATACCAAAATTCTACACTGTATATAAATATATAATTAGCCTATACAATTTTAAAGTGAATTAAAATTCATTTTTAATTTATTATTTTTTTGTGTGAGTAAAATTATTTTTTGAGTTTAACTACTGACGTTTTTTTGTTTGTTTGTTTTTTTTTTCAGAATTTTAAGTTAAAACCTTGTTATTTAGGCCTAGAGCGTTTATTTGAAGAAAATGTCAATGGTCAAAATAACAAATAGATGCCATGTTTTCAGAGGTCAAGAAAACACGCATATATCCATCTTAAAACAACACCATAGCTACTAACTTCAGAAGAGTTCAGTGATTTCCAATCAGTTTTCATGCATCTTGGGATGCTTGTCTTTACCTTCACATTGCTAAGGTAACAATCACTAACCAACAAGAGGTTTTCAGTGGGATTCAGGTCAGGAGTTTGGGCTGGCCATGACATGGTCTTTTTTTTTTTTTTTTTTTTTAATGTGTCATTTATTACAAACAAATGCTCTAAATTACCATATTTGAAATTGGGAGGAAATTGTCAGTAGCTCAGAGAATAAAACAAAAATGTTAATTTTACTCACATACATACAAATAGAAAATTATATTATTTTTCTAGAGGCTATAATAATAATGCATATTTAACTTGATATGTAAAATAGTTTATATAAATTACCAATCCTAAAAACTCAGAGAGGACTAATCTCGTAGATTATTATTTGCTGCCATCTACTGGGCAAATCAGTTGCTGCCTACCTAACAGAATGAAATACTGTACATTTTCCCTGTAATCCCTTAATATTAAACAAATACAGCTAAGCAATATAAAAATGTAAAGCCATAAAAAGAAATCATCCATAATAAACAAATACTCAGTTTCCATATTAAGTTATTATTTTTTTAATAACTTAAATTGTTTTTAACAATAATTAGAAACTTTTAATTTTCAACTGAAAATGACAAATTATATTTCCCCGACTCGTGCACAAGTTATCGTTAAATGTTGTCCTGTTTTGTCTGGTGCGGTTCAAAAACCTGCAAAGGAAAGTGACAAACTAGAAAGAGACCCAGTGAGCTAAGAAACAAGTTAAAGAAACAAGAAAGTGAGTCTGTCACATAAAAAATTCACAGGAAAGAGCTGAACTGTATAGTTGAAGAGGTCTTCTGTTTCAACTTCAAAATGCAAGTAAATGCCCCAGAGAAAACAGACCTGACACCAGATGGCAAATCTGAACCAGGCAGTCAAAAACTCGCAACAACACACACACACACACACACACACACACACACACACACACAAATAGGATTTGTAGCTTGATTTACAAAAACTACATCAACTGCAAGAACCGTGATAAATCTGTTTTTAAAACAAGCAGACCAAAGACTGACGAGTCTAAGTTGAGAAAGTTCAATGAACTTACATTCATATAATCATTTCTTTTTTAAAACACCTGAAGGGAAAGGTCTTGAAGACATACAGTGCTGAGACAGGTGTTTAAATTGTCCTCTGGTTTAAAGTTTCAGTCCTGTTTTTGTCGTAGGTCTCAGGTCAACTAGCACTAAACATTATGCTGATCCATGAGTGGATGGTGGTTGACAGGTCAAAGCAGAAAGTTAGTGTCCAACACTTGAACTGATGGGGGGGGGGGGGGGGGGGGGCATGTTCAGTCAAATAATAAAAATAAAAAAAATCCACGCTTTTAAAAAAACTTAAATGAAGGAGAAAAAAAAATGTATTAAAAAAATAAAATAAAAACATTAACATCAACCCATCCGGAGAACAATCAGAAAAAAAAAACACCCCATTACTTGTTCCTCAGTGTGCAATTAAATGTGTGTGTGTGTGTGTGAAGGGCAGACAGGGACAGGGCAATCAGTCCTGATTTACTTGGCTGGTTTGTCAGTATCCCTGCAGTCCATTATAAATCTTTTGAGATGGTGCCTGTTTCAGAAGATGTCTTATACCTGAGATAGAGGGGGAAAAAAAAGCTAAGTTGAATATATTAACTACCAAAAGCACACCACAGTAGTCACACAGAAGAGGGACAATTTTAAATAAATCCCATTTTTAATATTTTCTAGATGTTCTCTTACCATTTTTCTGTTGGTCATCAAGCTGTTCCTTTGGGAAATCTACATCAAAGGTGACTATGAGCGATCCACGGATATTGTTGTTGTCAAAATTTGGTAGGCCCTCACCCTTTTTCCAAATACGAGCTCCTGGCTTAGTGATTTTATCTCTCACAATGTGCACCTACAAGACCACAAGATGAGTCTCTGTGAGTTCCTGAACAGCCTTATCTTATACAGCAAATACAATGACAAATAACAACAGGATGATATTAGGGATGCACATTATTCAACCAATCATTTTTAAGTAATCTGTACCTGTCAATACTAATATTTATTATGTTATGAATGTATATCCAAAGCCAATCTGTTGAAAGTAAAATCTGGGAAATTAAACATGCCTTGTGGCCATCTAAATGAGTGATGTCCATCTCAAAGCCGACCAGAGCCTCTACCAGAGAGATGGTGACGTTTGTGTAAAGGTCGTCACCTCTGCGCTCAAACAGAGGATGCCTGGACAAGAACAAATTTACATTTGACAAACTGAAACCGTTTTAAGTACAGGTACATTAATTGAAAGTATATTATTAAGAGTTCAATTAGTTGTTATCACAATAATACTTTACTCTTACTTCAAAACTTTGATGCGGAAACGCAGATCTCCAGGCTCACCATCAATGTGAGGTTCACCTGTGGTCAGTCAAGCAGCAGATACACACTTCATAAATCATATGTTGCAGTATCCATCAAGTGTTACTGTACGGAGTTATCTACAGAATTATTTCCTATACCTTCCCCAATGAAAGGGTATTCCATCTCATCTCTCACACCCTGCTCGATCTCCACCTCTAGTGTTCGCTCCTCATTCACAAGCCTGGAAACAATGATTCAGTGTTTAATAGAAAACCATGAACCGTCTTGGGGAGTCAAAGTGAGATCAGGCAAACTTACTTGATATTGGGGCATTCATCACAGACTACTTCCTGTGTCATCTGGAAGCGACCTGGTCCTAGTTGTGTGGTTCTCATTTCCTGCCGGCAGTTGCATTTTCTTTTGCCTGGAGCTTCTTTTGATACAGGTTTGTTTCGTACCACCTGCGTGTTGAAGAAGAGAGGAAACACAGGAAATTACTTTACATAACCATGTGACCATGTACACTGCCAAACAAAAGCCTATAAAAGAAGACAGAAGGTCTGAATACTACAGTACATCAGGAAGGAAATGGAGAGGGATCAAGAACAAAAAGAAACTCACCTCCACAAAATTCCCTGAATACACCTCTTCTAGGGTTACTTCAAGGTCCAGTACAATGTCATTACCCCTGGGAATATCCCGGCCGGCTGGCTGCCTATTTCCACCGAACATAAACCCAAAGTCGCCGAAGAAACTTGCATAACAAAACAAAACAAAAAAAACATATAAATATCAGTGCAGTCACATAGTGTAGATTGAATGTACAGTTACAGTGAACACATTTGTTTTTCAAACAGACATGCTTCTGAAACTAGATAAACAACTATGCATCAGATTTTTAAAAATCTTTAATACAAGATCATATTTGACAAATCATACAATGTTAGTGAAAAAAATTCACAAAAATATTAGCAAATAACTGTTAAAGAAAATGTTAATTAGATGGGTGCCATCTTAATATTTTTTACCTGGAGAATATATCACCATGTGAACTTTGATGGCCTTCCTTTAACCCCTCCTCTCCATATGCATCATACTGTTTCCTTTTCTCCTCATCTGAGAGCACCTGCGTTTAAAAAAGCACAATAAGAAAATAGTATTTTTACCCTGGAATACATAATTAACTCACTTATAGCCAATGTAAAAGATAATAATAATAACTTTGCCACCTGAAGTTGTTTTTCTTATTTAAATGAGATCATTTTATTTTTTGAAGAACAAATGACACTTTAGTTTATAAAGTTTATAATTTTGCCAGAACTGCCACCACATTTTAAATTGCTGGGGTTTTTTTGTAGCTTTCTGTATTATTTTTTTGCCCAGGCAAGCAACCCTGGATTAATTTAGTGTTTCTTTCTTTTAAGTATCCAGCTGGAAAAGCTCAGATGTACAATCATACTCATATTATATGCTCATCCTTAATTTAATATATAAATATTATTACTGTTGCATGTTATATTTAAAATAATTATTTATATATATTTACAAAATTGTTTGCTATAATGCAGTAGACCAATCCCTAATTTGCTTAAACAATAAACATTTACTGTGTAAAAATTAAACTTTGTAATATTGCAGCCTACAATGTGCACAAGCTACACTCTCATCATATGAATGACAATAAGCAGATGTTTTAACCAATCAGAGGCGGCCACACATTTCTTGCAACCAATCAGATCGCTCGATTGGTTCGTTCCTAACTACAACGCTCATGCTGGTCATCATATTCACTGGCATTATACTGACGTTTTGTTCAGAAATAATAAATATGTCTAGCGATGCTTTAGTGACACAAAGCATAGCCAGTTCAAATATGTGTATTATAGTTAGCATAATATTTGCATGGAAACTAAGTCCCATCAATTTTAAAAGTAAAATTTAGTTAAAATTGTGTTTATTCAACATATGAGGCGTAGTCAAAACGAATAAAAAGACCCCAGTGAAATTACTTAACATAAACAGCCATAACCTACCTCGTAAGCTGCTCCAAGGTCTGCAAATTTGTCTTGGGCATTTGGGTCATCTTGGTTTCTGTCTGGATGAAGCTGCAATGCCAGCTTTCTGTAGGCTTTCTTAATATCTTTAATTGATGCTGATCTACTAACCCCCAAAATTTTGTAGAAATCCCTCCTGAAAAATACACATTATTTTAGAACTTTAGAATCACACATCAGTTCATACATTCAAATTATTGACGAACAGGCACCTGCATGGATATACGGATGTCTTTAACATTCAAGTTATACATCTTGACTTGACGAGCAAATCAGCCAAGGCACAATAAAAGCATCAGATATTTTTAAAATGTAACGTTATATAAACATGTGGCATCGTCGATGACAAGCTGCAGCCTTGTTACAGCCATTATCGATAGGTACTTACAATATATAAAAATAAAACAATGTCATATTTTTAAAAGAGCAAACCAGGCTTTAAATGAACGCATTAAATTACAATAAATAACGAGGTTATATAAAGTAGTTTATGGCGAGATTCACCAGCATGATGCATGAACAGTGGCGTAGACCAATCACAGTGAAACATGTGTACCAGCCAGAGTAGTGAGTTTATAATGCACTGAACCTAAACAATGAAAATAACGCGATATTCACTTACCCAGCCAGCACTGTCACTATCAAATATAAAAGCAGAAAACACACACTCGACAGTTTCATTCCTCTAACAGCCATGGGTACTTGTTTCTTTCAGAATTCCAATAAAACACACCGGCTTTCGGTGATGTCTATCAAAAAGCTTCTTCCTGCTCTGTCACAAGTCCCGCCTCTTTATAAAAAGGAAGTTTAATAAAAGTTCTATCGAAAAAAGTCTCACTCAGTCAAGAAAACGGCAGTAAGTTATGTTGTGTTGTGTTGTGTTGTGTTATGGTGTATTGCATTGTATTGTATTATAATATGTTATTTAGAACAGTAAACATTAATATTATATTACATTATATTATATTGCATTGTATTGTATTATAATATATCATTTTGTTTATATTGTATTATATTATAGTATACATTCGACAGAATATCACACAAGAGCTACTACTATATATAAAATGGAACTTTATTTATTTGAATTTATACTTTTCTCAAATACAAATATTTTCTTTTATTATCACTATTTCGTTCTGCACGCAACTTTTATTTTGTTTTCATAAACGTACAGTGACAGCGTTACACAGTGCACTTCCGGAAAGAAATGGCATCTTTGGATAGGGTGAAAGTGTTGGTCTTGGGAGATTCTGGTAATAAATATAAACTAAATAATCAATCGACCTCCATTTCTGTAACCTATAATAAGAAAGTACATTTAAAATGTAAGCGTGTTGTATAATATTCGACTCAAGCTGGAGGTATTAGCCTGCCACATTAGCTTGGATTTCTACAATACAGTATTATATTTACTATTATATATATCACGAGCAACTTTATCCACTGAGATGTTGTACAGAAATACTTTGTGAGCCTAGATATGTCTCATCTGATCAGTTTTAATGTAATGTCTTTTGACAGGAGTAGGGAAGTCCTCTCTTGTACATTTACTTTGCCAGAATCAAGTTTTGGGGAATCCTTCATGGACTGTTGGCTGCTCAGTGGATGTCAGGGTACAGTGAAAATTATCAGTAATTATTAGTAATTAACTATTATTAACATAATTAATTATTATGTCATTAATACTCATTATCATTTGAAAATCTGTCTTGATTCTTTGCACAGGTACATGACTACAGAGAAGGCACTCCAGACGAGAAGACGTACTACACTGAACTCTGGGACGTTGGAGGATCTGTTGGCAGCGCCAGCAGTGTTAAAAGCTCTAGAGCTGTCTTTTACAATTCTGTAAATGGTTAAGTATCAGACACACAATTTAAAGTTGTATGTTCATGTGCACAAAAATAAAAAAAAAATGCAATGACACTTCTTTAATGCTAAATCACTATGTTTGTCTATTTTCTGCAGGTATTATTTTAGTTCATGATCTCACCAACAAGAAATCCTCCCAGAATCTGTACCGCTGGTCACTGGAAGCACTGAGCAAAGACTCCTCTCCAACTGGCATCATTGTAACAAATGGGTGAGTCAAGGTTAACTTCTGATTCTGTTTAAATGTCTGCATCAAGCATTTATTCAGCACAATGCTTATATTTTACAGTAAATGAATCAGAATACAGTGAGCGATTATTTGATTATGTCTAGATATGCTGAAATAAGTGAATTCTGATGTTTTGCACTTGCAGAGATTATGATAGAGAACAGTTTGCTGAGAACTCAGTTCCTCTCCTGCTAATTGGCACCAAATTTGATCAGATCCCGGAAAACAAGAGGAACGATGTCCTGACCCGCACTGCCTTTCTTTCGGAAGACTTTAATGCGGAAGAGATTAACCTTGTGTGTGCCTTTTAAAATGTTTTTACCTAAACTTATATAATATTAAGTCACAAAAAAACAAACAACTTTTTCCTGATTTTCTTCTCAGGATTGTACAAATCCACGGTATCTTGCAGCCGGATCATCAAATGCTGTTAAATTGAGCCGTTTTTTTGACAAGGTAGCGACTTTTATTAAAATAAAGTCTGTATTTCTTTTCTGACCCTAATGATTCTCTGTCATTTTGTGAGTACATGTCTGATGGCAGTGTATTGTTAGCATGTATACATACATTGTGAGTAAACACTTGTGTCTCTTTTAGGTAATAGAGAAGAGATACTTCACAAGAGACGCTAGCCAAGTGAGTGTGTGCTTTTCTTTGTTTACATGTGACTGTATTTGTTTTGCCACAAATGAGCATATTTGAAATAATGTTTTTTTGCAGTAGTTTTAGATAATTACTGATAAGATTATTAATCAAATTGCTGATGTAATTCATTTATAATTTATTTTATTGTAGAATAATTATTTTGTATTATTTTCTTCTCTTTTTTTTGCTCCTAAGATGCAGAGTTTCACAGACAGGAGGCGCTTTAATTTCAAGAGTCTGCACAGTGATTGAGTGTACACTTTAGATTGGTGGGTTTAGTCCTGTTTGTAATCTGAATTATCATATGAATATTCTTCTGCCATCATGTTGTTCTGCAAAGACCAATTAGTTTGAGGGAATGTTTTTTTTTTTTTTTTTTTTTTTTGCAAAAAATAAAATAAAATAAAAAAATAACATTAACATCCAGTTTACCATGACAGAAATATTTATGTGGATTGATCACCTGTATCTCTTATTCTGAGATTGTCTGTATTTCCATATGTTATGTTAAATAGCAATTTTAAATCCATTTGAGGATAGGTGGACTGATATGTCTTTCTCAACACGATAATCCTAAATTGGAAATATTCTATTTTTTTCCCCCTTCTCATGTTTACTGTTTGTACTAATGAGGTGACATGGGCCCTTGTTTTCTTTGGTAAAAGGCAATCTAGTATCATCTAAGTTGAGATGGCGGAGTTTTTTGTTTTGCTTTTTAATTTAATGAACCATTTCTACTTAATCTTTAGGATCATCTGAAAGGAAAACAAGTAATTATAGATTTACAGTTTTTAATGTTGATCATTGTAAATTTAAAAATAATAAGCCTTTGCTATATTAGCAAGCTGTTAATACTGTGCATGTACAGAACTCTTTACTTGAGACAACATTAAATAAAGATGCATTTGAATAAACTCTGTTTGTCTCCTCTTTTCCACTTCTTTATAGGCTATATAGTATAGTGAAGGGTGTGAATTTTGGAATAAACTGCTCCTTCAATGTATATGTATATATTCTATGAGTGAATGGCAGTTTGAGAGTGACCAAGTTCCTGCAGCACCCTTGATGCACTTTATCCTGGTTAGTTAGTAGCTTACTAGCTAGGATAAAGTGCATCAAGCGTGGAACATCTTCACATTAGCTGGCAATGTTCCATCCCTGTTTGAACAGACAATAATGTAGTATGTAATTTTCTTAAATCTTAAACATTTACAGTCAGATTTTTTATTTTATTAACAAATGTAGAAATATTTTGTTTCATGTTATTACCAACCTCAAAATGCTTTGTAATTCAGTCAACTATCAGATAAGAAAGCATGAATCACATTTTACTTCATGTGATAACCTACTGTATAAACTTGGATCATCTCGCATATTCATCTGAAATTTTTTAAATGGCAATGTAAAAACTTGTTGAATCAGCTTTATCTAAAGTACTTAAGAGTAGTTGTGAGTGACAGGATACAATTTCAAATAAGACAGAACAACATGTAAAAAAAAATACATTTCCTTCGAGACGGTAGTAGACATTGACACCTAACTAGAATAGTCTGGCTCTAACACACCTCCTAACCTCACCACAAACTTCAAAAGGGCTTCTTTGGGGGACTTTTTACGCTACTCAGATCAAAGAAGTATGCAATCACAAGAGCAACAACTGGTTTTAGCATCAGACTAATTTAAAAATGAAACAATGGCACACTCTCACCCAAAACCCCGCACAGTTAAAGTAATTATAAATTAAATAATAATACATGAAGAGTTCAGATGCAAAAGCCTCTAAATGCCATTTGAAATTTTCTTCTTTAATGATTATTTTTTATCAAGCTTGTATATTTAAGTTCAGTAATTTCACTTAAATGGCAATGATAATTACCTATTAATTGTTATTTAAGTGAAATTACTGAACTTAAATATACAAGTTTGATAAAAATCATCATTAAAGAAGAAAATTTCAAATGGCATTTAGAGGCTTTTGCATCTGAACTCTTCACATTTATTCTATATAGCGCCTTTAAAAGTTTTTCTCAAGGCATTTTATATGAAGCTTTACAAAAAGTCAAACACAACAATAAAAGGACAGTAAATATAATAAAAGGCAGATAACCAAAAACAACACAATAGAAAAACAAATCAAGTAAAAACAATTCTAAAATATATTTTTTTAAACCAGTTTTAAAAATGTGTAATGATTTTGCTTTCCTGATGTCAGCTGGGAGAAATTTACACATGTTTTGGAGCATATGTTGAGAAGGACATGTCACCCCTGGAAAGAAGGCGCATTTTGAGAACAACTAAGAGACCACACTGAGAAGATTACAGCATTACGATTTCAAAATCTGCACGACCTGACAGGAATCCAATGTAACGTCTCCAAAATAAGAGCTATAATGGTCACCAACCCTGGCCCCAGTTAAAAGAAGTGATGAGAGACTAAAAGACTAGCTGCTGAGTTTTGCAGATATTTTAATCTGTTAAGAGAAGATTTGGATACTCCAATTAAAGAATTAATCAATCTTTCAGAAACAGAAAAGGACAGCATAGGCCAAATACACGCAATGTTTCTAAGATGGAAAACCATAAAAACCAGAGGTCTTAACCATATTCTGTACAAAAGGCACAGAGTAGCATCAAAGATGACTCCAAGAAAAAAACAGTATTGTGCAGTTGATGGTGAGAGCCGAAGAGCATGACTTCAGTTTTAGAGCTACAGATACAGAAAATTGTTAGGCACCCACGAATTCGATACATTTGAAAAGATGAGAAACATCCACAATTGACCAGACTTGAAATGCTTTATGTCATCAGCACATAAATTATAGCTGAAGTCAAAAGATCTTAATAGCTGACCAAGAGGGTAGATGCTAAAGTGCAAAGGACCAAGAACTGAGCCCTGTGGGACAGCAGTACAAACAGGACCCCCCTCAGATCTAAAACCACCCATGTAAACAAATTCATTGTGAAAATGACCTATAACCATTCTAAGTCAGTCTCAGATACATCAACGACAGTTTCCAATCAGTTAAGTAAAAGCATATGTTCAGCAGTGTTGATAGCCAGCCCATTCTCACCCCCAAGGCGTCACTTAACTGACGCCTTGGGAAGCATTTGTGGCGCTTTTCCACTGCATAGTACGGTACGGTTCGGTTCGGTACGGCTCACTTGTGGTGCTTTTCCACTGCATGGTACGGTACAGTACGGTTCGCTTCAGGTCGCTTTAAATGGTACCTGGTCTGTTGAGGTTCCAAGCGTACCGTACCGGTACTAAAATGTGACGTGAAACACTGCAGATCACTGATTGGTCAGACAGAATCGTCACTACCAGCGTCACTACTAGCGTCATTGGATTTGCGACACGAGACACTTTTTTAGCAGAATTTTTGTTTTGCTGCCATCAGCCTCATTTTAAACACATTTTTCCGTCTAGCAGTTAAAAACAACCACATACCGAGAATCAGGAACACCATCCCCTCGATAGTCTCCATTGTTCCCGTGTTGTGGGTTTGAAAATGTGGCGCTTTTAAGATGATGTAAGTAAGTAAGTACATTTATTTGTCCTCGTGAGGAAATTTGTTTGCATAGCAATCAAGTAGGCATTTCAACATACATACGACATACATCATACACACACACAAAAAATAAATAAATAAAAGAAAAAATACAAAGACACATACTACTACACTTAGCCCATAATTCCACATACCCTACACTTATTAACTACCTATTTGATTTAAGCAATACCAGACCAGCTGAGTATCCTATACCTATGTAACTTAGCTATTTAAAAGCTTAATTGCTTGAGGCACAAATGAAGACTTTGATCTATTTTTAGTGAATAGAGGGAGGCAGTACCGTCGCCTAGAAGGCAGTAGTTCGAATGAAGAGGCAAGAGGGTGCCTCTTGTCTCCCACAATGGTTTTTGCCTTGTTCATTACTCTTTCCCTGTAAATGCATTCCACACTTGGTAACGTGATCCCTAATAGTTTACTGGCCAGTGTTACTGTTTTCCTTACAGACTTCTTCTGTGCCTCAGTAGCATTTCCAAACCAGCAGATGATGCAGAAGGCCAACACACTTTCAATAAAAGAAGAATAAAACATCTGAAGCATTTTGTTGTGAACATTAAAAGATGACAATTTCTTTAAAAAGTACATTCTTTGTTGAGTCTTAGTACTGATGAGGTCAGACCACAGATCCCATTTAAGCTTATGGTCAATCACTATGCCAAGATATTTATAATTTGTAACCGATTGTATAGCCTCCCCGTTAATAAAAGTTAAATTTGATGATTGTGTCATTCTAAAATCAATGGACATTTCTTTTGTTTTTGTGGTGTTTAGAAGGAGGCTTGACTTTTCACACCAATTTAAGAAATAGTCAAGAACTGGCCCATGATCCTCCTCATCATCATACAGTAGACTCAACAAAGCAGTATCGTCTGCATACTTAATAAGGTGCCTGTTTGGTAAAGTGCTGGTACAAGAATTCGTATATAAAATAAACAATAAAGGAGATAAAACACATCCCTGAGGAGAGCCTGTGCAAGTAGACATCTTGACCGAGAGAGAAGTTCCTGTCCTGACCTGCTGGATTCTACAACTAAGAAAATCAACAATCCAAAGAATCAAGCCAGGTTCAAGTGAAAATTCTGAGGCCAGTCTATCCGCCAAAATACTGGGCTGGATAGTATTAAAGGCCGAGGAAAAGTCCACAAATAAAATCTTAGCGTGGGTCTTTGGTTTCTCAAGGTGAGTGTGCAATAAGTGCAATAGTGTCCCAATGGCATCTTCAACTCCCCTGGAGGCCTGATAGGCGAATTGCAAGGGGTCCAAGAGATGCTGAGTTTCAGATACAATGTACCTCTTTACTAACTGCTCGAAGCACTTCATGACCAGCGACGTTAGTGCAATTGGTCGATAGTCATTTGGTCCAGTGGGTCGCTGAGTTTTTGGCACTGGTATAATTATGGATGTTTTCCATAGTGTTGGGACCTTGTGAAGGTTAAAAGAAGATCTAAAAAGGTCAGTGAACACTGGTGCTAGCTGTTCAGCACAATGTTTTATGACCCTTCCACATATGTTGTCTGGTCCTGAGCTTTTCCGAGAATTACATTTCCTAAAAAGCTGAAGGACTTCTGATTCCTTGATGGTGAAGTTAGATGAGAGAGGGAGACAAGGGAGTGGAAGGGGTAACCCAGTGGTTGCTTCCATACTATTTCCCCTCTCGAAACGACAAAAGAATGTATTTAGCTGGTTTGCCAGATCAGGTTCATCACTCTGCAAAACCAGTGGAGAATTTCCCCTGCCCTTGTGTGGAACATTGGTCATAATTTTAATTCCTTGCCATGCCTCTCTAGGATTACCAGATGCCAGAGTGGCCTCTATCTTTTGTTTATAGCTATACTTATCCAGCTGTATTTGTCGTTTAATCTGCCTCTGTGAGTCCCTTCTCGCTGTTTCATCCTGATTTCTAAAAGCTTTTTTCTTTTGAATTATAAGATTCTTTAGTTTGTTTGACACCCATGGCTTGTCATTAGGAAATACTTTAAAAGACTTAGTAGGTATCACAGAATCTACACAAAAGTTAATATAATCAGACACTGCTACAACATGATCATTAATATCAGGGCTCTTAAAGACATCCCATGCTGTACAGTCAAAACACCCCTGCAGAGCCATAATGCTGTCATTGTTCCACACTTTGACAGACCTTTTTTGAGGCTTCTCCCTCTCCAGTAACCTCTTATAGACAGGCCGAAGATGAACCACAGTGTGATCAGATGCCCCTAGTGGTGGTAGCTGGGATGCTGTGTAGGCGTCTTTGACGGTTCCATAACACATGTCTAAAGACTTATTTTTCCTAGTAAAACACTTAACATACTGATAGTATGTGCGTAGATGTTTTTTAAGGGAACATGTCATGGCAGTAGAGGCGCGCAGATGTCATGGCAGTAGAGGCGCGCGCAAATAACGATCAATCCCACACACTTTGAAGGGGTACTACTGCAGTGGAAACGCAAAGCGAGCCGAACTGTTCCGCGCCGAGTCGAAGCGTACTGGGCCGAACCGTACCGTACTATGCAGTGGAAAAGCGCCTTTGGACATGCTTCAATAGCTGACGCTTTAGGCGCCCTTTAGCGTCAGTTAGACGACGCCCTAGGATCGCGTGTACCCAACCCCCACCCCACACCTAAACCTAACCGCGTCCTCTAACTGACGCTTTCTTTTAGCGTCAGTTAGATGACGCCGTAGGATCACGTCATGTAAGTGACGCTAAAGGGCGCCTAAAACGTCAAATATTGAAGCATGGTCAAAGGTGACGCCCTGCGATAGCTGATCTAAGATCTAAGATCAAGGAGCCAGAATCAGAAGCTAATAATAAGTCATTGACGACTTTAACCAAGGCTGTTTCATGCATTTTCCTAAACCCAGATTGAGGGGGCTCGAAAAAATTATTAATCATTAAATGATTGCGCAATTGAGACGTAACAACACCCTCTAAAATTGTAGACATAAACGGAAGATGTGAAATTGGACAAAAGTTGCAAAAACTGTTTTAAAAAAATCACTGTTTTGTTTTTTTTAATATGTGACAGCAGTTGTATGTCCTGCTGGCACAATCAGTAGACGAAGAGTCACAGTTAGAACAGGGCACAAATAACCCAGCCCATTCTCACCCCCAAGGCGTCACTTAACTGACGCCTTGGGAAGCATTTGGACATGCTTCAATATCTGACGCTTTAGGCGCCCTTTAGCGTCAGTTAGATGACGCCCTAGGATTGCGTGCACCCTACCCCCACCCCACACCTAAACCTAACCGCGTCCTCTAACTGACGCTTTCCTTTAGCGTCAGTTAGATAACGCCGTAGGATCGCGTCATGTAAGTGACGCTAAAGGGCGCCTAAAACGTCAAATATTGAAGCATGGTCAAAGGTGACGCCTTGGGGTGAGAATGCGTTGAATAACCGAGACAAGATTTAAATAAATTAAAAGACAAGTAACATAATTCTTTTATTTATTTTTATTAAGTGAAAGCAATGTATTTTATTCTAGTATTCCCATTTAAAAGTATTTTAAACAAAAGCTGTAAAAGAGTGAAGTATACAATACTGCAATCAGGCTTCTTTTCATTGTTAAACTGTCTGTCTTATTTTAAGGGGTTTTATGACAGCTGATATTGTTTCTGATTCGGGATTTGCTTGATAAGATTATTTTAACTTTATGCAAGCTACTGTATATCATAGAAGATCTTAATGGACCCAGATCCTCCCTGAAAATAACCAAGGAGGCAATACAGACAAATAAATTATATTACATATAAACAAACCAAAACTGGAAATAGCAGCAGGGAGTAGCCAAAAATAAGAAAATGAGATGCTATTACAATCACTTAATGTTCTTCCTAATCCACGGAAGGAAGGCAGATATTTTTATGTAGAGTCCGGGATACTTCTTGGATGTACAGCTTTCAGGATCGGTGTATGCAGCCATTCCTTGAAGTTTAGAGTCACAAAGAAGAGGACTGCCAGAATCACCCTAGAATGAAACAGATGAAAGACTCAAATGTATTCTGCCACTATGTGAATTCTTTGTTAATCATCTAGTGACTTTTCAGTAGGCCTACCTGACAAAAAGCATGTTTCCCATCTGAAACACTACAGATCATTCTCTCAGAGTTGAAGTATTGCTGCCAGCTTTCTTTACATTTTGAGTTCTCCTGCAGTATAAGAGTGACTTCCCGCATCACATTCGATCCCACTACTCCTTTGGGAGTTGTTAACCCCCAACCAGCAATTGAGCATTTAACATTAGCTGGTGTTGTTTCTTTTTTCTTAGGAAGAGGCATAACTTTCACAAATCTATTCACCTTGGCTTTGTTCTTCAGCTACAAATAACAAAAAAATAAATAATTTAAAGAGAGCAAGCAAAGCGCATAATATAGTCACAAAGGTGAAAAAAAAATACCTTTAGTAACATGATATCATAGCTGATGTCCTCAGTATTATCAGATTGATACTTAGGATGTTGGATGTATTTTAACACTTTGATTCTCTGCTGGCTTTTCTCATCCTGGTGGATGTTGTGAGCTCCCAGAACAACCTCAAAGTTGCCCCGACCAGCACTGCGGCTGCAGAAGAAATGTAAAAACAGTGTAAACCTTGAAGCATTTAGATAACTAAAACACAAATTTATAGATAAACTAAAAGTCTTGAGGCTATAACTTTTTGAAAAGCATCATAAATAATCCTTCACACGCATCCTAGCACATACTTCCAACAGTGGGCCGTTGTCAGAACATAATCCTCTCGGATCAGCATCCCTCCGCATGTGTGATGTTTATTTTCAAGCTGAATAGATGCCATGTATGGTCTGGAATGAGGTTTAGAAACTTTTCCACCAATAATACCACTCTCCATCCCACCTGTGATATAAACAGAAGTAAAATTCCTTTACCAGACTAGGGAGGTATTGAATTGAATCGTTTCTACAATTTGCATTCTATTTATATTTCAAATTTATTTTAATATATTTTTAATTTTCAAAATATTTGAGTTTTCAGATGCTATGCTCTTGTAAAAGGATGCACAATGTGAATTCAGGAAGAAAGGAATGAATAATATATTACCCGCCAAAGAGATACCAAGGAGAAGAAGAACAGCGTAAAAAACCATGGTGCAACAGCCTGTGGTAACGCATTCGTGTGCATATGCTATCATACACTCAGACCCACTCACTACCCTCACTAGTTGTATCTCCTCCCCCTTACCTCAAACCACAAAATGTGTGTACAAAATCGCAAGCCCCCATTACTTAGGAATCATTACCAAATTTGAGTTACAGAGTATAAATACTCTACTCACTTAAGTGTACTGTTTTAAGAAATTAAATACAATAAAAAGTAAATTGTAAAAAAAAATCCAAATCTCATGTTTGTTCAAATTATTCGTTGGTTTATTATAGTGTTGGTGTCCAACACTATCTCACGACCAATTCGTACGAATTCGACGCATGATTAAAAAGTGGCTAATTCGTACTAATTCGTACGACCTCACTCGTACTAATTCGTACGATTTGTCTAAACCCACGTGATGGTTATGTTTAGGGGCGGGGTAAGGGGTAGGTCATTCGTACGAATTCATACGAATTGGCCAATTCGTAAAATATGTACGATTTAGCAAAATCGTATTAATTCGTACGAGTGAGGTCGTATGAATTGTTACGAATTAGCCACTTTTTAATCATTCGTCGAATTCGTACGACTTGGTCGTGAGATCGGGTTGTGGTGTCATATAGAGATCCCACACTGACTGACTCAGTACATAGTATTTTTATTCAGTCAATGACTGGACATTGGTTGTGGCAAGCATAAAACATCAATGTGTGACATTAAAGTTACTGGCTGAAAAACAAACAAAACAGGTCAAAAAGAAACAATTTTATAATAGAGGACATATTTCTAAAAAAAATGGGATAGTCTCTAGCACTACGACCCTAGAATCAAAAAAATGTATAGTATATATATCAACAATGAACAATGTTCCATAGCTTCCTGTGAACCAAAGTTCGACAGCTGATTTTGTTTCTGGTTTAGGATTTGCTTGATAAGATTATTTTAACTTTATTCATACAGTATGCAAGCTACTGTATAGAGGATCTTTGTGGACCCGGATCCTTCCTGAAAATAACCAAGGAGGCAATACAGAAAAATAAATGAAACAAAACAAAACTGGAAATGGCAGCAGGGAGTAGCCAAAAATGAGAAAATTTGATGCTGTTACAATCGCTTAATGTTCTTCAAAATCCACGGAAGGAAGGCAGATATTTTCATGTAGACCTCAGGATACTTCTTGGATGTACAGTTAGCAGGATCTGTGTATGCAGCCATTCCTTGAAGTTTAGAGTCACAAAAAAGAGGACTGCCAGAATCACCCTAGAATGAAACAGATGAAAGACTCAAATGTATTCTGCCACAATGTGAATTCTTTGTTAATCATCTAGTGGCGTTTCAGTACCTGACAGAAAGCCCTTTTCCCATTTGAGATACTACAGATCATTTTCTCAGAGTTGAAATAGTTACGCCACCTATTTTTACATTCAAAGCTGAACTGCAATTTGAGGCTGACTTCCAGCAGAACCGTTGATGCTTCTCCTCCGGGTTTTTCCATACCCCAGCCAGCAATGGAGCATTCCACGCGGGCAGGAATATCTTCATTGTTCTCAGGTAGTTCGATAACATCCACAAACTCATTCAGCACAGCCTTGGTCTTCAACTGTAACATATCAATCAGTGAATACCAGAATACAAAAATTCACTCAAAAGAACAATCTGAGCACCATCACTACCTTCAGTAACATAATATCATAGGTGAAGTCGTTTCTTGTATAATTGCGATGTGGGATGTACTTCTCAACTTGGATTATCTGCTGGCTCTTCTCATTCTGGCTGATATTGTGAGCTCCCAGAACAACTTCTAAGTAGTTGGTGGTCTTACTGTGAAAATAGTTTAATAAGGTATTTTAAAGCATAATGTCAGTACATTGATACAAACAAATTAAAGGGTAAACTATTCCTA
This sequence comes from Pimephales promelas, assembly GCF_016745375.1. The sequence continues at coordinate 489,013 of NW_024121765.1, read as the reverse complement.
ACTTTTTAAAATCAGTTTAATAATCTTAACTGTCTTTGAATACATATTACCCAGTGGATACTTACTCCAAACAGTGGGCTGATGTCAGCACATAATCATCCTTAATCAGCATCCCTCCACACTTATGTTGTCTTTTATACTGGAGAGACACCATGTAAGGTCTGGAATGAGGTTTAACCTCTCTTCCTCCAACGATACGACTCTCTAACCCTCCTGTGATAATGAGACAAGAGGATGTCATGGGAACTTTAGAGTTAAAACTTTAGTTTAGTTTAACTTGAAAATGACAAATTACAGAAGTAAAATGGTTATCAGTTTATTATTATTGATGTATTTCTCCAAATATTTCACAATGATTTAAACTGTTTGAAAGCCATTGGTACAAAAATGTGGATACATAAGTCTAAAAAACTAATTGGATCTCTTTAAAATATTGTGAAGTGAATGTCTTACCGGACAGAGAAAAAACAGAAAGCAGGATACAGACACTGAGCAGCATGATGTATAAATGTGCTGATACAGGAATGGAACATGAATGGCATTTGACCCTCAGCGTTGCCTTTGTACTGTCTGATGGTGGCTATATTATTCTCGGTTGCATATGAAAGTATACAACGGAAAGGGGTAGGGGAAAGTTCTGACACAGTCAGTTCTCAGGTAAAAAAGTACCGTGAACCACACTTAAAGGGGCAGTTCAAAAAAAAATGAAGGTTCTCATCATTTATTTACCCTAATGTTGTTCCTAACCTGTATTAATTTACTGTACTTTCTTCTGTAGAACACAAAAGATGATATTTTGAAGAATGTTGGTAACCAAGCAGTTTTAGTGAACATTGACTACCATTATATGGACAAAAAAAACACTTGTTTTTTTTTTTTTCAAAGTATGTTCTTTCATGTTCCACAGAAGAAAGTCATACAGGTATGGAACAGCGTGAGTAAATGATGAAAGAATTTTCACTTTTGGGTGGACTATCCCTTTAAGGATAATGCAAAAAAATATAATGCTCACATTAATGCAAAAGAGCTTTGAGAAGATTCCTATTCATCACTGTGTAGTATAAAACCTCCCACTAGCTTAGTTGTGATTTGACATGAATGGGTTTGATGATATTTTCTGTGGCATATGTGATGGCCATCAACTAACATCCCACAAACTGCCACAAACACATTCATACTCTGAGTAAGTTTGACCATATAGTCTATTCACTATTTCTATTCTTATTTGAGTGTGACCACAGTTTCCATCCATTTTTTTTCGAATATGACAGGTTTATACAGGTTTTGTTCCAGTTGCAATAAGAATCATGGGGGTTATAATGGAACGTCACCTCCCACCCTAAAATATCAACATACAGTAAAACACAATTACTAATAAATATTATTGATATTTATTGAACTTTTCATGAACACAAATGATACAAATTGAAGAGACTGTTTATGCCCCACTTGAAGGCCACATATCATCATAGACAAATTCTCTAAGACACAGTGATATTGTTTCAAACTTTATGAATGTAGTTGTCCACTTTCTGCAGTGTAAAGATACTACAATTGTAAATATTGTAAACAGCTCATATTTATCCACTTTCCTTCTTCTTGGTCTTTACAAAGGGTTGGTGCAGTACATCATAAAGCCTTCTTGCCTAAATGAATCACAATCAGGAAAAGTGATTAAGACACATACCCTCGGATTGGTTAAAAGAGTCAAATGCAGTTATTTTTGAAAAAAAAAATAAAAATAAATAGTTTGCGTCAAAGTACGATGCAACGTTACATATAAAGCCAACAGTTCAAAATATGATATCAAAGTGTCTCTACACACCTTCTGTGGACCGAGTCCTGGGCACAAAACTAGTTCCTCCTTAGAAGCCTTAATGATGCCCTCCAGAGACTAAAGAGGTACAATACCATCATTAAAGAACATAAAAGTATTTTAAGATCACTAATTTAAAATAGGCAAAGGTTTTTATGTACATTACCATCCAAAAGAGGTCTGTAAGGTTTTTAATATTCTTGAAAGAAATCTCTTAAGTGTCACATGATCCTTCAGTAATCATTCTAATATGCTGATTTGCTGCTCAAGAAACATTTCTTATTATTATCAGTGTTAAAAATAGTTGTGCCGCTTAATATTTGTATTTAATAATTCTTAATAGTACTTCTTTGAAATCAATTTTATGCATCCTTGCTGAATAAAACTAATAATTTCTTTCTGAAAAAAAATATCTTTTGAATGGTAGTGTAAGTAATAATAAGATGTGCAACATTTAAAGGAAAAGTATTCCTTACAGAAAAAGTAGACAGCAGAGTCATGGCATCTGTCTTATTGACAGACTTTACGGTGGTTAAACAATCTGTAACCTGTCAAATAAAAAGAAAGTGCCTTTATAGAAATTATGCCATAGGTGCTTGATTAAATAAAACCATACATAATACTTTCAGATGTATACAAAGATTTTTGGGCTCTAACCTGGGACAGGTAATTTTTCTCCACTTGTTCTTTCAGAAGATCTGCAGGTTTCTTCTCGTAGGATTTAAATGTCTCAAGGTACCGACCTGCTTCTTCAGGACTTGCACATACAAACAGGTAAGTTTAGTTAACAACTAATATTTACACAAGCCACAAAGGAAATTCCCCTTCAGCTTGATTATTAATAACTATACCCTTACCTCCAGGCCAAAATGAGGGTACAGTCAGCCATGATGCATATTCGAGCAAGCTCTTTCAGAGCATGATGAGGGTCTTTCTGATAAATGAGGAACACAGAAATGGGACATGAACATCAGCAGTCTCAAACTGAAAAAAAACAGGCACTTAGAAGATATTTATTACCGGCCATCGATTTTAGAGATTTAAATAACACGTATGAGAAAGGACAAAGAAATGTGAGTGAAACAGACAGACTCACCACATCGACCTGGACGAGCAACACTCTGAGGGTAAAAGTCTGTCCCAGCTGTTTCAGACGCTCATGGATGTAGTTTGGGTTCAGATTATGGTAACGCACACTGTGGTCATGAGAGAGAGAGAAAGAGAAACTAAAACATCCCATATAGTACTTGTATGTTTGGTTAATATAAACACTATTAAAAAGTGAATGTCTATTTGGCATTTGTAATTCAGTCAAATGAAATCACTGGTTAAGGTACTGAAAACTTCTGCATTGATTAAACACAAAAAGCATAATCTTGCCATATACAGGTACATCAAATTAAAAATACAAAATGCATTTGTTGCAACATATTCTATATTGTGTATTGTCACACCAATTAGCCACAACATGTTTACTTCCTGTAATTCTCAGTAATTTTCTTTGCAAAGAGAGATGATGATGTGGTTTCACACCTGACTAAGTGAGAGAGGACATTTTCACATAACACTTACAAGATGAGTTTAAAGTGCACATACACTTGCAGGAAACCATGTTTCTATAATTTGCCACTCGATTGGCCATTATAAATTAAGTATTATGAAATATGATCTAAGATTTCTTGGCAAGAAAAGATCTGCACAGACGTTCAGTAATTGGTTTGATAACAAAAGCCACACTTCTCACACACACAGAAAAAACAACATTTTGAAGTAGTACTTTGTCTTAGATAAATGTTAAACTAAGCAAATAAAGGATAGAGCAGAGCTGGCAAGATTTATTAAAGTGGCATTTTCATAAACTTAAAGAGGACCTATTATATTTCTTTACATTTTCAACTTTCTCTAGTCTGTAATATAAATTTCTTTAGTCTCAAAAAGGAGTTATTCTCTATACCAGTAAGCACTGTTTCTGAACTCCTTGAAACGCTTCCAATGTAGTCTTCTTGACTATATATATCCTCACTATTCACTATATTCATCATTTAAATAATTTGAATAGATTTAATTAAATAATAACCAAAACACACTTGAAACGGTCACTCGAATCACAAAACACGAGTCCAGTCAGAGCCCATTGTGCTTTTTTGGAACGAGGGGCTTCATAGAGACAGGAACTAAAGAGTGTTACAACAACGTAAAAATATGTAAAAAAAAAAAAAAAAAAGACGACAACAACAACATTCTGTTAAGGCCCCAAAGCAAAATCAAAGGCATAATATGGCCTCTTTAAATATGCAAATCTGGTGCAGGTTTTGAGATCAAACAAATATAAATGTACTTTCTTTCCCCCATGATTGAGTGCAATAAAATCCAACAAGACGTGAGCAATTGGGCTCAAGTGTGCACAAAGAAAACAGTGACAGCACTGCTTCCACATTTATCTCCGTCGGTGTCCGGCTGAAGCTTCTAGCTTTTCAATATGTACATTTAGATTCCTATTTTGAAGAAGAAACATTGGCAACTGTAAAATTAGAAATAATCTTACTGTGGGTACTTTAACCAACCTGAGAAAAAGAGCACACGTTGTCCGTCCCAAAACATAGTCTGGCACCACTTCTCCAAACTCCCAAGGAACATTTCTCACAAACTTTAGGATGGGGTTGCCTCTCTGTATACAGATTAAAAACATATCTTAATCAAGTTCTACATTTAATTGTTATATTTAAATATTTGTTATATTAAAAAATCAATTAAAGTTGCATTTGATTTGATTTACACTGCCGGTTAAAAGTCAGTAAGATTTTTTATGTTCTTGAAGTCTCTTATGCTCACCAAGGCTGCATTTACAACAGTAAAACAGTAATATTGTGAAATATTATTACAATTTAAAATAAAGCTTTTGAAGCATTACTCCAGTGTCACATGATCCTTCAGAAATCATTCTAATATGCTGATTTGCTGCTCAAGAAACAATTATGATTATTATCAATGTTTAAAAAAGTGTATTTCACAATATTCATAGTTTTACTGTATGTTTGATTAAATACATATAGCTTCGATTAGCATAAGAGATATTTTGTACTGACAACATGAAGTCGATTTATTATATGCTGCTACTCCACACAAGAGTATTTCTAATTAGTACTATACATTTCTTTATATGTAAGAATAAAGAAGGAATTTCTTTGTAAGAAAAATACTGAGCGTTCCTTTTAAAGATAGGAAAATGATAGATAATGAACATATGTAATACAGACCTGTCGAGGACTGACAATAATACTGTTCCCAGATCCTAAGAGATGAGGAGGAATGATACGATTCTCCAAACTCTGACCCTCCTCTTTTGTCTGATCTTCCTCTGCTGGCCCCTGCTGTTCAGTCTCGGGTTTTCCTGAGTCTGTGAATGACGTAGTAACTGAGGCGCTTCCACCTGTGTTTACACTGCTTTGTCCTGCAGCATCGTTCCTACATTGGGCAGCAGAAATTTGTTTCTCTGATCCATGAGCTGCTCCCTGAAGCCCCTTGTTTTTGCTCTGAACAACAAACTCAGCATAGGACAGTGGTTGGCCAGGAGCTGGAACAGTTGAAGCCTCTACTTGACCATCTTTGGTCTTGAACAACGATGCTACCTGTGAGAATAAAAGGAACCAGGATACTTGTATCATTTCAGAGACAATACCATCTGAATAATTTAATGTAATCTTAAAGGTGCCATATATTTGTGGCATCATTTCCATCACACACACACACACACACACACACACACACACACAAAACATTTCCACAATCCACAAGTTACTGTTGCCTATTTGTTTCCTATGGAGACAACTGTGTCAGTCAAAAACATGCTTGATATCAAAAAAGAGATAGAGATTTGTGAAAGGAAAAAAAAAACTAAACATTCTAGTAGGAAAATTAAGTCAAAATAACGAGGGGCGTTTTTTAAAAAAAATAATACATTAGGGCCTCCTTGTGTAATGCGAGGATCCTCCAACTTTTATGATCCACTGACTGAGGAAAATGGTCACGTGTTTAGAAAGGATAAATATGGGGGTAAGTAAATTATGATACAACTGTAATTTTGAGGGTAATGAGGGTAACTGTAATTTTATAAGTTCTGTCTTCAGTGTTGCACTAACTGATCGTTAGACTGTTGCAGTCATCAACACGCAACACCTTGTTATGGACAAACCATTAGGGGACAAACTTGCAGAGAGAGTGTGAAAGTATCTCATCAAGTTGGTAACGTTAGATCGTGCTTCTTGTTTAGTGACGAGTGTCTTAACTTACCTGGTTTAATGTGGTGATAGTTCATGAATGGAACTTTGGTTTGAACCTCCATCCTCACAGAGACCTCTGATACAACACACCATACTAAAACAATCATAGTAAGGAAACAAAACCCACCGGACTTCTTTCTTTTGTGAACGCAGAGTCGTCCAAATTGATATTGAATTTCTTTTTTTCCATTTATAAATTATCAGTGACTGCACAAACCATAGAAACCATACTATGAAAACATACTAGCCCATCTTCCGCCATCGCAGAGAAACAAACCAGTGTCAGACAAATGTATTAAACACAGAAACATCGATCGATACCGAGACGCTACTGGTACTATCCGACAGATGGCGCCCAAACCCGGAATTTATTACATTTGCTCACATTATCCAAAAGATGTCGACATTTCAAAAGATTTTAATACTTTTCAGGATGCTTTTCACACACGGGGTCTCAAATGTAGCCTACCGATTTGTAATGTTGTTCAAAAATATATTTAGCCTATTAATATTTTAAACAATATCGTTCCGCCGTTTTAAACATTTTTGATATGGTATTGCCTTTATATCAATACGGTCATTTAGTCACTTGTTAGACTGAAGCTTGCGACGTCATTGTTTCACCCAAATAATACCATTTTATTTGACATTTTATTTTTATACTAGGCTATTACTAATTTTACAAATGTTTCAACATATTTAAGCCCTATGTTTTAAATAAAGACACTGACAGAAATTAGACTGTATTAAACCCGTACAGATATTAGGCTTGTTCGACTTCATGCAGCTCTGCGCAGACCGATCGTCGGCTGACTTGAAACAGTGCATGCCGGTTAGAAATTTTGTCCGACTTGATGCAGCGCTGACTCCACGTGACTGTGACATATGCCATCAAAGTACCGCGAGAGCGATACGAGAGTAGCCGGAGGACTCAGCCAGCGCAGCTTCTCAAGAGCGGCTGCATGAGCTCTGATGATGTCACAGCTGTTCCACGATTCGCCGGATTCACCGCATGACAACGATCACGTGCGTTTCGTGTTTATTCTCACACCTTTAGTTCCACTAAAGCTCACAAATCAGTATTTTATAACAGTAAACACTCTTGTCATGTAGTCGCAATGTTATATTGTGTCATGTTTATCATGTTTATCAAAATAAAACTGATTAAAAAACGTTGATTCCACGTCATTGATTATAGGCTTATTTTGAACTTTATTCTAGTTCAAACAGATGCTGTATGAAGCAGTAAAGTATTAAATGAAAATGTGTCTGAAATATCTGTTTATTTGGCAAATGTTGCATTTATTTCACTTTGCTGTGGTATAAGCATGCAAACAACACGTGAGCCGTCACTACGGGAACCAGAAATTGTCCGACTTCACGTCTCCGTTTGCAGCTCCTCCCCGCCTGCACGCGGCTGTTCTCGCCGATCGGTTGCATCCAGCCGCAGGCGATGTCGAACACACCTATAGACTTTGTGACTATAGACTACTTACACGTGACAGCTAGCCCCAGTGACTCTATGATTGGCAGTTGGCACTTTCTTGTCGTTTAATATAAAAATGTTCATTATGGACATTGACTAAAGTCTCATTCATGATTTATTTTTTTATTTTTTCATCTCATCTCAGTCCTCAGAACATCATGTTCAATGTTTTTTGTAATGTTAGAGGTTATCCAATTAAGAAACCCAAAGTCTGACAGACATCTGTGTATTTCCCATTTAACCCTGTTTGTGTGTGTATGTGGATGGCGTTTCGGGACGTCCTGCCACTGTGCCATAGCATCATGGGTCCCACAGACAGATGGTGCCAGCTTCTTTCTGAAGACATGTTCATGCCCTCCAAGAGATGTGATGTATTCACACAATACACACAAACCTTTGGCATTACACCAATGTATGTCAGTCACCTTTCAGGACATATAAGACAAGATCATAAATTGAAAGTATGCATGTGCATAGACGCACAAACACTTTCACATACGTGAGCAGCCATGAAAGATTTGTCTAGTTAAGTAGGTTGTGACAAGGACACAGTTAGAGTTTTAAGGTGAGTATATATCCAGCCTGTGGAGCAAAGGACTGTGGGTAAAGACGTCAAGCCAATTAGCTGCTCCATGGGTATAACCTTAAATACGTGTCCTCATATTGAAATCATAATAATTATAATTTCCAGAAAAAGTATTTACTTGATTTTATACAGGATACCCATAACGATGGAAAAGGATTTTATTTTACTTAATTTCATGTATGTGTGTTTGTGTGTGTGATTTTTTTATTTATTTTTTACATATATTTTAATATATATAAAACCTGTAATAAATTATTACAGGTTATTTATAAGTATATAAATTATTATAACCTGCAATAAATTCTTATATATATATATATATATATATATATATATATATATATATATATATATATTAGTGATATTCTATAATTGCCTACTTAAACTATAACTAAATATTTCTAGAATAGAATCTGCTTAATCTTACTTTTGATAACCTAAAAAAAAAGCTAGATTCACCATCTCATTTTAAATTTTAGGGGCATTTTCAGTAACATTTTTCCCTAAAGGACTAGTGTTTGATACACATAAGATGAAAACTTGCTGCTGTCCTGTAAATGTTTTTTTGGGGGAAGAACACAACCAATCACACTCCACACCTCTGTAGACCTGAACTATAGCTCAGTTTGTTATGGCAGGAGATATGTAGGATCTAACCAACACTCATTTTCACATTCTTATTAATTTTCTTGTCCAAAAATAGGAGAGGAGGGATGCAACAGCAAAGTTACAGATGCACTAGTGCTTTTTAATAGTTAGCTGGTATATCTAGACACTGTGTTTTCTGTTTTGCTGTCTCCTCTGTCGCTCTTTCTAGCTTTCTCTCTCTGTCCATGTTGGCAGTGAGCCTGGCTTTGGCTGCAATAATGGCCACCTCCAGACCTCTGGCCCCTCCCTCAGGTCTCTCCTCCCCTCCCCTAGCAGACCCCATGCTAAGCCGGCTGTGTTGAGCTGTCAGCCCCCGGCTGCGGGCTGCTCCTGGGCTCCCAGTGTGGGTGTGTGTGTGCGTGTTGGGGCAGAGGGGTAACGGTCGGGTCCGTAGTGGCCGCTTATCTGCCCTGCCATCGCTGGGCAGGCGAGAGGACAGATTGGCCCTCCAGCTGTCTGACTGAAGGACTCGCAAGACCCCTTACTGAGGAAACCACATGCCCTGATACACAACACGCACATACACACACATATCTTATTGAGATCACCACATTCCCTGATACGTACACACACCAAGTCACCCTCAGCTGTAACATATGCGTTTCAGCAGCACACTGACTCTACCATCCTGTGCCAAATGAGCCAAACTACCCATTAGGTTCAGAAAAAAAAATGCTGAAATTTTTCAGTATGAAAGCGCATGGCATTCACACAGTATGTCAGCACCGCTCTGGCGTCATTTAAGATTAAAAGATGAAATCTTAAACCAGCCTAAGATGTGTAGCCTACTTTAAGATGGTCTCAAGGGCAAAGCTGAACTTGCTGGTCTCCCAGTCTGACCAACTAAAAAACAGCTTAGGCTATAGTTTAAGTTGCCTCTTTTTTTTTCTTTTTTCGAATTTATGAACTTAGAAATGGCATTGGCTACTGCACTCGGCCCTGTGTGGTTGAAGAAAGCCTCATTTTTAATTACAAAGTACTGGGAAGTTCCATAAGTTTCATTTCAACCTCATCTCAAATTATGTATTATTTGAAAACAAAATGCAAACATATTTGAATCATATTTGAATCACATATTTTATATATTCATACAGCTTAAGCTTAAAAAGTCTGCTGTGGATGAAAAGACACTAGGACAATTAAATTATTGTTGAAAAAATGGTGAATTACTTTTACACAAGAAATGTTGAAATGGTTTGTTTATTTAACTCTTTGATTAGGTTATGACAGTTCACATATTTTTATTCTGGTTTTCCTTAGTTGAACATCTGAATCTGTGAGAAAAGAAAAACTATACAATCTATGTTAAAGGAATAAAAAAAAAATAAAGAGATAAAAAGACATTTCAAATTTGATCTTCAAATATCACTTTTTTTTTAATATGTTGTAATATTTTTTAATAAAAAAATCCACAAAATTTGATCTTCCAATATCACTTTTTTTTAATATGTTGTAATATTTTTTAATAAAAAAAATCCACACCTGGGACATGAAAGTTTCCCAATTTAAAGAAATATCCTCTATGTATTTGAATAAAATGAAGAAACCCGTGATAAGGAATGGTGTGTACTGTTTATATATTTTATTTTATGTATTCATTTATGCATTAAAGTTGATTGTCAAAACCTCTAAAGCTAGAGCATGATAAGTAATTATATAGTGTTGGTTTGCATCACACCATGCAAGTAGAAACATATATTTTCTTTTTCTACAGTTTCTGCCACCATTATCATGGCATTTGTCTCCTATTGCAGCTAACACACTAGGTCAGGAGCCCTGTTGTTATCTACAACATTAATAACCTCTTCTCTTAGCACATAGACACATAATGAAGTGTGTTTTCTCAGTCAGGTTACAATACATTGGTCCCCACGTCCCAATGCCACATATTATGAGAATTCCCAGTCAGGCTTCGTTACACTATCTTACCTCCCCCACCCTCTAATCCTGGGACCAGCAATTCCCAAAACTGCCTGTTAGCTACAATATCAATGCACAGTTTTTCATTGGCCCCTGGTGGCTCCGTCTTGTGTACGTGTAAATCTGTACACACACATAGAGGGAGTGAGCAAGAGAGAAATTAAGGCGATTCTGTGTGCTATACGAATATAACTTAGAAAGTAAAGATTTACATAGAAAATAGAGTTAAATGAGTTTTAAAAAATGCTTTCGTATCTACGTGTGCACTTGTGTTTGTTAATATGGCCTTCGGGACAGCCTGGCCGTCTTGAGAGCCTCCAGGGGCTGATGGTAGCAGACTGCATGCTGTCTGTGTACGGTCTGTTCTCCAGTTGTGACAGGGAGCAATTCCTTATGAGCGCAATTAACCAGAGAAAGGGTGCAGCCAAGACAACAAAGATGTACCTTTAGAAAGGACAAGACATACCTTTCAAATCTTTTTTACCTTTTAAAATCTTAGCTTGGTGGGAATTAAGGTAGCTGAAAAAAAGACTGGATCAGCTTGGACGAGAAGGATTGGTGGAGCCAGGTGTGGAGAGAACCAGGACGCAATTAACAAAGACACTTAAAATGCCCACTAATGAGAATACAACCAAATCCCAAGTGGGGAAGAGTGAGGGCGAACACTGCCCACTGGATTTGAGAGGTCGTCAAGGTGAACATCTTGGGAATACTTCCTCACCATCCACTAAGCTTCAAATATATATGATGTTCCATAACTTTCACAAATCACGTGCACTAAATGACCTCGTCTACCCACAATGCATCTCCGTCCAGATCCAGGGCTTCTTCCCATGACCTACTTCCCCCCCTCGTGTGGTGCATTGTTGTGTGTTTGCGGCTGCTGAATGCACCCTTCTTTTGTGGCTATTTGTGAGACCAGGGGGTTAAGACCCTTGTGTTCTCCCCAGTCTCCAAAACAGGCCTCTAAACAACCGCAGCAACAATAACAACAAAAAAAGCAAATGTTGATGGCAGCCGAACTAGGAAGCGGGCTGTGACGGCATTGCGCCAACACAGTGCCGCCTTTGTCAGCGCTCACATGCCGTATTGTGTGGCACGACATCATCGCCTCCCAGCAGCTGTTGCCGATGGAAACGAGCATGACTGTCAGCCATGCTGGATTGTGTAATGCTTGGGCATCAGGCACGATGACTCAATGCGTGTGTGAGTTTAGATTGGGTTGCCGTTTTTGCCAAGGTTTCGTCTGGTTTAAGACGTATGTTGACATTCAATCACATTTTTCAATCTTAGTCCAGAAACATGCTTTGTGAAAGTATCCAAATAGCACACATACGTCTCAAAAATGTCTGCTAAAGACCGTTTCATCTGAAAAACATCTGTTGTGTAGAAATATCTGATAATCTATTTTGATAATCCGCCCAAAAAAGTTTCTCATACATTCTAAATCAAAATAATAGTATTACACAGGTAGGCAATCCAAACAAAAAAAGCTGGGAACAAGGCAAACGGATAATCGAAAGGCAGGCAAAGAGTCCAAAAACCTAAAAATATCGGTTAATGATTAACAGCTGTATGGAATCATGGCTGATAAGTCCAGGCAAAGGATTATGGGGAATGGACAAGGGGGTAATCCATCGACCGGAAGTTGAAGCCTCGCGGGAGCTGCCATCTTGTAGCAGAACTTCACTTGCGTTAGCATTCCCATTGACTCCCATTCATTTTGGCGTCACTTTGACAGCGAATAACTTTACATCTGAGGCGTTTGAAGACCCCATTTGTCCTTTATATATTTCTGAAGAAACACGACAATGTATTAAATGCTCCATTACCTTGTAGCTTATGTTATGGCCCCGTGGAAGCAGTTTTAGTGGAAGTAGGCTAACGATTGCGTCATACCCACACGACTCTCTGTCGCACGTAGAGAGATTACCGTATGGACAGGAGGAGAATCTTGCGCGCAATCTGTGAAACGTGGAGGTAAAATGACAAAATAATTAATCAGAATACCTAGGAAAATTGTCTCCTGCTCCTCGCTCATGGACAGCTCCTATTCACACTCTCTGCCTCTGCAAGTTTCGGAAGGGAATGATTCAGATTTATCATGCCACAGCACTAGACGACAGACGGGTTGCTCTCGTCACGACTACGTAGTCAAGCTCTGTTTGAGTCTGCGCGTCAGGGACGGAAGTGCTAAAAAAATCGCCCAAAACGGGCTTCAAACGTCTCAATGGAGTTCCAATGAGATCGGTCTGTCCATTTCTTTTACTGTCTATGGGAATGGAGTCTGTGAAGGTGTGGTAATAGTGGAGTGCCTACTATTGGAGTGTCCTCATCCCGGGTACTCTCACTGGTGATTGTTACAATATCAGCAGGTATCAAAAGTCTAGATTCATCATTCAAAAATGAAAACCGAAACTATAGGCTACAGATTGTAAACAAAGCATTCCACAACAATCATGCTGATCAATTTATGATGATATAAATATAATAACAAATTTCGGCAGGAGCATGTTCAGATAATCAAACCAATTAGCACAAAAGCAGCTCTTAACTATTTCTTAAGTCCCCTCTGGAACCATGGGGAAACACACCACAAAAACTCACCTGATAAACACTAACCTTGAAGAGAATCTTGATTAAGTGAGTTGAGTTGAAATTAATTAATTTGTTGATATGTTTATGTTTATCTACCTGAAAAACAACAAAATTTTAAGTAACTCTTACAATTCATCCCAAAGGTGTTCAATGGAATTTGAAAACACATAATTCCTTAGAATGTCATTGTATGCAAAGCATTAAGATTTGTCCTTTCTGGAATAGGCAAACGTAGTAATTAAGGGGTGAACACATAATTTTGGCCATGATGAAATGAGTGCATCAATGGTTTCAAGGAATTGCATAGTTTTGTCAATGGGTGCCATACTTTGGATACCAGCATGTTATGAAATGCACACACCTTACTTTCTCCTCTCTTTTCCCTATCAATGTTTTTGTCTTCCTTCCTCCACCCTTAATTGCCCATAAATGTTGGAGTTACAGAGTCTCCAATGTTCTTCCACCAAATTAACCCATGTTCCCCCTACATGAACACACATACACACACACACACACAATTAGCTCTCCTGCGTGGACTCAAAGTTGTTCATTAGTGTGGATAAACACCCAGAATTTGAGTTAAATCACAAAACACACCTGACAACATTTATTTGAGCAGATCATCCCCCCTGCCTCTCGCCCTGTGAGTGTGTGTTTTAGAGAGAGGAAGAGATACTCACTTGGGAAATTAACCCCTGTCTCACCTTGTTATTTTTGCTGTTGCTTGCATGCATGGTGCCAGCCCTGACTGCCTTTCTGAACTTAGGTTTCAAAATGTTGCCCTATTTACAAGCAGCTAATGCATAATCAACAGTTTGATTATGGAAGTGAAAATCCCATACATTTTCTTCATAGGGAAACTGATTTGAAATGTTAACATAAACCTTATAGACAGACCTACATTAAGCAATCATATATGCAACCTCAGTAGCAGGTAAAGGTCAGTAAGCTGGGCTAAGTTGTGTCCGGATAGAGGGGGGTGTCGCCAGAGTCACTGTCGAGCTTTCTTGAGGTGTCGTGGGATAGTCGACGAAACACTGAGGATGGAAGGTGTCCACTTGAAAACCCTAGATGTCCCCTACTCGGCTCAATCCAGACGGTTGTCATGCTGGTCCACTGGGGAGACCACACTGTACACTCTAAAAAAATGCTGGGTAGTTTTAACCCAATTTTGGCTCAAATATGGACAAACCAAGCCATTGGGTTAGATTTTTAAATGACATTTTTTACCCAAAATTGGGCTAAAACAACCCAGCATTTTTAGAGTGTAGTTGCAGACACGCCAAATACACTGCAGCCGTTAACGCTGGACAGAAGGAGATTCACATCACCATATGGAAAGAAGCGTAAATGGATGGAGAAGCTAACACAGTCTCATCCCAAGACGTCATTCAACTTACGCTTTTGACCATACATCAACATCCGCCGTTTTAGGGTACCCTTTAACGTCAGTTACACACACACACACACACACACATGACCAGTGTTGGCCAGTAATGAGCCTATACGTGTGAATTACAACCCTGAAGCGCTTTGCTGTTACTCTATGTGAACCATCTCGAGGCCCACAGAGAAGGAAATGAATTCTTGAATTTTGCACACAAAAAGTATCCTCGTAGCTTGATAAACTTAAGATTAAGCCACTGCAGTCACTTGGACTATTTTAACAATGTCTTTAATAACTTTTCTGGGCCAACATGTTTCAATCCCTTAGAAGCCTATGGAGGAGTGATCCAGCTCACAGATTTTATCAAAAATATCTTAATTTGTTCTCGGATGATGAACGAAGGTCTTACGGGAAAATTAATTACTTGTTCAAGCGTTAATTATTCAATCAATTCCCCTTTTGACCAATTATTTTCTGCATTGTTCAGCAGATACGCCCAATGTTTCCATAAAAGACTTTGGTGCCAAAAAGGCGTATCTGACGTTTTTTCTATATATATATATATATATATATATATATATATATATATATATTTAAGTTTTAGAACATGTTTATTGTGTTAATATGCCATACATTTTTACTTAAATACTCATTCATGTAAATATGCCTGTGGTTGCAATGTTTGTGCTTTAAGGTTAATAATAGAGGCGATTGAAGTGTGGTCAAAAATTGGTTTTGTCTCTCCTGTAAAGTTTGTCAAAAGCCACTTACGACCACTCAAAATATGCTAAAAGTTAATTGCAGATATTTTGAGATAAATCAATTTAACTTAAGTTTTAGATGCACTACATTCAGAAGCCTTTCAAAGTTAACACAAATGATGGAGTTTGACTTGCTCGCACTGTTTTTTATTGCCCTGACAGTATTGGATGAGAACAAAACTTGAACTGAATTGAGCTGGATGATGAGACCACTGTTTTCTGCAGTGCTGCTTAGCTGATTCATTTCATAATTGACATCAACTGAATCAAAGTGAACACTATCTACCTAGCTGATTTGAACTATATTCATAATTGATTAATTTCACACATTGAACTGATCTGAATCAACACTGTACTGACTTTTTTAAAACTGCTTTACAGCAGAATTTAATTATTTTTGCACCATAAATCATTATTTTCCTGTTAACAATCTGTATTATATAAAGTGCTATACAAATAATGGTAACTTGACTTGACAAATGGACTTAAAGCTAAAAAATTCTACTTTTAATAAAACTGATTTCTCCTAAACAGGAACTTTAGATAAAGTGTGAAAGCAAGAAAGATGCAGGTGGTATCTTGTTGCCTAGGTGATGGTTGGTGCAGTCTGGGGGTTTCTATCCCTTTACACCCTGTTCACAGCTGTGTGAGAGAGAGAACCTGCTGGAAAAGACGCGCACACACACACAAACACAGCAATAATGAGCATCTTAGTGAAAGATGGCTCCATAAGCTCTAAGGACTGACAAACACGCTCTCTCTTCTCACTCATGCTGTCTCTTCTCTGTCCTCTGTCACACAGTGGCGTCTCTCTTCTCCAATAGCGTTTCAATACTCTACTGTCACGCCTGCTGTATGGGGACCAGATCTTATTGTGCCGGCTTAAGACGCACACATTGAAAAAGAGGGTTTGTGTCAAAGGGAGAAACAGAGAGAGAGAGAGAGAGAGAGAGAGAGAGAGAGAGAGAGAGAGAGAGAGAGAGAGAGAGAGAGAGAGTTAGAAAGGAGAAAAGAGCCCAGCGGGTTCTCTATGATATCACTGCACAGGGAAGAGATGCGTTCCATTGTGATAAACTCTTGGCAGGAATACAATCTGCGATGTAATGCTTTGGGCCGGTCAGGTGTGCGTGTGTCGGCGCGTGCACGCGTGTGTGTGCGTGAGTCAGTCACAATGTTTGTACTGTGGGGGTTTGTTGACAGATGGTCAGGCTACTCATAGCTGCTGTGGAACAGACACGTCTTTGTATCAAAAGAAAGAGAGCGATTGTCATTTTGTAACACTTTCCATCCATCCATCCATCCATCCATCCATCCATCCATCCATCCATCCATCCATCTATCTCTTCATCCATCAACACTCAAGTTCTTTTTACAAAGTTTTTTAAGTTTCACTCTTTCACCTTTCCATGTGAATTAGAAATATTGGTTTTGAACAATCAGGTTTGCAGACTCAAATCACTGTTCAGATCTCTTTAACATCTTGGTTGTATCTGTGATGGAATTATATATTTTTTTATAAATGTGAAAAGGCCATTTTACAATGTGACATGGAAAGTGAAGGATCTTGAAAAAGGATTAAGAAATTGATTTAAGGAAGATGGTAATCATGGTACCATGGGTTTTAATGGTTACTCTTCTATTATATTTTACTCAATTCCAATGATTTAAAATATGATTATGTTGAAATGTTCTGTGCCCAGAGGTCATTGAAAACTTGTCAAAAAATAGCAGGCTCTGCGTTGGTGTAAACATAACCCATTTGTAATGTCTATCTAATCTACAAATACTCTTGCACATGAACACATGCGTGTCTGCAACTTCAATATTTTAACATAATGTACATTTTAACATTTTTTTGATTGTTGAGTTGCAATGCTGTCTGAATTGACTCTCAGATAAGTCAGATAAAGAACCTTAAGTCAGATCAAATTATTTTGAAAATGTCTATGACATTTCTTATTGATTGGAGACTAAGTCTAATTCTAAGTCTCTTGAGAAAAAGACCACAGTAATTTTACATTTGTCTTGTCTAGGTTTTCAGAAGATACACTGTCATTCAAAAGTTTGGAGTCTGTAAGATTTTTTTAAATATTTTTGAAAAAGTCTCTTATGCTCACCAAGACTGTATTTATTTAACCAATACAATACAGTAACTAAAATTACTGTTTTTACAGTACAATGATATTGTGAAATATTATAAACAAATTATATTTTTATTATTTGACATTTTTTAATTTAATATTTTGAAATATTATTTATTCCTGTAATGGTAAAGCAGAATTTTCAGCATCATTACTCCAATCTGTCAGTCACATGATGTTAATATGTTAATATTACACTCTAAAAAATGCTGGGTTGTTTTAACCCAATTTTGGGTCAAATATGGACAAACCCAAAATGCTGGGTTAAAAATGTAATGTAAAAATTTAACCCAACGGCTGGGTTAGTCCATATTTGACCCAAAGTTGGGTTAAAACAACCCAGCATTTTTTAGAGTGTATTATAATATGTTAATTTGGTCCTCAAGCAACATGACATCATGACTTTTGCGTAAACATACACGCCACTTTCAAGTCAAGTGGCGTGTTCTCTACTATACGCATTTTGAGCTATCCGCGTGTATCCGTGTATGTCTACGCCGTTAAATATCAGAGTGAATCCGCGTGTATATACATGCCGTTAAATGTCCGAGCGAAACGAAGCAAAATGTAGATCTACATCTGGGGAGTGATATTTTTTTTCCTAGGATGGTATGGGAAGACTCATAAATGGTATTAACCAGAGGTTTAGGGACAGTGTTGGGGTAGGTCATATTTATATACAGTAATGCAACGTTATGCGTGTTATGCGTGTTGATAGCACGCCAAAAATACGAATTGGCATGTCATACATACGCCATTTCATGAGATCAGTCTGACTCAAGAAACATTTCTTATTAATCAATGTTGAAAACAGGTGTGCTGCTTATTATTTTTGTGGCAACCTTGATGCATTCTGGACACTGGTCACTACCTCAGGATTAATTTTTGGACCCCACCTCTTTTTTTGCATATACGCTAAATCACTGGGACCCATTATACAGGCACATGGTTTCTCCTACAATTATCTTGATGACACACAGCTTTACTTTGTTCCCTCCCTGTTCTAGCTTATACTATCTTGAATGATGACTGAAACTTTGCATCACTGGCACTTCTCGTGTTTATTGCCTTTTTGAGATGAATCGCTTGTTGTATTGCTCAGCTGAAAGTCGCTTTGGATAAAAGCGAAAAATGAAATGAAATGAAAAAATGTCACTCCAGATTCAGGATTTTTGATACGTAGCCTAGAATAGTAAATACAACTGACGCTTTACCTTTAACGTTGATTAGGTGACGGGGTAGGTTTAGGGGTAGGTTTAGGTCTGGGGTAGGGTTAGGATCCGATAACGTCATCTAACCGACGTTTAAGGGTACCCTAAAAAAGCGGATGTTGACGTATATGGTCAAAAGACGTCCCAAGACGTCAGTTATATGACGTCTTGGGATGAGACTGCGCATATATATATATATATTTCCCTATTTTATCAATTTAAAGAACCTTGTTAAATAAAGCTATTAAAATCTTACATTACTGTTCAAAAGCTTAGGGTATCTCAACATTATACAATTTTATTGCTACATTTGCCAAGACAGGAAAATCTATTCTTAATTCTCAATGTTAAGATGCACTACTGTTTAGGGGTTGTAAGAGTTTAAAGGAGTCATGGAGGACAGGAATATGCTACTACGGGACAGTCCGGGCGGAGCTTGAGCAATATGACATCATAAAATAACTCTTTGAATGAACATAAAAAAAATCATGGAAAGGATTTCCACATGATTAACCTGCTTTATTTCAGCATTATCCAATTATGTTATTCCAATTTATTGTATTTACGTTGTGTCAACTTAATTCATTAGGTATGATTCATTCAACTTATTTACTATGTTTGGGCACAGCCTAATTTAATAGTGTCGGTGAACTTAAAAAGGCTCCCTGTCCCCTAACATGATTCAGGTACCAAACAGCTTGATTATTGAGTGTTTAGACTTTTTTGAGGATTAAAAAAAAGGAGTGAATGGATTTTTTTTCATAATGTGGTGGTTGTGTCCACACACTGCTGACATATTAATATGCAAACATATAAAAGTTAATTTTTGCATCCGATGGCCCCTTTTATTCAGCAAGGCTGCATTAAATTGATAAAAAGGGTAATAAATGTTTTTGCACTTTCTATTTACTATTCTACTTATCAAAAAATCATAAATGTGTAATGGTTTCCACACACACACACAAAAAACATATTAAGCAGCACAAATGTTTTCAACATTGATAATAGAAAGAAATATGATCATGGACTTTTTTTCATTTCTTAAAGAAATATTTATTTTTATTTCTATATTTTTCTATAATTTCTCATTTTTGTATAAAGAAATATTTATTTTTATTTCTATATTTTTCTATAATTTCTCATTTTTGTATAAATATTAAATTTATCTGATTATATATATATACATTTGAAATAATGTGTTTCCAAGAATCTTCATCTAAATCAAACCCCGCATTGTGCAGAAATGTTTCCTCCCTCACTTTGTAATATTTAGTGTTTGTGTGTGTTTCACACCTGTGTGCGACCCATGCTGTGCTACAAGCCTCCCTGTCCAGAGACACACCACGGCAGTAAACAAGCATCAATGTCCCTCAGCAGGAGAGGACAAACTCAGAGAGAAGGTGAGAAAGGGAGGGCATAGACAGCGAAATGTAGTACATTCTGGTATTGAGAAATAAATAGATGCTTGGGTACTTATCTTGTTTTAAGTCTTTCTTACTCCTTTATGTCCTATAATGTTCATGCATTTACAGTAGGCAAGCATTCCTGGCAGTTTCCTTTTGAGGTGGGACTACTTTTCTAGTTGTATTCATGTGGAATCTTGCACATAGTATCTTGCATAGATATGGTTAGCATTAATGGATCCCAAATCATTTAAAATCGATTACCAAAGGTGTCAAAATGAGTAGATTTTCAAAGTGTGGATGCTGCTCTAATATTGCCCACAAAAGAGTTTGTGAAGTTTCTCAACTTTTTCAGAAATAGAAAACTGTTCATGAAAGTGAACTGCAGCTTTGAAATGCCATAGTAATTTTATGGTAATTCTATTTAATGTTCATTAAATTCATTCATGGTGGTCCATGGTTTTTAAGGAACACTTTTATAATGTGTGTGTGCGTATGTCCCAAAAATGTACTTTTCCAGAACTAAGGACAGAAAAAGTAATTTTACTAAA
This sequence comes from Pimephales promelas, assembly GCF_016745375.1. The sequence goes on along the minus strand of NW_024121765.1, from coordinate 468,225 downwards.
TGTTTTTTTAATTTTTTTTATGTTACTGTTTATTTGCATTAATTGTTCACTTTTTCTCTTTTTTTGTACAAAACGAATAGACGATTCGCAATTGGATACTGTAATCCTGGATACTGATATACTGTAAATAACTTGAAATACTATATAAATAACAAAAATTCATTTAAATAGTTAAAACATCATATGTTTACTCTTTTTCTCTTTATCACCCTGTCTCTTTTCTGCATTTAGAGCTCAAACTGGCAGCATCTCTCTGTGTGTGTCTCTCTCTCTCTGTCTCTCTCTCTCTGGTTTTGGGTTAACTCCAACTCTCTGACGCTGTCTGACAGTATGCAAATATATGCAAACAAGGCTCTAGTCAAGCCAAGCAGCACCTGCGGACCTGACCAGTCGAGACCAGTAGTGACCTGTGTGTATGTGTGTGTGTGTATGTGACCGTGCCCTTCCAACAGAGGGCTTTTTTTACACCACCCACTTTTCTCACTGCCCTCCGTAAGCATAAGGACATTTGTACACAGGCTGAATGAAACGACTTTATAATCAGCACACGATATGTACAAAATAATAAAATCATCTGGAATTGAACTCTTATTGAGCTGAGACAAACTAAAGTTGACTTCATCATCAATAGCTGGGTCCTCATATTTTTATATATTCATTGGGATATTGCATACATTTTTAGTAAGTACACATACTTTAAACACAAATAAATTCCTACATTCCTTTTAGAGTACTTTCCTTAAAGGAGTAGTTCACTTTAAAAAAAACTTTTGCTGATAATTTACTCACCCCCATTTCATCCAAGATGTCCATGTCATTCTTTCTTCAGTCGAAAAGAAATTAAGTTTTTTGATGAAAACATTCCAGGATTTTTCTCCATAAATGGACTTTACTGGTAACCAAACGGTTCAAGGTCCAAAAGACAGTTTCAGTGCAAACTGCAAACTGTTCAAAGGGCTTTAAACGATTCCAGACGACGAATAAGGGTCTTATCAAGCGAAACGATCGCTCATTTAATAAATAAATAACAAAGTTTAAGTTCTATAAGCTCAAATGATTGCCTTGCTCTGTTCTGTGATGAGCGTTCGTGACTCTCCTGTTCAAACTCATTTATCAAAATGAACAAATCTTTTTCCGAGTCAATTTGTTCATTTCATTCGTTGAACGCGGAAAAAAAAAAAATTGTTCATTTTAATCGGGTTCTCAATAAAAAAAAATACAATTATAGGATCAGGGCTTGATTTGTTTGTTTTGTTTTTTGTTGGGTCATTGTTGTTTGCTATTATTGCAATGTCATCTGGGTGACAGGTTGCTGTATGTATATATATATATATATATATATATATATATATATATATACAAATGAATAGCTACTAAAAATGTAATATATATGCAAAATGCAATATATATGTTTTTTACTTTTATGATTTTATTTCAGCTTAAAAAGTTTTTAAATCAATATTTTTTTTTCTTTTTGTTCAAAACATGGCATGTGAACTTTGATTAATGTTATTCCCATGTATTAGAAATGTTGGTAAACCACAAACATTTGTTAAGTAGCAAGTCATTTTATACACCTGCAGATTTGAGTCCATTTATGAATTCTGCAGAGCGGTGCGCTTTGATCCTGCCTGCTGGTTTTGGCATTCCAGCAAGCTGGAGAGGAGAGAATCTGACCCCTCTCCTCCCTCTCTCCCTCTTTCTCCTCATCTTTCTTTCCTTCCCTCCGCTGCCCTTGTGCCGATGTGTCTTTAGGTTTGTGCTGGTCAGCACAACGTCTGTCCACCGTCTGGCTGAGTTCTGCTGTCAGTACAGTTCCAGAGGGTGTGTGTGTGTGTGTGTGTGCGTGCGTGTGTGTACGTGCTGACGCTTGGCATGGATGTCAGTGTTTCCCAAATGAGGAGTGGTGTGCATGTTTGGTTGGGGTGGTAGGGTGGGGAAATTCTGAGATAAGGTGGCTCATGTCCAGACCTTGTCTATAAATGACACAAACCCTCATGTCTCTCTTACACACACACATACACACACACACAGCGTTGCCCTTCCCTGTCTCTGATCAGTGGCAGAGTGCACAGGGGAGAAGGAAGAGGGCATGACAGCATCACTCACACTGTGCGAAAAGCACATGCTTTGCACACACACACACACACACACACACACACACACACACACACACACACACACACACACACACACACACACACACACACACACACACACACACACACACACACACACACACACACACACACACACACACACATATACTGTGGGGCTGGGTTTCTACTGTGGGTCATGCCGAATACAATGAGAAATGCACTTTCAAAAGCACGTCATTGTGGATCAGTTACTTGTAATGACACACAGACTATAGTATAGAATGACAAATATGGACCATGCTGAAAGCACTAATTTCAAGTTTAACATTTCACAATACATTCGATTCAGTTTTGAAACAAAAGATACTGACCCTTTCTGGTTGTCAAGTGAATTGTATACTGAACAGTGAGTTACTCGAAGACACCTGTGTGAACATCCACTATAATTCCCTTGACACATGTTGGTTAAAAGTAATTGCAAAAACAGCAAAGGATTCAGAGAGAAGGTCTTGCATCATTTGTTTGCAGATGTGAGTTGGCTTGATATTCAATGGCATTCAAGGGTGACTTAATTATGTCAATACTTTGCATTGTTAATACATGTATGATTTTCTTTTAATAATTTCCTCATAGTTTCTATACATTACTTAACAATAAGATTAAAAACTTTAAGGTTAAACTTTACAGTGAGGTTTTACATTTTAACAGTTAGTTAGCAGAAAGGTAACATAAGCTAACATTTATTACGTAATCCTAATGTTAATGTTTGCTAATGCTAATACATTTTTAACATTAATAGCTGATGTTAAATGATAAAGTTAATTAATTATAAACTGGCAATGGCTACAGTACAATGAACAATAGTATATTTTTAAATGAACATTATATTTTTCAGAGGTTATTGAAATCTAGGTTAATTTTCATTGTTACTGCATAATACATGTTAACATTGTAAACTAAATGTTCAATTGTGTAATTGCATATGAGATGACCAACCCAATTTAAAACCATTCTATAAAACTATAAAATATTCAGTGATTTGTTGTGAAATTAAACTGAATGAATGTATATTACAAATGTTTTAGGAGGCGTCACGTACGTATGTGATTAGGCTACACACACACACACACACACACACACAGTGTTTACTGAGCACTTTTATTTGGTCTTTTGTCTGAACAGATATGCCTGCGAGCCTCTTGTGGTGAAGTATAACTGCACTTAGAATCATCTGGAGAGAACTTCGACTCAAATGAGGTAGATATTTATAGTGTTTGCTTAGCTGTTAAGAGCTAAGGGCTCTTTTTTGCAGCCCATTTTAAAGAAAAGAAACAATACATTTGATGTACACACTACATAACCTTTCCATTCATTTATATAATCAGCACATTTTTGCTCTTTTAACACTAGAAGAGACAGAACTCCATAACTAGTAGAACTGCCACAAGCAAATACTGACTGCTAGATTGCAAACTCTATATCTTTAATGAAAAAAAAAAAAATCTTGCTGGTACCTGACTTTTCCTAAAAGTGTTTGTATTTTCATTTTAAATGTTTTTTCATTTAAATTACACATAAGGTAAAAAAATACAAAAAAAAAAAAAAATTGAACATATTTACCTATTTTGGCCATAGACTGTCATATTGACAGACAGAATATCTAAATACAACACTTTTAGTTGTTATTATCTTGCTCTGAGTTACGTTGAATGGATATGGCAATATAGCATGTTGTGAATATGAGATAATTACGGTAGGCTATGATATTATTTTTTATAAATGTATAATTAAACTTGTTTTGGTGTGGTTTTGTTTGTAAAAGATATCCTAATTAAATAAATGCATCAATAAAATTCAAAAAAGGTCAAAATGGCAATTATAGTGTTAAATCATCAAATGTCTGCAGTTTAGTTTAGTTTAGTTTAGTTTAGTTTGATTTCCATGGCCTGTCAAAGAATTGAAAAACATTGTTTTGGTAATATTTCACCACACTTTACATTTTTATATCAATAGCACAACTTAACCAGAAATTACATGGTAATGGTAGTTATGGGCAACATACCAGAGTTACTGCATTTTTTCCTCATAAAATAAAATGTTGCTGATGGAATTTGATTTGCTATAATATATGTTTATTGGGTATTCACTCGCATTATATTATTTTCCTTACCGCTCTCCGTCTCTATCGCTCTGTGGAATATCTAGTCAAGCAGCACTAACAGTGAAAAACTAACCCATCTAGTGGAGCACAAAGAGCATCTCACACACTCTGTGTGTGTCTATACACACATACAGACTCCCCACGCTGTGGCGGCGGGTTGACAAGCCCGTCTGCCAAACAACTCAATTAAGCAGAAAAGAGGAGGAAAAAGAAAGAGAAGGAACAGAGGAGAGAGGGAAAACGAGAGAAAGAGAAAAGCCTGTTCCCTGTCAGCTGCGCGGCCGCCTCTGTGGGGCAAGAAGGGCAGAACACGTCGGAGAGAAAGAAGAGAAGAGAAGAATAAAGGGAGGGTGTGAAAAGGGAAAGCTCTGTGATGTGTTAACTGGCATTCTGGGCCCCAGGGCAGTGATGGGGCACAGGTCAAACTAAGAGCCACTGGGTCATTGCCACGCCGACAGGGACGCCCGGCCCAAACAGCGTGTCTGTGTGTGAGAGAGAATGATTGTGAGTATGTGTATGTTTGCTCTTCTCTTCAGTCTGGAGAGAACTCTCTCTGTCCCAAGAGTGCGAGTGAGTGTGTATTTATATTGCACTTCACAGACTCTTCTGAGAACTGAAACATGATACATTCTTGCTCCGAAGGCAAAAACGCACCGTGATTCTTAACCCTAAGGAGTTTATAAATGCTTTTTCCATGACATATTAGGTCATTCAGGGTTTTTTATTTTTTTATTTCTGTATGTTTTGTGGCATATATATGGCAGTATAGAAAATATTTTATTAAATTAAAATTTTATCAACATGTGACAGTCATTGCATTACATTAAATATCAAGTGGGATATTATATCATAGTATATTATTTTAAAATATTGAAAAGATGTTTCAAAATTAAGACAGCAAGTATTTAGACACTTTCTGTTTGTGAAATGCTAGTGAAAACAAAAGGACAAAAAACTAATTTACCAGTAAAATGAACTTGAGATTAGTTGGTTAGTCATTTATTTGTTATAGTCAGTTCTCAGAAAATGCCACTTGGTTTTATATTTTTTTAGGTAATGCTATATGTTGGTTTGAAAATTAAAGTCCAAATATACCTTTCTTGTGTCAACTTTATTTAATTTTGTTGAATACAGGAGAAACCAGAATCAATAGGCCTTAACTAAATGAAAATAACATGTCTTCAGATATCTTTGGCAAGACCTTGAACTCTCTTTTCTAATGTGAGTGTGTTTGACTGTTAGGGTCTGGTTTGTTCCCATGCCACACCACCCTGAAGCACTCACAGTCTTCAGGGGCATAAGGGTAATGAGACTCTGTTATGGAAGCCAATAAATCTGTGTTTGTGTGTGTGTGACAGAGAGAGGGTGTGAGAGGATCGGCAGGTTAATGGCACAGGTCATTACTGGGCCCAGTAAAGTGTGTGTACTGGGCTGATCTGGCCTGGAGAACAGTAGGCAGGAATTTTGGGGTGGGGGGATGAGGGAATACAGGAGGTTTAATGCTTGAGGAGATAAATAAGAGGGGTGGGAAGAGGAGAGGGGGTCCCCTGTTACACCCGTCCCTCCCACTCTCTCTTTCATTCACATGTTCCAATTTATGGCTCAGCATTTCCTATCTCCAAGACTCCCCACGTTGAGAAGAGAGAGAGAGAGGGAGAGAAAGCAGAGGAGATAAAACCTTGATTTTGTGAATATGATCTTAATTGAATATCATTTAAAGTGAAACAATTTTATTTATATTACTTTTGCATTTTTTTTATTTTAAATAAATTATTTAATTTTAAATAATAACTAAATTACTAAGATGTTCTATATGGTTACTAGGGTGTTGAGATGCTAGAGTGTTCAAGGTCCTATAGTAGTGTTACATAGGGTGTTTCTATGTGGGTAATACTTGCTAGGGTTATGGGTGGTTGCTTACTGACCCAAGGTACATGAACCCTCCCCAAGTTTCTTTTCAATAAGTCAGCTGCAACATTTAAGGCATCGTTAATGTTCTTGACAGAAATTGCACATTAAAGTTTAGAAATAGGAAGAGTGGTGCTTATAATGCATAGTGAATATGAACATAAAAACACGATTAAGAAATGTAATGTTAAAAAATGCATATGTTTCTTTGTGTGTGTGTGTGTGTGTGTGTGTGTGATATATTGATGACTCTCTAACCCTTCATAAGTCACAAAGAGATTGGTGTTTTTTTGGCCGGGTTGCTGGAATAAAGAAGCCGAAGAGAAGAGAAATAAATCCTGAGACATGTGCAGAGGCTCTGAAAGGAGGAGTGGAGATCTTCTCACACTCATCTTTTCACCCATAGCTAAGGATGGATGGCCCTCGATCAGTCTTAAACTTGGCCTGTCTCGGTTACTAAAACATTTGCATGTTTACCTTGCTAGATTTCTATTGTTATTCAATAAAGCTAATACATTTAATATACAATATCATTTAAAATATAAAAATAGAGAGTTTTTAGCATTAATTGTTTTAGCATTTTTAAAACCATGTCATTTGAGGACGTCCCAAAAAAGAAGTTTTGTTAGATTTTTTTTTTTTTTTTTTTTTTTTTTTAGGAAACATTTTTGGGCACTAAAACATTAGAAACAAACCTGATGATTTAAAGGAGTAGTTCACTTTAAAAAAAAAAATGCTGATAATCTACTCTCCCCCATGTCATCCAAGATGTCCATGTCTTTCTTTCTTCAGTCAAAAAGAAATTAAGGTTTTTGATGAAAATATTCCAGAATTTTTCTCCATATAATGGAATTTACTGGTAAGCAAACGGTTCAAGGTCCAAAAGACAGTTTCAGTGGACGATTCCAGACTATGAATAAGGGTCTTATCAAGCGAAACAATTCATCATTTTTTAAAAAAAATAACAAAGTTTAAGTTTTATAAGCTCAAATGGTCGCCTTACTCTGTTCTGTGATGCGCGTTCATGACTCTCCTATTTGAACTCGTTCATAAAAATGAGCGAATCTTTTTCCGAGTCAATACATTAATTTCGTTTGTTGAATGAACCAAATGACACGAAAAAAGATTCATTCATTTTGATAAAAGAGTTCGAACAGGAGAGTCAACTAAAACTTAAACTTTTTTTTTTAATGAGCGATCGTTTCGCTTGATAAGACCCTTATTCATCGTCTGGAGTCGTTTAAAGCCCTTTGAACAGTTTGCAGTTTGCACTGAAAATGTCTTTTGGACCTTGAACCGTTTGGTTACCAGTAAAGTCCATCATATGGAGAAAAATCCTGGAATGTTTTTTATCAAAAACCTTAATTTCTTTTTGACTGAAGAAAGAAAGACATGGACATCTTGGATGACATGGGGATGAGTAAATTATCAGCAAAAGTTTTTTTTAAAAGTTAACTTTTTTCAGCATACATTTAGATTTGAACATGTTCGACATTTTTGCCTATTTGTTCTAAGAATCAAAATTTGTATATACGTCAACGCATTCTCACCCCAAGGCGTCACCTTTGACCATGCTTCAATATTTGACGTTTTAGGCGCCCTTTAGCGTCACTTACATGACGCGATCCTATGGCGTCATCTAACTGACGCTAAAGGAAAGCGTCAGTTAGAGGACGCGGTTAGGTTTAGGTGTGGGGTGGGGGTAGGGTACACGCGATCCTAGGGCGTCATCTAACTGACGCTAAAGGGCGCCTAAAGCGTCAGATATTGAAGCATGTCCAAATGCTTCCCAAGGCGTCAGTTAGGTGACGCCTTGGGAGTGAGAATGGGCTGTATACGTTCCTAAAACGCTTAATTAACTGGTTTTACAAAAATGAAATTTTTGAAATTTTGTGAATTCACAGTACAGATGTCAGATATTCTCTTTTCAACACCCAGTGGTTGTTAGGGCCATAGTCAGTGAAGTATAACCAGGACACATTGGCATTTAGTGGTAAACAATAGGACACCCCGTTCTACTTTCTCTTCTTTTGTCTCACTTTGTTTTGGCTGGATTTAGCTGCACTGATGAGCTGAACAACGAACACAAAGAGAGAGCAGACCCCTACATTCTTCTCACAATACGCCTACCATCATCAGAGAGAAAGTTATCACCTCAGGAGAGTACGACAGGGGAAGATGGCTTTAAGAAAAGCACTGAAGTGAGGTGAAATTAGTGAGGTAATCTCTTCAAGTTGTCAGCGGACATAAGGCAGCTATATGTAAATGTAAGAGGTGGCAAGTTAAAGTGAGTGTGTGCGTCCTCGCAAAGAGAAGGGTTTTAAGTCGGAGGGTCTTACTTTGATCTTTCCCACTTCTCTGTCCCACCTCTCCCCCCTCTGTACTTCTTTTTCTTTTTTTACCTCCTTGTAAGAAAATCAAGGCCTATTAACCCTAATCTCACTTAATGGCATATACCTCTCCTTTTGTCCTGGGCGATGGGCAACAGACTCTTTCCATTCAGCCTCTCGCCCTCTTTCACGCGCCTGGCCGGACTAATCCCCTTTTTGCCGCAGGGCCGATTATTCCTTGTATTTTATCAGTATTCTTATGATTATAATCTGCATTCTCATTCATGCACCCCTATCCACAAGATGGAATTGCTTTTCCCTCTCTTTCATGGCTTTCACCGTGCCCCGACATTGAAAGAATTGCTTCTTCTTTTTTTTCAACTGCCCGGCCTTCGGAGGGGTGGATGTCAGAGTTTGGGTGCAGGAGAGGGTGTTGTTTGTAATTTAGGTAAGTGAACTCTTTTGGTAGAAACACATTTTCTGGCCGTTTGAATGTGTTGTTCACGGAGAGTAATGAATGGCGCCACACTGGCCCGTGTAAACGCATTTACCTCGACAAGCAGCGAACGAGGGAGTGGATTATAGGCGGTGAGGTTGGAGAAAGAGTGTGGGCTAATTATTATGGGGTTTGTTTGGGGAGTTGAATGGGGTGGGTTCAGGCAAGGCTGGGGTGAAAGAAAGGCTCCGTCCTTGTGCTGCAAAAGGGGTGCACAATTAATTATTTCAATCCGTTTGGATGCAGCCGAGCACACAAGCATGCGCAAGCTTACTCTGATAGAGAACAAGAGGGAAAAACAGGATATGTGTTTAAAGATTAACTTTTGCACTAGTTTTAAACAACAGGCACACACACACACTGTTTCAGTATACTAGTTTAATTCTAAGCAAACACGAGACATTAAGGCTAGAAGATTTTGCAGAAAGATAAACTGATAACACTTTACCAAAAGTTTCAATTTGTTTACATTAGCTAATGCATTTTTGCACATTCAAGTTTAAAACACTTGAAATGTTCAACATGTATTAGTATATGTAGAAATTAACATTGCTTTAAAAGAATTGCTCAAAGATTGTTTAAGAACCTTTTTCTTCTGTGGAAAACAGTAAACGGTGGGTTGGTGGTGATGGTGCAGTGGATGAGACACATGGCTTGGGTGTGAGAGACCCGGGTTTGAATCCACTGTGAGACACCAATGTGTCCCTCAGCAAGACACTTAGTTGCCTCAGAGGTGTGCGACCTCTGACATATATAGCAATTGTAAGTCGCTTTGGATAAAAGCGTCAGCTAAATGTAAATGTAAGATAAACTATCCCTAAGGTTAACAAATTGGACCTTATTGTAGAGTGTTACGATACAATTAAATAACCAGACACCTCACCCTCCTCAGACATTAAAAAAACTGCATGTCGTTGTATCGTTCTTTTTTAGTCTTTCTCCTAGGCATGTTGGAATCACTTTGGGAAACGTGTGGCGGGATTAACATGCACCACACGTGGGGTCCTGCACACCCCACACTGGCACACCAGGCTCTCCGTCATGCTGCTTGACCCCCAAGCCAAGGGCTCCTCCTGGGCTCCCTGAGGCAGGAGAGGGCACTTTGCCACAACCAGTTGCTGCTCAGGGGAGGAAAGCAGAAGCTGTCCCGGCCCGGTGAGAAATGGCCACCCTCCTGTTAGCAGTAGACGTGGTACAGTTCCACTGACGCCCATGCCAATGCTGACCTCGCCCAGCAGACGCCGCATCTCCTGCAAGGAAGAGCCAAGGAGTAGGATGTAGTTACGGGCCAGCACCAGCGTGGAGATTTTGGACAGGCGCCTTCCAGTCGGAGGGGCTCCGGTCGGAAGGTAAGGGTGCTGCAGTGCTCCCCCTACACCGGTGGGAGAAGAAGAGTAAGGCACCATTACTTCCCTTAAAGCATCCATAGCCACATTGAGGTCCTGCATTCTCTTCCTCTCACGGCTGTTGATCTTTCTCCGCAGCTCCTGTTGCTCCTCAACACTAAGCTCACGAGGGGGTTTCGAAGATCTGAGATGTCCATGGAGACCCACAGCATTGGAGGTCGGTCCTCCTGCTCCGGTTACTCGTACCATTCTTGGCATGAGTTGCTGTAAAGAGTCTTCGCCCTGCTCTCTGCACCTTAAACCAGGCACAGTCTGCATTCTGAAGAAGATATTCAGAAAACATGAGTAAGAGAAGTAATTGAATCGAAATGAGGGATTTGAAAATACCTTTGGGATATATGGATTAAAGTTTCAGTTCACTCAAAACAAAAATATAAATTCCATCATTATTCAACCTCATGTCGTTCCAACCGTGTGGGACTATTTATTTTGTGAAGAATGTGAAGAACTATTTTTTTTCCAAATAATAAAATCAGGCACACTCAAAACCTCAAACACTGGGACATTTTTCAAAATATATTATTTTGTGTTCCACAGAGGAAAGAAAGTCATACAGATTTGGAATGGCTTAGAGGTGAGTAAATGATGACATTTTTATCTTTGGGTGAATAATCTCTTTAAAGTTCAGTTGTCATATTGCTCAGTCTTTCTAGTAGGCAAAGACTTTACCTTCAAGCTTTTGATCCACACACTCCAGATCTTCTTCTGGGATTCCGCAGTTCACTTCTTCAAGTCCATATTCTAGTCATAAGTTAATCTTCCTTAAAAACAATAATAGTTAAAGGCTCAATTAGATAAACTAGACTGTAGTTGTCCTTTATAAAGATCTTTAAACCGCGGCTAACTAACACGCTCCTAACTATTGGAAGAATATGAGAGAAGTACTGCTATAATGAGCTAATGAGTTACTCTGTCACTCTCTCTCTCTCTCTCTTGACGCCCCCTCATCTGCCCTCCATGCTAATGATTTGATCATCATTTCCAATGGTTGAAAACCCTGATCGTAAGCACATGCCTCATGTTTGTTGAATGGGATATGATGATGTCTTCATCTCAATGCAATACTGTGAGATTTTCTTGCATGCATAGGACGCATTGTGACATTGATTTTCAGCAACTGAATGGGGAAGCAGATGAACAAGTGAGCCAACAGACAGAAGGCCTAATGATTCTCGTCACAGGTGGCACACCGGACATACCCAGGGCAAGACTGATTGTAAAACATATAAGCGGTGCAATTGTCTCTTTTACCAAACTATTGACACACTTTCAATTAGCCTCCCTCTAACTGTGAGAGGAAGGAAGAGACGTAAACAGAAAGCATGTTGTTCACGTTGAGAGCGGGAGGTGAGAACATAGAATCTCCTGTTTGTCTCGCAGGGGTGAGAGGAGGGTAAGAAGGTTGCGGCACCCGGTCCTGGTGAATGGTATCATGGCATCCATGCGCACATACTCATAGGCTCAGACAGGAAAGAGAATTTAAAAGAGCAATCGCAACGCCAGGCACCTGCAGGGCAACAGAACACAACCTGCCAGTGTGTCGGTGTGTGTGGAATTGTGTGTGCTTCTAGCTGACCTATAAAAGACAGCCTGTGATGGATTAGAGCTGGGATGTTCGTCAGCTGTATGTCTGTGAACGTGTGTGTGAAAAGAAACGGCAACCGAAAGGAGGGAGGGTGAGAAGAGAGGGCCGAAAGGGACACCTGCTCTGACACAGAGACAGAGAGAAGAGATGAAAAAGAGAGGGAAAGAAAGAACCTGGTGTCCACCCGCAACACCGCCCCCCTCCCGCTCACTCCGTCCTTCCTTCCAGCTTGTGGGGGGTTGAATGGGGTGGCGCGGTGCCGGGGGGCTCACATCCGTATCCCCTGCCCCCAGCGCCCATTGCCTCCGTGGATTTCAGAGCGAGGCTGGAGCAGGTCAGGGACCGGTGGAGACGGGCAGCGGGGGAGATGAGGGCTGTCTTTGTGGGGCCCAGAGTGTTTTCCGTCTGGGCCAAGCCGGCGAGCTTGGGCTGGGTCTCTGGAGCTGCACCTGGGGGTTCAATCAGCTCATTCACACCAAGCCTGTTTCCTGTAGTTACCAGTAAAACGCCTGGCTTAGGTGGTGTCCACTTGGCACCGCTGGGGTTCCCATCTCTGAGACACACACACACACGTACATACGATAGCTTCATTATGCTTGTAATAAAAAGCTCAGGCTGGGTCTCTGGAGCTGCATACATAAAAAAAATACACACACACATTCACCGGCCACTTTATTAGGTACACTTTGGTAATATCTCGTTGGACCAATTTAGTGAGCCCATACTAATTGTAGCTTCATAGTTGACAGGAGTGACACCCGGTGTGTTCATTCTGCTGCTGTATCCTACCTGCTTCAAGGTTGACGTGTTGTGTGTTCAGAGATACTCTTTTGCACAGTTGCAATGAGTTTTTATTTAAAATACCGTTGCCTTTATATCAGCTTTATATCAGAACTGCCGCTCACTGGACATTTTCTCTTTTTTGGACCATTCTCTAAACCCTATAAACCCTATACTGTAGTTGTGCCTGGAAATCCCAGTAGATTAACATTTTCCAAAATACTTCGACTAGCCAACAAACATTTAAAGTCACTAGAATCACATTTCTGCAGATCGTCTTCTTGACCATATCTACAAGCCTAAATGCACTGAGTTGCTTCCATTGAGCAGTTGAACAGGTATGTACTCTATACCTTTATTACTAATTTATATAAACAATATATGTAGTGTTGAAACCTTTACTATCTATGGATCGTTACAAATATTTAAAAATTCTGAATTATTTTATTATTTACATTAAAAAGTCTTATATGTTTTTACATTTATTTCCCTTAAACATACAGATACCCTCTGAAGTTTGCCAAGTCATGTGAGTTACTGCTCCATTCACTTTGTGTTTGTATGGAAAAGTGATTGCAGGACATTTCTGAACATTTTGCCCTTTATGGTCTACAGAGCAGATGAGTATATTGGTGAGTAAATGACAGATATTCAGTTTTGTGAGCCAGTCGTATAAAGTATTTCATTTTGTAACAAATTTCCCAATCCATTTCCTTATTTTTTGTGTTTAGGTGAAGGATCGTGCAGCACAAAGGCAAGACAGAAGAAGACCAAAAAATAAATCTGTGCACCAGCAGAAACATCACAATACCTCTAATTGCCCAGAAACTAAAACACAAACAACAAGGAAACATTGGGCATAAAGAAGTTGGACTACCTGTGCTAACTTTGACAGCTTGCACTGCTAACTGTTTTTCATGATGTGGAAGGTCACAACACAAGCTGATGCATAAAATCCGGAACATTGAAATGGAGAAGGTCTGCTTCCATATTCATTACCAGACCATGGACTCCGAGAAACGTCTGCTAAATGCCGAGCGTGATATTTCAACCGCCGGCTGGCCAGCCCTTCGCCAGCTTGTGTCCGTACTGCACGTACTGCGGAGCTGTCTCGCACACCAACAAACTTGCATAAAGAAAAGTTCTAATGAGAAATTAACAGATGTCACAACTTTATTCTCTCTTTCTCTCCCCTGGAGGGGAGCAGGTGTGGAGGGCGAAGCTGGAGGGCCTACACCTCCATCAGACGTTTCACGTTCTCCACAAAGTAGCCTCTAAAAATGAGTGTGTATCTGGTGGAGATGCTCTAAAACAGTTGACAGGGGGGAGGTGAGCTGTCTAGAGCTTCAGAGCACTGCAAACCCTGCTTGACGTGTTGCTGTGGGCCGGCGGCCATGGATATGAGAAGATTACAAGCTGTTAATAGGGCGGAACCAATGAGCTGAAGGCTGGGTATTGTGACTCCCAGCATGCTCTGGGAAAGGTTGGCCTGGACAGAACGGTTGGCTTCTCAGATGGATGAAGTCAGGAGAAGAGTCACCCCATGGGCCTTTTGTCAAGTTGCCCGAAGAACAGTTGACACTGTTTCAAAATCATACACAGTCAGTGACGTCCAGTGTTGGGAATCGTTCTTTAAACACACGCTCTGAAGCGGCCCTGCTGAGGACACACTGATTATAGCTGTCAGGGGCTACTCAGTGCCAGCTGCCATGTGTGTCAAATTTCACTAATAAGAGCACTCACTTTGACACGTCACATTGAACATATGCATTGCAGAACGCCATGCCAAAAGGATTCATGCAACAACAACAAAAAGTAAACCTTTTGTGAGGCAGATTTCCATTTCATGGTTTTTAAAGGGTTTTTTTTTCTCTCACCTTTTTGTTGATATCTTTGCAGGAATAAATGCAAAGACCGTTGAGTTTTGTCAGTTCGCCTCATAATTCACTTCTTTATCGATATTGACATGTAAATTCAGTTGTAACAATTTCTAGATCAATTCCCACCCAATGTCCGTTTTGAGCTTTCTACGAACACTGCTGGATCTCCAATCCACCATTTAGTTTCTATGTGTTATTGTTGTACAGTTTGTGAGTGTTTATTTAAATTAAATTCAAATGAACACAGTGCCAGGGCTATAACCACCATAGACTTTGAAGGGTCCCTCCCAATAATCACATATGGCCTTATTGTCTCCCCAATATTTAATCTTTCCGAAGCTGCTTATTATAAAACCAAGCGAACATCATAAGTTGACCTCAGACAACAATATAATACAATTTAAAAAGCCAGTTCATGACTCCTTTAAATGAACTACTTTACAATGAATTCTACTTCTTTTACTCTTCATTCCCCTTAATCCATTTAAATGTTCTCCCAAAAAAATGGTTTGGTTGCCAAACGTTGGTGATTCGATGTTATTGAAACTTAAGGATTATAAACACTTCTGGTTAATTTAAAGTCAATGTCTAGCCAGGGCCATTGACGGCTGACAAGATGGGCTCATTTGCTTTAAAAAAGACTTTGGATTGAACTTCCCTTCCATAAGGGAACGTGAATGCTCTTGGGATGTGATAGATGAGTTGACATCACATTAGGTTTGAAGAGAAGACAAGGAATAACTCAGTGACTAGCCGAGTTAACGAGACAACATGAAAAGCAATAAGCCAGAGGCCCAAAAAAAAAGAAAAAGAAAAAAACGGAAGCACACACACCCACTGTCAAGATCATAGGCTAAAGGGCAGAAAGTCACTGGAGTAAAAGTTAATAGGAAAAAAAATAATTAACCAAACAAAATTCGCGATATAGTCAACAAAGCTTTGTGATGTTCCATTGGTTGATACTGAACATAGCATGCGTACAGAGTCATTTTCAGAGCTAATTTAGCTTTTCGGTGTTGCAACTTCTGCCGTCCATTCAGGCCTGATGAAGGATGGATTCTCAGATGCTTGTCAAGGAGGCTGAAAACGAGTGAAGATAAATGAGAGAAAAGAAGAGTCAGGCGACCCATGCAAACTGAGAGCTGAACACCTCTATCACCCAACCATCCATCAACCGCCCTGACACATGAGCACACACAACACACACCATCTAAATGCATGTGCACGTGAAAGTGTGTGTGTGGCGACAGAAGTGAAAAAGTTTCTCACTCCATAAAGTTACTAATATGATTTTGCAGGAGAGAGAACAGTGTTCCCAGTGGATTGAAACGCAGAAACATATGCCAGAACAGGATCAGATTGCAGGACAAAGTCATTTAGAGTTTATCGGGTACACACAGTTTTGTTTTGTTTTTTTTCTTCTGAAAGGAGGAACACTGCTCATAAGATCATGTCTCTGAAAGAGTTCAGCTGGACAGCAACAAAGCCACAAACAAAAGGTCCAGCAGCCACAAACCCTCATTGGCCTGCGGAGCTCCCATGGTGCTCTTTGATGTTAAGTTGTCCTGGCCCTGTCCTCTTTTCACAGCGCATCCACACTCGGCCAGTCATGAATATCCAAGAGTTCAGCCCCTTACGGGATTATCCCCTCTTTCTTTAACCGCTCAAACATTCCTAATGACACATCTTTCTATCTATCTTACACTCCTTTGAGTCTTTTTTCTTTCTCTCTATTTCTCTGCTCCATCTGTCTTAGTCTCTTTCAGTAAACACATTGACTCTTTCAGTAAACACATTGATCCAGGCTGTAAGAGAGTGCATTGGCTTTAAATCTTGTAGGTGCACACTGGCACCCGAGCTCATGACCTGCAAACAACACATGGGCACGCTGCACTGGCTGTCTCTCTCTTCCAAAAGCCCAGTTGCAACAGAGACAACTTCAAATAATTTTTTTTTTTTTTTACCCAAATGTTCGGTTTAGTCAGTTGGGTCATTTTGCAGGATTCTTTTTTATTATGTTTACCCAGGTGCTGGGTATAATGTTAAAAATATAATGTACATCACACATATTGACGTTTTAACATCAAAAGACTGCTTAACACATTTATTCTCATTCTAAACTGAAAAAATTAAACAACATCCAAATTAATTAATCAATGTAAAAAAAAAACTAAAACCATAACACAAAAAAGGGAAAAGTTAGACAGTTTATTAAGGAAACAAATACAAGTTGCTGTTTTAGCTACACTGTAAAAAAAATAATAATTGTAATTTTAATGATAAAAGACTGTAATGCTACAGGGCAAAACTGTTAATTGTTTAACAGAAAGTTTTCATACTATATACGGTAAATAACTGTGATATAATTTTACTGTAAAATACCATTAAATTTACAGTTTTTGCAAGTGAAAAAGAACAACTCATTGTATAATTTACAGTGAAAAACGTAAATTGACATTCCCACAATTCCCTGCGTCACACTTCACATTTGATGTATTTTTGTTGAAATAACTGTTTCCTCATAATTTTCTTGTTTGTTTTTTTAATCAGAATATGTAGGGTTTTATGTTACATTTAAGGTTGTTCAATTAATGTTTATTGCATTTTTTAATTTCACGTGTTATCATGATGGTGTTTAAATTTGTGTGAATGACAGTGTGCAGCTTCTTCTTCAAAAAAAAAATATTGACCTTTAATGGAAGACAAGTTTTGTTTGCTCATGTAACTTTCGTCACTACTGACGCATTCTCACCCCAAGGCGTCACCTTTGACCATGCTTCAATATTTGACGTTTTAGGCGCCCTTTAGCGTCACTTACATGACGCGATCTTACGGCGTCATCTAACTGACGCTAAAGGAAAGCGTCAGTTAGAGGACGCGGTTAGGTTTAGGTGTGGGGTGGGGGTAGGGTACACGCGATCCTAGGGCGTCATCTAACTGACGCTAAAGGGCGCCTAAAGCGTCAGATATTGAAGCATGTCCAAATGCTTCCCAAGGCGTCAGTTAAGTGACGCCTTGGGGGTGAGAATGGGCTGACTGACATGATTGATTATTGTCAGTGTATTACATTACAAAACAGAAATACATTTTTCAAAAGGTTGGACAACAGATTTCAGAAAATGAAATACGGTCTATTACTGTAAAGGTGATTACTGTTTTAATGTATTTTTGATTGTTCAGGCAACCAAAGTTGCCAGCATTATTCCATAAAAAATACGGGATTTTTTTATTTATTTTATTTTTTTTTTACTGTGTACAGTTCTGATAAAGGATTTGCATGTTGGCCAGTTTTGACCAAAAAAGGCAGTAAATCACAAGTGTATGAGAAATTAAGTTAATGCAGCAGAATGTATTGGCCATTTATGCATGTATAGTTCCAATCAAATTTTTATTTTATTTTTTACTTATCAGGCTGATTAATTATGCAATCATCACATGACACTTTCCTAATGAATCTCAATGAACTAAAATAAAAATGTCTTTTATGTGAGGATGCCCTCAGCTCCATGGGGTGTGTCGTGTTACATAAGGAAGAACAGATGATGGAGGGTGAGATAAACACTTGTCCCAGGGGACGTGTGGTCTCATATGGCCACTGTACAGGTTCCTCAAATCATCCGTCTGCTTCTCCTCTAAAATGCACTTCTTGGAATGATTACGTGATAAATGACTGACACTTGCAATAACGATGATGGATCAATGAAACTGAGAGGCCGAAACACATTTTAGACTCGAATTCAAGACCGAGAGAATAACTTTACTTCTCTCCCCATCTCTCTTTCTTGTTACTTTTTTTTAGTTTTCTCCCAGATGCACTTCGTTTATTTGCTAATTTTTATTTGCTGTTTCTTAATTTACATTATTTGTGTTTTTCCACCACCTTTGATGCATCTCTTCAATCCTCTCCGTCTAATCCTTTGGACTAACAAGGCCCAGTGTTTGCCTCTGAATGGCCCAACATCTGTGCTGAATCAGAGGATTTAAGAATGTTTTAAGATCTGAAAACCATCACAAACACATAAATATTAAACACTAAACACAATGCTGTAGTTTGGCATGTTATTCAAAAAGTTTAATTTCGCCTATATAATAACTTTTTCTAAATTGTTACATTATGCAATGCAACAGATACATTCCCAGCAAACAAATTTAGGTTCTGGGAACGTTCTGGGAACGTTAGATTTTGGTTCCCAGAACTTAGAACTAAAGATTAAGGTTAAGGGAACGTTCCCGGAACATTCTTATTGCGTTATAAAAATGGAACCTAAAAACATACATGGAACGTCCCTATAACGTGGTTCCCAAAAAATAACCTCATGGGACGGGAACGTTCTGTGTTTGCTGGGTTTAGTCTGTGTCATTTTGTTTAAGTGAACTGATATTCGAATCAATCGGTGTGGTGGCATAATAAAGTACTGACACTTTATTCACGTTAGATCTGCGTTATTACTGATGCCTATAGTATCGGTAAATACAGTAGGCCTAATGTAGGCTATCAGTAATCAGAGTGAGAGGAGACCTGCGTTAAGTTGTTCTGTCCAGTGGCTCCGCGGGGGAGGTGCTGCTCTGATTAATTTGGAAACGTGATAGCGTGTAATTCTCATTACCTTTCGAAGTAATTGCATTTTACGCGGAGCAAATGGGCGAGGCGGCTGAAGATTACTAACAAGCAGATGTTAGTGAAGGAAGACAAGACATCAGCAGCCTGTTTGCTTTCATGGAGCTCAATCTGGAGTCAAAATTACTATTACACTGACTGCTACTGAAACTTTTTTTCATTGAAGCTTGAAACTTATGCGTAAATATTTGTTGTTGCGTATGAGCCCTTTTTTGTTGAATTTAGACTATTTGGTTGTGTAATAAATATGTTATTGAAATGGCCAAAATTCATATGGATTAAGCGGCAAATAAAATATGCAAATGGAACAGTTTACATAAAGAAAAAATCTCATAAAAGAATCAGTTTGTCCATATAAAATAAAAAATGCCGTTTGAATGCCTAATTCAAAATGAATATGGTTAATTATTATAATAATATAATTTAATGCATTTTAAAACAAATAAACAAGTTGCAAATATGAATATTCAAATGGCAGCTTTACTCCGTATCGTTCCAGCTCAAAAATCCCTTGGAAAACATTGCAACAGAAAGAGCAATCTGCCATCCAGCTGCTGGCGTTTAGTTATGTATTCCACCTAATACTCCTTTATTTATTCCCTCCATCTCGCATCTTCTTTTTCTGTATGTTTGTGTAGTGCAAGACGGCAAATGCGTTTTTTGCATTCTAAATAAATGATCGTCTCCTTGAGGCTTAAAAAACATGAGGGTAATCTTATTTTTTCCCAGAATTATGCGCTTCATAAAAGTTAATAAGAAAATCTCCAAGGTCTCATTTGGAAAGGTGCCCAATGCAGAAGAATTGTTTGCTTTGACAGGTAAGGGTGTTCACAGGTCACATGAGAAGTGAGGAAATAAAGGCGAATTCCACAGCACGATGTCATAGATCAACCAAATTACGGAAAAGGCATTGACATATTCCTTCTATCTCAATCAACTTGTTTTCTATATGACTATATATATTTATATATTTTGCCTCCTCAGTTTTTCTGTCTTTTTAATCAATGATTAGTGTTCCACGGTAACGGGTTAAGACATAATTTTCATTTGAACGCAAATGGACAGTGACGAAAGCTTTTTAAGTGCGCAAAAGTTGAGCATACATTTGTTTAATTTCGTTAATTAGAATGCACAATACATTCATATTATCTCTCTGTTTTGTATTATTACTGGTATTTGGTTAAACAAATAAATTCGGTATTCAGTTTAGTTTAATTTGTCTGTAGGCCTATACATTCTGATATAATGCGTAAATCGTAATAACTTTTTATATCAATTGTACTATATAAACTATTAAACTGTAACCTGTGGTTTTTAAAATAACTTCTGCCTCAGATGGTTTAGCGTCTGTCAATAATCTCAAGTTATTAACATGCTCACTCTTTTTAGGACATCTTTGTTCTAGTTTACAATAAATAAATGGTGTCGGTCTGAGCACTCTCTGTTTGTTCTGATCACAATCGAATGAGTGGTTATTTGTTTTCGAAAAAAGCATACCGTTATCTAAATGTGAAGGAAAAGTTTTTATCTTCCTTCGTCAAAATAATTGCGCTGAACTTTTTTAAATTTTCTTTCTTTTAACATTTTAAGTGATAGATAGATAGATAGATAGATAGATAGATAGATAGATAGATAGATAGATAGATAGATAGATAGATAGATAGATAGATAGATAGATAGATAGATAGATAGATAGATAGATAGATCGTGTTCATTTTGAAAGTGTAGAATTTATTTGAGCTTCCACTGGGGAAAAAAAAACAATTGGGTTAATTGATAAAGCACAAACAAGTAAATAAATGCATCAGTTTAAAACATTTATTTTACAGTTATGACAAACATTCACCGCACATTAATTTGAAAATACCATCAAAATAAGTAAATAAATATCATTTTGCACTTTATTATAAAAAATAAAAGTTGATAATTTTTCGCATCGTCAATGACGGGTAAGTTTGTGCAGAAAGAAGTAGCCTAAATAAAAAACAACAAAGATGGAAAGACAGAAAACTATAGAGAGAGAGAGAGAGAGAGAGAGAGAGAGAGAGAGAGAGAGAGAGAGAGAGAGAGAGAGAGAGAGAGAGAGAGAGAGAGAGAGTGTGCATCTTTCCTGTTAGACAGCGCTTGGCAAATGCATTCTGACCCCGAATATAAACTAAGAAAGTAATATAAAATCTCTCAAACTGTACAAACGCTATCTACATATATACACAACATTTATCCTATTATGTTTTTCAAAACCTTATGACATGTTAATGTATAATTTCGTTTCGTCTAATAGTAGGCTAAAGGCCCAACTATTTAGCCCTCTCTTTAAATGAGGCATGAACAGGTCGGATTTATTTTATTAACTCTATTTCATATTAAACTTCGTTCTTTCGTAGCAATCTCAGGCTTGAAGGCTAAACCATTTTCACAAACTTCATACACAGAAATGCACATGGATAACCCTAATATCTCTAAAGTGTTAGAAACCTATGTTAGTGGCTTTGATTCATTCTTCTTCGCTTCAGATCTCGTGCTTTCCAAATTGTTCATTCATGATAAACACAAGATAATACAATTTTATATATATATATATAAAAGTCTATGGTTCGTTCTCAGAGTTCTGTCCTCAAAGTTTTTATTTTTTATTTTTTATTTTGAGTCACTGGTCAGTCGTGGCATGCTGACGGTGCTCATACCGGACACATGAGGCGGGGGCACCTGGCACATGCTACACGGGCACGGGATCCCGGGACCCCAGTGCTGGAAACCAGCGCCGAGTGGCCCTGAGGTCGATGGTGCCTTGAGGAGTCCGTGATGCGGTCTGACGGCTGAGAGACCCGGGCCGGAGAGAGATGCGGCACTGGAAACTGCTGGTGGTAGCAGAGGATGATGTACCGGGTGAGAGGAATGCGAGACAGCAGCAGGGTGACCCGCTAACGGAGCGGCCGCGTGTGCAAGGGTGCCGCAACCGGACGGGTGGAACCCGGCGTGATGGGCCCCGCTCCCTCCACCGTAGATCTCGCTCACGAGCCGTTTCATCTCCTCCAGCGAGTTGCTCAGCATAAGGATGTAGTTGCGCGCGAGCAGCAAGGTGGCTATTTTGGAGAGCTTGCGCACGGATGGCCCGTGGGCATAGGGCATGACCTCCCGGAGCCCGTCCATGGCGATATTGAGGTCGTGCATGCGCTTCCTCTCGCGGCTGTTGATCTTGAGGCGCATACTCTGCAGCTCGTTCTCGGATAGAAGTTTACGGTCCTTTTTGGAGAGCATCTTCAGAGCCATTGATTCCTCATCGGCGCTAGAGCTGCCATGCAGATCTGCGCCTCTTAACTCCGAAGGAGAATCGCTCTGCGTGGAGGAGACGGCGCCGGAGAAACCCACGGACTTCTTGACTGCTGACAGGAAGAGATCATCGCCTTCAGGAGAAGAAGGTCTACTGGACACTCGGCTCGTGTCGGAGTCCATGATGTTCAGTGCCCTCGCAGATGTCAATTCCTTTAAAAGAAGGTAATGATTAAAAACAAAATAACAACAAAATACATTTTACAACGAAATAAATGTATTAAGAAATTAAAAACTAAAAGTACAAAAGCGTATATGATTTAATTAAATACAATAGAGCAAATTAAGAGTAGCCTACAGAAATTCATATA
Organism: Pimephales promelas; assembly: GCF_016745375.1. The sequence goes on along the minus strand of NW_024121765.1, from coordinate 445,321 downwards.
GCTAAACTATCTAACCCCATAAGTTCCCTAAAGTAAAGCTGTTGAAGTTTGTACACAGTTTGCGAGTTTAGCGGCGAAAAGCAAACTATACAAATATTAGGCTATTATGAAAACATTTAGAGATTATCTAATAGCTAAATCATATAATAGTAGCCTAGCATATAAACAAATATTAAACTGAATCATTGGAAGGAGAACATAATTTCATCATTTAAATCATATAGGCGTTTACTAATTGTTGGCAACATTGTATTAATACTTTTTTATATATATATAAAAGTCACCAAATCATTGCATTTATTTTCTATTTATTCAAACTTACCGGTAGCAGGTGCAAGCGCGTGTTGGTGTGTATTGTTGGTGTGTTATTCCAGTTCACTCGTGGACTGTTTGTGTTTGGCACGCCCGAGAGTGACGAGGGTTATTTTATAGTAGATCCCTCCTCCCCATCACCCGGGGGCAAGTCACCGGGACAATGTCAACGCTTTTCCGACAGCCCGTCAAGAACCAATGAGCTTCAGTGGGTGGGGGTCCGAAAATCTGAGGGAAAAAAAACTACCAACCAACCAAAAAAAAACAAAAAAAAAAAAAAAACTGAGGCTTCATTAACTGCATTAGACACACTTCGCATATGGTGCATCCTCACAGTCACAGAACATCGTCGTGTTTAGATTACAGTGAGTCGGTTAAACAAACTGCAATCTGTAGCTACCTACTGAAGCTTTTAGTTGAGTTAAGTCAGGTGGTGCATGGGTCTTCAAGATGAAAACTTTCAGGGAACTTTGTTTGACAATTTTGTATTGTGTTTAAAGTCCTGTCCTAACTCCAAATGCCCTGCACATTGTTGGGAAATTAAAAAAAAAATGCACTCAACATTTTAATATTTTCACTAGACTAAAATTAGACTAGCCTAGATATGTAATAAATTGACAATTAAAAAATAATTATAGGCCTATTTTTCATATAAGGTATGGTCAATTCTTTAGCCATTATATAGCCTGCAATGCGTGGTGTGAAGATGGATGCCGATGCAAGTTGTTCTTCGTGATCGTGTGTGTATTTCCCGCGCAGGATTGAGCGCGGTCGGTTGCAGACACTGTTTTGCGGTTTGAATCATATTGTTTTAACCCGGTGACCCCATGCGGACGCCTGACAGCTGACTCATTTCAGCCGTTAAACGCATTTAAAACGGTAGGAAACGAGGCGTGCAAAATGTTTTAACGGTTATGATCTGAAACATTTCAATTAGGCCAATATGGACGAACAAAAGTTTTTGTTTGGAGTAAAAGAGGAGGACGTAAACATGTAGCTGGCTACAGCTATACAGTGCCAATATTTATGAGCAAATTTCTCTAATAGGCTATAGGCATAATGTATAATGTATTATAATGTATAATTATAATGTATAATTATTATAATGTATAATATGTATAATGTATACATTGGAAATTTATTGAACATAGCCATGAATAAACATTTGGCGCTATAGGCAACTAAAGTGTATTTAGATTAAAGTGTATTTAGATTAAAGTGTAATAGATAGATAGATAGATAGATAGATAGATAGATAGATAGATAGATAGATAGATAGATAGATAGATAGATAGATAGATAGATAGATAGATAGATAGATAGATAGATAGATAGAGTCTGCAAATGTGTTCGTTCATATCTGACTCCACAGGTGCAGATTTAACAGACGTATCAGTGAATTTAGGAGAGACATCACCAGATCAAGGTCTTTAACATATTTTCACTGAAGCATCTATGAGCTGTTGTTGTTAGGTTGTTTTCCCCGTGCGGACAGTCCCGTCTGTCTGTTTGCTTGTTTACTCTCGTTAAATACGCTTATGCAAATGAGATGGTTTAAACCGTCGGTGTCGGAGAGAAGTTGCAGTTCAGTTCCTTCATTATGAATTCCGGTAATCTCACTTGTTAAGTGTACCAAAATGGTAATATATGCCGCGACTGTCTGGATTAGAAACGGGGGGACAGAAAGAGCCCTATTGTCGGAGCTGCAGTTTATTCCTCGCGCATATAATTATCTGAAATGTCACTCGGGGAAGAATGCAATGCACACAAATTCACACACACCCACACAACACACACTGACTGACAACTGTCTTGGGAGCAATTACAGAGAGAGAAAGACAGGGGTTGGTCTGCGCTCCATTCATCCCAACTTTGGTAACTGTAGTCCGCCGAGAATGTTGCCAATTAAGACTAATTAAGAGCATCCATGACTGACGTCATTACCTCTTGATTTAGATTACATTGAGGCAATGAAAAAGATGTACACTCCTTCTAACAGAGCTGCTTAAACAATACTTAAACACTGGCAACAAGAGTGATTCTAAGAAGCCAATAATGAGCAATCAGTTCATAATGCACAATGTCATTGTTGCAATTGTGATTATTGAATGTACAGCCCATTCTCACTCCCAAGGCGTCACCTAACTGACGCCTTGGGAAGCATTTGGACATGCTTCAATATCTGACGCTTTAGGCGCCCTTTAGCGTCAGTTAGATGACGCCCTAGGATCGCGTGTACCCTACCCCCACCCCACACCTAAACCTAACCGCGTCCTCTAACTGACGCTTTCCTTTAGCGTCAGTCAGTTGACGCCGTAGGATCGCGTCATGTAAGTGACGCTAAAGGGCGCCTAAAACGTCAAATATTGAAGCATGGTCAAAGGTGACGCCTTGGGGTGAGAATGCGTTGGAATGTAAAAGGCAATGCATAAAATGTACACTGATGCAAAGTGATGCTTTATTCAGGTTTGGCATGTCGTTTTCGGTTTTAAAACATTTCAATTAACAATTTTCCTGAATTTTGACATATTTGCATTAATGTCGGTTTCCAGACAGCATGTCACCGCTTATTCAAGCTTCACAGTTCAGGTGCAGAGAATTAAATCAACTGAAATGACAGAAATACAGAACTGGCTCCATTTTATGTCGTTCAGTCGTTTAATTAAAAGCTATTTGTTTAACACAACACCTTTCCTGCCTCAGAGAAAGAGGGAGAGAGAGAGAAACGTTAGATACGAGAGCTTTTGCCACCTCAGGGTGAATGAATGTTAGCCTGGCTGTTGAGTGTGGAGGGAGACTGAGTGCTAATTTCCGCCTGTTGGCAAATCCTCTTCTTTTCTCATTACCTTTATGAGATAATGATGTGTTTGCGTGTGCATTCCAATAATGAGGTGGGCAGAGGGTGTGTATATGTGTAAAAACTGTTAACCCCAAGAGCTAAATTAGCCAGTGCTGTAACTGCAGTCATACTTAAGTTAATGAATCCAGCTGGAGTTCACTTTCAGCTTTTTTCTGCAAAACCCAAAACTAAAAACTCAACATAAGCACAGTAGTAGCTACTTTGTTACTTATGTCTCGGCACTTTTTACTTCTTCAACATTTTCCGCTGTTTCATCTTCTTTTTGTGTCTGTTTGTTTTGGAAAATAAATGAAAATGGGATAAAGTTTAAAACCAATAGTGGAAATGATTCTATTTTGCATATTTTTTTAACGGATCCTTTTCACATATGTGTAAAGGTATGGTGAATGGAAACTACATCTCATTTATCTTCCAATAGCACAAAAAAGGGGGATACCTGTCATGATTCAATACATATCACGATACTGAACTCACTAGTATTGCGATACTCCAAGACATATGATAAAATGTTCAATTTAGAAAAATGACTAATTAAAATGCTAAATTTGGTATTACATTGGGGGTGTACTGAATGGGCTTGGCTTGCACAATAGTGACAAAAGAATAAAATGAAATATGCTTGCACTCTGTCACTGACTAGATATTTAAAATAGTATATATAGGCCACTTTTTACTGGTAACATAAGACATTCTGCATTATCAGGACCCATAAATATTCCCCATAGCATCATTATATTCAATGTTATATATAATAGTTTAATGTATAATGGCAGTACAATTCTGATTTTTTTCTCACATAGTAATTTTTATTTTGGGTAGACTATCCACAATACATATTGTCACTATCCACGAAACATATTGTTGCATTTATGTATTGCAATATATTGTGACACACAATCTATTAATAGACCCCAGTTACAGAAGAGTCAAATTTGCTGTCACTCTTTCTGCCATTGTAATGGAAACATCCACACAGTGGTGTTACCTAGTTTTTTTAAATGTATTGCCAAGGTAATATACTACAAAGTATTGTGTTATAGATGTACATTACATTTTCTTTTAAATTAAAATATATAAAAAAAAAATGATAGAATTGCAATATAACTGTTGAAACACGTTGTGAAAAGGGTTTATTAAAACAAACATTGAATTATGTTATCAGCATTGCAAGTGAAAATATGAATTGAAAAACTAACATAAATTTCATAATTTAATAGTATTTTTGTCCTCCTTTTTGAAGTCGAACTGCATGAACTCCACAACTCAAAGCTGGTCATGTAAAGAAGTTCAAATGATCAGTCACAGATTTGTATAATACTGAAATAGTGCTCAATATTAAATATTTTTTCTCATCATAACTTACAGTTTAATTTAACGAACTTCTGCACCCTCATCCGTCCCGATTCCTTCCCCTCACCATCCAACAGTTTCTTTTCTCACTAAACAGCCTTTTTTCTTCTACAACTATTCCAAACAGTTTTGATTCAGAGTGCATTGCTTTAATATCAGAAGAAAACTTTCACTCTCACCCTCTACATCTCTCTTTCTTTCTCCGTCTGGGTGGCAGTTGGGCTTATGTTGTGTTGAATGCCAATAGTGAAGAGCAGCATATGTGAGCTAGTCTTAATCCTGCTAATCTTCCCTCCAACTGAAAAAGAAAGAAAAAAAGAATGAAAAAAAAAAAAAGAAAACCTTTTCTCTCAAGTTTCTGAGCCCAAATGGCTTTCTAAAGAAAATCAAAACACGGATCTTCTTTCTTTTCTTTCTTACACCTCATATACATAGCGGATATATATACGTGTTGATGGCATTTTTAACATGTGGACATTGCACATTTCTGGCCACAACGTCTCAATAAACAGTTCCCCCCACCTCTTCCTCTCCCTGCTTTTCTCCTCTATTACAGGAGTGTAAGTTGTTGGGGTCTACACAAGTCTTTTGTCCCTACAACAGCCATTAGTAGGTAATTAAGTCTTAACATAGCCTCTGCTCCCCTGGCTACTATTACACCCTGCTCAAATGGAACGGCTTACAAGCTCCTTTACACGGCTGGACAAATTGAATGGTGCTCATCAGGCTCTGCCTATTATTCCTGCCACCCCATCTGGCTGCCAGCGGATAAAGGGGGATTTGCAAGCGGTGGTGAGGGGCATGCAGACCGCTGTGCTCAGGCTGAGAGCAGGAGAAAGACCAGTGGCTTCACTGGAGAAGAGCCCCCCCCCTCCCCTTGCCCTTTCTCCCTTTTTAAGGTGGCTGCTTCTTTTCAGGAAAAAAGCTGTGGGATTTGCTGCAGCCAAATGCTACAAATGTTACCACAACCTGCTCCCCTGAGCCAGCAAGAGGAAAAAAAAAAAAGGAGGGGTGTGTTCTTCTGTGAAGCAGGGGGGATGCTGAGATGGACCCTGAAAATGAGATGATGTCAGTATGGATATTAATCAAGAAAAACTTTTTTTGTATCTTATGAAATTTGCACCTAAAGAAACACAAAAAAATAAAATATTTTTTTTTCCCATCATTTACTTTATTTTTAATGAAAAATAAATATATCATTGTATGAAAATATTGTTATATATAATATATTATTGTATGAAAAAAAAGTTTTCAAATATATTCTATTGTGTTTCACAGAAGAAAGTCATACAGGTTTGGTTAAACATGAAAGTGAGTGATGGCAAATGTCAGTATTTCAAAGATTTAATTGTGCTTTTGTACAGTGCCAATGATACCTTTTTTTGAGTAAAAATGCTACAATACTTACCGTACCATTTATTAAACATTGTAAATGCTTTAACATCACATACACAAAATAATGTAACATTTACAGTAAAAGAACATTCGCAGAAGTCCCTGCATGTTGTGTTTTTTGTTATTTAGTTTATTGCATTATTTTAGTGCCATGTGTGTTCCCCTAATGATGTTGTTGTCTTTTTTAGTATGATCCTGTGCACTGTTTATAAGAAAGTATCTTCCATGTTTTTTGAACAATGTACACAGTGATTACTATGTACATTGTTAGATATAAAAATAGGAAGGGGCCAAAAGGATTGCATATGAAAAACTGAGGCACAGAGCTCTCGCACACTTAAGTCAGAGAGAGCATTCCTGTACTATTGGTTCCTGGTCCTTCACTCAAACACATGCACTTACTCTCGTGATGTCTAACGAGGGGGCTGGCAGCTTTATTACGAGCATCCCCTCCCACGGGCAGGCTGAAGCAGTAACAGGTTGGGGTTTTGTTTTCAAAGCAGGAGAGTTGTTGTGGTGAGAGCTGCCCTCTGTGTCACCCTTCTGTTCCCCAAGTGCCTGTGTGCTGTTCTTTTGTCTCTGCCCAGATTCTTTAGTAGGTATACATCTCTCCATACATCCTCTGCATCCCGAACTTTCACAACAGCCAGGGGTCGAGATCATCTATGTCTGCATTACACTGAATGTTCACCAAAAACCTGAGCATCTTCAAAGTATGGGTGGCACTTCCTGTGGATATTCTGCAGGTAGAAGGAAAGAAAGATTTTATTAAAATTAAATCTTTATTAAAATCTAAGACTTTCCAGGCTTGGAAATGACCTGTTTAAAATGACCTGATATTTATATATAAATGTGTTCCTGCAACAGCAAATTCATTGGTTCAGTTCCCAGGAAACACACAAAAAAAATCTAACTAAAAAACAAACAAACAAAAAACAAGGTAACTTTTCTTGAGGTAACTATATTTTACAGCACTGAATCCATATAAATGCCCTAACCTTACCCTAACCCACATCAAATATGTTAAATTAATATTATTTTAATATATATGAAAATGATTATTATTATATTATTATTTATACATTATTATTATTAATATTATTTTTTCATTAATAATATATTTTTAAAGTGTTTTTCAAATGTTTTATTTTCATTGTATTTATTTTTACACTGTTTATTTAATGTTTACATTTTCATGATTTAATTAAGCTCAATTACTAATGATTATTTTATTTTTTATTTTCAAATTTTACAAATGAAAATGTTCAACTACTCAAACCCTGCAGTTCCCTCACGAACCCTCAGGGGTAAGCAAACAGGTTTGGAAAACTTTTCAATACCCGTAGGTTATGCCAACAAAAAAAATAGGGCTTGGATAAGGTAGAAATGGCTCTATACTGATAAAGTGCATATGTTGAATGCATTGTGAAATTAAAATGAAGTAATAAAAAAATGAAATACCTATAAAAATCTGATTATAGAAAACTCAATCGAACAGAATATCCAATACAATGTTTGCTAAAATTCCACATGTTCATAAACATTCCCTAATTCCACTAAAACATAGCCTAATTCCTCCTTTATTTTGGCAGAACTCAGTGATCATAATGGTGTCATCATGTGTCTTTTCGACTGTGTTTCGCTGCAGATACGAAGGAATGCCGTTGGATTTTCTCACCCCTCTGGCAGCGTCGCTCATTCAATTCTTTTGCCATTACGTTGTCATCAAGCCATTTGGCTGCTCTGGCCTCATAAGTGCGGCAGAAGAAAAGAGCTAGTTGATTCAATTAAAGCCATACCAATTCAACTCCACTGAGAGCCAGCCAAGAAGGTTCTTTCAGAGAGAAAGGAGAGGGAGAAAGCGTGGAAGGTAGAGGAAAGCCTTTTATTCCCGCTTGTCTCAGATTTGAGTGCAGATGTTGTCTATGTAGTTGTGCATTTAGTAGTAGTGATATTTGCTAAAATGGTTTAGCAAATGTACACATGAAGCAAAAATCACGTTATGCTTGTGATCTTCATGGTCCGTCTGTGCATGTGTTGGTCGCAGGGGCCAGCAGTGGCCGTTTGTCACCGTGAATAGGCTCAGGGTGGTTCACATCATTGGGGCATTGAAGGTGTCTCCTCCCCTGTTGTAAAACAAGGGTGTGTGTCACACGGGGACACAGGAGCCATTGTGGTCGTCGCAGGGGCTACCGTACCACCCAGAGTGTTCCCTAAATCTAATCCCCCCTAACACCTCCCGACGACCCTGTCCGGCCCACGGCCACAACCCCGTCGTGACCACTACCCGCACAGGAGAGCAAGATGGACTGTGAAGGTATAAGTCAGGGATGGACATTGGGGCTCCGATGCGTACGTTTATAGAAAGAAAGAAAGCGTGGGATGAGATTGAGGCCTAGAAGAGGCGAGGGGGCGTGTCTGCGAGTTTCCCCTAACAAGATAGGTCAATGGGATGATTGATGGCTGCAGAAGTGGGAACAAAACAAGGGGAGGTGATAAAAATCAGAAAAGAGGGGAAAGAATGGAGAGGGACCGAGGGTCTTGTATCCGAGTTAGGGACGTCTGTGCGAGTGTGAGAGCGTGTGGGAATATTTACTGCCCCGCAGAAGTGGGCGGCTCTGACTTGTTGCTAATTAGCGGGGAGGCATCTGAGCTCTCTACTGCGGGTGTATGGAAATGGCAAGTATGCAGGGCTAGAAGGAATACGACAGGATATTTGGGCGAAAGAATGGCTACGCTGACCACCTAAGATGACCCCCCTCACACACTCGCATATACATGCCTAAAGTTACACACCCCTCACTACTTTCCCCCGCCCTCTACAAATTGATGTAAATGAGCAGTGCTTTTAAAATAAAGGCAAATAATTTATGGGCAACTGTCAGTTTCCTGAAACCCACACACACATACCAGCAGGGCTCTTAAACTGAAGAGTTCAGGCTTGTGTTTTTGAGAGGGGTCCCTTGTCATCTGAAGTACTCTGAAGAGGATCTGCAAACTATCGCAAACAGGGACACGGGCAAACAACACATTAGGACATACATTCATAGGTACAGTATGCCCAACACACAAGCTGTTCCTTATTTACTAGCTTTTACTACCTTATTTACTAGAAGTTTCTTGGCGCAGTAAACTGGCAACACAGTCTTTAACAATCAGTCAGAACTCTGAAAATCTGACCATTTTGTCAAAATAAAGGCCTTCTCTTTTCTTGTAAAAAAAATATATTAATAAAAATAGAGAAAATGACATCACTTTGATTAAGATGGACAACCCGTTGGACTTATCTTACCTTTTTTCCATTCTTAATTTTGAAGTTTCCATGTTTTGTTCTGATGTTCTGAACCTCCTTCAAATTTTTTTTTTGAAAATATCAAACAAAAATGACGCCTTTAATGTCTGGAATAGGAAAGTTGCTGGTCTTTCAAGGGAATGGGCCATGTCCATAAGACACTTGATCCCAGGCTACTCTTGGGAGCATTGTACCTGTAATACAGTGTACACTAAGTTGTCTTACATAAATATATCTGATATGTATCATGACAAACTTCTTCATACCCTTTACACAAAGATAGATCTGACATATACCCTGGTACACCCACAATTATACTCTCAGGGCTCTTTTGCAGCAACTTCCTTTATTCTTTTCCATCACCAACCCATCTGCTCTTCTTGGCACATTCAATTACATTTCACCTTGAGAAAGAGAGTGAGAAAAACATCAGGCTCTAGTGAATTGGAACAATTACGATAAACAAAACCCCCCATTGCCAATGACTGCACATTACTACACTGCAGAAAACAACAGGTACAAGGGATGGCGATACAGAGAGATGGCGGTTACTAATAATATATATAAATGTATATATACATATATATAAATATTCATTATTATACATACATGCACAATGGATTTGGACCTGTTGCTCTAAAACATGCAAACACACTAGACAGTCTCTGAAGTGTCAACCTGCATACAAGCTCTAATTGGATTCCTACAGGGGAGTCAATTTTCTTCATAGCGTAGGGTGTTCAAGTCAACCCTTATCCAGCAAGTAAACCAAACGAACCCAAAAAATGCCTCTCGTTAGACCTACCACCACAAAACACACACAGACACAAGGTCAGCACGCATAACAGTTTTTTACCATGTTTTGAATTGGTTTTCAGAGCCAACACCTCACACTGTCATCAGCGAGTTAACACCCAACTCTCAGTGGCCACGCTTGCCAGGTTGAGTGTTTAACTGACAGGTGGGAATGAGGGAATTGTATATATGTGTGTGTGTGTGTGTGTTTAGCAAGCAATCTGTAATGAGGGGGCAGTGTGTGTTTAGGCCTGTAATGAGGTGTGAGAGAGAAGCGAAGACCTTAATAGGCAGCAATTACTGAGTGTGTTGTCATTGAGCGAGTCTATTTGTGTTTCGGTATATGTGTGTGTGTGTGTGTGTGTGTGTGTGTGTGTGTGTGTTTGCATGTCCATGTTGCAAAGGTTACTTTGTCACCTACTCTCTAGCAATTCCAGCAGAGAACATTTGACTGACAGCATTTCAAAGACACAGATCCTATTTTAAAACCAACTGTTGTGTGCATGGTTGTGTGGGCATTAAAGAGAAAAATTGTAATTTAGTCTGTCTTTAAAATGACTATATACATATACACTCGCCTAAAGGATTATTAGGAACACCATACTAATACTGTGTTTGACCCCATTTCGCCTTTAGAACTGCCTTAAGTCTATGTGGCATTAATTCAACAAGGTGCTGAAAGCGTTCTTTAGAAATGTTGGCCCATATTGATAGGATAGCATCTTGCAGTTGATGGAGATTTGTGGGATGCACATCCAGGGCATGAAGCTCCCGTTCAACCACCTCTCAAAGATGCTCTATTGGGTTGAGATCTGGTGACTATGGGGGCCATTTTAGTACAGTGAACTCATTGTCATGTTCAAGAAACCTGAAATCTGAAATGATTCGAGCTTTGTGACATGGTGCATTATCCTGCTGGAAGTAGCCATCTGAGGATGGGTACATGGTGGCCATAAAGGGATGGGATGGTCAGAAACAATCCTCAGGTAGGCTGTGGCATTTAAACGATGCCCAAATGGCACTAAGGGGACTAAAGTGTGCCAAGAAAACGTCCCCCACATCATTACACCACCTCCACCAGCCTGCACAGTGGTAACAAGGCATGATGGATCCATGTTCTCATTATGTTTACGCCAAATTCTGACTCCACCATCTGAATGTCTCAACAGAAATCGAGATGTTTCATCTCATGGGGCTGATCCTCTTAATAAATGTTTATAAATACATAAATAAATAAATCGAGACTCATCAGACCAGGGAACATTTCAACATTCAAACTGTCCAGTTTAGGTCAGCTCTTGCAAATTGTAGCCTCTTTTTCCTATTTGTAGTGGAGGTGAGTGGTACCCGGTGGGGTCTTCTGCTGTTGTAGCCCATCCGCCTCAAGGCTGTGCGTGTTGTGGCTTTACAAATGTTTTGCTGCACACCTCAGTTGTAACGAGTGGTTATTTCAGTCAAAGTTGCTCTTCTATCAGCTTGAATCAGTCAGCCCATTCTCCTCTGACCTCTAGCATCAACAAGGCATTTTTGCCCACAGGACTGCCGCATACTGGGCACTGCAGATTGTGAAATACTCAGACTTGGCCCGTCTGGCACCAACAACCATGCCACGCTCAAAATTGCTTAGATCACCTTTCTTTCCCATTCTGACATTCAGTTTGGAGTTCAGGAGATTGTCTTGACCAGGACCACACCCCTAAATGCATTGAAGCAACTGCCATGTGATTGGTTGATTAGATAATGGCATTAATGAGAAATTGTCATGCATGAGTCAGATATGTAAATGTATGTTGTGCTTATTGGGACACAGGTTCCAATCCAGCTTGCATCTTTTTCTGACCCCACTTCCTATCTCTTTCTACACTTTAGTGTCTGCCTTTTTAATTAAAGACAAAAAGGCTATAGAGAGAGAGAGAAAAAACTGAAGTGAAGTTACACACTACGTCATCTCTCTCTGATGCTCTTTGACTTTTGGGTGACCTGGCAACGACCTCCCAGGGACACGCTGGTTTTGGGATAGTCCCCAGGCTGACCTCATCAATTAAGGTGACGATGAGTTCAACAGCAGCAAGCCACCCCATCGCCATCTTTCTCCCACTCTTACTCACTCTGTACATCCTTTGTCTCCATTAGTTTCCATCTCTCTGTGAGCATTCCTTCATTAGACACATCTCTCGTGATCTCTGTCCCTGTTGTCCCTTCTTTGACATTGTCCCACCCCTTCACCTCAGTTGAACTTCATTTGCCCTCCATTACAGTAGTTCCTCTGTTACATTCCTTCTGTAGTTATTTCAAAAACAAAATGATATCTATTTCTCTCCTTGTCCGAGAAAAATGAGAAAATAAAAAAAGAAAGAAATGTTATGACATCAAATTTGAAATATTTAAGACTCTGCACTATTTATATGCCCCTAATAAAATAAATACATTTCTGATCTGATGTTAACTTTTAACAAAAGGTCATAACGTTCTTGCTTTAAGCACAAGATCCTCTTTGGATCATTCTCAAATCAGGAGAACATGATCATAATATTTTGAAATGACTTTCTTTAAGGTAAACTTCTCACTTAAATTATTACACTTTAACGAAACGTAACATGTGGAAAAAATAGAAGCATTTTCATAAATGGACATTGAACCTCTTTGCATTTGGGGGAAACAGGGCCCGTCTAATTCAAATTCAGAGACACAGTAAAGTAAGACATCTCAGCATGTTTGAGCATGTGTATGCAGGACACAGAGAAAGAGAAGAGAGAAAAGCGAGAGAAAGAGAACATAGCTCTGATCTCTGATGAATATGTAAATCCTGATAGCAGCTTGCTCTCCAGGGGACCCCCTTCACCCCTGCTTTCCCACCCCACACAAGAGACGAGGGACCGGGCCGCACTGAAGCTTAGCGGCCCGAGATCTTCACTCCCCGGATGATAATCCCACTGTCCAAAGGCACGGATAACGAGAAGAGGACCATAATCCTATTGTCCCTCTGTGTCACATATGTCGCTTAACACACTGTCTCTCCATCACAAAGCTTCATCCAGAGCTGCAACAGATTGGCCCCCTCCAAAAAGGTGCTTGTCTTTCCTACTGTCTCTCTGACTTCCTCTAAACATTTTTCACACATAATAGCATAACCCACACACACACACCAAGACCTTTCAGAAAAACCACACAACACAGCATCATCTTCACAAACTCCTCAGGCTGGGTTTGTATCAATATCGCATCTCCATATTGCTGTGTGGGTGGCATACGGTGGGGTGTGTGTGAGAATATATGCGTGTGTGTGTGTGTGTGGACATCCCAAGTTAAGATGCACCCCTCGTCTCGCCCGCCTACCTCAGCCCTACGACGCTTTGTGTCAGAGAGGACCTGTTGGTATCCGCCTTTGTCATTGAGTGTGTATGTCCATGGGCATATGGTTGATCCACCTCCAATAGGTTCATGTAGGCAGAAAACAGCCATTCATACGCCTATTCAGTCAAGCTGCTAGAGACACAGATTACTATGTCATAACACAGAGGGAGGGAGAGAGGGAGGGGTTTGGAGTGATAGCGAGAGAGAAGAGCGAGAGAAAGAGAGATTACTTCATAAACTTACTCTGATCTCTATGTGTGTGGCGCTGCTCCAGCGATTGAAAAGATAGAGCCATTGTCGTTCTTTCAGGCCTCGACTTCAAACACCTAAATTTGTTGCACCAACAATGCCGAACTTGAGAGATGCTGTGTTTGAATGCAATGTTTTTCTGTTGAATAAAACACCTTAAAGGGATAGTTCACCCAAAAATTAAAAAGTTGTTCCAAATATGAATTTCATTGTTATGTGGAACAAAAAATAATGTTTGTAGTGGGCACCATTGACTTCCAAAGTATTTATTTCCAAACTACTGTATGTAAGTCAGTGTTGGGCCCCATCAACAGTTTGGTTACTGACACTTTTCAAAATATCTTCTTTTTTGTTTAGCTGAAAAATTAAAGGTTTAACTTGAGGGTGAGTAAATGACGACAGAATTAAAAGGCCTGGTGGATTTGCACAAAAACGTTGACGTGCTGCTAGTGACTGCCATTAGCATCTTGTTTAATATCTATATTCTAAACTCTAATATGTCACATTTTTTTTCCAAATTTGAGGAGTAAAAATGGGAAATATGTGTGAAATTGAGATAACTCACACATTATAATGCAGCCTTCATGTGATATCGTAATGCTTTTTGCTTTTCACTGCATCTAGGACTAGGTACTGTCTAGATACCTCTTGAGGTGTTGTGGGCTAGTCGACGAAACACTGAGGACGGAAGGTGCCCAGAGATGTCCCCTGCTTGGCTCAATCCAGACGGTTGTCGTGCTGGTCCACTAGGGAGAGACCATAATGTAGTTGCAGCCGTCGACGCGCCAAATAAACTGCAGCCGTTAACACCGGACAGAAGGGGAGTCACATCACCATATGGAAAGAAGCGTAAATGGATGGAGAAGCATATAGGTTACTGTAAAGCTACGTCTCATTTTGTGCTTATCTTAGCGAAAGTAGATGTTTTAGCATCTACTCTCGTGTAATGGAAATCATGACGATTAAGGAATTTTAGTCAAATAAATGTTAGTTTTGCTACATAAAACCAAGTGGTTATTTACATAAATACACATTACTGCATAAATGCAGAATAGACGTTGTCGGAAAAAATTCCCACATTCCAAAACCTGAAAGACTTAATTTCTGCTGTGGAACAGAAAATAGAAAGAAAAAAACAATTGCTTATCCTTAGTCCAATCCTTTTTGTTCCTCAACATTCTTCATATACAAAAACTTATTGTAACTGTATGTAAACGTACTGACTTTGGTGGGCTCTTGTGGTGCCTTTGAAACATTGCTCTGCATCCTGATCAGCCTAACACAGCATCCCTGTGGAATCTGTATTACAACCGGCAGTCAAGGAAGGTTTTCAGGAAACCTGTTTGAAAACAATCCATTACTTTCGCATTTCAGTTTGCTGCTGTTAGAGGCACAGACATCACACAATGACAGAAAAGATTGTGACATGAAAAGTTTCTGATTGCACAAATATCCTTCAAGTGTCCAGATTCTCGAATTCAGTGTTCACGTAAAGTTCACTTTCTTGACCTCTGCACTGTCTACTTGTCTCACCGGGTTGTTTGTCTCTCTCTCTCACGGCTCATGCTGTCAGCGTTATTCTCTGCATGTCCATATTCGATCACCTTTTTTGCCCTCCTAGGACAGAAAGCCTCTCCGTCTGACAGTAATGGCCATCACTGTCTCATTTCCTCTCATTCTGATGACCTCTCGTTCTCAGGCCCCAATCACTTGTTCGCCAACAGTGTCAACACTGTCATTAAAGGCACATTGTCCTTATTAATTAATGAGTGCTGTTGTTTTTTTTGTTTTCCCTCTCTCCCTGCCTTCTCTACATACTTACTCGGATTAACATATTCATGAGTCGGCCAGCTTTGCAGCAGCTTGCTCGCGAATGGGGCGGCTCTGTTTAGCCCCTGTGTTTTTGTCTTTCTCCATACCTAACCTCGTTTGCTGGGCAGATCCCTGAACCATTAAAGCTCATGATCCCTTTATGCCAGCGAGACTCAGACAGGAGGGTCGGGTTATGAACCCAAACGCTGCGGTTTCACGCACCAGTGAACACACCCTAGATAATAAGGCTCAATTGCTAAGTGTTACAAACTGATTAAAATGTCTGTGTTACAACTTTATCTAGCCACAATAAACAATGCTCCTCCACGAGAAACTGCGGCAGCTTTTGACATTGTCCCAGAACTGCCCAAAATGTTCCCAGCCCTGGTTATTTTGCTGGGTGATCACACGAAGAAATGTTTATTTGTTTATCGTATGCAGGAACATAAAGCATCATTAACAAGCATTTAATCCCAGACATTATTAAAAAGGAATGTTCATAATGATTACTACAAATATGAACTAATTATTCACTGCAAACTTAACCTAAAAATCCCTGATGTTTAATTTGCAGTTTAATCTTAGTATGCAAGGATGCAGTATCAGTACCATATCAGTTATCGGTCCATCTCAAAGTTTTTCTATTTATTTGTCAGTATTGGCTATATGCTTATTTGCTCTCTAAATCACATTCATGGTAAAAACTCTAATCATTTTATAATACTGTTAAATGTAATCATTAACAAATCTAAAAATGAATAGCCATTTTCCATACTGTACATTATCTGTGATGCCTCATTCACTTGTAGCTTTTCAAATGTTAGATTTTTTGTGTGTTATATTATGAATGAACAGTATTAACACAAACAGGGCCATAGAAGGACCTTATGTGTTCCAGTTGAAATTGAGGGGCCCCTTTTGCCCCGCTAGCGACGGCCCTGAAGACAAGTTTGTATAGAATAAGCCAATAATTAGCGGCCATTTATAGCAAATAAAATTAACATTGGTACGAGTCCCTCATTTGATTTATACAACAATCTCAAACAAAAGTTTACAGTTGTAACACACTGTAAAAAAAATAATAAATAAATTACAGTAATACACCGGCCAGCTGTGGTCAGAAATTTACCGTATAAAATACGTTAGCAAGACTTTACGGTAACAAGGTTTTACAAATTAACAGAAATAAACTGTATTTCTCTAATGTACATAACTGATTAGAAAAAGACTAAGCAAACTATGAAGAAACAAGTTATTTCACCAAAAATACTTCCAATGCAAAGTGTCAAGCAGGGAATTGTGGGAATGTCAATTTACGGTTTTTCACTGTAAAAAATACAATGAGTTATTCATTTTCACTATAAAAACTGTACATTTAACAGTATTTTACAGTAAAATTACATAAAATTTACCATTAGAGCTATCACGGTTATTTACCGTATATAGTAAGGAAAGGTTCTGTTAACCAATTCACAGTTTTTCACTGTAGCATTTTTACTGTCTTTTACCGATCATTTTAGTATTAGCAATTAACATATACATTAATATTGTGGACCAGATATTAGTGACCACATCTGTATCATCCAATAATGTTTTCTTTCAGTTATTTAGACTGATCATGGGATATGAAAAGATCAGGGCTTATTTATTTTCTTCCAATTCAAACATATACTTCTGTAGAAAGGTTTCTTAAAACACTCAAGTTTTTTCTACTATACATTTAACAGTTTATTTTTCATTTAAATTCCATATCAAAGCTTTCATTTTAAATTAGCCATAATGTCAGAATGTAGAAAAATGTACTAAATATTAAGTAAATTAATTAATTAATAAAAATCTGTCAATGCAGCCTATATATGTATGTACATAGAAAATGTATAACAAAAAGTGAGAATGTAGTGAAATTATTGAAAAAATGGGAACGTTTGTGTGCAAGTGATTTCCATTTTTTCCACTTCCTTTTAATTTCCTGAGGAGTGAAAGCAAGAACCTCTCTTATTAGCCATTATTGGTTGTGTCCACCACAAAGCCTTGCTAACTGCTAAACATTTACCTTACACACACACAGAGACACAGACTGAATCTGCACTCACATGCACATACACACACACACTAAAACAGTCTCTATCTCCAACTCTCCGCCACAAACACACACACTGACATACCAATTTGTAGCCTGCACAGTCACATTGTTTGTTGAGGCTTGCAGTGCAGGCCGCTTCGTTAGCTTGGCCTTTAACGAGCTGCTTAATTGAGCTGTCTAGCGGGCCACCTGTCGCCCTGCACCTCATTAGCATACTAATGCTCCTACATTGTGCTGCAGTGACAGCCAGAGAGAGAGAGAGAGAGAGAGAGAGAGAGAGAGAGAGAGAGAGAGAGAGAGAGAGAGAGAGAGAGAGAGAGAGAGAGAGAGAGAGAGAGAGAGAGAGAGAGAGAGAGAGAGAGAGAGAGAGAGAGAGAGAGAGAGAGTGAGGGATAAAGTGGGCGGAATGGAGACAGAGATGTTATGATTAACCAATTTTTTACAATTACTAAAAAAATGATATATTTAGGTTTGTTAATCTGACTAAATCACGCATATTATCGAACTACAAGTGAAACTCAAATTCTGAAAATTAGAATATCGTGCAAAAGTTTTTCAGTAATTCTACTTAAAAGGTGAATCTAATAAATTATATAGACTCATTACATGCAATGTGAGATATTTTAAGCCTTTATTTGTTATAATTTTGATGATTACGTTTTACAGCTTATGAAAACTTTTCACAATTGTTCTAATTTTGTATTTGGGGTTTTCATAAGCCATAATCATAATTCAATGACTTGCAGAATATTTCAACTTAAATATAAAGAATGACAATGAAATTACATTTCAAAGCCTAAAGGTGTTACCCAAAAAAACGATTTATAAGTTAGACGTAGGCCTATGTTTGCAACCAAATGTGCTGTCTTGAGCAAATGATACGGCTTTTAAGAGCCAAAATTATTTTGATCAGCGATTCAACAAGTGAACTGGATGCAATTGGGCAATGCTAGTGCAATGATCATGGAAAGGATTAATAGGCTTTTTCACCTTTGTACTGGCTGCACACAGTTGCTCAAGTGCCTGCTTTCATTCAATTCATGACATGCAGCTGCAGCACCACAGATCTACCTGCCAGAGAGAGAAAGAGAGAGAGAGAGAAGTGCAGTGTTTTTGTTAATGGTTAAATGGCTTGACAGGTATTGTTGTGTGTGATTGGAGCATTCAGTCCAGCCTTGGGCTAAATTTGCCTCTAAACACACTGTAAACTGGATAGGCCTTTGGACCTCACACAGGACACACATGGACATGTGATTCACACACTTGTTCTGCCAACACACAAAATAAACTTTTGAAGACAAGCTCCACACTTGCAGACACTTTTTAGCCCTGACCCTCGGAGGCCGAGTCCCCACCAGATGGAGAACCGTCCACCTCAACCATGATGACCATGAACTTTAACCTGGAACAGCCTGACCATTTGCACTGACCGTCTGACAGATACACACACACACAATAAACAATCGCACACAGTTCGTACTAATGTATATCCTGGCTATTCCTCTGGCAAAAGGGACAATTTCAGTGGTGAGGGTCTGCCAACGGTTCATTAGATGAAGGATTCCTTGCTCCCACTTAACATCCCAGAGAGACACTTTAGAAAGGCAAGACAAACATGATGACACTTACCAAATCTGTTTGAAAGAACAAAAATAATTCCTGTATAAGAGGAAGCAAGCTAAAAAGCTAAAAGTCCAAAAGTATATTTGCATGTGAGCTTGTGTATTTGATTTGTGCACTAATGTGACAGCAGAAAGCTGGCACGGGGAAACAGCACACAAAAGATGAGAGGCACCACACTGGGAGACCTGCTCTGCTCTTTTGCAGTCCCAGAGAAAAGTGCAAGATACTTTACCTTACTGCGAGAGGACAGAGGCACTAAGGTAATAATAATAATAAAATAATAACAATAATGTATTAATAAGTAAAAGATATATATATATATATATATATATATATATACACACAAAATTTAAATATAATATACAAATATACAATTATAATTGATAATTAATTATATTTGTAATACTTTATTAAACTGTAGCCAAAACCAAAAATAACAAAATTTATTTTGTGACTTACAAATTTAATTTAAAAAATTTTAATTTTTTTAATTCAGTTTTTATAATTTAAGTGAATAGGTTGTTTAGTGAACCGGTAAACTTTTCTTTAAATCGGTTACAATTTTAATACTTGTAAACTGTAGCCAAAACCAAAAATAACAACATTTATTTTGTGACTTAATACAAATTTAATTATAAAAATTTACATTTTCTAATTCAGTTTTTATAATTTAAGTGAATAGGTTGTTTAGTGAACCTGTTAACTTTTCTTTAAATCGGTTTTCAGTATACTTGTCAAGATTAAAAATAAGTGTCTGATCTTTAAAAATTAATAACAATAAACCGGCCTGGTCATTGTTAACAACCTTTTTTTATTATACATGCACACCATTGAGAAAGAGGGCAGAAAAAGGCAATGTCCATAGAAAAGAGGTAAGAAAAGAAACTGAAAGAGGAGGTGTGTGGGGGTGGAGGGGTATCTGAAAAGGTGGCTGTGGAAATTTGCGGGGGACAAAGTCACATCCATGCCGCACACGCATTCAATTCTGCCGATAAATACTGGGTCTGAACAAACCATCATATGCTAATCAGCAAAGCATTTTCACATCAAAATCAGCATCTCTGTCCCTCTTGCTCCCAAACTCATTCTTCCTGCTTTCTTTCCTCTCCTCCCCTCCTCCTCTCTTTATGTCTTTCGCTTTGATAGAGAGTCTCTTGCGGGAATTAGTACAATATTGCAGTAGTCCTCTTTAAAGCCCAACCCCCCCAGGCTCCCCCAATCTTGCTGGATTGGGCAACCTTGTACACGTATTGGTACCGGGTTTTTCAGTAGAACACTTGTCAGTGGCATGCATATGGAAATGCGAGTCTCCATTTTAGTTGCTAACTCTGCATCCTCTCTAAGGCCCCTTGCTGTGTGCCACCCACTATCACAACTAGGGGATGCTGGGACCTCATGCTGAGGGCAACAAGGCGTTGTACTATTGAGGGATGGACAGGGGTCAGTGCAGGGGTACACTAACAGACAGGACACGCTTCTCTGGTCAAACACCAGCCCACCCTTATATTCTGGAGCTGGAAAGGTTCGGCACTGACATTGACCAGACCAGCTGTCATATTTATAAAGCGGTTGTGGTTAAAATATGGAGTAGAATTGTGGGTTCATATCTGAAATAAGAACATTAATATGTATTACTTGAGAACAGACATATAAAATATATGTAATGATTTATCATTAATAATTATAAACCAGATAACATTTTTACAAGGATCAAACACAATTATTTCATAAAAATGTGTGTTGTGTTGATCATGTTGTGATCTTTTATGCAAGTACCATAAAACCAAACAATTATCCTTCTTGCGTATTAAAGTGAAAAAAAAAAAAAAAAAAAAAACAACAACCTTAAAAACCTTTTAAATGGAGTAGGAAAGGGGAATATGATGTCATGAGAAAAAAAAAAACTTTCATTGTATGGACTAGTACGACCTCACTGTAGTAAAAAAGCCTCTCGAGGACATAAGCCAATCAGAATAAGAATAAAAGAGAACACAGAACCTAATCCGCAGCCTGCTATCAAACAGGCCTCTTCTGCACAAGTGTGAGCGGTTGAGAAATGCTCTCTCCGGGCGGACATGTGTGAAAGCGAAAGGTGTTTGTGTGAGAAAGCGGAATGATAAGTGTGTGTGTGTGTGTGTGTTAAAGAGAGTGTGTGAGACTAGCATGCTCTTGACCTGCGGCTGTGTTCTGCTAATCCTCTGATCAGGATGCCAGGAGGACTGCGGGGCCTCAGTCCGGCCCCTGATAGACTGTCCCACTCACCATAATACACTGAGACCTCAGCCCATTAACATCCCTACAACAGCTTAAGAATGGGAGAAAAGGTAGAATTAGTTATGATTTGGGGAAAACGTTCTTTCAACGTTTCGACCATCTTTTTTTCGACCATTTTTTGACAGTCAGCATAAAGAAACCCAACCCGTCGTCCAAGTGTGTAGAGAAAGCACCAAGTGAGTGTGTGTTTATGAGTAGAAGGGGGTGGGGGTGAGGAATCTCAGACTGCCAGGCAAATACTTACCATTTGTCTGTGCAAGAGCATCTGCAGGCCCCCAAATCCCCACGTTTTGTACGAACAAATTGGCCTCTTTGGGTGGCTGTGGGAAGTGGGTAGGGCTGATGAGAAGTGGGTGGGAGAAATCCCCATCAAAGAGTGCCGTGCCTGGGAACAGAAGAACTGGATGCCCTGGTCTGAGAACTGGCCTCCATCAGAAAGAGTGAAGTCTAAAGTAACCAGTGGGGAGACTCATCTGCCTGACCTGACACAAATACAACTGAATAGAGCGAAACCAGTCCAGAACGTGACATTATCAGATCACACAACAGCAGAGGCAGCAGTGGGAAATTATATTATATTATATTAAAAAATTAAATGAAAAAATACATAATTTTTCACTAATGCATTCATTTAATAAAAAGTGACTGTGAAACCCTTTATAAATGTTACAAAAGATTTCTATTTCAAATAAATTATGTTCTTTGAACTTTCTATTGATCTAATAATCCTGAAAAAAAAGTATGTTTCCACAAAAATATTAACACAACACAGATAATAAGAAATGTTTGAGTTTTAAATCAGCATATTAGAGTGATTTCTGAAGGATCATTTGACACTGAAGACTGGAGTTATGATTGCTGAAAGTTCAGCTTTAACATTACATGTAAAGAAAAAGAAACGATATATAACAATAATTTTTTAATGCATTATTTATGCCTTGTAATGCACCTTAAATGCATGGTACGGTCTCATGAATAATTGTAACCAGTTACAATACATTATAATACTTATGTTACATCTTTATAACGCATAATGCATTAAAACACGACAAACAACCAATTACAGATGTAAAAATGAATCTGTAAACATTATAATGCATTATAAAATATGACATTATGAATACCTGTATAATGCATTATACATAAGCCTTTATGTAAAATATATTTTGAACAGACATTGATGTTAAAGGTGTTACAAATTACCCCAATGTCTATACACAGATTTTAAATCATGACATATTTTAGAAACAAATATAAGCAGTTATGATAGGATTATGTTTGTGTTCACAGCCTCTAAACTCATACCTCAATAAGATGCGGGTGCTCAGGAAATGAGTGTGTGGATGGACCGCAGAGGTGCATGATGCCATATGATGATCAGTGCCTCTAGCTAGACGACTACTCCTGTTAGTCTAAACACACCTGTTTCCTTTTATCTCACTGTCTTTCTGCAGTTTCCAGGACACACTTCTCCCTTCACCACCTGATTTCCTATTTATAGACAATCACTTTAAAAATTAGCCATGAACATTTGAACATATGTCAGATGGAGCAAATGTATTAAATGTTATTATAATATTTGGTTTCTTCTCTTTAGGCTAGGAGAGAATAGGTTAAGCTATGCCACTTTTTACATCATACTCTAGGCAAAGAGAAATACAAATATTACAGATTGTCTGCTATTAAATTACATTAAAGGAGTAGTTCACTTTAAAAAAAAAAAAACTTTTGCTGATAATTTACTCACCACTATGTCATCCAAGAAGATGTCCACGTCTTTCTTTCTTCAGTCAAAAAGAAATTAAGGTTTTTGATGAAAACATTCCAGGATTTTCTCCATATAATAGACTTAATTGGGAACCAAATGGCTCAAGCTCCAAATGAGTTTTAGTGCAGCTTCAAAGGGCTTTAAACGACACCAGACGATGAATAACGGGTCCTTGATAAAACCATTTGAGTGATTACTCGAAAAAAGATTTGTTCATTTTGATGAACGAGTTTAAACAGGAGAGTCACGAACGCTCATCACAGAACAGAGCAAGGCGAGCATTTGTGCTTATAAAACTTAAACTTTTTTTATTTTATTTTTAAATGACTGATCGTTTTTGCTTGATAAGACCCCAATTCATCGTCTGGTGTCGTTTAAAGCCCTTTGAAGCATCACTGAAACTCTCGAACCGTTTGGTTCCCATTGAAGTCCATTATATATCAAAAACCTTAATTTATTTTTGACTGAAGATAGAAAGACATGGACATCTTGGATGACATGGGGGTGAGTAAATTATCAGCAAACGTTTGTTTTGTTTTTAAAAAAAAAGTGAACTACTCATTTAAGCACCAAAAATCAACGAACAAGAAATGTTCAAAAACATTAAAAAAACCTTACCGATCCCAAACTTGTGAATAGTAGTGTAGATTCACATTTGAAATGCAATTCTGCATCGTGTTTGTTAACTCAAATCACAATCAGAATTGAAGTGTAATATAAAAAGCATTCGCAATTTAATTCTGAATGGCACACAACCCGTCATACAGTTGACTTTGTCAATTATTAAAGAAAATATTTTGAGTTTGAAATAACTTGATTTTCAGACATTACTGCTTTACATTAAGTGCTGACTAAATGACTATACACTGTCATTTTATATATATATTTTTTAATTATTTTATTTTCAATTTCAAAAACTTCAAACTTCATTTTTGAACACACGGTGTCTAATATATTTAAAGAGCACAGGCATGTTCAGCATTTATTGGTGCATTATATTAAGTTGATACACTAACATGATACTCTTTCCTTTACATGGCAAGTTACATATAAAAGTTTTCAAAATTAAGAAATCACAGAGCTACATTTAGTTCACATGTACTTTTCTCCAAAACAGAGAGTGCCCTCTGCTGGATATTTACCAAAATACCATTTAACACTGTCAGGCAGATACATGTTTGATTAGTAATGTCTGTCAAGTCTTTCACAGTCTTGTTTTGCAAATCACTAAAATCCCAGCAATAAATAGCCTTCTCTTTTTCATTTATGCAGTCTGATACAGATCCTATATGAGTGATAATGATGAAGATACTGATATACTGGTTGAACTTTTACTTCCCGCTGAGCTTTAGGACGTCCCTCACCATAGCACCAATCCCATCAAAAATCAAGTGCAACTTTGTTTCACACATGAATGCAGGTGTGGTCACCACCTTATTCTTCTGGTCCACATGAGCTTCGTAAGGATGGAAGGTTAAGGTTCATTCAGAAAGACAAAGCTCTCATAAAATTAATGAGAAGTAAAGTAAGTTGAAATCATGACAATAAAATGTTTAACTTTTTATCTCATAATTATGACATGGTATGTAATGATGTAATGTCATCATTTTGACTTCCATGGAGAAGAGAAGAGAAGAGAAGAGAAGAGAAGAGAAGACAAGAGAAGAGAAGAGAAGAGAAGACAAGAGAAGACAAGAGAAGAGAAGAGAAGAGAAGAGAAGAGAAGAGAAGAGAAGAGAAGAGAAGAGAAGAGAAGAGAAGAGAAGAGAAGAACTCTGTACAGGTAGGATATGGTGACTTCTTTAACAGTATGTTTGGCTCCCAGTGCAGTGATGGCTTGTGTAGTACTAGCATATGGCCACTTCCCACCTTCCTCCTCCTCATGACCCACCGTCACATCCACACCAGGAAGAACTCTCGCTGCCAGCACTGGAGATATACAGCACAACCTTAAGACCAGAAGACAAGGAGTCAGTGATTTATAAAAATAAATAAATAAAAAAAAAAACAGATCTTTTTATTTCAAAGCACACCACAACTTTTAGGCCCTGTCCCAAATGTAACCCAAAGATCCTGTGGTCTTCCTCTGAGTCCACACTAAACGCAATATATGTTAATGCCACTTTGACTGTCTGTGGAGCTTGGGTCAGCACAGGCTTGGTAAAAGTGTGCAACAGGGCGCATATCGGCTGCGAAGGGACTGCTCGCAAGCACCCTTCTGAAACATAAAATGAAAAATGGGACAGCCTACAGTCTTTTATATACGTGCTCGCAGTGGCCACTGTAACATAAATGTGCCATTTAGTTACCTATTAAGTTCCGTATCGAGTACTAAGTTTTGCTAATGACCTATAAGGCCCTAAATGGTTCAGCTTCAGTGTATTTAACCGATCTTCAATCGCCTTACAAACCATCATGCTCTTTAAAGTCACAAAACTCTAGACTTTTGGTTGTACCTAGAATATCCGAGTCCATTAAAGGAGGGAGAGCGTTTTAATATTTGGCTCCTAAACTGGAATGGCCTTCATGATAATGTTTGGGTCTCGCTCTCAATGTTTAAATCTAGATTAAAGAGAGATCTTTTTATCCAGGCATTCACATAATACATCTCATAACCATGTACTATACACCAGTCAAATAAGATCAAATGCAAATGATTACACTTAATGTAATGAACAACAGCTACGCTATTTATTTTCTATTTGCTTCTCTGTTTTATCTCAGGATGTCCATCCTGAGGTATCTAGAGAGTACATCAGCTCCAGTTTGGATCCAGCCTCTTACAAAGACTTCAGATGCCCTAATAACTGTGGAGAGATGACGTCATCTCCCGCGAGGACTTCAGAATTAACATGCTCTGAATTAACATGCACCAATGCTAAATTTGTAATAATGACTTAAATAAGCTAATTGTTTCTGCCGTAAATGAATACATTGTTGATATGTAAATGTACTTGGACACAGTCGTCTCTGAAAACAGATCACTCTTAATTGTATTGTAGACGCATGCATTTTTCTGAAAGACTGTTTTGAAATGATATGTATTGTGAAAAGCGCTATACAAATAATTGAACTGAAATTTGAGACAGGGCCTTATTTATCATAGCATTTGATTTTTTTTGTAATTATAAACACACTGGTTTGAAGCGCAAATAGTTTTACCCTTTATAGCACTTTGTTATTCTTGTAGTTATTTGTCTATAGAGGATAAAGAAGTCCCACATTAATATTCTCTTACTTCTTTATTGTAAAATAAGGTGAATTTAGTATTATAATTTATAACGACTTACCCAATTGGCTTTCCTGCTTTATGGAAGTCCTTTAAAACCCGCTCCACTTCCTCATTCACTTTACAGTCCTTCCCATCAATAGCAAATGTTGACCTGATGATGGCAAAGATACAGAAGACAATACACAGAGAGATGAGGACTACAACAGCAGCCAGCAGCCATATCACTCCGTAGCCCAAGACTGGTTGCCCACTGAAGCTAAGCAGGGCTGAGCCTGGTTTGTAAATGTAACTGGCCAAATTTGCCCAGTGGCCCCAAGGTCAATCATGGCCTCCCAATCATCCCTATATATATATATATATATATATACACCAATTGGCTGCTTCACTCTGTCTCCTCTCCACCAGTAAGCTGGTCTGCACATTGGTGGTGGTGAGGAGATTGCCCCTTTTATGTAAAGCGCTTTGAGTGCTGAGAAAAGCGCTATATAAATGTAATGATTTATTATTAATTAATTACAACAGGAATGACAATGGCAAATTAAAATATATCTAAATGCAAAAAGGTATTTAGCATTGGTTTTATTTTCAAAGCTTTCTTTAAAAGGCAGGTCCAGTTTAACACATTTAGTCAACGCACTCACAGGTTTTTAGCTGCACCGAAACCACCAGGGAAGATGACCGCATCATGATTACTGGCACTCAGTTTTGCCAGGTCAATGATGTTGCCCCTTGCGATACGCGCTGATTCTGATAAGACGTTCCTATATAAAAAGAAATGTTGAGCGAGTTAATAATGTGTTAATAATTGAACTCCTACAGTTACAAAAACACAAAACTGTACAGGTATGCTAAGGTATATAAGGAATTGTTTTGACAGTGTAATCTTTTACACAGAATTTCTGAGAGGACAATTCACCTTGACTCTGTCTCCACTGGCTGACCTTTGCCGTGGTCAATCACATGCATCTGAGACACATCGGGGGCAAACATCTGAACCTCTGCACCTCCCCGACTTAGATGCACAAGGATTCTACATACACAAACGTACAGCATAAACGAGTATTCACGAAAAAGAAAAGAGTTCAAGCAATAGCTCTGAGGCTATGATGCATAAAGACACACGTTTGGGTTTCATTGAGAGAGAAAAATCTGAAATTAATTCTGACATATTTTACAGTTTTAGCGCGAACTCCTAAAGCAGGGGTGTTCAATACTGCTCCTGGAAGGCCACTGTCCTGCAGAGTTAAGCTCCGACCCCAATAAAACACAACAGAACAAGCTAAATAAGGTCTTACTAAGCATATTAGAAACTTTCAGGCATTTGTGTTGAGGTAAATTGATGCTGAACTCTGCATGACAGACAGTGGCCCTCCACGATGGAGTTTGCCTGTCCTAGGCCCTCTAAAGTCAAACTTGGCATGAAATCCAATACAACAAGAAGACCTTCTGTTCCTTATAGAACTAGATTTTTGTGAATCCGCTGAATAACTAAAGAAAGACAAATATTATAGAGACATTTAAAAAAAAAAAAACTAAAAAGTTACTCACGCTGATGCCTCGTGGATTTCAGTGCCATCATAAACACCACATCCAGACAACACCTAATGAATAAAAGATTAAAAGTTAGATCACAGAACTCTTCACGTGTTTTGTGACGAGCTGGAGAGCAATAAACAAAAACACTAAAAGCCGTTCGGATTACTTAAAACCAACAGATCAATGAGCATCTGTCTTAAAGGGATAATTCACCCAAAAATTTAAATTTTGTCATTACTACCTCATGTTGTTCCAAACCTGTAAGGGGTTCTTTGTTCTGTTGAACACAAAAGAATATATTTTGAAGAATGTTGGTAACCAAAGTCAATGAATGTCATCTACAATTTCGGCTACTTGTACTTTTTAAAGTAGTTTTTAAAATCTGTAATTTTACTTTTACTTAAGTATGTTTTGTTTGAAGTATTGTAATTTACTACATTTTAAATCATATACGTTACAGAGTAAAACAAAATATTGCTAAGAAAATGAAATACTTTGGGTGAAAACATTGTGGAACTACAACATTAATTGATTGAAAGGCATTGAATTGGCACACTTTAGGCCCCTTAGTGCCAATTTGGCATCATTTAAATGCCACGGCCTACCTGAGCATTGTTTCTGACCATGTCCATCCCTTTATTGCCACCATCTACCCATCCTCTGATGGCTACTTCCAACAGGATAATGCACCATGTCACAAAGCTCGAATCATTTCAGATTTCAGGTTTCTTGAACATGACAATGAGTTCACTGTACTAAAATGGCCCCCATAGTCACCAGATCTCAACCCAATAGAGCATCGGGATGTGATGGAACGGGAGCTTCGTGCCCTGGATATACATCCCACAAATCTCCATCAACTGCAAGATGCTATCCCATCAATATGGGCCAACATTTCTAAAGAACGCTTTCAGCACCTTGTTGAATCAATGCCACATAGAATTAAGGCAGTTCTAAAGGAAAAGGGGGGTCAAATACAGTATTAGTATGGTGTTCCTAATAATCCTTTAGGTGAGCGTATAAACTGTGATATTTTCGGAGACAGTTATTATCATACTGTGAAACTCTCAGTTACTTGTTACTCAGTAACAAGTAACTGTGAACTCAGGAAATTTTAAATGAGCTACTTTTTACTAAAGTAGATTTTTAGACCACTACTTTTACTTAAACATTTACATTTTAAATAGTAATTTTACTTGAGTAGAATATAGTACTCTTTACACCTCACCTTTAAATTGAAATTTTTGGGTGAATTATCCTTTTAATGATACTGGCGGCTGACTGTACTTTCATGCCACCAGGAACTCAACCCGCTTTTGCAACTGGCACCTTGGTCTCATTTAGCGATTAGTCAAGGGGTTAAACAAGAACTTCAGTATGAATATTACTGTATTGTTGCTGTGTTCATACTCCAATGCCCGTCGGGGTTTATTCTGAAATAATTACTACCTGACAGTGATTATTTTCTCGTAAATTTACTGATTTCTACTGTTTTATGCAAATAAGCAACTTATAGACAGGGTCAGAGCCATGGCTCTGGACAGGGTCACATGAAGCGCCTCTACCAGAACTGAGAAATAACTAACGTTACTTTCAGAACACAGTAAAACCGCCTACGGAAATGCAGTTGTTTATGAAATCTCAATACAGCTCTAAAATGGGACACTAAACGTTAGGTATTTTGACATCGAGCGCCAATAACAGTCACGTGCAATGCCAGTTTGGGTCTGCATAACTACTTACAACAGCGACTTTTGCGCTACTGAAGTTTGAAGATGCATGAAACTGAGCAGCAGCCGCCGCATATCTGAAGTGGGCAGTACGGAACAGCGAGCTCAGAGCAAACATGCTGGCGCGGGGCAAGTAGGACATGGAGGACGAAATAATATAGCCTTCTTCGGCTTTACTGGAGGATGGAAAAACATAGAAACATATCGCCACCTACAGTTTACTGTACGTTACCAACCAACAATCTAGATTTTTGAATTTAAAAGAGCTGCATCCGAGTTTAATGAATAACAATAACATAACAACGTAAATAAATTAGCTATATATGTGTGTCTTAATCACAATAACAACCTTTCACCATTTTTTTTTTATTTTCAAGTTGTAAAAGTGAATTCTTAGATTCTTACAAACATAAAAGTGTAATCTTTTGCCAAGTTACAAGCTGTCTTTAAAGATGCATGTACTTAAGTTCCATTTATCAAAGAACAGCATCATAACATCTTGAGTAAAAGTTTGAAGTTATTATTTCTAGATTTATGTGGTTCTCACTAAACGAACAATTAGGAAACTGGATACACACATAACATAAAATAGAAAATATATTTCTTAAAGTGTAAAACAAACTGTGGGGCACTTTCCAAAACAATGTCCCTACATGGAATTTTAGCAGGGAATTACCACAAACACCATCTTTATGGTGTTAACTATCTGTACATGAACAAAACAAACTCCAAGACATCCCATTGCAATTCTGCAAAACATTGCAAAACATCTGGGATTGGTGCAGCAAAAATAAACTAATGAACAACAGACACTTAACAATTATACAGATTGCACAAACTTGGACAGGACTTTGCCTGCACTCTTAAGGCGCTCCAGTCGCTCTTTTAGTTCTTTCCTTTTACGTGCAACAGTGGAATCTTCTTGGAGCAGCATTTCTGGATTGTTCCCTCCAATCAAGGCAAGCATTGCATTCTGAAGCTTAGAGATGTACTGGTCCAGCATGTGATACTGGACTATCAGTGGAACTTGATTAGCCAGGCGGTCAGAAGTAATCTACAAATATACAAAGTACTTAAATACATTCTAAACCATAATAAGCAAAATTCATATTTATTTCAAGACTCTGCCACCAATAATTTAGCCTCTCCATGCATATGTGACATTTGTTTTTGATGTTAAAATCTTTCTGCTATCCCAAGATGGAAGACAGAGACAACTACAAGAAAACCAACCATACGTTTTTGGAAAACAATCATTATTCTTGCAATTGCAAAGTGGCAAAAAGATTATGCACAGAGATTAAAGAACAAAGACTCCTAAATCTTCAGGTATGTGAACCCATTCATAAATGTGTCAAATTATTACCTTAAAATAGGCAGTGAGATGTTGTGTCATCTCGCGTACATCTGCACTGATGAACTTCCTTTGCGCAATAACTGTTAGACTTTGTTTTACAGCGTCAAGCTGATTGCTGTACAGATGGTCTTGGGAGTAGACAATCCTCTCCATCTTAAATTGAGACTGTATTTTCTCCTCAGCCTTCTGAAACTGCTCATCGAGAAAATCTTCAATTGGATCTTTGGTGGCCCTTAATAGGTGAGAGAAGGCCTTGAATTGAGAGCTAACAATGTGGTTCACACAGGAACGAACAATGTCTGTAATAAAGGACACAAGAAAACAAAACAGTCAATCAAATTAGTTACAGTAAGGCACAACAAAGTATATATGCATTGCATACTTGATATCCATCACCAATTTTGTTTTGATTTTTTTCCAAGCATGCAACACTTCAAACCATCTCTTGAAATACTGCCATTCACCTGCGACATCTTTGAGCAGCTTTAAGGCAGGGTCCTCCAGCTCCTCAATGTGTTTCTTGACAATGTTTTCGAAAGTTCTGTAGTTCACAAATCCAGGAAGCTCCTTTCCTCTACGAGTCCTAACATACTCTTCTACCTCATCTCTGAGGGTTTCCTCCGCTAGAGAGAAGATATAAAAGAAAATCAAGAAGTACACACCCCCGCAGCACAAAGGGTTCAAATCAAACACCATTTATATTGCATGCCCACAGATATTTTGATGCTGCACAGAAGTGGCTTAAATTAATTTATGAAGGAACTCAAGAAACAATCTCACAAGCTTGATGATTTATTGACGTTAATTGTCGAGAGACAACAAGACACACTGATTGTCCTTTAAAGGGGGGTTGACTGCGATTTCACTTTTTTAATTTTAAATAGTGTGTAATGTTGCTGTTGGTGCATGAATAGTAAGTGCAAAGTTGTTGCGCTGAAAGTGCAGTGTAAGCAAAAATCAGTAAGTTTAATGCCTATGGGAATGTGTCAACAACGAGATACTTCCAGTACAGTAATGTTACACAAAGTAACATTACTGTTACTGATCATTTAAATGTATTCTACAATGCTACAATGTAAATAAAATATTATTTATAAACTCACTCTTTATGGTTTTGTCATCCAGAACGCATTTCCATTTTCCAAATTCCTTCCTGATTTTGGTGAAGACCCTCATGTCTGAGCTTAGATCTTCTTCTGCCCTTTTTACTCCTTCAAGGGCATCGCTGAACTGGTGAATTTTCTGCAGAGTGCAAATCTCATCAGGCTATGAGATTTAAAAAAGGCCACATAAAAACATATGGGGTGCAACATGTGCAATTATTCCGTTAAGATTTTTACCGTAATCAGAAAATTGCTCTTCGCGTGTTCATCCGTTGGAACTCCATCTCCCAGTGCTCTAAGATCCGCAGTCGTCTTCTCTAATTTCATCTCAAGTTGTTTCTGCAACTGTGGCAGCGTTTTCTAAAGGTAAAGAAATTACATGGAAATAGAGACATTAGAAAGCTAAAGGCAATCTAGAATTCTGTATCCTATTCTGATTTTAGTCTTCGATGCTTTAAGTCATTCACTCTTTTCTATCAATGTCTCTGCTGTAACTTTGTTAGGGCTGAGTGATTAAGTTAAATTTTAGTTTTGATTTATTAGCGGAATATTATTCTGTTAGATAGACTTACATTTAAAACTTAAAGCATGATTTCAAATTGTATATATTTGTTCTATTTGTAATTTGAATCTGTTTTAATTGTATCATTGATTGTCTCATTGTCTTCAATGATTATTAGAGGACTTCCTCTTTGAGTTTCCGCTTTGGTATCGAAATTGGTATAGAGAATTTTGACATTTCAGTGGCATCTAAACTTCTGATATCATAGCAACATCTTTTCCTTGTGAAAAAGAGAAGAAATTCAAATAGGATTTTGGCCTTATCACCCTATCCTAATTATGATAAATAATTGTGATTTCAATATTGATCAAAATAACCGTGATTATGATTTTTGCCACAATCGAGCAGCCTTTCTCTTTATACGCACAGTAATGTGTTCAACCAATTCTTTTGTGAGTCTTTCTGCAAGAAGGGGTACTGTAGCTTTTCCTTCCTCAAGAAGAGACCTGAAAGGAAAGAATGAATTTAAAATAATGACAAGGAAGTTAAGGACTGCAGCATAGCTACAGCATTTTGCATTATTTTTTTTATGTGAAACATGAAGAAATACGTCAACAGTGTAGTTGTTGTGAAACAACAGCAATAACACATCCAGAAAAATATTACTAAAATATAACATGAGATGAATGTCATGAACATTGTATATATTAGATTATATTTCAAAAACATCTTGCCTGCATATAAATCACACCATTGTTTTTCCACCACAGACATGAAATGGCTCATGCTTCAATTTTGAAAGAAAAGACTTGCCTGAAATGAGCATGTTCATCAAAAAAAAGTCGTTCTTTTTCCAGCGCTTTGACCAGATCAAGCTTCTCATTGATGTCTTGCTGGCCTCGGCACTTTACGATCATGTAGCCCTTCTTCAGCTGTATCACCTGATTATTGACTGTTCTGACCACAGTCTCCTCCATGCCTTTGTCCACTAAGTCCGGTTTAGTCAGAATACCTGCAGATATGAATATTTGTCGATACACTCTTATCAGTGTTTTATTTTACTATCAAGACAACAAGAACATTGTATTTGACAATAATTCACTTATTCCGTGAAATGTTGCATACCGAGGGTCCTTTGTCCGGTTGAATCTATTTTGAATGCCATCTGGAGAGCCTCAGTGGTGGCGATGTCAATGTTTGCAGGCACCACAACCAAGCTGATGGTTTCTTGTCTTTTAATGAACTTTTCAATGACATCTTTTATCTGTTACAGGAAAACAACATTAGTATTGTTTAACGGATAGACTTCTTCATGAATAATTTTTTTTTGACACACATTTATTAAAAATGGCACAGTCCAACCTGTACATTTATTTGAAATTCCTATAACCACCTGCTCCAGCATTTATGTTTAAAGGAACTGTTATCCAAAATATTGGAATGCTGTAAATATTTCTAAACATTTACATATACCGTACAAATAGTGTCTTACTTGTTTCTCAATGTCTTTTGGCTGGTTTCCAGTGGCAACTCTAGCAATGCCTGGCAGATCAATGAGAGTGAGGTCAGGGACATCACTGGACTGGATCTCTAGAGTGATCATCTCATGACTGATCCCTTCTCCCTTTCCAGCCAATACTGTCTGAGCTATAAAACAATACCATGACACAAACATCCCACAGATCACAAAACAGTTCATTCAACCTTTTTAAAGACTCACAGGGAATTAAAGTTCTCAATAAAATGTATCTGTATATACTTAAATGTGTAGGCTAAGTTAACAGACCATTTAAGACAGCATTCTCTATTTCAGCAGGATCCTTCAGTTGCTTTACTTGATCCTTATATGACAGCAATCCATGCCAGTTGTTGTCCTTTTTAATTTTCTTCAGTTTCAATACCAGAGGACAGCGTGTCACAATACCTGTGTTTTAAATAATAGATGGTCAGCATCTTATTTGTATAGACTTCCTTACAATTGTAATGTTCTAGTGTAATGTAAATAAATTCAGACCTATGATTCAGCCATACGATAGATAGATAGATAGATAGATAGATAGATAGATAGATAGATAGATAGATAGATAGAATGATTGATAGATTGAATGATTGATTGATTAATTGATTAATTGATTTGTGGTCATATTACCTGTTCCCCTAGGCAGTGCCACTCCAGACAGGGCTTCCAACACAGAACTCTTTCCTGAGCTCTGGTCACCTATGACAGCAATAGCTGGCAGGTTCAGGTCCTTTTCAACACCTAAAGACCTGAGAGAGTCCACTAGGTCAATGCATGGACGGACCTTCTCTTCATAGTGCTGGTTAAGACCATTAATCGTATTTCCTCCCTTTGAAGAAACGCGTGGAGACATGTCTAAACTCTGTCTGCAAAGAGAAAAATAGATATTAGTTCAGCCAGAGTTCTTATTATGTGGTCAACGTTTTATTCAAAATTTGCAAGCGTTGTCAAAAGTTGAGAAATAAGGAAAAAAAAAAACGTTGTTAGGGCATTGTTGTGCGAATACCTGAATTTGAATAACCTCGAGTCGAATGCAGTGTTGACATTATCCATTTTAGAAAGTGAAAGTCAACAAAAAATAAACATTCAACTTATTCCTTAAAGGGTCATGAAACCCCAAACCAAATTTTCTGAGATTTTAACAGAGGTATGTGTGTTGAACACCATGGAAGACAATTTTAGCATCTGTAAAATTTAATAGTAGGGTTGAAATGGTTAAATTTGAGTTTTTTCCGCTTTTTTCGTCTTCAGGGTTTAAAATCTTCATCGTGTCCACGTCATAGGCTGTGACGTAGCCGTGCAGTGTGAGTGCTTGATGACTCATCAGTGTCTCATAATTATTAATGAGACTAAGGGTGTATTCACACCAGGAAAGTCCAATAGTTCACTTGCTTTGGTCCGGACCAAATAAATATATATATATATTTTTTTTTGGTATGGTTCGCTTTCACACTGCTCTTTTTGCAAGTGAACCAAAATTTGTAAACAAAACCACACGTGTGCTAAGGTCGTCCATTCATTGGACAAGGATTCTCAAGGGAAATCAGGAAGTGCAAAAAAGGCTCAGCATGGAGATATTTCCATATATTTCGTACTGCAATATTTGTTTGTTTACTAATTTTGTGTTAATTCTGTACAAACTCAATATGAAGAAACTAATGAGTATCATATGATACAATGTCATCTATACGATGTTGTAATTCGGATTTTGAGAAGACAACGAGTGTAACGTTTGAGTGGTTCTATTAAAGGCGGGGAAATACGACAACTCTCGTCTCTCGTGCATCTTTTCATTCGACCATCTACTGTTTTTTTTTTATCTCTGGGCAACATCTCGACTTTGCGTTACAAGTGGCACTGCACAGAAGACGGATAAGGTATAGTTTCATACACACGCTACTTCATATATATATATATATATTTCTCAGTTTCGGCTCATTTTATGAGTTCAGGCACCGGCACCTCATTGTCGTGATTATGTATTGTCTGCTTAACTTACTGTGATGAGCAGGGGCCTATACCATGAAGCCGGTTTAGGTGGCTAGCCCAATATGTTCCAGTTTAGTTTGTGCCAACCCTGGGTTTTAGGTACCATGAAAGTGATTTGGCTTTTAGCAGTGTTCATCGCCATAGTAACTTACACTCCACGGCTAACCTGATCCGGGGCAGGTTATGTTCCAGGTAAGAGGTTGCAAACCGAACTTGGACTAATCAGCTGTGAGCAAAGTGAAACATGTATGACGCAATAAAGTCACTCCACAGCAAATTATTTTAAAAGACAAAATCATGGCTTTTAGTAAATAAATTTGTATGATTTACAAATTATTTCTGTAATTATTATACCCTAAAACAATCTAATTTCAGTTCATCAATTATTATTACGCAGATTTTAAATGAATACGTATATAAAGGTAATATAAACACGCTTTAGAATCAATAAATGAAGCTATAAAATGACTAAATGTGAGCTTAAATGTTCAATTCTCTCTATACCTTTATCAACAAACTAACTTTTACTTGCACTGATATACAGTAGCGAGACTTTCATTTAGTTGTCCTCTTTCATAGACAGCTATTTTCTTCTTGCTGTGTAAATTTGTCTAAATTCTTAATATTTTAACACTTTTATTTAATACGTGAATTGCACTGCTTTTCTCACAAGAAATTAATTTCAATGAGTTTTGAATGAGTTTCACTCTTTCTCAGCATGTGATTGGCTGTTTGCTACTGATCTCACACCTAAACTCAAAGCCTGAGTTGACAGAGAAAGTTGATGATCAGCATCATTGTACCAACAGAGCCTGGTTGGATTGGTTTGGTTTTGTCAACTCGAAACTAAACCTGCAACCCTGAGTTTGTTCAACTACCATCATGGTACAGGCCCCAGGATGGCCGAGGCACGTGAGAGAAAGTCGCGAGGCCGGTGGCGCGATTGCTAATGAGTAGCACAGCACACCGGTCTCGCATCTCTCACGGAGGAGCGGAAGCATAACGGGGGGAGCAACGAAGCGGATGATTGAGCTTCCGCTTCTCCGTGAGAGATGCAAGACTGGTGTGCTTCACAGGTGCTGCTCATTAGCAATCCCACCACCGGCCTTGCGACGTTCTCTCACGTCTCTCCGCCGTCCTGCTCACCACACTTAACATTACCTTTTATTTATTAAAGAGTAAATAATTTATTATTAAAGTATTAAACATTAAAAAAATTATTAAATTACCATTTATTTATTAATTATTAAGCGTATCGTTACAGCCCTATTAATCAACATTGTCTATTTTTTGTTGTTCATATATCAATATTTTAGCATTATTAAAGCTGTGTGTATTTTTATGTTCTTTGTATAGTTGGTTTTGTCAACATTATTTTTTGTAGGCTGCAATTGTGTATTTTCTTCATTGATTACATTGATTGTGCTAAAATGGTTATAACATATAATATAATAAAAGTTCTTCTAATATATTTTATATTGTTTGTTTTTTTGTTGTTGTTTTTTTTTTTGTATTAATACATTTATTTATTGAGATGCGAGCTCTTTTCTATTTTGAGGAAAACCTTTAGTTTTTTGGACACCTTTTGCTTGAAAGAAAAGTTGGGTAGCTAGGCTACATGATGTTGAATTAATAAATCAATCCATAACTTTTGAGTGAGTTAAATCAGTCCCTAAGAATTAACTGTCTGTAGGCTATTTATTGAGATGGTGCTCGATGCAGAGCCAAATGGGAGGAGCTAGAGCTCAAGCTCCCCCTTTTCTGGAGCTCCAGCTCCACCTCGCTAAATTTAGTGGGCGGGGCTTCGCTGCAGCTTCCAATGGGAAGAGCTAGAGCTCTAGCTCACCCTCGCTGGAACTAGTGGACAGAACATAACGCGCTATCAAGCCTGTTAATGTTAGTGCGAGTTTCACCCGTGATGAAAGGACAAGTTTGTTTTGATGCGCAAGGTGCTGGCAAACATAATATTATATTTTACTCTAAGATTTGTCATGATTATGATAAATTATACAATGATTTATCGTTTCTGTGACAAACGCGTAAACACTTAGAACATTGCTCACACTATCTGTGCGTGTTTCTAAAAACTGTTGAAAACTTTGTATCTATGTATTCTTTTCTCTTAATTACGATGAACAGTTTCGTTGTTTTCCTCACTTTTAAAGCCGCTTTGGACAAAAGCGTCTGCTATATGATTATGTAAATTACTAGACAAAGGCAATGTGTGCACGTTTATTTTGTCCACCGCAGTAACGCGAGTTATTTGTTGTAAATTAATCTAAAAAAAGATTGTGTAAATAAATCATCTGATTAATTCATTAAATAAAAAATAAGACCAGGTTACCTAATCTGCCCTTTTTGTACGTTAATGTAAAAGCATAAGCTACTCCAATAGGCCAGTTGTATTTTTTATATATATATTGTAAATTAAAGTGTACAATTGACTGTATTGGATAGACTCAACCTTCATGTTATAGGCTATGCATTAACCCGTTTAATCCCAAATTTTTTCTTGCAACTTGAGTACATGCATTTTACTCCTTAGACCTCCCTAACACTCAAACAATATGCCTTTTTTGATTTTATGTTGGTTATGTTAGTGAAATATTAGGTTTTATACTCGGTCACAATAGTGACCGGTGGGAAACTACATAGTCAGAATTCATTCAAATTCTTCAATTTGACCTATTGACACAATTCATTACAAGACATCCAATATCTCGTTTTGTCATTTCGTGAAGAAGGCTTAGTGAGGTGAAAAGGTTGTCATGAACAAAGTTACACCCTGGAGGAACTTCTGCTTGTTCGGCTAGACCCCTATGGGCTAGACCATGTCTACACTTGGGCCCTGTCCTAGGCCAGTTTCAGGTAGATGTGTCTGCACTCTTTCAGTGCACTGAAGATGGGCCGAATGTTGTAGAAAGGGTTGTTTGTGGTCATGTGTGAGGCACACCATTTGGTTCTCATGAACATCTGCACAATCCTCCAGATCACATCTGCATCGCCATTCAATAGTCTACCTGGCAAATGGGCCGTTCCACCCTGGGACTCCCTATCTGAGCCATCACTATTACAGTCACTTTCAATTTGGGGTGGGGGGAAGGGGGTCATGCACGTCCAGAAGGTCCAACACATTGAACGTTTCTGGGATACTGATAACTGCACTAAACAAAATTATAAATGCAACACTTTTGTTTTTGCCCCCATTTTTCATGAGCTGAACTCAAAGATCTAGACCATTTCTATGTACACAAAAGGCCTATTTCTATCAAATATTGTTCACAAAGCTGTCTAAATCTGTGTTAGTGAGCACTTCTCCTTCGCCGTGATCATCCATCCTCATCACAGATGTGGCATATTCAGTGTAGGATTGCCAATACCCGCCAATATCTGCCTATACTGTACCTGTGTTTTCAATTGAAGCACTGCTATACTGTTATACTACCGGTCACAATTGTGACCGTAAACAAATTTACAAGTCTTACGAGCAAAATATAAATGCAGGAGTATAATTCTCAAAATATATCAGTAGACCCTTTAAAGAACATATGTACAAAATTTGATAGTTCTATCTGTAAATTAAGATATTTTATATACTACTTATTTTAGTAGTCTGAGGAAGAAATCTTCTTCTAGATGTGCAAGCAGGAAGTGACCTGATCTGGTCATGTGACCTTTCACACTAGTCACATGACATTAATTGATTTTAATCAAGACAGTCTATTTTGTCATTTAAAAGTTGAATTTCTTGCCCAAAGTCAATAACAACATTTTTAGAGCTTCCAGAAATAAGAAAAAAGCTGCGGTCACAATTGTGACCGGTGGGATTAAACGGGTTAAGCTATTTTAATGAAATGGAAACAAGCAGTCCAGTACTCTAAAACCAGCTGTGTGACTTCCCACACTAGTCTAGAGGAAAAACAAGATAGCAAATGTGCTGAGATTATGCATCCGCTTCACATTTTAATGGTAGCCTATAATAAGAAGTACATTGAAGTACACACTTCATATAACACATAACATTTCTCTTCACAGAACTCAACATATTTGTTTTACATAGTACTCCCACTGGTAGATAAGATTCAAGTTCAAGTTGATTTTATTTATACAGCACATTTTATAACTGCCACTGACTAAGTGCTTTAAAGAACTACAAAAATAAAAAAAATTAAGAGAGCTAGCCCATACTGCAATTCTTCCTTCTATTTCTTATCCCGACATACGTTCAGATTGTCAGCCCAGAAAAGCACATGAAATCCGTTTCAAGGCAAGCTACATCCATATGTGGTTTAAAATCCTATTCAAATACCGGGACATATGTCTCAGTCTGAACGATCGGATTTCGGGTGGTGTGTGACTCTCACGCCACATAAAATGAGATGGTGCTCGATGCAGAGCCAACTCTTGCTAACTAACAGAGTATTTTTTTTTTTATTTGTGTTCAATAAAAATTAAGCTGGCGCTGAAATATGTTGCTTTTGAAATCATGCCGAGTGCTCGGAAGTTAAGTTAACCTGCGCGTGCGCGGTGAAGCTGGAGCTCCAGCGAGGGGAGGAGCTAGAGCTCCAGCTCCTCCCATTTGGCTCTGCATCGAGGACCACTTGGATTTATTTCCAGTGACGGTTTAATGTTTTAACGGGTCGACTATGCTTCACAATGGAATCACAAAAGACCGATGTAGAACATGCAGTGTGAGGAACACTTCAATGTAACGTTAATTTACATTCAAAGCAAAACCTGGAAACTTCGTGTTGGTGATTTCGGGTAAATGTGTTATAACCAACTGACGACGTCCAGAATGTAAGACGTGATATTTACGTTTTAAGAACGTTGCATTAACAACGTTAAAAAACAACTTTTTTACGACTTTGAAAAAAAACCCCGACATCTGTCGTATTAAAGACGTCGGATAAAAACGTTATCACAACCTTTTCACGACGACGTGAATAAAACATTTTTGAAACGTTTTTTTGTGTTTGCTGGGATTTTGTTGTGCGTTCAACAAAAATACAACTCTTTAACGAGAAAAGTGTCTCCAATTCGCGAACGGGTTAATTGTCTTATCAACAGGCGGGAAATGGAATGAAAAAGCTAAAAATAATAAATAAATGGTGGTGGAAGATCCATATTATAGTGATAACATCAACCGGGCTAATCTCGGTTTGTGTTAAGTGCATTATTAGAGCTAAACATTGTCTACCTAACGTTATCTATTACGTTATTATTCACACTGTCTGAAGGCTGCATAAGACCATTGTCAGGTTGGAAGCCATGTTGAATTTAAAGCACATGCTTCATCATGACTGAGGAGACTTGCTGTGCTGTGTTCGAAATCGCCCCCTATCCCACATTCACTATTCCCTACATTAACTTAGTTGCACTCGAAGGAGTGGATGAAGTAACGTCAAGTTAAGCGAATTCGGACACTGCAGTGCGCCGGAAGGCTATAACGTTCGCTTGTGCATATATTTGCTGTTTAATAGTCATTTAAAACTCAGCTATGGAAACTAGACATTAATTAAACAATGAATTAAAAAGTAATTTAGACCTGTACGTATGATGTTTCGCTGGACCGGTTTGGAATGGATGGATGATTGATTCGGCAGCGTGCATCTCCTGACCAACGCGGGAATTCACGACTGGTGGAAAATAAATATGCAAATTCAGGCGTTGTTAGATATCCGGATGTTGACCTATTCTACACGCAATCGCCTCAAACCGAGAAAAATTGAATTTTGTTTTATTTGCGATCACTGAGAAATGTTCTATTTTTTAAAATGCAAAAAAAAAAAAATATATATATATATATATATATATATATATATATATATATTATTTTCAAGGTGAAAAGGATTAATTTGCCTGGATCCACGCCGAAGAAAACGTCTAAATGTCACGTTTTTAATGATCCAGCCTATGAGTAAAATGTCTATTTTTCCGGCGTCCCCCCAGCTCCTCATAGCATACCCTCCGCAAACGTTAAACCACGTCAACCGTGTTAACCATAACCTTTTAAATACTCGACCTAGTTCCGTTGCTTAGCAACGGGAAGAAACTCCTGTAACTTCAGTGCCCAACCCGGTATCACGACGTTAAATAATCACGTTGGTCCACTTTGGAAAACGTGTAGATGTCACGGTTTAGTTTAAATTCAAAACCATAAATAGGGCTATACTGTCCTCTTGTGTCAAATTATAGGCTATTTCTATATTTTTCCAACAAATAAAACCAAACCCGCAATATACACCCTTGAACTTAACAGACTCAGCTTTGGCTCAGTTGATAAAGCATTGGGCTTTAATCAAGAAGACTTGAGTTCAAATCCGTTATTGTTTGGTCCACTTTGGAAAAAGTGTAGATGTCACGGTTTAGTAAATTCAAAACCATAAATAGGGCTATACTGCCCTCTTGTGTCAAATTATATTTCTATATTTTTCCAACAAATAAAACCAAACCCGCAATACAATGACTATCATAAATGTAGTAATGGTTACCGATAACAACCGTCAAACCCTTGGGTCCGCACATTGCAGCATCAATCCTTTTAAATTGTGTTATGCTTCCTTCCTTCATAGGCTTACATGGGGTGACTTTCAAGTCAACATCATAGATTGTTTGACCTATAGTAGAAAATACAGTGAGTTTTCTGTCACTATGACAAAAGCTTGTAGATCTACAGTAGGCCTACTTTGAATGTGGCAGAACAAGCATTCCAGTGATTATACCTTTGATGACATGAGCAACGTGTTTGTCTGCGCACATACAGTAAAGGCAGCATGTACAGGACCCTCAATTCCCAGCACCTCCTTCAGGGATTTGGGGTAACCCTCTAGGTGTGTGTGTGGCTCTCCAACTTTGTGCACAAACACTTGTTTGTCTTGTGCATGGAATAGAATATATGAGAAAACATTTTTACAATAGATTGAAATACACCTGTAATAAAGCCTGATAAAAACTGCAGCACAAAAGAACCTTGATCATGTAGAGATGACCTTCATAAGAGAAGACTGCATCCACCTCACTGTGTAGCTCTTTAAAAGCACTCTCAATTGTGTCTGAATGAAACTTATCACCAGTTATGCTGAGGAAGTGGTGCCCTAGGGAAGAAAAACAAAGATTATTATTATTATTGTGTGGGTGTGTAAAATTGCATTTGTTAAAATACGGGCTTGCAGTTGCATGAGTACATATACATTTTTTAAAAAATAGCACAATAGCAAGAGAGCTTTTTCGATGGACGAGGACTACAATTGGGATTTTGCAATTGATTTAACTTATTTAAAAAACATTTCATAAACAATAGATTATTATTGTGTAACTTACATTTTAGACCCATTATGGTGAGTTACATTTTCTGTTTTTGTTCTGCCTATATGAAAAAAGTAATAAATATTTTTTTTAAAAATGTGAACAACGCACATCTGAGGAACAATTCGCGTTTTTCAAGGAATCAGTTGAATGAGTGACTCAATGACTCACTCATAAAGGCTTAAATCCTGATAGGATTCGATTCTTGCCTCCCAATTCAAATCATATCCACTCAGATTCAAATCCTATCCACAAATAATAGCCTGATTAGGTCTTGAATAGGCCTGCTATTTATGGCGAATAGTATGCCAAATGAGGGTCTGCGTTTTAATGGGTCTGAATCGTTTGAATTAATGATTCTTGACTACACTCTCAGAAAAAAGGTACAAAAGCTGTCACCTTTTGAAAAGTACAGCCTCAGTGACAGATTTTGTACCTTTTTTTCCTGAGAGTGTCACTGGCTGCCATCTACTGGTGTAATGATGTAACCTGAAAAAGAGACAAGAAATTCATTGTCCCTGTCTAGACAAAATGATAATAGGAAATCTACCTCTGAAAGCATATACTGTACACTGCCAGCGTCGTCAGATGTAATAGCATCCAAGTGTACACGGCTGCACTGCTCTCTCTCAATATGATCATCAGTGCTCTTATCTCCTGATATCTCCTCCACGAGTGGTTTGTGTGAGAAAACGAACAGTTTTTATATAGTTTTTACATTTGTAACTACGTCCAAGTGATCTGTGGGAGCGGGTGCTTTGTGGCTGTGGTTACAAGAGGTAAAAACGATCTAAATACTGTTTGTTTATATTATATAGAATATAAATCATTATATGATCAGTGGCACATGAGAGTCGCAAATGCAATGGCATATTGTGTTTAATGTAGAAATTAGTTTTTCTAAAAATGTACATACATTTCTTTCATACTAGACTATATACAGTGAAATTCATTTATAAATAAAATTATTTCTTATACATATATAA
The DNA here is from genome assembly GCF_016745375.1 of Pimephales promelas. The sequence continues at coordinate 400,892 of NW_024121765.1, read as the reverse complement.
TTCAGAACGTAAAAAAAGAAGCAGGAACAAACTATACTGTAGGCCTATACGTACATATTATGCTACACATCTTTTTCCCACTCCCCCTATTGGTAACACAAGCACATTAATAAGCAGTTTTGGCAATCTTTTGGGTAGTTGCAATGCCCACCAAAGAACCAATAAAAGTTGTTAAAACAGTAAAAGTTGTGTTCAAGGAAACTATGTTTCAAGCAAACGACGAATTGCTGGGAAAAATAATAAAGACCATTGCTTCCCCCTGCTGGACAAAGACAGGTTCAGCATCCTAGCCAACTTTCTGCATACAATATGTATAATATATGAAGAGTTCAGATGCAAAAGCCTCTAAATGCCATTTGAAATTTTCTTCTTTAATGATGATTTTTATCAAACTTGTATATTTAAGTTAAGTAATTTCACTTAAATGGCAATGATAATTACCTATTAATTGTTATTTAAGTGAAATAACTGAACTTAAATATACAAGTTTGATAAAAATCATCATTAAAGAAGAAAATTTCAAATGGCATTTAGAGGCTTTTGCATCTGAACTCTTCATATACTGCTCAAAAAAAATAAAGGGAACACTTAAACAACACTTAAAGCAGCGCTCAGTAAGACTGGAAACTTCTTTGCTGTTTTCTCGCAGGTTTCTCTCTCGAGCTCCCCCTACAGTTTCGGAGTATATATATATGAGAAAACTGTCGTAAACTCGTTGTCAACTCCCCCTCCCATCTCGTTCAGGCAGGCCATGTGAATTTGTTTTCAGAGAAGCCGGCGAACAAACGGATTTTGTCCCCACCACTTTTGAAACATCTCGCGGCACAGATGTACCAATGCAAATAAAACATCTCCAGTTAACAGCATTCGTTTCATTTGTTTGTTAAATAACAGGCGATCTAGCACTGAAATGTGTTGGCTTCTCTCAGAAACGCGCTTCAATCCGTTGCGGAGATTCTTTCCGGTGAAATCACAAATAAAAATGCACACAAACGTGTCCCTTTTTCTCATGGTTTCTAATTCCTCTCTCGTATATTTTCCCCCACTCATCAAAACATATAAAACCACTGATAAACATTATATCAATTCAACCACTGATAAACATTATTGGTTTTGATGAGGGGGAAATAAAAACTATTCGAGTGCGGAACCTCTGGCCGGACCATCACTGTATTGTGCTCATTTTTATTTATGTGCATCAGGAAGCTATGGACATCGTCGTTCAAAACATTGCCTACTCGAAAGAGAAAAAAAGAATGAATGCGTTACCCAGCACTTTTGAAAATGCCCTTCCGAATGCGTCTCTGTCCCCAGCACATTTCAAACCAAACTGACGCCCGAGCCATGTCCACTGCGGTATGATTCTCAGAACAATATTATTCAAATGTTGAGATAGTGTATATTTTTATTGTGTTACCAAACGTTATCAGTAACATTATGGTTAAAAATCAATAATACTATAAGAAATATTTCCGCTATTTATTTATTTTTAGTTTAGCCTACAGCTATAGCTACTTTGATTATGCATTATCAAAATACATGTTACGTTACATTCATCATTTTTCTGGTGATCCGAGTTGTCTATCGTAACGATTGACCAAAGAAAGTCAAACACGTTTAATTTGTTTATTACAAGTTTGTTTATTTTATTATTGAAGCTTGAGACCGGTGGTACTGGTGGTCTGGGGTGCCTCGGAGTTGATAACACTTGCCAACGCTTGTAGCTAAAAAGGAAAAAGAAAATGTATCAATCTTTTATCAACATATCATTTATAGACAAGGTCAAAATAGCACAGATGGAGTTGCATGTGTGAAGTTGCAATGCAATTTATCGTTTACTTATAGTTCTGTTTGTGTAAATGTGGGTAAATAAATATAAAAAAGTTGCATAGCTAGCAGCTCTCGTGTCGGTTTATGCATTATCAAGTCAGCAGCACAGTATAACGTTACTAATTCTGAGGCTGACGACAAGCTAAACTAATGCATAATTTGTAGAATTTCATATCGATTTATAGGCGATCTGAGAAACACAAATAAACCCTGATAGAGGAACGGACAAAACACTTACTTACAGAAAACAAGCAAGTTTGTTTGCTAATGAAAATGCTAACATCTAAGTTACAGTATCTAACGTACTAGTAAGCCGGTAACAGACAGCGAGCATAATATAATAAAAAAAAAAACAGACAATAGCAAACATCCCGACTCCCGAGGTCACAATTACAAGAAATACAAACATTAAACACAGTTTATTATAAAGATACTTACAAGTGCAACAGCAAGAAGGCCAGGTCAGCATCGGTTTTGCAGGCTTCGCTTTCTTTCAGTTCTCTCTATTCTGAAAAAGCCGGTCCGTTTTCTTTCTTTGTTCCTCTGATAAACACTTCCGAGCTGTCTTCTTCTTCTTTTACATCAGCCATCACGAAAACTTGAAGAATTCAATATCTAGCGTTACCTTTTTCTTATAGCTAGCCGGCTCCTGGATGGCCGGGGGCGTGTACGCATGCGTGTGCGCGTATAGTGCCGTAAAGCAATTCGTTACCTCGCGAGACCTGAAATCTTACGATACTTCCTAACACTGAGGCCGGCGAGCCGCCGGCCCAAAGTTGCAAGGGTGGTTTTGCGGCTCACAGGCACCAGGGGGGTGCGAGACGATCACCATTCAACACGAAATCAGTAATATTAACATTACAATGACTCCAAAGCTGTTCAGTTAAGGTAAAAAAAGTTACTTAGTTCTGCTTTAAAAAGTAAAAACAAAAAAAAAGTATTTAATAAGATTATTTCATTCATTCAGATCTATGATGTGTTATTTTAGTGTTCCCTTTGAGCAGTGTATAATGAATAAATGCAAATGAATACCCTCAAAAGAGCAGGTACCATATGCAACATCCCCTAAAATAGCCTATTGCTGTCAAGGCACTATTACATGTGTAAACAGCAAGGAAAGAATTTCTGATAGCTTGTTGCAAAGATTAAGTCAGTTTGAATCAAACATATTAGCATCTTGTATTTTCATCTTGACACATTTTGTGCAGTGAGTTTTTCAGTCCAAAAAGCAAAAGGCAAGTAATGTATAGTCGTGATCAGAATTAATGGTACCCCTGGTAAACATGATCAAAACTGGCGGTAGCCTAAAAAATAAATCTGCATTGTTTAACCCTTTGACCTTTTATTCAAAAAAATTGTCAAAAATCTAACCTTTCATAGAGGTAAAATAATTGAAAGTGAGGGGGAAATCACATTATGAAATAAATGTTTTTTTTTGTTGTTGTTGTTGTTGTTTGTTTTCTCCAAAACACGTTGGTCACAATTATTTGCACCCTTTTATTGATAACTTTTTGCAATCTCCCATTGCTATAAGATAACAGTCTTCTCCTATAATGCCTGATGAGTTTGGAGAACACCTGACAAGATATCAGAGAGTATTCCTCCATACAGAATCTCTCCAGATTCTTCTGATTCCTAGATCCATGTTGGTGCTTTTTTTCTGCAGTTCAGCCCACTCATCAGGTCAGGGAACTAGGACGGTCATGGCAACACAATTTTTGTGTTGATTTTGATGTTTGTTTTGGATCGTTATCCTGATGGAAGGTTTTGATTTTTTATCTGTTGATATTTGGTTGAATCGACAATGTAATTTTTGAACAAGAAATCCAGGACCTCCAGCAGAAAATATGCCCACAAGTTACATTAAAGATCCAATGGTATATTAAATTGTACACATGGGATAATTTTTATCCCTGTGTGCAAACCCATCTTGGTCATATTTCCAAAAAGAATCTGTGATTCTGAATGCCAGTCTTGACACCGGCTCAGTGATTGACAGCTGCACACTCTCCTCAAAACATTGGATTCATTCGTGCCTTGTCGAAGTACAACCCACTTAAAGTTGATAATTCCTCGAACGACTGCAATTGCAGATTTCAAACAGAGATGGCGACAAAGAGGAATAGCGGCTTTTTTAGCGGAATTGGAACTTCTTAATTTGTGTCCTGATGGTGGAAATGGGGATTAGTCACCCTGTTGTGATAAATATACTTCAGAGATATTTTACTCATAAAAAATTCTAGAGGTGCCCATAATTGTGGCCAACGTGTTTTGGAGAAAAACATTTATTTCATAATTTGATTTTCCCCCACTTTTACTTCACTGAAAGGTTAGAGTTAAGAAAAAATGAAAGGATATCAAAAGGATAAACAGATATATTTTTACCAGGGGTGCCCATAATTCTGTTTACAGCTGTATATCTAAATACCAATTCAAAAAAAAAAAACATGGCTGTAGCAGCCTAAAGTTTTATTTCAGAAAAATTATATGTTAAATCAAATAAAGCCACTTTTTTGTAAAGTCTATTTGATGTTTTTCTGATTTAACACAATATGACTTTCTTATTCATTAGATCTTTCGATCAAAGATAATCTATCTGATCTGACCTTTTAATTTCTCAGCCGGATTTAATGTGTGATTAAATTGCAATCAATAAGATTAATTAATCGGCACATAGATATATTTAAAAAAATGTAATTGCTTGACAGCCCTATAACACAACAAAAACCCTGTCAGTTAAATTATGCAACAATATCATCCCTTCCAGCTGTGTGCTTGGCTCAGCATTCAATCACATCATCTAGAAACTGATATATGGCATGTCTGGACTTTGTCTGCTCAATGTTTACATAGCCTTGTGTTAGAACAGTCACCGATTTGATCCTTTGTGTGCTGCTGAACCATCTCTGTTCTGTTCTCTTAAGAAATATGTTCTTGCTGTATTGAGCAGAGCTCCAAGCAACAAATGAAAATGCAAAGTTATAGGCGTGTGTGGGAGGGAAAATTGATTCATGTGAGAGGAAAAACAGCTGAATGCTTTATTCAGACCCAGATGCAATCATTTCAACATCTCAGATCAATTTCAATCTATGTTTCTCTGTGTGTATAACCCTTTTATTCTCTTTCTGTATAACCCTAATGATTCCTTTTAGTCAATTAATTAAAATGGAATCTGATCAAGAAAATATAACAATTAGTCTAATCACTGTGAATGATCATTGTAATGACTGAAAACTGTAAATTCTTGACAGTCTGCCAATGGTGAAATGAACGAGAAAGAAAACTTTAAGCATTGGTGCAGATGTGTTACTGCAGGAAGCTGACTGTTAATTTACTCCAAGCATTATTCTCAGAATTCCTGGTCCTGCTTTGCCAATGCAAAAATCACACCTGAGGATTTCCAGTTCATCCCAGAAAAAGAAAAAAAAGGTTATTTTTGAATCTTGAATATTATAAAGGATTGTGACATAAAGGTAAAAAACTCAAGCAGTTCATAAATGCTCTGAGCAGGCAAGCATGTAAGCTATAGCAAAATAACCTAATATTTCAAGAACATTTTGATGAGCAAAGACAAACATTTTGGGTTTTATTTCACCCCAAAATCTAAAAAAAAGCCTATTGTGAGTAATTATTAGGATCTTTTTTGCATTATGCCATTTTCATGGCACATCAATTGATGTCTGAAACTACTGTGAAAGTGATACACACTGACACACAGTCACATATATTTTATAGTTGTCTATATTTGTTTCCATTTGCTTATTTATATTAGAAATATTTCTTAAAGGTGTACCATTTTTAATTACAGCCGAATTAAACTGCCATCTCAAACTACTTGACATACGCGCCCCCTCGTGGGCTACTATGTTCGCATCGGAATAAACCAACCAAGATGCATGAAAACTTGGAGCTGACAGACTTCCATGGTGGGCGATGTGCTCTATTTTTGCATACACATTAAGTGATTTACATTTGTGCAAACTGCAAACCTACAGGAATTATCGACGGACATGGCGCACAACACATCACGCTTCATGTAACCAAACACTGTACAAAAACCAACGCGTCGGAGACTGGGTGCGCGGAGCGACACTGTGGATAAGCGTGGATCTGTTGCCATGCTGACGAAAAACGAGATTTTACCGTTGTATCTTGAAGGATTTAGATGCTTTGGGTTTGTGCTGTCAGTGTAGCATGGTGAGCGTCAGGTGGGCGTCGGGATGATGAAGATGCGGGACCTGTAACCTGCCGAGTCTCCGGTTCCAGTCAGTTAAACGGTAGGTGATGATTCAGAACGCTGGAAGAAAGCGTTGAGGCAAGGGTAAATCTTTTTATTTCTATCCACTGTGTTCTTGAGTTGACTTCCTGGATAATTTATTTTACAGAACTTAGTTGGACATGGTGTAGCTTAATTGTTAAATAGGAACTGAAAGGTGATAGTTTCAACTTGATCAAGATTCAGTGTTTTCAGATCCAAACGGGCTGAACGTGACATTTTGATAAAATTTATAATTAGCTATTTTATTATAGCTTACAGTGTGATGAAAGTCTAAATGTTATTCCCATTGTTGGGTAGATTGCTTCCAAATTGTAGTCGTTTACCTGATTCTCAATTACATTACACAAATTGTAGTCATTATCGTAATCCGTTACTTAAGGTAATATGACTACTTTTTGATACGTTTTAGATCTAACTCGTTGATTAACTAAATCACATTGATTTGGATACTCGTGTACCAAAAATACAAAAGAGAAAGTAAATATGTGACAGGGTTTCCCAGAATATTTTTTTTCTTTATTAGAAAGGAAATTTAAATAGTAGGTAGGCTATAGTAAGGAGAATCAATCTATTATAAATAATGTACTGCCAATGTGAGAATAATCATTTAATCAATAAAAATGTAACTTTAGTTATGAGTATTTTAGTATTTTAAGTTAATATAGCCTATCTAATTACAAATAGCCAAATTATTTTTTATGTAATCTGATTATCCAGATTATGTAATCAGTTACTACCTAGCACTGGTTTTTCCATATTTGATGGTGAAAGTTTGATTATTCTGATAATGGTTTTCAAAATACATACTGTAACTTTGTTTTATAATAGAAGCACATTTTAATCTACTTTTTTCAAATTTTTTTAATTGCCAAGTCACTAACAAAACTTAATTAGCTACACATACATGCATGTGCTATAGTTGAGTTGCAAATATTGCCAAGTCTCACAAAAGCTATAGAGAGAACAAATTGTTTTATTACATTAATAAGTCTCTGGCTACAAGAAGATCTCCAAAACACTAAAAGTTCCTAGAAACACAGCTGGCAGCCTTATTCATTAGTAAAAAATGTGTTGTACCAGAAAACCTTTGAGAGTTTTTAAGAAAAACACAATATAATTTGGGAATAAAATGTTTGATCAAAGCTACTGAAAAGAAAAAAAAAAACCCCATCAATTTACTGCCAAAGACCGGAAGAAAGGGGGAAAAACATTTCAATGCAGAGTATAAGAAGAACACTAGACAAGCATGACCTTCATTTTGCCTAATGCCACTATTGACCAAGAAGAACATAAAAGGCTGACTTGAATATGCTAAAAGTCATTTGGATAGACCTGCATTTTGGAAGAATGTTTTATGGAGTGATATGATCTGCGGTATGCCTGGTGCAAAAACAGCAAAGTTTATGAGCAGAAGAACACCATCTACATGGTCAAACATGGAGGAAGTGGAAATCTTGAATTTATAAAGGACAACATTAACGATTTGAAGTATATCAAGCCATTTTGGCAAATATGGTGATAACTTTGGTGCTGAAACTGAAGCTTGGTGATCAATGGACTTTCCTCTAGGACAGCCATCCCAAAGTATACATCCAAATCTACTTTTTATTTTTCATCAATTTTACACTCCCAGAATCACTCAAATGTGTATTAATAAACTTTCTATAATAGTTTACTGAATGATTAGTTTACTTTTGTTCTCGGCAAAAGGTCACAACCTGTCACTCACATGTGATCACAGCAATAGCAAACCACAACCATCCAATCAATTCCCAATGGACCAAATCAAGTTCCGCACTACATTTTTTTTTCTTTTGCAAGAAGCCGTTTCACTTGGATACATGTCAAAATATGAAAGAAAGGACTATAGCAACTTCCATTTCATACCTACTTTAAATACTTTGTGTAAGGTGGTACATTTGTGATGTGATCTATGAGTAAAATATGTTTTTTTTTTTTTGTGAAAATGAACCGTCAACAGCAGTAAAATGGAAGTAAACATATAGTAGTATATGTAGAAGTCTATAAAGCAGCAGATAAATGGGCTCTATGCACGGCGTTATTTCCGGTGAAGGATTAAGGATGCTCGATAACTTCCGCCGATCATAGAGTCCAATGCAATACCGAGAATTTATATTGAATTTTATACTCCATGGTTATACTAATGAAACGTTAGTCACAAAAACAGATAAAACAGACACCCCTCGTTGTGTTTATGCTTCTTTTTAAAATTATATTAAATAAACATAACTATATATAAAATAACATCTAAACGTATGTACGTTTCGTTTCAAAGACGGGAGGACAGTAAATATTGAAGACTCTGCCATAATCCCGTTTTCTCCGGTTTTCCTCCGCTTTAATCTACACAACCGGAAATGGACGAGCATCCTTACGTCAAATGCGAAACTTATGCATGCATATAGCCCATTCAGGACCAATCAATTTTTTGTATTTTGACGCCTGTGGTACATGCACATGCTGATATTTTATATATTTTTTGTAAACGCATATATTACTTGTTATTCATCTGACTCCTATATTCAAAGTAACCCACAGTACAGTAATTACAGGGAGAGCCCCTCTGGAGCAGTCTTGGGTTGGGCGCTTCCCTTGAGGGCGCAATGGTTAGAGGATTCATGGATCATCTGTAACAATTCGATCCTGCGACCTCTGGGCAGACAGCCTATATCTTTATCCACTCCACTTCCCCTCCCGTACCTCATGTTGTTGTTCAGTTAGTTGTTGATTTAGACACTGTGTAAATACACTGTCAGCACTGTATTTGTTGTAATGAGGTTGCTGGCTGTTGAGGGAATGCACTTCTGTTTTGTTTTATGGCTTCTAATAAATTGCAGACATGTGAAGTGTATTTAGAGCAACTATCTGGATCCTGCCCATGAGTTCTCACTCTCTTAAGAGAATGTGCATGAACAAAGGAAGAGAGACACTATATGACATCATGCATCTGTGTTTAAACTTTGACCCCAAACCCTAACTCCTCCTCTCTCTCTCTCTCTCTCTCTCTCTCTCTGTCAGCTATTTCACTTCATGCCCTGACATGTTGAGAAGCAAGAGGGGAGGAGATAAAGGACCAGAAAAACCGGTAAGCAGCTGGGAGCCGGGGAGAAAATGCGAAAGGAGGAGCAGATTTCAGTCTGGCCAGCAGAACCATAAGACCTGCGAGGAGGAAGATTGGAGCAACAGAAAGACGTGAAGAGAGAGAGAAAACATTTGAGAGGAGTGAAGATTACCACGGAAAAAACATAAAGGATAAACATGACTAGTGTTTATGAAAGGTGAGATTTTGTGTTGTGTTTCTCTTTCACTGTCTTTCTTTCATTCTATCTTTAATTTTATTTCTTTATTGCTTAGGACAATTTAAGTTGAGGGTTGAGTCGGCAACTTTACTTGCTTGAATATCCAAGCTCTCACTTTCATGGGAGTTTGACAGATATGTTCTAACCCTCTTTCTATTTCTGTTTCTCTCTCAACCTTTCCTTCTCACTTGTCATGGGTGAGTTAAATGCCAAGCTTTCATTTAAAGGTGAAGGGTGTAATTTCCTTTCATCACCAAAACGGATTTGCTAAAATAATGACTGGTTTGAATCAGCAAAAGGATCCATGTTTTTTGAGCATAATAGGTAAAACAGCACCACCTGAATTCGGGGGCTTATGAAGATGTTTTTAGTTAGGGGTGCTGTGTTTTTTTTTGTTGTTTTTTTTGGGTGGGGTGGGGTGGGGGGGGGGGGTCGGCTCATTTGAATGAGAAACAATATTGAGTCTATAAAACACATTAGACATGAAGCACATCAAGTGAATCAGTGAGAATACTCGTTTAAAACAGAATACAATATGGGACATTTGACTGCACATCACATTTTTTAAATCAGTGATACTGCTTGCAATAGTAATGCAACGGGACATAATTTAGGCTTTTAAATAAAAGGTTTATTGAGCTGTTTTTACCGTCATATGCAATAAAAGCTCCTGCACAATGACGGGTAATAAGAAAATGAGCACAAAAAAGGAGTAGAGCAGACTAACACTGCAACGGTCACAATAGGACGTCCCACTCAAACAGTGTATGAGTGTGTATGTTTTTAAAAAACGTTATTCAACGTATAAACAACACTTTTTAATAGCCCACTTAAAGTGTTTATTATAAATTCTGAACAGCTGCAGTAACCCTACTTCCCACGCCTCTGCCAGGATTGCATGGGATTTACATTACAGTATGCCAGAAGTCATTCATAAAGTGACCCAATCACAAATGAATTTCCCTAAAAAGTTTAAACACTGTGGTGTTATGAAAACATTCACAGCAACGTTGGCTCAACAATCATTAGTTGGGAATGCCACAGTCTGTGTATATGACCAATGCAACAATTAGACCATTTAAGTTTAAGTCATTATACAAAATTTGTATTGTTTTATTTTTTTCCTATATGTTTTTATATGCTGACTTGTTCAGCACTTGTATAAAAGGTGATGTACATAAAGTATTATTATTATTATTATGACTTGTTTCCATATATTAATTTGGGTTAGGAGAAAGTATTTAAACATTGACAGAATTACACCCTTCTCCTCCAGCTTTATGTTTGTTTTGTCTTACAGGGCTTCCGAGTAGCAGCATGACTTGGACCTACGGGATTGCAAAATACAAACACACCTGGAGCCAACAGTTATCTGAGGACACTCTCTCTGACTCCTATCCGGAAACATTTCAATTTGCATATAGCGCGGCGCAACCCTCGGCTCCTTCTGTGTTAACTGCAGTGAAAACTTTGAAGGTTTAAAGCGATTCTAAGAGCACCTGCTTCGCTTGTTCTGTAAGGGAATATGGAAGAAGGTACATCCTCATGGTCCGTCCCTGTTTATCTCCTGAGGGCCAGATGAGGACCATGTTACCCAGCTTGTTACGGGGCCGGCGGTTCTACTGCCGTGAATGGGCTCTCGAGAAGCTACAAAGATGGCTGGAGACGCGAGATGCCGACAAGGCTGTGGAGGGAGCGACCCATGTCTCTCCAGGGGTCCTAGTGACTGGGGGCCCGGGCACGGGTAAGACGGCTCTCTGCACAGAACTGGTTTGGCCCCAGTCGGAAGCATGCAGGGCGGCAGGGTTTGCATCACGGTGTTTGGCCTGGCACTATTGCCAGCGAGAGGATGCGAGCAGTATTGAAGTGTGGAGATTTGTACTGGGGCTGGTTGAACAGCTGAAGGAAAGTCCTCTACTGGGACCAAACTATATGAAAGTGATTAGCAGTGCTGCTATTGCTGCTGTCCTGGAGCCCGTTCACTGCCAAAGAGCACCTGATGACACTTTTAAAAGGTTGGTGTAGATCTATCTCAATTTATACATTGCAATGTCACAGAGTTTTTTTTTAAAGAGGTGGATACAACAAGAGATGTTTCTTCTGAAATGTATTTTAGGAAATTGTGTGAATGACGGCACAATTTAAATAATTAATAGTTACGGAAATTGTTAGAAGAACTTAAATTATTAAAGGAGTAGTTCACTTTTAAAAAAACTTTTGCTAATAATTTACTCACCCCCATGTCTTTCTACAGTCGAAAATAAATTAAGTTTTGATGAAAACATTCCAGGATTTTTCTCCATAATGCACTTTACTGGTAACCAAACAGTTCAAGGTCCAAAAGACAGTTTCATTGCACACTGTTCAAAGGGCTTTAAACGATTCCAGACGATGAATAAGGGTCTTATCAAGCGAAACGATCGCTCATTAAAAAAAAAAACAAAGTTTTTTAAGCACAAATGGTCGCCTTTCTCTGTTCTGTGATGCGCGTTCGTGACTCTCCTGTTCAAACTCGTTCATCAAAATGAACGAATATTTTCCAGAGTCAACTCATTCATTTCGTTCGTTGAATGAACCAAATGACACGAAAAAAGATTTGTTCATTTTGATGAACGAGTTCAAATAGGAGAGTCACGAACGCGCATCATAGAACAGAGCAATTTTTTTTTTTTAAATGAGCGATCATTAATTTCTTAATTTCTTTTCGACTGAAGAAAGAATGACATGGATATCTTGGATGACATGGGGGTGAGTAATTGTCAGCAATTTTTGTTTTTAAAAGTGAACTACTCTTAATGCAATATCCTGAGAAAAATAAATTTTTCTCAACAATTTATATCAATATGTCATGATGTATAAAACTGATAATTTTTCTGCTTGATTCACAGTAACTATTCCATTTCTTCTTGAAAATCATGTTTTTAAATAATGTACAAAATTATACAATTTTAATAGAAATGTTTATATCCTAAACTTTCACTACTTCAGCAGTTCTAATAACCACTTTCTTTTTTTTACGCAGAATTTCTCAAATTTTTCTCTTGCTTTTGCTCTGCAGCAAATCACTCCCTGTTCAAGAACTCTTTGAACTAGTTTCTTTCTGTCTTTAGTTCTCCAAGCATTTCATGTTTGCTCTCCAAGCATTACTTCTGTGAGAAATCCCAGATGTTTCACAGCTAGGCGTTTGGTGTACCTTACACACTCCCTCTGTATTTCACATTGTTTGTGCAAGGAAAGTGACGCTTCAGTGGGGCCTTTGCTAGACCAGAAAAAAACTAAATGTTGTTTAGAGTGTCAGGCTTCAGAACATTTTGTATTTCTTTCAACAAGGAGTTATAAGGTAAAAAAAACAATCGATTAAACCTTAAATTCAAGATGTTTTGTGTAAAAGGTAAATCGTCATTGCAGAAGTCACTTGTCTTAAATATAAAAAAATCCGCACCACTTAATCTTGGTCTTTTTTTTAATTAGTGTGTTTCTGTACAATCCTAACCAGTAATGCATAGATAATGTAAATGCCTCAAAATTTGTTCTGTTATTGAGTAAAGGTCATAAAATCTTGAAGCACAACCCAACTGACATGTAGACATCCACATTACCCCATTGTGCTTTGCATGTAAACAGTTTTGGAGCCATGCTGAGGGCTTTTTGGAAAAAAAGAAATGAAAAGGGGAAAAAAAAAACCCTGACAATTTCAAAATCGCGCGAACACATTTTCTTACATTTACTGGTTATTTATAATAAGCTGATGTTTTTTTTTTTTATAAATGCACTCAGTGGCATCTTGCTTGAACAAGGTTTCTTTTATTGTTTCCTACCAAACCCTCCCACCCCCTGTACTATCCTCCTCCAATCGTATTTTTCATCTGGTGCCCCTCAGAAAGACTCTGTCAAAGGCAGGAAAGGGGGCTATTGTTCTGCTTTTCTGCTATTTATTTATTCCTCTCATCGCAATAATGATGCCTATTCACAGTTATCACAATAGCCCAGCGTTCAGTGCAGATGGATGACTCTATTTACAACCTTCAGGGGAAAAATAGGGATAAAGACTGAGAATCGTGCCACTAGTTTCTGGAGTTGGTGAGGTCGCCATGCTGACAGCTTTCTCTATTCTCTCTCTTTTTTTTGCTTTTCAGTGTTTGCTCTTACACTCGTTCTTTCAGCTTTCCCTCACAGATCTGACGTACAGGCCCACATTTCACATTTGCCTTACACATGCTGACAAACTGCTGTGATGTTTTTTTTTCTGGTCCTGGCAAGAGATTGCAAGAAGAGTTAATTTAGAGGTGAAATGCAAGTGCCAGTCCCTGCTGTATTCAGTATGCTCTCTGATGTACATAAGCTTAACACTGTCCTCAGAGTGTAGATCACTTGTTGTCTAATAAATAATCTGTTTATTTTATCTGGACATTAACTTTTGTCATAAGGAAATCATTTTGTCTTTTGTCAGTTTGAAGCTAGAGAGTTGTATTAAACAGAAAATGTCTTTAAGAGTATTGTATTGAAAAAGTAGATAGCTAAATGGTTTGTCTAGCGAAATGGAATTGTATTTATGGTCACTGTAGCATATTCTCAGTTTCATTGTAACTCCTGTAATCTTCTGGTCTGACCTTGGCCACAACCCTTCTATTTTGTCCTCTACTGAAGTAAAAAAAAAAAAAAAAAGTGTCGCATAACTGTTCTTTTGAGCTTGATCTCTTAACCCTTCTCTGTTTGACTACTTTAACAAGCATGACCATTCCTGGGGTCAAGACAAGCCAATAGCTTGTCTTTGTGGACAGAATGAGTCAGGAAGTACATTTATTAGGTTGCTCGGCTCAAGCTGTGATCTGTGAGCATGTTAAAAGGGCATTAGCTCAACAAATTATGTGAGCCCACGTGTTGGAGATAAGGAACCGATAAACACAGCATGCTTGTGATTATTAAATTTATGGCGGGAGTATGAGAAAGGAACTTCTATACTGATCCGTTTAACCATGATAGACAATATAAGGTGTGTTGTTTAAAACGCTTTGCTATTAAAGAAAGCGAGTGTGGATATTCATTATTATCAAAATATGAACTGTGATTATTCTATAGAGATCGCAATGCTTCCAGTTTGGAAGCAAGCTGTTAATAAGAATATGTTTTTATAACACCGCTCATTGGAAAATGTTGAGATTTTTTATACACTCACATAGTTCAAATGTGTAGGTAGTTCAAATTGATTAAGTCATTTGCAGTGCTTAGTAGATGGTTGGTCCTGAGCTCTTTGTCACAATTTACTACACAAACATAGTCCTGTTCCAAACTCATGCCATTGATTTAGGTATCAGGATGCTTTAGCTCGTATGAGGGCGCTCAAATTGTGTATATTAGGCTGGGATTGATGAAAGTATTATATTATGTTTAACTGTTTGCTTAAAAGGGCAATCATATAGTGAGTGAAGTGGGTTAGTAATAAGAGTAAGACAGTGAGAAGTTGCTGCTTGTCTAACTGGTATCTTGAATCGGTCTACTGGTATGCCCTGGAAGCATCAGGAAATCACTGAGCTTCCACAACACTGAGTCACGATGCCTCTGCAACCACACCTTAAGTCAGAAGAAGTGGCCAAAAAGAAAGAAAGGCTGAGGAATGAGAGCTTAATAACTCCCAGACATGTAAAGGATGTTTTTTTTTTTCAAAATTTTTCATAATTTGTCACTTGATTCCATTCTATATAAAACAATGCCACATTTCTCTTGTTTTGATGTCAGATAAGCTTTGTTTTAGTTCTGAATTGACTTTCATTCATATGTGATGACATCTCTTTCCTATTTCAAGTTCTTAAAATGATTTTTTTTTCATTTGCTCAGTGTTTTAAGAAATACTGTATGTATATCCTTGCTTGTCCTTCCTCCATTCTTCTACCGAACTATTTTTGCCCTATTCCTACTCACAGTTGTTATTAAAATAAATAAGACTTTATATCAGTGTATTGCAGGTAATGTTGATTCCGTTTTAAAAAAGTCATATGTCTGTGTGGTCATATGATGGTTTGATACTAGTAGTGGTAACTTGCTATCAGTGTTCTAGCTGAATACAATCAATTGTGCCGTCATGCTGGCTTATTCCTTAACTTTTGTATAATATATTTTAAACTCCTCCTTTGTTTTTTCTTTAGGGCAGTATTAGAGCCTCTCATGTCCTTGACACCACCAGCTCACAGTGTGTTTATTGTGGTGGATTCGCTGGACTCAGGGTGTTGTGGAGGTAATGGAATTGGAGAACGGTCAATATCAGAATCTGCGGCCACTCAGAGTTCCTCTATTGCAGAGCTCCTGCTCAAATACATACAGCTCTTGCCTCCCTGGATCTTGCTGGTCTGTTCTGCACGCCGACAGAACAAAGCCATATGCAAGATGTTCTCAGGTACACACTTGGATGATTCATAAACCACTTCATGAGCACTGAAATGTGAGATGATTAGCTTTACTGCTTTCTGTTATGAATTGTTCACCTGTCTTTAGAAACATTTTTAGTAACACATGAATTATGTTGTTCTCCACACTTGTATGACCACCCAAACATTCAGTATTGCCAAACATAAGGGCTTATGACTGTTTGTTTTTGTATCAGTATATTATGGCCGGGTGTTATGAGATGAGGGTCCCATAGCTCTTTGTGAGACTACAATCTTTTATACACTAGTTACTGTATGTGCATAGCTCAGCCTTTATAAACAAATTTGAATGCAAGGTTCTGAACCTATAGGCTTGAAAAGCCTCGAGCACTCTCATGTTTTACCTCTACCCACAAGATGACAAGACTGGAAAGAAACTACTGTTGTTGGTCTACACAATTTGGTTAAAAAAAACATATCGCAATTGTTCTGACAAATGCTGCAATTGTAGTTATGATAAACATCTCATACTGCTGCTGCTTAGATAACAAAAACAAAAGACTTTGGCTCTGGTGCCAATAGTAAGAAATACTCTAAGGGTGTTCAATCCTGTGTTCTCTTTAAAATTGCTTTTATGTGCTACAGTGATGTTGGTAATTTGCATTGTAACTTAGAGCAGCAAAAACTGTTTAATGCACAAATGTAAAAAATATGGTGAAAGTGCCTTACATAGAAGGGGGTAATCTCCTCAACCACCACCAATGTGCAGCATCCACCTGGATTGCCAATCTGGAGGGCAAAAAAAGGCTTTCCTCCTTTGTCCGCTAGTCATTTTTACAAGGTTTGCACTAAGTACTAATGTAGCAAGACAGTGACATAAAAAAGACCCAATTATACAGTGTACACCTTATTGAAAAGCTATGTTCAGGCAAGTAGATGAATCCAGAATAAACTCTTATTTTGTCTCTTATTTTGCTGTATACACTGCTCTGATTTTATCTCTTGCTTTTCTACCCTGCAGGTTTCAGAAAGTTGTGTCTAGATGACTTAAGAAAGCCTGCAACTGTACGAGATGTACAGCAATATATCCTGCGGAGGCTTGACCAGGACGGAGCTTTGAGAAGACAACTTTCACCAGATACGGCTGAAATGCTTAATCTTTTGCACATCAAAAGTGGTGGATGTTTCTTGTTTCTTGAGCGAGTACTAGATGGCGTTGCACAAGGTCTAGTAGGACTTAGAGAAATTCGGGACATTCCTGGCACACTAAATGGCCTTTACCTATGGCTCTGTCAGCGACTCTTTCCTAGAAGTCTGTTTGTCCACATTAGGCCTTTGCTAAATATCCTTTTGGCATCCCCACAACCACTAACAGCTGATCAGCTCTACACTATTGCTAGAAGCCGTGACTCCTACCTTGGGATTGGAGACTTCCAAGCACAGATGGGTGCTCTGGCATCTCTGTTTGTAGATGGCCCCGAGGGCAGTAAACTCCTCTTTCACAGCAGCTTTGCAGAATGGTTAACTGATGTCAAATACTGCACACAGAAGTTTTTGTGTTGTGTGAAGGATGGTCAACTTTCTCTGGCCATGTCCCTCTCTTTTCGAGCCAGTAGTCTGGGTACAGAGGAGACTTGCCAGCTGGCCCACCACCTCCTCAGCAGTGGAGTCCATCAAGGGGAACCATCCCTCTTGGCACTATGGTTGATATGGACTGGAGTTCCATCTCTTAGTAGTGCCAGAAAAGACTGTTCTTCTAATGTGCCATCACCTCCTCATACACCTGTAGTAATTCAGCAAGATGTACTTCAGCTCTTAATGAAAAGTGGAATTTACCCTGCAAGCTGTTCCCCTGACAATAGCTCCAGTGTGGGGGTTCACTGTGTTGGGGGAGGAGGCAGGATAGTTCGACGAGCATTACAGAGGGAAGACTCTGTGAGAGCTCTTCTTGACAGTGGCGTCAGTGTGAACCATACAGACCCATCAGATGGACGGACTTTACTAGCATCTGCAGCCCATGCTGGACTTGCAGATGTTTCTGCATTGCTGTTATGCCGTGGAGCAGACCCTTCAGTGAATGACAACCAGGGACAGACTGCACTGACGCTTGCTGCCAGACAAGGCCATGCTGGTGTACTACAGGTGTTGCTAGAGTGGGTACAGGAGCAGGGGAGCGAGAGTCCTGCAGTACAGGCCCTGCTGGAGCATGTGGACAGTGAGGGATGGACTGCTCTTCGCTCTGCTGCATGGGGTGGCCACAAGGAAGCTGTGCGTCTACTTCTGGAAGCTGGGGCAGAGATTGATGGGTGCGATTCAGATGGCCGGACAGCCTTACGAGCAGCAGCATGGGGTGGACATGAGGAAATTCTGTTGACCCTCCTTAAACATGGTGCTGAAGTAGACCGTTCAGACCGTGAGGGACGTACTCCACTAATAGCTGCAACCTACATGGGTCACAAAGAGGCAGTGGAAATACTTTTGGATGCTGGGGCTGATTTGAAACTTGCAGATGGCGATGGACGTACTGCTCTCTCTGTAGTTGCATTGTGTGTGCCGTCGGCAGCTGGAGGACGAAGGCATGGAGAGGTTGTAAATCTTCTTTTGGAGCGAGGTGCTGATCCAGAACATAAGGACAGAGATGGAATGACCCCTTTGCTACTAGCCTCTTACGAAGGGCACGAGGAAGTGGTTGAACTCCTCCTGGAAGCTGGAGCTGATGTAGATGAAAGTTCTGGAGCTCATCCCTCTTCTGTCACTCCTCTTCTTGCGGCTGCAGCTATGGGACATGCTGGCACTGTTAATCGTATGCTTTTTTGGGGGGCAGCAGTGGATGGCATCGATGGAGAAGGCCGCACCGCTCTCTGCTTGGCTGCAGCAAAGGGTAGCGTTGAAGTTGTAAGAGCACTGCTGGACAGGGGTTTGGATGAGAATCACAAAGATGATCTGGGCTGGACTCCACTGCATGCTGCAGCTTGTGAAGGTCACAAAAGTGTGTGTGCAATATTGACAGAGCGAGGTAGCATGGCACGTGTGGGTGAGCTTGATGTGGAGGGTCGGAGCCCTCTAATTCTAGCAGCACAAGAAGGGCACTGCAGTACCGTCAGGCTGCTTCTAGACCGAAAATCCCCCATTGATCATCGTGCCTATGATGGACACTCCGCACTCAGTGCGGCTGCTCTGCAGGGACATCGGGAGATTGTGGAGTTATTGATGCGTAGAGGGGCTGACACTGATGTCCGTGATGCTGAAGGAAGGCCTCTTCTTTATTTGCTGGTCCTGGAGGGCCATTTAGATATGGCCACCCTACTCATAGAAAAAGGTGGTGTCCCCCTGGAGTCAAAAGATGCAGAAGGGCGAACTGCACTCCACGTAGCAGCTTGGCGAGGAGACTTGGAAGGTATTGAACTGTTGCTAAAATATGGAGCTGACCCAAATGCAAGAGATCTTGATGGTCGGCCGCCTTTGCATTCTGTGGCATGGAGAGGTCATGCAGCTGCTGGCAGGCTGCTCCTTAGGGCTAAAGGTCTCAATGTAGACCTGGCTTGCAAACAGCAGGGTGCCACAGCGCTTAGCATTGCTGCTCAGGAGGGGCATGCTGAAATTGTGGCCATGCTCTTAGAAAAAGGTGCAGAACCAGACCATGTGGATCGTTATGGTCGCAGCCCAGTTAAGGTAGCAGGAAAACAAGGTCATTTCACGATTGTGCGACTTCTAGAAAACTATGGTGCAAAACCCTTTTCAGGTCTCATACCATTTTCACCCAGTGGTGCTCCTAACACCTCTTACCTTTCAGCCCTAGTCAAGACCCGTGCATCTCTTTGTTCAGGAGAGGTGGGTGTTGATGGAGTTACAGCCACATCTTCTCCATCCTCGTCCTCCGTTTCTGCCTCCTGTTCCCCAGCTTCAACTGCAGAGCGTTTCCACTCTATACCTGCCTCACAGACTTCCTCCTCCACCTGCCACTCCCATGCCACAGTACAGACTGTGCCTGCTGACAGCCTAAATTTCATCCAGCAGATACAACAACATTCACTTTCTCGTTCCCGCAGTCGGCCATCCACCTTGCCTCTTCCTGGCTCCAATCCTGCCAGTCTTCAGGGCAGAGCATCTAGGCATAATCAAAAGGCTGTACCCAAGAGCAGTCCCACACATGAACAGTGCACCTTCACTGAAGTGCCTGACTCAGAAAACCCCTTAAAAGGGCTTGGATCAATGGGGGATGGTAACTACCTCTTCAAACCTAAGACTCCTTACATCATAGAGGATGTGAGTGAGAAGAGCCACAAACAAGCTGGAGGAGTTGATCTAAAGTGGAACTCTGTTATGGCATCCTTAGGGGTGATGCCAAACCAAGAGGGCCCAATTAGACAGACAAAAATTAGGGAAAGCCCACCTTTGGGGTATCCACCTTTTCTCATCCAATCCCATGGACAAAAAAATGACTGGGGGGGAGTCAAAAGACATCTATATCTCCAATCATTGACCTTTCAGCTATTTCCCCACATAGTGCCTTACCTAATGAGTCTGTGTTTAACATGACAACTACTGACCCTCAGCTGAATCTCAAACAGGCAATCAAGTTGCAGTTTGAAGGGCCGACCAGTGCAGCACTTTACAAGCGGGAAACTCCACTCTGAGGTGAGGCATTGAGCTTCACACGTACAACAACAATAAATGTGTCTTGTAATTTGTCAGTTATCTAATTAATGTGAATTTTATTAATTTATTAAGATGTTATATTTGT
The DNA here is from genome assembly GCF_016745375.1 of Pimephales promelas. The sequence goes on along the minus strand of NW_024121765.1, from coordinate 380,357 downwards.
GTGCAGTATCTCCAAAATATGCCTTTTATCAGGCAGTTTTCAGATATGCCAGATTGAAGTAAACCACACTGTACTTTGAGCTTCAGTATTTATGATTGTGACTTGGAATGTCAGGAATTCTAATGACAGCTTTGTCTGTTGTAGGAAAACCTGGGCATTTAGGATTTCAAGGAGGTGAGGGTTGTGTAGGTAATCACTGCACAGTGTGGGAGATGTTAAGAGTAGAGGAGGATGGCAGATGAAAGTGTTATAACACACTGACCTCCACCTCTCTTTAACCAATTGACCCCAAGGCACAAAAGAAGAAGGAAAGGCCTAGAGGAGCCCGAGTTCAAAGGATCAAGCTGTGTACATTCCAAAGCTTTTCCTCCTTATGCCGTCACAATGGAGAGCAGCTGGCACTCTCTCATACTCTCACACAATTACAGGAAAATATATTTACATTCAGAGGGACACTTATGGATGTTTCCTCAAAAAGTTTGCATTGACATATGTACCCCAGGGATTTTTGTGCATATTATAACTCGTCATGAATGACAACTTGGCATAGACCGAACAGCTGTCCACTCTTTTATCTTCATACACACACTTATTGTGCTCAGAATTGCCACCTTTATTTTATTTTGTTTAAAAGAATGTGGTCAAAATTGGAAGGTGTCTACAAATAAAATATTAATTGTCTGTGATTTTCAGTATATTTCTCTGGTTTACACCCAGGCTTAGACTTGCTAAAAAGGGCTTTTCAAAGCGCCACTGTCGCTTTGTGGGTTTATGTGCTAGATCAAGTCATTAGCAATGTTTGTGTCCTTTAAAGATGTTTCAGGAAATAGATGCGTCACTGCTTATTTACCTTGAGTTTTTAATTTTCACATACTGTCATTTTTGTCAACAGTAAAACCAGCAAGGCAAATTAACATTTTAAAGCTGCATTCCAATTGAATTATATAGAGAGATGGGAAAAAGAAAGTGAAAAGTTATTGTTCTAAAAGCAGACAGAGGTAGTTAGGGAAGGATATATAAGTGATCTCAAATACACGTGCATGTTTGTCATAGGATGGCTAGATTTAAATGGATGGTCATGAAAACCTTATAGGTGTGACAGGAAGAGATGTGATGTGAATTTAACACATTGCCATGGGTAATTTATAGTGTTTTGTATGTTAAAATTAATTGAGATGCACTAATTAAAACAATGTATATGATTTTGTGTCTGTGCAAATTTCTATGGAGAAGAAACAAGCAAACCTGACCACCCTTTTGGTTTGCATGTGAAGAGTTCAGATGCAAAAGCCTCTAAATGCCATTTGAAATTTTCTTCTTTAATGATGATTTTTATCAAACTTGTATATTTAAGTTCAGTGATTTCACTTAAATGGCAATGATAATTACCTATTAATTGTTATTTAAGTGAAATTATTGAACTTAAATATACAAGTTTGATAAAAATCATCATTAAAGAAGAAAATTTCAAATGGCATTTAGAGGCTTTTGCATCTGAACTCTTCATGTATTAACCCGCCTACTCGCCTCCCTCTGAGCAGGACTCGAATTGGTATCTCTGGCATGGGAGGCGATTACCATTTTTGCATTGTCACGATTTCATTGATTTTATTACAAAATCAATGAAATCATAAGAGCTTCATTGTATTAGTAGTTCACCCCAAAATATTCATTCACCTTTATGCCTTTGGAAAGTATGATTTTCTTTCTTACAGGGAACAGAAATATTTAAAGAGGTTGTTTTCTGTATATTGCACTGTAGTGTACATAAATGTAAACACGAATGAATGAGCTTTGAAAATTGTGGAAGGAATTATTTTTAGTTTATAACTTTTAAGTTTTAGTACATTTTACAGAAACATTAATGTGGACAAGGACATGGACATTCATGATTAACAGAAGAAAAAAAGATTTCAGTCTTTTTGATTTGGTGTGTAGCCTATATTTCGTCTATGGCTTAAATGTGAAAATGCACAAATTCTTCAGTGAGCTTTTCCTTATTTGTTCATTGTCAGTAATGGTTAACTCTTGTTTCTTCTCTCTCCCTCTGTCTGTCTGTCTCTCTCTCTCTCACACACACGCACACACACACAGAGACACGTCTCTCCGTGTGAGGGGTATTTTTTATTGCCTCTCTAAAGTTTACTTGCTACTTCCATAAACCCCCTCAAAGCAAACAACTCTGTGTGCAACAAGCAAAATACTGCTACTCTTTTGACATTTTGCCTGTTGGTCATACAGCCACAAATATGGACGCTGCTTATACTGTAATGTACACACAATAGCCACAGGATTTTTACTGTTATTGTAAAACTGATGCAAAATCACACTGCAATGAAAGGTTTATTATTATTATTATTATTATTATTATTATATGGATAGACCAAAGGTAAATTTCATTAAGACATGCGCAACACAAACCACCGTGACAAACTCTTCCTCTCAAGTGTGTCAACTAGAGAAAAGATCCATATTAATAATTATCTATAAGCACATTATTATAGGTTGCATGAGGATCTCAAATATGCAGCTGCATACTGAGACTTGTGGTAAAACTGTTACTCTTACAACAAGCTAGGACTCATAAACGTGATATCAAAAGGTTCACTATGCCATTATCATCCATTTAAAATTCTCTTTGAAACATTTTAATATCTCAGACTACTGAGACATTTTAAACCATGTCATTTCCATTTTAAAAGTTAGTTTTATGTGTTCTTTCTTTTGTTTTTTCTTTTTTTAATTCCAAGACCTAGTCTTTACCCGGCTGATGTGGTTTGGGGATGCTAGACAAACTGCAAACTCAGGCATTCCTCTATAATGAAGGACAACTTGCACTCAGTTCTTTTATAGGTGGGATTTTTTCTCTCCTGTAGACACTGCAGGACACATTTTTATTTGAGACGTTTTAAGGGCCATCTAACATTCCTTTATAAATAACATTCTTTACTAGATGCTTTATTCATTGCAACCATTAAATGGGATCTCTCAGACAAGATAGCGGTGTAAAACATTTTTACAGTAAGTCTTAATAAAGCACACTATAATATGTTTATTAAAATTATTAAAAATCTTAACAAAATAAATAATAATACAATTAAAAAATGGAAAATTTACAATTAAAATATTTATTTTTTAAGGGATTGTTCACTTTGAAATTATTTTTTGATATATTTTAGCTTACCTCAAGGGCATCCAAGATTTAGGTGTCTTTGTTTCCAGAGCATTTTCAATTTTGACATTTTTTGGTCAAACCGTTCTTGTCTGTCAGTCATATAATGCAGGTCTATGGGGATCTCCTAAAAGAGCATGCACTGAAAAGTCCAAATTAAACATGATTTAATGACTCGTAAATGTAAGTACAAATGGCCTAAGACACGAAACGAGCAGTTTGTGTGAGAAAACGAACAGTATATAGTTTTTACCTCTTGTTAACAGCCGTCGAACTGATCTGAATCAGATGTTCAACTGAACCGAACTGAACGTCTCCAAAGTTACGCCGGAAGTGAGATCGTTCTACGTCACGCATTGTTTACACAGAGATTTCGGAAGTTTTACCTTTCACTAAACATATTTAGATATACGGGAAATCGCAATGGAAGACGATTTCGATATCTCTAAATATGTTTAGTGAAAGGTAAAACTTCCGAAATCTCCTATATAATCTGCATTATATGACTGACAGACAACAACGGTTTGACCAAAAAATGTCAAAATTGAAAATGTTGTGGAAACAAAGACACCTATATCTTGGATGCCCTTGAGGTAAGCTGAAACATATCAAAAAATAATTTCAAAGTGAACTATCCCTTTAAAAAAAATATGTAATTTCCTATAACAATTCTAGAATGGAGCTAGTGGAACAGGTTCTGCTATCTGGGAAGTTCATCTACCCATGTATTCTTACAAGCTCAATTCCCACACTGATAAAATTAAACAGATTATATGCGATAAAAGTGTGTCTTAAACCACTGTTAAAGGTCATTCACTGCACATTAAGGGAAAAGGGATGTGTGGACTTGTGATGAGAACCTTAGTTGAATTAGTTCCAGATTCAGTCTCACACAAATTTAAAGACGAGGTTCCGCTTCCTGACAAGGAGACACCACATCCTCTTAGAGCGTAAACAAGGGAGAGGAAAACATATTTCTATTGAATAACCACAGGAAGGATATCACAAAGCATGAAACATATTTCTTTAAAAAATTCTGTATGAAATGAGGAGATAAACTCTTATGTAGACCTTACATTTTACATTTATTCATTCATTTAGCTGATGCTTTTTATCCAAAGCGACTTACAATTGCTATATATGTCAGAGGTCGCACGCCTCTGGAGCAACTAGGGGTTAAGTGTCTTGTTCAGGGACACATTGGTGTCTCACAGTGGTTTCGAACCCAGGTCTCTCACACCAAAGGTTTGTGTCTCATCCACTGCGCCACCACTGTCCCACCAAGTTTACCTTAAAAGTAAACAGATGTCATTTTGATTTATTTAGTCATTTAGTATAGCCATCCTGGTCTTTGTGAACAAGCAAAAGAATACGTTTAGCCTATATTCATAGTTGTCATATCAGCCCGTTCTCATCCCAAGACGTTATCTAACTGATGCTTTTGACCATCAACATCCGACGGTTTAGGGCACCCTTTAACGTCAGTTAGATGATTCTCTCTAACCCTAACCCAGACCTAAACCTACCCGCGTCATCTAACTGACGTTAAAGGTAAAGCGTCAGTTAGATGACGCCGTAGGATAGTCATCTAACAGGTAGGCCTTCCTTAAAATGTCGGATGTTAACGTACTGTATGGTCAAAAGCATCAGTTAGATGACGTCTTGGGATGAGAATGTTTTGGTCATGTTGTCATATGCCTTCAGTAGACTTGGTAAATAGCACACATGTCATATGGTAAGAAAATAGCAACTTGGAAAATATCACACATGCAGGTCATTGGTGGAGGGGGGGATAATAACTAAAACATTACAGTGGCGCTGGTTACTTTTTAAGATTTCAGTCTTATTTCACATTCACCAGTTAAATTCCTGTTGCTATTCCAGGTGTGAGCCGATTAATGATGAACAGAAATGGTCAAACAGAAAAGCTTTTTTAATGTTATATCTTAAGAACAGTAAAAGACATTTACACATACTGTATGTAAATGTACATATTTTAGAAAGCAAAGAAACAAAATGTATACATTTGAACATAAGCCTTGTTCATTATAAGCATTTATGTTGTGAATGGTTTAATTTACTTTAAGACATTTTTTAATGCCATTCTTCATTCATGAAAGATCCTTTCCAAAGCATTATAAAATGCATTAACGTGCATGTATCATTACTGCCTCCTTCTGGTAAGGTTCTTTGGTTTCAATAGCATAGTATTGTCAAAAAATCATGTATTGTGAAAGAAATTACAATCTATAAGCAATAGAAGCAACCAGGGATTCAAAACTAATGTCAAGACACTCTATGAAAATCTACATTGACATGCCATGGTCAGTCAACTGTATTCTATGAGTTTTCGTAAATAAAATGCCACACAAAAGTCACACACACACACCACCTTCACCCCTAAAAATATACCACAAAATATTATTCTGGTCAAAAACTGATCACAAGTGAATATGAATACTTAATTATCAAATGGGTCATGCTGCACAGTGCGTGGTTAATTTGTGTGTAGAAATTAGGGATTTCGACATTTTTCATCTACTGTTATTGCTTATTGTAGGTTCTCAAGCCCTGCTATATACCATGGATTATGATGTTGCACTAGCAGCAAATATATGTTGCCAAATACTCATCTCATACAGTGACATCTTTCTTTTGAATCATGAGCTTATTGGTAACCTCATTTGTACTGATACATTTTAATGCAGTGGTGCACGCTATCTGACACAACCAGGAGATCATGTGGTAAAAGTGCCAGTCCCCGAGGGCTGCTCAGTCCATCAGACACAATCACTCGCCCTGCCCCTTCAGAAGGATAAAGAATCACTCTATGTTTTTCTCCCCAGTCTGCCACCAACACAGCCCCATCCTTATCAATGCAGAGGCCCCAGGGACAGGAGAGTACAGGCCCTAAGCTGGGACACACACCCAGGATTCGTAGGGTGTCCCATCCTGGTCCTAATATCTTCACACAAGGCTCCAGCCCCGTTTCACTGCCTCGCTCAGACACTGCGACCAGACCAGAGTGCAGGCATGCTGCAACCAGATAAGGCCTGTGGAAACCGGTCACCACAGTGCGTTCCAATCTGGAACCAGTTTTAGGCTCAAGTTTCAGTGCAGTAAGAGTACCCTTTCGTATATCTGCAACTAGGAATTCATCTCTTTGGGTGACTGTCACTCCCCTTGGTGCTTCCAACTCATCTCGAGGCACTCCTGCAATGTAGGGTCCTCCTCCAAATGTTTGGAGGAGACGCCCATGCCGACTAAGGATCAGGAGAGCCCTCTCAGCTGCACAGCTCAGAGCAATCAGACCCTTTGCATTAACGGCCACATCAAAGAAATTACGGCAGCGTCGTGAGGAGCCTCCTAAGTCGTTACTTGGCGAAGTCACTTGTTGTAGGATGTTGCCATGGGCATCAGTTACCTGGACACGAGCATTCCCACAATCCACAATGAACAGTTGACCTTGTGGTGTTGCATGGACACCACTGGGCAGCGTGAGATCAGCACGTCCTGAGCCCTGTTTACCAAACTGCCGGACAAGACGCACCTCCTCTGGTGCCAATGATTCCTCATCCTCCTCTAACACTATGAGGGCAGGCTCACTTCTCTCTCCCCGCATTCTGTTCTCATTTAGAGAATTCTGCCGTCCTGCTGCAAGGTGGTTCAGCCTTTTCTGAGACGGGTTATCGATAACAGACATAGAAAGCGAACGAGGCACTCTGCTGGAGAAAGCAGCATGTGCTTGGGTGCTCTTTTGAGAGAAGTTACCATGACTGGGACAGGATTTAGTCCTTGACACCTCACTTTGTTTTTGGAAGGTGGAACTTGAGGACATATGACTCTTGGAACCAGTCCATATGCTTGATTGCGGTGTTCTGGTTTCACTAAGGGGTCTGTTACAGTAGGAAAGGTCAGCAGCTGATCTGGAGAGGCGAGCAGTAGGACGCAGGCAGTTGGAGAAATCCCTTGGGGAGCTGACAATGAAAGTGTACCCAGAATCTACACTGTCTGCAGGGGATGGTGCACGGTTTTGTGGGTGGTCATCTGAGGATGCACTTAATTGGGAGCAAGACCTGCCATGAGAGAAGTGGCTGCTGCTGCCTTGACTAGAGATTCTCTCTCTGGGGCTTTGTGGTGATGAGTTTGTGCCATACCTTGATGTTTCTCTTGAAGATCCGGTCCTTCTGGCATGATTTTTATGGTCACATTGATTCAAGAACCAGCCACCTTGTTCTTGGTGACCTGGCTCTGGGGATGGAGAGAGTTCTGTTTGCCTTTTTGCTCTCTGTGAACCAAACTGTGTGATTGGTTCATTTTGTATACAAGCAAAATCCTCACCGTCTAAATCACCATGACTGAGGGATGGTACAGCCAAGAAGAGCTCATCTCCTTTGCATTCAGATGTAGGCGATTCACACTCATCCTCCTGTGATGAGTCACGTTCACATGGAACTTGTTTAGGGGACCAGTGACGCAGTTGTGGGAACTTGCGTTTTACCTCTTCTCCTGATTCATCATCACTTCGGGCTGACAAACGGAGCTTCCGGACAACCCTCAAGTTGCCACTAGTTGATGAGTGCCTTTGATTAAGCCCAGGAGATAGGATTTGGTTCTGCCCAGGAATTGTTCCATCAGGCGAACTCTGACCTTCTCCACCGACATGAGCCCCACTGTGTATTTCAGTGGCATGGATGGAACACATTTGCCCCAACTGCCCACAGCCTCCAATAGGAATATGAACATTGTGATCTTGCACACTGATCTCACCAAAGGTTACAGCGTTTGGTTGGGCACTTGGTTTAAAAAATACACGTTTGAGTGTAAGTGAGACTTCCCAAGGCTGGACCAGTTCTGTAACGCCCTTAAGAAGCTGGTCCCGCTTCTGATCCCCCTCTCGATTTTTACTACCATCGCCACCACAACTTTTTCTTATTAGCTCCCGAAGTTTAATGACTTTATATAATCGCTGGTCTACTAATCTTTGTCCAACCCTTATGGCTGCTCCATTCTCCCTCTGCACCTGTTCAAGTCTGCGCTGTAGATCCCTGTGATCCTGTTCTACCCTTTCCAGTAGACGGTGCTCCTCCCTTTGTGCTCCAAGCAGTGCACGCTCCACACCCCGAACTACTGTCTGCGCTTCAGTCACTTGTTGCTCCCGCAGACTCCTGAGGTCTGCTTCACATCTTGCCAAATCACATAGAGCCTGGGTAGCCCAACATGGTAAGGAAAACGAAGATCCTGCAGTGGGCTTTGAGTCCTCATTACCTTCTATATCTGGCTGTGGAGATGTACTACGGGAAGTCTTGTTGCTCACTGGAGAGCCAGCAGACATCTTTGCAGAGAATTTGTAGAGGCTATTTGCAGAGGCTTGTGTCAAGGCCTATTTTGGACCTGTTAAGAAATGCACAGAAAGGGAGGGGTTAATATTGAGGCCATTAGAAAAATGAGCTTCATTTCACTAAATTGTATTTAATATGAAGGTATTTATCATTAAAAAAAGATTATCATGGTACTCACATAATTTTTGAACAATTGTCTTTGTATAATAACTTAATATAACATTCAAGCACAAAACAAACTGAGGTTATGAAATTCATCAAATTTCAGGGGTTGAAAGAAGTTGCTCTGCTGCAACCTATGGCAACCACAGTCATGGCAACAACAGGCATAAAAACCATAGACAGTAAAAGAAATGGACAGAGCGATCTCATTGGAACTCCATTGAGACGATTGAAGCCCGTTTTTGGGGATTTTTTAGCACTTCCGTCCCTGACGCGCAGACTCAAACAGAGCTTGACTACGTAGTTGTGACGAGAGCAACCCGTCTGTCTTCTAGTGCTGTGGGATGGGAAATCTGAATCATTCCCTTCCGAAACATGCAGAGGCGAAGAGTGTGAATAGGAGCTGTCCATGAGCGAGGAGCAGGAGACACTTTTGCTAGGTATTCTGATTAATTATTTTGTCATTTTGCCTCCACGTTTTCCCGATTGCGTGCGAGCTTCTCCTCCTGTCCATACGGTAATCTCTCTACTGTGTGACAGAGAGTCGCGTGGGTATGATGCAATCGTTAGCATACTTTCACTAAAACTGCTTCTACGGGGTTATAACATAAGCTACAAAGTAATGGAGCCTTTTATACATTGTCATGCTTCTTTAGAAAAAAACAAAGGACAAATGGGGTCTTCAAATGCCTCAGATGTAAAGTTATTCGCTGTCAAAGTGACGCCAAAATGAATGGGAGTCAATGGGAATGCTAACGCAAGTGAAGTTCTGCTACAAGATGTCAGCTCCCGCGAGGCTTCAACTTCTGGTCGATGGATTACCCCCTTGATAAAAACAAAGATTACAGTAAAAAAGTAAAAAAAAAAAATAAAAAAAAACATAGATTAAAGAATATAGATGTGATGTAATGTAATGTATACTGTAGTTAAATGCAACAATATTAATTGTTGTATTAATTGCTGTAATATATCTAATAGGGATTTTAAGCAACAGCTGCTGATGGAACGGCAATGGTGACCAAAAGTAAACTGTTAACTCCCTTTCCAACAATGAAAAGGACGGCATAATGGATAAATTAATAATTTCACAAAATACGTAAACAAAAATTGACACTTAAAAAAACAAGAAAAATGGTTGCTTTTGGTATTAAATATTCTAATTGGATGATCATCTTGATTGTTCACAGGTGTTTCTTGTTAGTCATTAATCTTTATGTAGCCAATGAACAGCCCTCATGTTTCCATTGTTTGTGTAACTGCTCTCTCTCATGTAACCAAGTCAAATTCACGTTTTTCGTCGTGTCGTTTCGTGGTAGCCGGTATGCCTGTGTCGGTGTCCGTGTGCATGTCATCTGTTCCTTAATTTGCGTTACAATAAATTATACAAAAAAAATGGCACATAACTATATAAATATGACATTTACTTATCTAATCTAATCTATGCTAGTCTGTCATGTATTAACAACAACAGCAAATCAGCTGTTCTCATGTAGTAGATGGTGGTTGTAAACGATGGTTGCTGTAAAAGAACGTCGCATTATGCGCATGCGCAACAGAATGACGTTCCATCAGCAGTTGTCCCTATTCACTCAATTATTACAATATTATGCAATTAATCTTATGATTGTTAATGCTGTTACATCAACATAATAGTTCTGGATTGTATCCTGAGAACATGTAAAAAAAACTACACAAGCTACACAAAGAAGCAAACAAACAAAATGCATTAGATGAAATATAATTTTATGTTATGTCTAAGATGTTTATTGGAGGCAAAAACACAACACACAGACCATTGTTTCAGGCTATTGTATACTGTCTGAAAGTAAAAAGCTTACTCTGGGAATCTGATATGGTTTGCTGTCTTGAGGACCAGTTGCTGAACACATTTGAGAGTGAAACAAGACCAGAGAACAAAGGATGCACATTTTGCTTGTTTCCTCTGACTGTTTTTATATAATCGATGGAGCAGTTATATATGGAACATTTAGTTGATTAAGCTGATTATTTCTTTATCTTTTATTATTATTTCTATTATTTTGCCTATTTAAGAGTTGCAAAGAAAATATTTCTTTCCTGAGAAATTCTGACAGAATTGAGGGAACCAATGATTGGCAAGAGAGACTACAGGAAAACACGTAGAGAAAGTGTGGCAGACAGAGACAGAAGAATGAGAGTCAGAATATTTCTAGCACTGAGATCATTAGCATTTCAAATTCAGGGAGACAGACAGTTGAACAAAAGAGGACAGCATATATGTGGGAGGCAAAAGACAGACTAAAATGAAAAAAAAAAATATATATGTGTCATCACAAAACTTGCTCTCCATTGCTCACTTGTATTCTTACTCTGCAGTCTTCTTTTTCGGCATTCACTCCAGCACTTCCCTTCAAGCCAGTGTGACATCAGGCACAACGCTCTAATACTTTATTCATGATGAGGTTTGAAGCAGTCGAGTCCAAAGTGTGCATGTAGTGTGGGATATATTGAAAGTAAAGAAAATTAGGTTATTATCAGAGGATATGAATATTCATGCTGTGAAGTAAAAGTTTATCAGTTACTTTAGTTCATCAACTAAAGTAAAAGCAAATGCTTATATTAAATGCACATACGCTATCTTGTGTGTATATATATATAATCAAGATCTTGTTATTATAGGCCTATGTGCTTTTAACCAATCAGGTATTTCAGTATATATTCACATTCAGACTTGCAACCTTCTTTGTATAATGCTATTTTAATGGTACGTTTCCTGACTGGTTCTGTTCGAGAGACAGTGCTAAAAAGAGAGGAGGGACAAGATAGATGTCAGCAAGAAATGCCAAGTAGAAAAAGAAAAAAAATACATATGGGAATGTTTATTGCACTCTATTTGCCAAATCACCAATTCAAACTCTGGGTGAAGTTTTCTGGATAAAAGAAAAATGAAAAAAAAAAAAAGTGTGACAAATAAAAGCTAAAACTTTATAAGCACTCATGATATTCAAGCGATTTTTTGTAAGAAGTTGTTGTCCTATAGGTTGCCAGAGTCAATGTGAACTTATGTCTTTTCTATGTTAATCTAGAAAACTGGAGATTACACCAATTCATTACAAATTTTAACAGTCATTTGCATTATTGTAACAGTACATGCAAAGTCATTTGATATGGTGCATTATGTGTTCTCCTGTGTCTTTTCCTCTCAAATTACTTCTTACATTATCTATGAGGGGCTGCTGCAGTTGAACTCTGCGTATTGGCTTTGCACAAGAATGACAGTGAACAACAGCAAAAACAATCATTTTTAGAACACAAATAACCATTATCAAACTAAATCTATCTTTAGGCAAAAGCAATCAAACTGCTGCTGTCCAGTAAAACTGCAAACTGGCAGTGCCAGATAACAATATGAATGATTCCCAACTTATTTATAACCACATAAATGTAACAAGCAATTCACAATGGTCTTTAACTGCACTTTAAAAGCATTGCGAAACATTTAATTTCACTGTATTAAAGACAATCCATTAAAGGAAAAGAAAAAAAAATGTTTAACCCAAAACTAATCAAAAAAGAACTTGACTGTTTGACTGTTTATTACTAATCAAACAAATATTTTGTCTTCAATTGTAAAAAAAATTTATTCGGTTTGTAAGTCTTACCTGTGTGTCTTTCACCTGCTCTGCCACTGCCCTCCTCCTTTCTCTCACGCAGGTTTTTTCCTCTTGCTAGTTGTCCCACTGTTGCTAGGAAACGGTACAAAACGAATTCAATTAACTACCAGTAATCAGACCCAAAACACCTTTTGCAAAGAATAAATCAAGAGGAAAATTAAAACTATTTTACAAATTTAAAGGTATTTATTTATCACAGCGTGCAATTAAACAAATTTCAGCGACTTCATGGAGCCATCTGTAGTTCTACACTTCTTCTGCACCTTATATGTTCTCGTACTTATATTTTTCAATTCAAACGTATAGACCATACCCATTTTTTTAGGCCACACACACACACACACACACACACACACACACACACACACATAGATATATTATAGGCCTAAACTTTAATTAATCATGCATTTATTTAATAAACAATGAAACACTGGTCTTCGCTCATGGAAAAATTATTTTCCGTGACTGATTTGACATGAGCAGAGAAATTTCAGCTTCTGGATAGCCAGCTCCATGAGTCACTCTAATCAACAAAATGGTAATCCTGTGGGAGTTTGAGGACCTTTGGCTGGATATCAAAGTGTTCTCTTCACACTGTAGGCCTACATGTATGAAGAGCATTTAACTAATCAAGACTTCTGATACAGCACAGAGACTGTAAAATAGAAGATCTAATTGTTTCTAGTTGTTGAAATAACCTTGCTTTATGCACATATCACCTCAGGAGGCAAAGTTACACTTAATAACATAAGTAATCATGTACTAGATTGATTAACTTCAACATGAAATAATGGTGAATTCAAGTCAACAAGCTCATCAGATACAGCTAGTCTCAAGTGAACAATGGCCACTTTAAATATCGAAGTGCAAGTGTTATTAATTAACATGTATACATAAATTGGCTCAATTACAAAGCATGAGAAGAAGCTTTGATCATGTTTAATATAATTTAATTAAAAGGGGGCGATTGCATCTCATTGGATTGTCTGTGTAAATGTTGGAGTGCAATAATCCAGCTCCATCCAATTATGTTCAGTATGAAACGGCAAATATGTTTGAGAACAAAAGTGTAATGATTCAAATGATTCACACGTCTTTGTAAAGGAACCCATTTGAACCATGTTTATCCCTAATGCTAATGAATACAATAACTACATGTCCTAATGTAGTTACATAAGTTGGTAATTATTAATGCATGACTTCTTTCATGGGCATGGTTGGCATTTCAAGATATTAATAAGTTTATGCCTTCCTTTATTCAACATTAGATTAGTTCAGGCAGTACATGGATCTATAATTGAGCTTCATGAATATACCAGAATTTAATTTCATAAACACTGCTGTTCAAAAGTTAGGTTTTTTTTTTTTTAAATACAGTAAAAAGTTTTCTGTTTTAATATATTTTAAAATGTAATTTATGATGGCATATCTGAATTCTCAGCAGCTATCACTGAAGTCTTGAATGTCACATGATCCTTCAGAAATCATTCTAATATGCTGATTCAAGAAATATTACAATCAAAGCTGAAAATCTTAGCTATGTATTTATTAATTTAGTGAAAAATGCAAAACTTTTTTATTTCCCATTATTGACCCCAAACTAACAAATTTAGTGGGCTAATTTTAAAAAATGCATGCAAAGTTATACAAAAGAACATTTTTGTACAAATGCTTAATAAAAAAAGTCTTAAAAGTACTGGAAATTTGTGGAATTTTGTCACAGCTTAAGAACTTATGCAAAACAAAATAAATAGCCGATAAACACAAATTTAGCAAACTTGTAAAGTAGACTTCTTGAATATCTTTACAACAGAGATTTTGTAGCGTGACCCAATGATTATGAAAGACATGAAGTCTTTCTTCCCTGTAGCAGCATCCTCTGTCTATAATCCAGTGAAGATGAGCAAGACTTCTATCAGAAGATAAGGAAGAGATCATAAAAATACGGGCAGGAACAGAATCTCACTAATGAGCATGGAGACTCAGAGTGAACTGGGTCATTGTTCTTCTGACAATATTTAAGGTTTGTCAAACCAGTCTATGCACCAACCAAAGTGAACTTACTCAGTGTCATTTATTTTTAAAGACCATCTAAGAAAAAATATTCTTCTAAAGTCCAAGCAACAGATCAAAGGTTGAAGTGTATAGGAAATGTGATCACATTTCAGATACATTCTTGACCATTATATGTAATGTATTTGCAATCAATCACATCTTATCAAACCATAAATAACAGAGGATCTCACCTTTATAAACTCAAGAGAAATAAAGACCAAGAAGCCAAAGGTATTGCCAGGTAAAACATTTATAAATTAATAAAAACATTCCCTTTTAGTGTTTGTTTGTCGTTGAAGGTTGATTTAAATCTCCATTCAGTTCCACTTCCCTCCTCCATTTTAAATATAGAAAAATATTTTGACAACATTCATTATTTTGCATGAGTGTCCATACAGTCCAGTAGATTATTGACTAGATAAGGGATAAGTAAATTATTGAAGTGGGGTTCCAGATTGCAAATTTAGTTTGTTTGTCCTAAAAACGTTAACCGTCTTCACTTACTCAGAAACAAAGAAACCACTTTTGCATAGATAACAAGCCACAGAAGTCCTTGTGAACATCAACGTTTCATTCAAACAAATGGACAGAATGAAAAAAAGAGGAAACCAATTACATAAAAAAAAAAATCAACTTAAAAATTGTGCAATGTATATTGATCAAACAAACACTTTCCATAAACAATCAATGAGTGCCTGATTTTTTAAAATTTCAAAATCATAAACACTTGAATACATGTAAGTAGAAAAAGAAAAACATGCTATCAGGCATATAATTACATCCTCAAAACAATGGGTGTTTCTTGTGCATTGGTATCTTACGACACAATTGAATAGGCCTATTTGATTTCTAACTTAGAAACTGTGTGTAATTTCCACTGTCTCCATAGAGATAACTGAACACTAACATATATGTACCGCTTTATTCGGCGACCTCTTGCTTTTTATTTTCCTTTTTTATCTTTCTCACCCACACAGACCGAGCATTTCAGGGATGCGAGCAAAAACTATTTTTCTTGACACTAACTCTGCCTAACATTATCCTTAATTATGGAATATACATGCTTAACATTTCAGATATCAACAAAAGCAGAGAATCATCACACTAATGTCCCACACAAACCTTCTGTGGATGGGTGGAGGGATAAATGGGGGATAGATGCATTGACAATTCAGCAGTTAGAGCTAACCACAAAAATGTATCAGAAAAATATGATATTTGATTGAAACGAATCATCAAAACTAAGACAAGTGAAGCAGCAAGATACCAAAAATTAAGTAGCAAAATGAGGTAATGCGCATATGGCTTGTGCATGATAAAAGAGCTCTTAAATGGATGATTTAAGATCAGCAACACTTTTTCTAAGACACATTTGGAACAAGGGGCAAAAACCATACTGTAAAAAAACACCCCCCACACAGTTACTGTTAAAAACAAATGCACATGCATGTCCTTAACTTCCATTCTGAAAATTAAAGTGTCTAAAGTATTTTGGCAATAAACAAATTAAAATTTTTCAATAAAAAACAAAAAACAAAACAACAACCCATCTTGTGGCGGTTTTTCCATTATGCACAATTTACGGCTGATTTCGCTCATACTCATAACACTAGCAAAATCAAGTAATGAACAGAAAGAATGAAAAAAACAAAAACAGTAAGATGGCTTATGATTCACTTAACTTGGCTCACTCCTTAAAGGGACAGGTAATTAAGCAAGCTTCTCTTTGCTCATACCAGTCAAAGATTTAAGACATTAGCACCTAGTCAGACGCCAAAATGGACGCTAACATCCAGGAGGAGATCTTTGTGGGCAGAAAAATCAGTGCCTTTCCAGAAACTGAAGACAAAATGTAATGTCATGCTGGGTGAATGTACCATACGCATTTCCCAGAAACTCACCCGAAAATCTGTCCTAGAAAATAAGCTGCTGCAACCGAGAAATAAAAAAATTCAATTTTAAAATGAAAACTGTCCATCAATGTTTAATTTTACTGGGACAGAGGCTAAGGAAACGAACCCTCTACCCTTTTTACAATCTCTAACGTCACTCTAGCTCCTGGACAAAAAAGATGTGTGCTAGAGATCGGAAGAACATTTTGGGAATTTTGTCAATTATTGATTTTTCAGAGATGTCTCTATAAAGAGGCAATTCCTGCTGCAATACTGAGGACGTATTGCCCAGCATGTGATTGGTAAACAGAATCTGACATCCTTTAAAAAAAGACAAATGATTATTTTCAATATATATTGGTGTGATCTTACCGACCTATACTCTATAAGAGACAAAATAACCACCTGACGTTGCTAAAATGTAAATGACACTTCTGCACCCATAAAAGTTTAAAAGAACCGTGTGTAGTGAGTCTACTTTAGCTAGTCTCCGAAGTGACATAGAAACGTCGGGAGTGCAAGTTTACGACCAAATTCCTCCAGCTTAAAAGATGCAAGTCTCTCTGAGTGTACAAAAATTATTATACACATAGATATTTTATATAGTCTATATACAAGATTTATATGCACAATTTCCTAACGCATAATGGATAAATGGTCCTGTACAATTAAAAAAATTACATTATGAACATGAGATTATTAACAAGAGATGACCTCTCTTCACCTTTATGAGCAATTGATTTTCCTGTCTCTTTGAACGCATCATGTCCCATGAAAAAAAAAATAAAAAAAAATTTGGCCTGGTGTTATTCCTCAGTGCCTTGACTGGGTGGGAAGGGTAGGGCTACGGCATGCTCCTGTGCAAGAGCTGCGAGCTCTTTGAGAAACTCTGAGAAAATGACAGCACAGTAGACTGCGTTTTTCACCCTTAGTGCCTCTGCCTGCTTCTCCAAGCCAGAAGCCCCACCGGCCGCACCACCGCGAAACAAAGCACTGTGTAAGGACTGGCCTCCATCCCTCACGTGGGCCAAGGCTAACTGAGCTGCATTTCGAGCTCTCGTAGGACTGTTGGTGTGCCTCAAGATAAGATCGCCCAGAGATGGCTTTCGACTTTTAACTGTTGGAGAGATTGAAAGAAGAAATCAACAGGGTATCTACAGTTTAAAAATTAAATGTAAGACTTTATAACCTTTTTTTTTGAGACCTGCACAAATAAAATCAATATTGTATGTCCATACAGAACAAACCCATACTATCTCATAATAAAAAAAATTTTAAACAGGCTGTGGCACACATTCAACTGCAAAACTGAAAATTCAAATTAAAAATACTCAAGACAATACATATATACACGAAATATGGAAATACATACGAATTAGAGGTTGATCAATATTGGATTTTGCTGATACAATAATGTGTTCAAAGAAAGATTATAAAAAGATAATTGTGCCTATATTAGTAAAATCTATATACTGTGACAGACAGCCAGAGAGAAGCCATTGTTTTCATTGCCTCTCATTCACCTACTTAAAGAGTCTGATCGACGAAGGTTGGGCACTCCCATGGGTGAGTCGGACCAGTCTAACTTTCCTCTCGCAACCAGAAAGCGGCGAGCCTTTCTTAACAGGGCAGGGAAATCCTCGTGTGTTGCTGCAAATCCCTCAATGCGATTTTTTACTGATCCCAGCACCTGAGAAATGGAAAGTGAAAGTAAAACCAACATCTTGCATATTCGTTTCGAATCGAATCAAATCATATTCAGTCAATCAAATTGTAAATGAATTGCTTACTCAAACTTCACCCTAGAACATTAAACAGATTAATATAATTTAATTCTAAAAGATAGAAAAAAATGCCAGAGAAAGCCAATTCAAAATAAACCAAGCAGTTTTTTTACAAAACAAACCAGAGTTGTCAAAACAAATAAAGATTTTCAGTCAACATAAAACATGAAAAAATATCTTTGGAATAATGTACACCAATAAAATATCCTCAATAAAAACCACGATTATGTTTTAAGAGAATAAATAAAATCCATTTTGTTTTGTTCAGAAAATGTACCAACCAATAAAAAGAGCATATTTCATTTCAAGCAGTCATGCTGATAGAGTCATATTTGTTCTTCATTACCTGTATGAGTGATTTAACGCTGGGCTGAAAAACCATGTTGGTGTTGAGGAGGAAAGAGCGTAGGAGTGGCTGAGGGTAACAGGCCAGCTGGAACACAACGCCCGTCAGCAAAATGTTCACATATAGGGAGTTCTGCATCATATTCTCCAGTTTACTGAACAGGACTGTTATAAATGGACCTACACAAAGGGAGAAGCGGAACCAGTGACTTATGGTTAGCTCTTGCTGCACTTGGTAACATAAGCACTCAAATCTTTAATTTGGTCATCTCTACATCGAGAACCTGTGTACGGTTGAGCAAGAGGTTGTCCGAGGGGTCGTGCGGGGCTAAATACCCCAGTGGTAGAGCTGTCGGGCTTTGTTTCACTGGAGCGCTGCTCGGTCTCCACTGGAAGGCAGTCTTCATCTGTCAGGCTGGGAGCAGGAGCAGTGCGGGATTCCCGAGAGGACTCCTCCGAGCTGTGTGAAAGAACCCTCCTCTCTCTTACACGTTCCTCCAGCTCCCTCAGCTCCTGGTGGAAAGCCTCAATGCTGATTCCCTGGCCTTTTGAGTCACCAGGCAACGGCTCTGACGGCGCCCGCTCCAGCAACTCCTCAATCAGACGCTCAACGGACTCTGGAGCCCTGCTCTCATGGGGCACTGTGGAGGTCTCGGTCAAGCCAACAACAGGAGACAATCTTTGGCTCTCACTTTGCAGACACTCTTGTGCAGAGGAGGGCACGGAGGTTTGATGTTGCAGATGTGGCTTCAACTGCACCTGAGATGATTTCAGCGCCGATCCTACGTGGAAATCTTTGAAGTCGACTGGGCCCATACCCATCGACCCGTTCATCGCCGACTCAACCGCACCGCTATTTACATCTGACTCCCTCTTCACTTTCTTAACCTCCATTCGCTCATCCACACTGTCTGTGAAATCCACCTGCCCCATCCCATTGTAGAGTGCTGGATGAGGAGCTGAAAGAGGGTGTTGGGACACGGTTTCCACGGCACGCGTTATTTCTGTAGAGGCTGATGCAGAAGATTGTAGTGGTACAGTGCTAGGAAGAAGGCTGCGTTTCTTACTGCGGGGTGTCAGACTGATACAGTTCTTGCTGATGGTAACATCCCACTCTCCACTATCTCGATCTGAACTGCTCCACTCGGAACGAGCTGCAGCCACCACTGCTGCCCTCTGCTGAGCGGGGTCCATTACAGAGAAATGCTCTGGTACCATATTGAGAGAGGGATTGGACGTAGGAGGGGGAGGTGGAGGAGGAACAGAGTTTGGAGAAGGATTTTCTCCATCATATGGTGCCGACCAGTCTCGACAGCCCCAAGAGCAGAGCTCAATACCCTTCCGAGCATCACGCAGATACTCCAGGTAGCCAGTCTCTCCTTCTGAAGTGTCTGGGAGTTGGTGCATGGGGCTGTCAGAAGAAATAGGGGAAGAAACACTACCACGCGGAGAAGGGGGAGCATTCTCCGAGCCAGAAGAGTTGGCTTGGCCTCCTGAGCTTTGCTGTCGAATAAAGAGAGCAAGGCGGGACGGAGTGCTGGGTCTGTGGTGAACTGGTGACTCTGAAGTAGGACTACCCAACACTAAAGGCAATAACAGATAGAAAATACATGTTTTAAGTATGAACCTCAGCAATGTTTTTTTTTTTCAGAAGTCTAAAAGTACATCTATTGTGTCCATAAATGTGCCTGACGCATGCTTACTCTTACCCTTTCCCCAAAAGGCAGGTTCATCATCCCGCTCACTAGAGGGTGCTGAAGTGATTCGGCAGCATTCTGGTATGAGGGAAAGGAACTTGTCAGCTGATTTGCCATAGAGGTCTGTTTCTCTGACTGCCCTCCGCTGACTCAGCATTACATGTGTGCATGGCAACAGATACCTGGAAACACACAAGAAAAATCATAGCAGCTTTATCTTGGACACAAAAATGATAATTATTTTATTCTCTTTCCCCAAGTATGAGCAATAGTGACACTTGCCTAATAAAATAATGCACTATAATCCTTTCATTTTTTAAAAACACTTATATATAATCTACAAAATTGTATGCTGCATTTAAAGGGCTAGTTCACCCAAAAATGAAAATTAAGTCATTAATTAATGGGGGTGCATGCTGTACCAACCCCGTAAGACCTTCATTCATCTTCGGAACACAAATGAAGATATTTTTGATTAAATTTGAGAGGTGGATCACTACTACATTGGCTCCTAAGGGAATGACACTTGACGGCCCAGAAAGTCAAAGAAGAAAATGTTTAAATATTCCATAAGACTGCAGTGGCTCAACTATTAGTTTATCAAGCGACGAGAATACTTTTTGTGTGCGAAAAAACAAACAAAAATAACGACTTTATACGACTATTCCTTTTCTTCCTTATTGGCCTGAAACGAGACTTCAATAGATTTCCACGAGAACTGAACTAGTTGAAGGAGATCGCAATTCTCGCGCATGCGTCGTGGAAATCTATTGAAGTCTCGTTTCAGGCCAACAAGGAAGAAAAGGAATAGTCAAATAAAGTCGTTATTTTTGTTTGTTTTTTCACACAAAAAGTATTCTCGTCGCTTGATAAACTTATATTTGAGCCACTGTTAGTCACTTGAATTATTTAAACATTTTCTTCATTGACTTTCTGGGCCGTCAAGTGTCATTCCCTTAGGAGCCAATGTGGTAGTTAAACAGCTCTCAAATTTAATCAAAAATATCTTCATTTGTGTTCCGAAGATGAACGAAGGTCTTACGGGGTTGGTACAGCATGGGGGTGAGTAATTAATGACTTAATTTTCATTTTTGGGTGAACTAACCCTTTAATTTAATAAAGAAATGTCCATAATATTTCAATTTACAAGATGCAATGTCCAAATCCATCTATAAACACCCAAAGCTTATATGTGTAGGCTCTCTTGCAAAATTAGTCACACACCCAAGCACACTAAATACCTGAGGACAAGCTGGAGCATGAGGTCTTCACAGTTGAGACTGAGCAATGTCTTAAACAGACTCAGAGAGACCATGCACAGCTTTAGAGAGAGAGAGGGAGGAAAATGTATCTTTAGTAACAATTCTCTATATTTCCATAACCAACAGCACTGACAAAACAGTGTCTTTTCCATCTATACATGCACGCCAGATACAGCATGTGCTAAACTGACCCGTGAATTGCTGCTGATGCGTGTGAGTAGTGTATCAAGGATGGTGTCGTTGTCATGGTGATGCAACAGAATGAAGCGCAAATAAGTCTTAAGGAGGGAAGTTTCTGTGATGCTGCGTAAAAACAGGTCCAGATATGCCGTGCTTGCTATCATCTCATCCACCGACGACTGACGGAAGAACCATAAGAGACAGAGATGAAAGGAGAGAGAGGGAAAACAAAATAAGAGAAAATAAATTCCATTCAAAACAATATTGGCAATATTGTCTAAGCCAAACTGGGCCCAGATCATTCTGGTTCACCTTGTGCAGAGCGGGGCCCATGACTGGCACCAGGAAGCCGTTGTGGAGGTAGTCAAGGAGTTGGCAGCGCACAAGCGGGTGTGCCACCTGCACTACAGCATTGCAGAATTCAAGACTGTTCATGAACAGCACTAGAGAGGAGACGCCCATCCAGTCCTCCCTCCGCAAGGCGTGCCAGTCGTCACCCCGTACCTCGATTTTACGCGGCAGGGATGAATATAGTGCACTCAGCCCCGTCGCTAGCACCTGGGGGAGGATTTGCCAACATTATTACATATAGTTGACCAAGCAACTATGCTTCGCTCACATGCTCTAGTATGTAGCATATTCATGCATGTGTGCGTGCATGTGGGGAGGGGGTATGAATTCGAATAATAATCTAATACTACCCAGCGGTCTTCGAATATTATTTTTGCTTCAAATTCCCATCCCTACTCCAAATGCAGTTATTCTTTCTCAGACATCTTAACATAGAATAATTGTATGGTCATATGTACCAAAAAAAAAGAAAAAAAAAAAACTTGGAAAAATTACCATCGTCATGTCAAGTGTAGCAATGATTCACTGCTCACACAGAATTCACTAACAAACCTAGAAACTTGTCAAGCCTTTTGTCTGTCAACGTGGCATATTTGCATGACCTTAAACCCTTTACGAATTTTCCGACTGCGTGGATTCCTTTTGAAATGATTGTATTTCGAACATGAAAATTCGCTGAAACATCAGTAAACGTGACCACACCCTAATGCTCAAATATGCTGAAGAACATTATTCATGACAGGGCTGGTTTTATATGTGGAACTTGGCCATGTCTTCTAGAGCCACAAAACAGGCAATCAAAGAAACTGGCAGCAAGATCTAATGCATCTCTGGCATAAAAATAGCTATATGTGACATACAGTAGAAAAAGAAAGTAAGAGAGAGAAATGTAAAGAGACAGAGGCACTGCAGTGGCAGAGAGTCCTAGAGACATCCAGTAGTATGTGTTAAGTGGGTCACATGAAGGTTCATATATTATTCTTGTGAGGAAAGAGGGGAGGAAAGCAGCACATCCACTGGAACCAACACTGTAGTCATAGAGCACAACTACAGATGACAAATGGCCTTTTTCATTCCACAGAAGCCAATAAAAAGCAACCCAGAGAAAATACCACAGTGAAATCAACAACCGACATTCAAACTGCATAGCACAGACAAAATCATACATGAACGCATATCATAACATGAATAGAATGGATATTCATAAAGCTTGCTGACAGTGAGAAAAGAAGAGAAGGAACATACACATTAAAGCCTGCTTCTCTAACTTTTCTCTGCCCTTTAATCATAAATAATCTATGATACGAGCCCATTTTCAAAAGTAAGAACAGAAAAGATGAGGTAAGCACACACAACAGCAAACACACTCATGCTTACTGGACAGAAGTAGGAGTTCTCAACGATGTAGCGTGCAACAGAGTGGTTGCTGGCAGAGGTTGCCATGACGAGGAGTAGCGCATCACGGGCCTGCTGCCCCAGAGAGCCGTCTCGATGGATAAATGGCACCAACAGTGAGAAGATCAGCAGGTTGGTGGGACCCTGCTGTACCGGCCCACACTTGAATAACAACTCCAAAATGGCAGTTTCTTTGACCATGGACACACATACCTGACACAAACAGAAATGAATATTTAATTATGCATGAAATTATTGTACATTACATGTTTTTTCCCCTGCCGTCTAATTTGGGCTCATATTTTGGCCCATTTAATTCCATCTGCTTTTGTTTCTGTGCTGATTGTAGAGCTGCAAGATTCTGGATTTTGTTTCAAATAGAGATCACGATTCTGAACAGACAACTAAAAATAAAGTGCAATCAACTAGAGGTTCTGACAAAATATTAATTCATGCAATCTATTTAAAAATGTTTAATTCATTTAAACGATTTAAATGAAGTCGGTTTGAATGAATGATTCAATGACTCCCTAAATAAAGACGTTTTTCATTACTTGATGAATCAGCGTTTCTGAAAGAATCTCAATCGCAAGACCTATTCGATATTCTATAATTAAATCAACAAACCGAATATTCGAAAATCGTGACTCATCCCTACTGCTTTATTATTGTATCCAGTGTAAAACCTGGACACCCCCACACAAATGTGGCTTTTTGTTAATGACTGTCTTACTACAGGATTTAACACAGAGTAACAGTTACAAAAGACACAGTAACAGTCCGTCACAGGCATTTTGGCCCGATGCCAACCTTATTTGCTGACCCTCGACCTAAACTATAAATTACACGGAATTGATAGGTTTCCGTGGTGTATAAGCCACTAACCCAGTGGTAAGCTCAGCAATAAAATCTGATTGGCTGTCAAAGAATGTTGTGGAATTCTGCAAAATTAGTTTCCATGTGATTCAAACAGGTGTCAGAATCTGCCTATCAAACACCTGATTTAGCAGCAGTACGAGGCTGGACTCTAGGGCAGAAGGGCAGCCCAGCTGGGGATCCACACATGCTCCCAGCAGGCTTAGCAGCGGCTGGAGCACTGCACTGTGCCGGAGGAGTGACTGATGTGACTGTCCGATCAGCATCTCAAACAGTTTCAACAGCTCTAGCTGGCTGTCCGGTTCCAGACCATGGCACACATGCCACTGTACCAACTCTTCCAGTATGTTCTCTGCCACCACCATCTCCAGAATAGGACCCAGTGCTGCAGACATTCCACAATCCATTGTCACATAAAAAAAGAATTTATATTATGCTAAACAGTACAAATGTATGCTCCATCGAGCTCACAGGAGAGTGTTTTAACCTGGTGATTCAATGTCTCCCCCAGCTGGTCTCTCTTCAGCTAGCAGGCACAGCATCTGATCTGTGTGATTGCGAACTGCTGTGAGATCATCGGCACAACCACCCACTGAAGACTCTCTCCGTTTCAACACACCCGACACCTGGCAGGGAGACAGGGAACAGTTCTATTTATGGTAAAGCCACAGAAGAGTAGATATTTAGTATATATACTATATTGTCTATATTGTTCCAGAGTCTATATTGATGTTAGGGCGGTGTGTTCGATACATCATTAAGATGATGTATCGTCACATAATGCTTGTCGATATGAGTTCCTATACAGCTCCTTCTTTATCAATTCTGTGCTTAATTTGAATAATTTGAGTGGGAATTTTCTGAAATTAATTAATCTAATATAATTTATAGGTTAGAATCAAGTTTAATCTGGCCTACAGAGGAAATAACTGGGGTTGCCTTGCCTGATATCATGGGATGTAATCACCCAATCAAAACTTGGAAATATCTAAGCAATACAGAAATATCTCCTAAGTGTCATTTATCTCAACCTGGCAACCATGTACGTGCTATGTCTTCACTGTGGATAAAAAAGCTGGCTTTCTGAAAACACCTGTAAGCTAACAGTATTGCCATCTCCAGTTTGACAAAATAGTGTGATACATCCGTCTGTGCAGTCAGTCTGTCAAGTCTGTTGTTGAGTCAATAATGCTAAAGTAAGACATATGCTTTTGCAAACAAATAAGCTAACTTTAAAAGGATACCTCATTTGCCTTTCTTATGATAAAAAACAAAAACAAAAACAAGTTTACTATGTATTAACCACACTAATAATTCTTAACCAATATTTTTTTCCTAAGGATATTATTTGCACAATCAGAATGAAGGAAAATAAGTCAATGTGGTGTCACACCTGTCTCCAGTGGTTCTCAAACACCATAAGGCAGGTCTCGGGGTCGGCAGTGCACGGGCTGGACGGGGCTGCATGTCGACCGGTCCGAGTGCCTGGACCCCTTGGATTTAAACGACTTAGCCAACTCATCTTAGCTCGCAGGCTGATCAAGAGGTCAACAGGGAAAGAATAAAGGGGGAGCAAGGGAGAAGCACAGAGAGGGAGAGAAAAGGGAAAGGGGGGAGTGGGGGGTAAGGCAACTCAAAAAAGGTGTCCAAAAACCAATAAATGAAGAGTCCTGCTTGATGAAGTAAGAGGTAAAAGCATAGAGAGGACGGAATCCTGCCGATGTCTGCAGCAACAGTCACTGCACGCCAGTGATCAATGTGGCTTGTCTGCACTCCCTGTCATACAGTTTGCAATCGGCACTATACTCCATATCGATACATAGACTCCTCCGCACACACCTGCAGAGAGAGAGAGAGAGAGAGAGAGAGGTCAATGATGACACATTAACACCTGCAGGTAAAACACAAACAGTGAAGCCAGTCAGTGAAAGGTTAGTTTCTGTGGGAGATTGAAAGGACAAGACATAAGGGCACAGCACAATACAAAACTCCGAACTGTAACTATTTTCATAATCAATTAACATGCATGTAAATATTATTAATAATAGAGTACATTACTGTTCAAAGACTTAGGTCTGTAAGAATTGTTTTTTTTGGGAGAAATATTTTTTTCAGCAAGGACACATTAAAAATCAAGTGACAGAGACTGGAGTAAATGGATGCTGAAAATTCAGCACAGCAAATTCAGCAAAATTATGGTATAGCTAGTATGTGAATATTAATTAAGTTATATGCAGATGTTGCTTGGTAAAGTTCCTTGGATCAGCCAGTCAAGTAATTTAATACAAATTCATGATTCAAGCATTCGCTATAATAGGATTCGTCATCTGATTAATGCACATTTAACGTCTGCCTTCAGTTAATAAGTTTGGTCCACTGGGAAAATTACATAGTTAAAGAATTAATAGAAAGAAGTGAAAGTTTCAGTCATAAATAAATGATTCAGCACACTAGCATCTCACCATTTCAGATTCTCAGTCTAATCATTAGTGTCTTGAAAAACAAATTTACCCATAATACATCAGGCAGAGGCAGTCGCAACATTAAAACCCATGCACATATTAGCCTATGTCTATCTGCATTTAGGTAGTTTTCTAGCATTTCTGAAAACTCACCTGCAGACAACATCTAAATCAGTAGGCTTCCTGTGAGGTTATACACTCGCACAACTCTTCCTGTGGTCTTAACAAATGCAACAACACTTCCTCTGTTATTATCAGTACCAGTGACACTTCATATTGACTTTAGCATTCTTTTGAGATTACTTTAATTTCAGTACAAGACAAGACAAATGGGTCAAAAAAAAAAAAAAAAAATCAACACAAAATTCAAAAGCCCATTTTTAAGGAACACACACACACTCCATCCACCCTACCATTCATTATTAATTGCTATGACTGTGACAAATAAGGCTTCCATCCCTGTGAGAACTCCATCAACCCAAGAAAGACAGATCACAATTCCAATAACATAATGTTACAGTGGCTGTCTTTTGAAGAAGGGCCCTTGTTCAAGGGAGGAACCATGTGTCACAAACTCAGGGGAATACAAAGGCTTCTTGGAAATAGATTGGATACTATGAGTCATAGGCAATATCAACTACAGCACCGTCACATGTTCCAGACGAAGTCCAACAACATCTTACCACCAGTGCACAGTTTCTAGCCAGCAAAGAGGCGGTACGATAGCTTGGCAAATTGTTCTATTTCGTTCTTACTGACCGCCAGAGGCAGTGCTTCACACTGGATACTATCTCTCGTTGCAATGCATAGGTCGAGTCTAATACAAACAATGTCCCACGTGACCAGGATGACTCGGGGTGCTCCTCTATTTAACCCCGTGACTTCCTGCAGACTGTCCCTATAATCTTCTCGCGTGCACGTATGCAGGTCGTAGATTATGTAAAAAAAAAAAAAAAAAAAAAAAAAAGGAAAAGTAAACTTGAATCCGTTCCTCACAGCTTCGCAACAGAAAACATTTGTTGGTGTCTCGCGACTGCGCGTCCTCCAGAGGCTGCAACGGATTCATTGATAACAAAATAAACAACATGATTGGTGAGTTTGTTTACATTGATGCTGGGGTTCGTTCTCGTTTTCCTGGCATTGTGTTGGTCGCTAGACAGAGTGTTTTCGCTCGTTGAAAGGGCCATTATAACTTGCAGCTGTAGGTAAGTTAGTAAGACCACCCTGGGAGGGTGTGCACTCTGTATAGCGATTGGTATCAGAGCTACAATAGCTGCATACTCATCTATTGTGTTGGAATGAGTCTAGCATTGTAAAAAAAAAAAAAAAATAATAAAATAAAAATAAAAAGGCAATAATTATACTGTTGGTTTTTGTAGTATAATTACATATACACTTCAATAATTGTTGTGTTGTTTTTGAATTTTTATTTAATTATTATTATTATTTTATTTTTTTTGCCGGTCAGAGTGATTGCGCTCGACCTACCAAATATCTTCCTAAGAATGGAGAAGTTAGCTCATACTTGCACATTGTGCATGGCTGTTCTCCAGGAGGATGATGGGCATGACTGCTGCCCTTCCTGTTTAGGCCTAGAACACCTTAAACAAGGCCTCACAGAAGATGCCTGCACAAACTGTAGCGTCATGTCTTGGGAGAGGAGGACTTCAAGGATAACCATGGTGGAAGGGCTTTTGGGGGAGTCACTACCTCCACCCCCACCACGGAGAAAAGCAAGAAAACGTAAAGATACTGAATCAACCAGTGCTTCCGCTGGTAAAAGACCCAAGGAAGACCCTTTAGCGAAGAAGGTGGATGTGATGGCGGCTGAGTTTGCTCAGATTAAGGCCTTGCTTTTGAGGTTGCAACCGGGCGAGAGACTAGTATCCTCAGCCGGAGCCACTGCTAGGGAGTCGCCCATTGAGGAGGAGGATGTCCTTTCAATGGCGGCTTCTCAGAGCCAATTCTATGATGATGTTGATGGAGAGAGGCAGGGGTTTTCTGATCATCAATCCCAATTCTCCCATGATGGCTCCCAGGAAGCTGGTCAGGGATCTGCAGAAGGTCCACAGTCGGAGCAAGAGCTAGTGAAGCAGGCTCTTCAGGCTGCATTGGCTCGATTGGGTCTTGACACAGCCCCTGCTGCGGCAACCTCTTCTAGTGCTTTTTTCAGAGGTTCGGCGCAACCCTCTCCTCTTACAATTCCACCATCAAGGGATTATATCGAGGAGTTGCAAAGATGCTGGGCGAACCCTAGGTCGCTTACACACCCACTAGTGCAAGCAGGGCATTGGCTGCGATGCAAGATGCAGACACTTATGGCTTGGGTCAGATGCCTAAGGTTGATCCATTTATTGCCTCTTTTGTTCTTTCACCAGAGGAGGTATTGAGGCCTAATGTTCGTTGCCCCCGGCCTCAATGTAGGATTACAGATGACCATCTTATTCAGGCATATAACACAGCAGCACGGATGGGTCGCATTGGCAATTCGTTGTCCCATCTCATGTTGGCCTTGTCTCAATCCCTTCAATCATCAGGGAGTGATCCTTTTAACCAAAACTTAAGTGATGCCTCCCTTCAGGCAATAGCATTCATGACAAGAGAGCTGGGAAGGCTGATGTCAACCCTCACACAAGCACGCCGCCAAGTTTGGCTTGCACAATCACCTCTGTCTGAGGCGTGTAGGAGAACACTAAGGGACCTTCCAGTAGTTCCAGGGCAACTCTTTGGACCAGCTGCACAGGAGACACTGGAGCGTAGCGTCCAGGTGAATCAGACCAGACAGCAGTTTGCTGACCTGAGGAGAGTTCCACAGGCTCATTTAAATTACCGTCAGCCTTCTAGGGGGTATGAACTACCACACTCTACATTTTCAGCACGCTCAGGTGATATTCACAGGGGCCAGCCTCGGAGATCACCGCAAGTAGGAAATTCTGCTCAGCGGCCCCGGGCTCGGGGTCAGCATGATTTTCAGACCCCTAGGGGTAGAGCACCTGGCCAATGGCCCACCAGGGATGCTAGAGGCCATGGACGGAGGTCCTGAAGGTCTGCGGCCGGCCGTCGGACAGTTTTCTTATCAGCAGCTCAGTTATTGGGAAGCAACAACTTCCGACCCGTGGGTTATAGCAACGCTAACCCAGGGATACAAGCTGCAGTTCCGACGGCGGCCGCCCGCCTTCAAAGGGGTCAGGATGACTGTAGTCTCAGACCCCAACAGTTCACTTGCCTTAAAACGAGAAGTAGCACAACTCCTGGAGAAAGGTGCCATCGAACCAGTAGATTGGTCAGAACGACTAGGTGGGTTTTTCTCCATTTACTTCATCATTCCAAAGAAAGATGGCGGTGTAAGGCCCATACTCGACCTTCGCAGCCTCAACAAGTTCCTGAAGATCTTACCATTTCGTATGTTGCGCATAACCGATGTTCTTCAGGCAGTCAAGCAGCAGCACTGGTTTACAACGGTAGACCTAAAGGATGCTTACTTCCACGTTCCAATTGCTCCTCAACACAGGCCATTCCTCCGATTTGCATTCCAGGACCAGGTCTATCAATTCCGGGTCCTCCCATTCGGCCTGTCTCTGTCGCCACGCGTCTTCACCAGATGCATGGCGGCCGCACTGGCTCCAATCCAAGCCAAGGGGCTACAGGTGCTTCCATACTTGGACGACTGGCTCCTTTGCTCCCACTCTCACGAGCTGGCAGTGTTAGAAATCACACAGCTACTGACACATGTTACTCGACTGGGCCTTTCTGTGAATTTCAGCAAGAGTCAATTAGCTCCAAGTCAGTCGGTGAGGTTCCTAGGTCTCACGCTGGACTCACGGTCAATGGAAGCCGCTCCATCAGAACAACGAGTGGACAATATACTACTCCTCCTTCAACGGTTTCGGAGGCAGGCCAGACTTCCATTCAGGTGCTTCCTCAAGCTCGCAGGTATGTTGGCAGCAGCAGCGGCAGTCATACCATTGGGCCTCCTGTCATTACGTCCCTTTCAAATATGGATGAACAGTCTTCACTTGAACCCCAGTTGGCACAGGAACAGGTTGATCAAGGTGACACAGCGATGCCTTCTGGCCCTGAGGTCTTGGAGGAGCAGACCGTATCTGACCAAGGGGGTTGTTCTGGGCATGATTCCCTCTCGGAGGGAGATAGTCCAGACCGATGCGTCCCTTACTGGCTGGGGGGCAGTGTGGCAACACAGACCAGTCACAGGACAGTGGGGTCCTCGGGAAAGAGACGAGAATATAAATACCCTGGAACTTCGGGCAGTTCAGCGGGCTCTGAAGCACAGGGTTCTCCAGGAGCACCACAGGCTGCTGCTAGTGGCGCCAAACTGGCCGGGGAGACCGTGGTTTCCAGTGTTATACAAACTCCTAGACGGGAATCCTTGGACCCTTCCCAGGAGAAAAGATCTCCTCCAGCAGTGGGAGGGTCATATTTGGCACCCGAACCCAGACCGCCTGAAGCTCTGTGTGTGGCCTCTGAGGGGCCGGAACCACTCTTTGGGGCGTGCGATCAAGGGGTCCAGAACACCATATTGAACTCTAGAGCACCTTCCACCAGGAGTGCTTATGCCTATAGATGGAAGCTTTTCTCTGAGTGGTGTTCAGAGCAAGCAGTGGTCCCAGAACACTGCCCTGTTCCTCTGGTGTTACGTTTTCTGCAGTCACTATTAGAAAATAATAGAGCAGCTGCTACTCTGAGAGTTTATGTGGCTGCAATTTCAGCACATCACGTGCGAATAGATGGTCAGCAATTGGGTTCTCATGCCTTGGTTACTCAGTTTCTTAGAGGGGCTCAGCGACTGCGCCCCCTCAGTCCGTTAGGGTTTCTTTATGGGACCTGGGCCTAGTATTAAAGTCTCTTACATTGCCACCGTTTGAACCTTTAGAGCACAGCGATCTGAAATGGATCTCATTGAAGGCAGCGTTTCTCTTAGCCATTGCTTCGTCTAAACGGGTGAGTGAACTCCACGCGTTATCAGTTAGCGCATCCTGTATGCGTTGGAACGCAGATGGCTCAGTCGTGACGTTATGGCCCAACCCAGCATTTCTCCCCAAGCGGCTGTCTGCCCTTTTTAGGAACCAGGCTATTGAGCTGGCAGTATTTAATCCTCCGATGTCAAGTGCGCTGGAAGGAGATGGAAGCACACTGCTGTGCCCAGTAAGAGCTCTCCGAGGATATCTGAAGGCCACGGAAGTTGTTCGGAAATCAGACCAACTTTTTCTCTGTTACGGGGGCCCAAAAAGAGGTCAGCCCCTCTCAAAGCAGAGATTGTCGCACTGGGTAGTGGAGGTTATCACCCACGCTTACACATCTAATAAATGTCCAGTGCCTTTGGGGGTGAGATGCCATTCGACGAGAGGAATATCAACATCTTGGGCTGCATTAAAAGGGGTCCTTCTGAGTGACATCTGTGCGGCAGCTACATGGTCATCAACAAATACATTTGCCAGATACTATAGGGTGAATGTGGCTGCTTCTGGTAATATTGGAACAGCCATCCTCTCCGGACCCTCAACTTCCTCTTAACAGTGAGTAGGTCCTCCTCGTGACCTTGTTGTTATAAGTCATCCAGTGTGAAGCACTGCCTCTGGCGGTCAGTAAGAACGAAATAGAACGAGAGTTACGTAGGTAACTGCGGTTCTATGAGTTCTGGATGACCGCCAGAGTTTTCTGTCACTCGGAGTCAGGCGAGAAGATTCCGTAGGGACAGTCTGCAGGAAGTCACGGGGTTAAATAGAGGAGCACCCCGAGTCATCCTGGTCACGTGGGACATTGTTTGTATTAGACTCGACCTATGCATTGCAACGAGAGATAGTATCCAGTGTGAAGCACTGCCTCTGGCGGTCATCCAGAACTCATAGAACCGCAGTTACCTACGTAACTCTCGTTATTCCTACCGTTGTAGAGATTACTGTGAGATAAGATAAGTTCTGCTGAAACAGCTTAATTTGAGAGGGAAAAAAAAGATTTATTTTCTACCTTTTTCTTTGGTTAGATTAGGTATTATTTTGTTATGTTTTGTTCTTTCCTATGGGGATGCATTTGTTCTTTTCTCATTTATTGTTTGTTTGTTCACTTATTTATTTTGTGTACATAGCACACCTTATTTTTTATTATTATTATTATTATTATTGACTGGATTCAGTGGCTTTGGCTTGTTGTAAATACATTCCAGTTGATTTTTTCCCTTGAAGAAAAGCCATGTTATGTCAGCAGTACGTCATTATACAAATGTTGCGGTATCTCCCCTAGACCTTTCAAGGTTGTGAAAATGTGTTTGAAATGTTTTAAATTTAAATATTCATAGTTTAAATATTCAACCATGCTGAATTTCAGCCCATAAAAATGCAAGCCCTAAAAATACAATGCATTAAAATGCAAGCAGTGGTGGAGGAAGTACTGAATCTCAGTACTTAAGTAAAAGTACAAATACCCAGATAAATATTTACTTTAGTAAAAGTAGAAGTAACACAATGACAACCATACTTAAGTAAAAAGTAAAACGTACTTTATTTTAAATGTACTTTAAGTATTAAAAGTAAAAGTACTTGCATAACAATTTATTATCTTAATGTCTATTTTCTAATGATTAATAAAACATTTAATTCTAACTCATTCAACCTAATAGCCTACTTCTATAATGATGTTCAATAATGATGGAAAAAAAATGTCACCATTTCTGAAACAAGCTTGCAATTAGGCAATATCATGCTTATCCTTACTATTGGCAGTAAACGCGATTCATTTATGGTGTAATTCTGAACCTCTTGGCTTGCCATAATCCTAACCAAACCAAACATATATTACACACGGTGTGTTTCCTATGCACGTAAAAACAAATTTTCGCGTATGAGTTGCATGATAAACACACTGCGTGTGAGACGCATTTA
Source organism: Pimephales promelas (assembly GCF_016745375.1). The sequence continues at coordinate 346,833 of NW_024121765.1, read as the reverse complement.
GTGTGACCGGGTTGATATACTGTATCTATGGCAACCAAACGTCACTGGTGAGACAAACGTGCAACGAACGGACGGTCAGATTACGTTTTGGCAGGGGAAAAACTGATCAGGAAATGTAACGAAAATGTAACAGAAGTTGTAGAAATGTAGTGGAGTAGAAAGTATAATAATTGCTGCAAAATGTAACGAAGTAAAAGTAAAAAGTATGCACTATTTATTCTACTTAAGTAAAGTAAAGATACGTGAAAAATGTACTTAAGTAAAGTAACAAAGTATTTGTACTTCGTTACATTCCACCACTGAATGCAAGCATGGTTAAGGCAATGTATATTTTTATCAAGTAGCGCAATTCACAGGCTTTTTTGTTTCAAAAACATTTGGCATTATTTTACTTCCATACCAGTTCTCCTCTGGCCAACGAAGGAACAGTGTGTGATTCGGGCAGCATTATAAATCAGATTGGATCGGAACATTAAGAGTATTCATCCATTTCCATCTGTTTGGAAGTCTGAGAAATCACGGCGGTATGGAGACGAGTTGTTGAGGATCAGTGCCGATAGCTGTCGTGTCGATGAGGCCGGTACTTAAAGATAGACGGTCCCTTCGGGATAAACAGAGAAACTGATATTAGCATAGATGCCATCCTTCTTTTGATGTACCAAGTACATCAGGATTTACGGGACGTGTCCCCGGTTCCGGCTGATCTAATCTATGCAGCTTAATTTTGAATTAAGGAAGTCTATAGTGTTTTATATGTATGCTAGGCCAGAGAAATGTGTTTTTAGTCTAGATTTGAACTGACAGAGTGTGTCTGCTTCCCGGACAATGTTAGGGAGATTGTACCAGAGTTTTGTTGTATACAGTAGGAAAAGGATCTACCGCCAGCAGTCGATTTTGATATTCTAGGTATTATCAACTGGCCGAAATTTCAAGAATGCAATAGGCGGACTATAAAAGGACAATAAAGGACTATAATGCGTTAAGAGCTCACTCAAGTACTGCGGAGCTAAACCATTTAGTGCTTTATAAGAAATCAGCAATATTTTAAAATGTATACAATGTTTAATAGGCAGCCAATGCAGGGTTGACAGAACCGGGTAATATGGTCACACTTCCTGGTTCTGGTAAGAACTCGAGCAGCTGCGTTTTGGACTATCTGAAGTTTGTTTATTAAGCATGCAGGACAACCACCCAGTAGAGCATTACAATAATCTAGCCTTGATGTCATGAACGCATTAACTAATTGTTCCACATTTGTCAATGAGAGCAAATTTGGCGTAATTTAGATATATTTTTTGCGGTTTTACAGATACTAGACACACATGACTTTCAAATGAGAGATTAGTATCAAAGAGCACACCCAGGTTCCTAACCGAAGACTTAACAGAGCTGCCATCAAGTGTTAGACAGTATTCTAGGTTATTACGTAAGGAAGTTTTTTTTCCAATAATTAGAATCTCTGTTTTTTCATAATTTATTAGTAGGTAATATGTAGTGTTATGTAACTTACATTGCATTATAGGGTTGTATTATTTGTCCACAGTGGTGTGTGTGATTGAACTTTACTGTGTAAGGGGATTTATGAAACTCACTCCAGTAACACAGTTACACAGGCAGACACAAGGAGGCATAAATTCACTGTGGAAAATAAATCATGCAACTAAATATGTCCATCCATTCAGCTGTAGTTATAATGAACAAATGCACAGCTATACTGCATTTAATTACTATTTGCAACATTAAACCTTTTCCAATGTTCTTTGTGTCATCAGTGTAAGATCAAGCTCACATGTGTCCAGCTCTGTGTCTCTGAAGAGTGATCGGTCTAAAGGTTTTGATCCACCATTCTTCAGTGAGAAAACACCATCATCTAATAAAAGGTATTTTGTGTTACTTTTTTTTCTTTTTGTCACTCGTTGACTGTTTAAAAGTTGTATTTGTGATAACAATTATGAAACATGTTTATATCAAATATATGTCAGAGTATTCACAGCTAATGCTTATTTCTCTTTCTGTAAAATATCAGTTAGTATTTTATTTTACTAATGTGATTACAGGCTTCAATATGAAACATTAGACTCAGACCTTCAGACTCACAGGAAACACGAGAATTTCAAAGAGAATCTTCTTGGGATCTTCCAGGTAGGAAAACACATTTTTAGAAATGTTTAATATTTCTAACAAACAAATGTTATTAAGCAAAGGAATTAAATGACATTTTTCTTCCTCTACTTTTTTCCTTTTAAACACATTTTAGCACAACTTGGTTAGCATGTTAGTCTTTTAACTGGATTTTCTATGTACATGAATTATAATTATTTAATGAATAGTGTTCACAAAATGTAGAATTTGGCTTATTGTGTTATTCTGTCTTTTCTCTTACGTTGTAGGATCTTGAGAGCAAAATAATCACATTTCTGAAGAATGAACTGGAGAAGTTAAAGAAAATATTACAACATGAGAACACACAACACTTTGTGAAGGACTTTAATGAGAACAGATCCAGTATCAAATCAGCAGCTCTTGATCTCACACTACATTACCTGAGAGAGATGAAGCAAGATGAAGCTGCTGATGCTCTAGAAGGCAAGAGACTCGTCATCATCTGTCTGATTGTCTCTTATAAATGTAGGAGAGAAAATGAAGACTAAAACTATCTATTTTCTGTTCCTGTGTTTAGGTGAGCTGTTCTTCATTCATCAGCTGAAATGTGGCCTAAAGAAGAAGTATCAATGTGTGTTTGAAGGAATGGCGAAGCAAGGTGACTCCACACTCCTGAATAACATCTACACAGATCTCTACATCACTCGGGGTGGCAGTGAACAGGTCAATACTGAACATGAGGTCAGACAGATCGAAGTTGCTTCCAGACGTCATGAAGCACAAGAGATGCAGGTTGAATGCACACATTTGTTTGAAGCGCCTGAACAAGACGAGGAGATCCGAACTGTACTGACAAAAGGAGTCGCTGGCATCGGGAAATCAGTCTCTGTGCAAAAGTTTGTTCTGGACTGGGCTGAAGGAAAAGAAAATCAAGATATCAGCTTCATATTTCCTCTTCCATTCAGAGAGATGAACTTAAAGGAGAAAGAAAAACTAAGTTTGATGGACCTTATAACTCAGTTTTTCCCAGAGACAAAAGGACTGAACCTTACAAGAAGGAATCAGTTCAAAGTGCTGTTCATCCTTGATGGACTGGACGAATGTCGCCTTCCTCTGAAGTTTGATTATAATGAGACGTGGCGTGATGTATCGTCACCAGCCTCTCTGGATGTTCTCCTAACGAACCTCATGAAGGGAAATCTGCTTCCTTCTGCTCTCGTCTGGATCACCAGCAGACCAGCAGCTGCCAGTAAGATTCCTCCTGACCGTATCGACCGGCTGACAGAGATACGAGGATTCAGCGACGCACAAAAGCAAGAGTACTTCAGAAAAAGATTCAAGGATGATATTCAAGCCAACACAATCATAGATCATGTTAAACAATCAAAGAGTCTCTTTATCATGTGCCACATCCCAGTCTTCTGCTGGATTTCAGCCACTGTTCTCCAGAACATTCTGGAGGAGAAGAGAAATAATGATGTGAGAAACACTCAGGCTGATGAGATCTCTAAAACACTGCAGGAATCAAACATTGAAGACACTCCCAAGACTCTGACACAAATGTACACACACTTTCTCCGCTTTCAGATCCAGCAGAGCCGCCGGAAATATGATGGAGAATACACACCAGATGTTTCCTGGGATAAAGACGCCATCCTTTCACTGGGGAAACTGGCATTTCATCAGCTGGAAAGAAACAACCTGATCTTTTATGACACAGACCTGGAAGCCTGTGGTCTTGACGTCTATAAGGCATCAGTGTACTCAGGCATGTGTACCCAGATCTTTAAGGAGGAAACAGGGATCGTTCTTGGTACCATGTACTGCTTTGTTCACTTGAGCATTCAAGAGTTTATTGCAGCCCTTTATGCACATCTGTTTCTAGACATCAACAAGACAAGTGTGCTTGATCATGAGTCTACAGAACAGAAAAACAGAAATGAAACCATGATTGATTTTCTCAAGACTGCAGTGGACAAGGCGCTGGAGAGTGACAATGGACACCTGGACCTTTTCCTTCGATTCCTCCTCGGTCTGTCACTCCAGTCCAATCGACGACTCTTACGAGGTGTGTTGACACAGCGAGACGGCACTGACCAGAGCAACAAGAGTATATTTCGACGACTCTTACGAGGTCAGTTGACAAAGAGAGACGGCACTGACCAGAGCAACAAGAGTATAGTTCGACGACTCTTACGAGGTCGGTTGACACAGCGAGACGACACTGATCAGAGCAACAAGGAGATAGTTCAGTACATCAAGCAGAAATTAGCAGATAATCTTCCTGCAGAGAGATCCATCAATCTGTTCTACTGTCTGAATGAACTGAACGACCAAACTCTGGTGAACGAGATTCAGACCCACCTTAGCAAAGGAAGTCTCTCATCTGGTGACCTTTCACCTGCCCAGTGGTCTGCTTTAGTCTTTGTGTTGTTGACATCAGAGGAAGAGCTGGAGGAGTTTGAGCTTCAGAAATTCAAGAAATCAGACGAGTGTCTCATTAGATTATCGGCAGTCATTAAAGCCTCCAGAAGAGCTCTGTAAGTCTTTATATATTTTGTCATGTTTTAATCTCATCTGAAAAATGCATTTATCTCAATAGTTATTCCCCATCATAAACATGAAGCTATACCTGCGTGTGTGTGTGTGTGTGTGTGTGTGTGTGTGTGTGTGTGTGTGTGTGTGTGTGTGTGTGGAGACAGTTTATCACAATTTAAGACAAAATATTAAATATCTTGTAAAAATGTTTGCATGATTGTTTTGTATCACATGATACACCAGACTTGTATGACTTGTTATATAGAATATTATATTATCACATACTCATTCTTGAGGTAGAAAAAAAATCCATATTTTATTAATATACCCAAACTGGGGGGAAATAATGTAATTTGGTACAGAATAGAAGTTATTTATATTGCCAAAACGTAATATGAAATTTCGAAAGGTTATAGATAAAACATTGAGATTTTTATAAAACAGGCTACTAAAATAAAATACCTACATCTCACCACATCATATACTAGTTGTCCCTCAGTTTCTCCCAGTAATTATATATTTAAATGCTTATTTCTATGAGTACTTCTGTAGTTTAAAGGGTTAGTTTGGTATTTTACACTTAAAGCCCTGTTTTAAAGGAGCAATGTGTGACTTTTAGCGACATCTAGTGGTTCGGTTGCGAGATTGCACCAGGTTTGAACTAAGGGCTCAGCCCACTGCTCACCCCTCCCTTTCGAAGAAGCTATGGTTGCTAAAACGGGACAAACATCTCGTCGGCTGAGACAGCAGAGAATAGCCAGAGTAAGCCAAGAGTGTGTAACATTGTCACTGTTTCTGTACCACAGTCCATTATAAACCACATCATGAATACTGTCTGTTTACAAAGCCATAGTCAGGTGAGGATCAAGGGTTTTAATATATAATTTAATAAAATAATATTAATCAGCTGATTGTCTCACAAACGTAACCAGCAGCACATTTCTCCCCACATACTGTAGCAAACCCATAATACAGCGAGGGAGCAGCTATATATTTTTTCTAACAGGGTAGTAATAGTTTAGCTGGCTAATATGAGCTGTTACTGTGGCTGAGCTGGGACTCGTCCGCATGAGTCCAAAGGTCGGAAGTGCGCGCGCTGTTACAATCATGTCATCTCCGCATCCCATAGATACTATTTACTACACAGAATAGGCTTTTTTTCTCTGATTTTTAAAATTCTTCGCGATCGACTTTAGTGATAAAAGACTTTAGTAAAAGTCTCTATCGACGGGTTAGTGATTCCTGTAACGTACTGTTTTACGGTCAATGACATGAATACTAATCATCAGCTGTCTCACGAACGTAACAGCACATCTATCCCCAACATAACAAACCCATAACACAGCGAGGGAGAACTAAGTTACATGAAACAATCCCAACTACATATTTTACACCACTCACAAGGGAAAAGTCACTACTCACGGAGTGTAAGGCTAGCTTCCAGCTTTCCGCTACTTCTCTTTCAAGGTAGTGATGAAACGCGTTCTGTAGCGCTGTTTGTTCGCGTTCGGCTACGGTAGGAATATGACGTCACAACATGGCGACCTTCATAGAAGGGGATTCCCTCGGTTATGGAGCTATTAATGTCTCATTCTAAGGTAATAAAAACATTACGGCTAATTAAGTAAGTTCTTTATACACCACTGGAAACATAGTTATGGATGTCATATTGCATTTCTGTTAATAGATACTCAACTTTGTTACACATTGCACCTTTAAGATCGTTTCTGATGAAATAGAACGGTTAAGATTGAAATTTGGACAAATGCTGCTGTCCCGAGAATTTTAGGTTTGTGTGTTAGCACCCCCCACCTACACAATGGTTGTCTATGTGCACTGGAACAATCATTCATAAAACACATTAAACTTTAGTTTACTAAGACGTGAAACTCACTGAGTGGTCTGGGTTGTTCACTGATGTGCTCACACAAAAATCACTGCAAAAGATGCTTTCCAACAGGTTTTATTGTAGTTTTTGCAAAAACAGTATTGCAGTAGACTTACAATTTAAAAGAAAAGAAACACAACAAATTAAATGTATTTTGCTATTACATTATATCTTCATACAAAAATAAAAACTTTTGCAACTAAAAAGTTCAAAATGCCAAGCTTTGGCCAGCTTTCAAATACATTTAATTTAAGTTTAAAATAAAACTTAAATAAACAGCTTTTATATTTAGCTTTAAAGTGCTGTAGTCAGATCAAACAATCATGCTAAATGAAGAACTTAACCACCAGTCAACCTGGTACTTCATACTCTTGTGGTGCGCGCACAGTCTTCACTCGGACGCACTCTTCAATCTATCGCAGATGATATCACCAAATAAAATGCACATAAATGTGTCCCTGCTTGATATAGACTGTAACCACTGAACATATTCGGTTTTGATGAGAGAGAGGAAAAAACTATATGAGTGTGAATTAGAACCTGTAACTTCTGACACGCTTGGCGAAAGATCTAGCACTAGATCATTTAAGAACTCAAACAAAATATGTGGATCGATGCATTTACTTACGGGTTGAGCAGAGAGGCTGCACAGTTTGACCAGCGGGCAGCGGCCGCACACCAGTCCGCCGGATGCTGTTGCTAAGAACTTACAATTTATCACTATTATCAGACCGGCTCTCGCGGCCTCGAAACTCTACGAGTCTCCCGATTGCCACTCCGCCCCTGCACGCCATTACAAAATATAATATGGTGGGCAGTAGCGGTTCTAGGCACGGGCGAACCGGGCAGTCGCCCGGGGCGGCATTTCTTCATGTCACATGGGGGGCGGCACGAGCAGTTAAAAAAATACTCTGTGCCGCGAAGTTTTTCTATTTTTTATCATTTCGATTCAATTATTGGCAATGGCGCCCTGCTTGCTGAGAAGGTGCCGTGCGCAGAAACGATGTCAATGGGATCTCCTGATTAGTTCACGTATCGCGTCTTTTGCGCTCTCGAGGTCGTTATTTCAAATCCTCTATGTTTCAAATAGGCGCACGGGAAGCGCGCTCATAAACTTTTCAGCACGTGCACCCAAACACTTGGGTGTTTTTCTCTTCTCCGTAAATAAATATTTTAGCAGAGCTACAGCAAGCGTTTTTCTGTGGTGGAAATACATTAGCTACTAAAACTCCTATGTCGTTGTGGAGAGCTCAGTGTAATGAGTGCATGGTTCTATAGCAACGACAGCCATGGAAAAATCTGTACGAATTTTACTATTAATAATAAAAGATAAGCTACTGTGCATTATAAATGTCAGGAATGTATCTTTATTGACTCATTCTTTTTATAGAGATGATTTAAATGCTGAAATATGAGGTTTATCTTTATATAAAAACCTTTTTTTTGTGTTAACCTTTTTTAAGTTTAGTAGGTAAGATGAAAGACACTCCTTTAAAACAAATCTTTAATGTTATTAACTTGGTGAATTGATTTAACTGTGTATTAGGCTTTTTGAACAAGATTCTGTGTATGTGATCATTTTGGTCACCATATTATCTAATACTTTTCTTAATGATCAACTAAAATCAACTTTAATTACGATTTTTTACAGTAGCCTAATATGCAAATTTTAATATGGCGCTCGAAGGGGGTCTCGCCCTGGGTGTAATTCAAAGTAGAACCGCCACTGATGGTGGGCCGTTATCGGCGTTAACTTGCTGTGTTAAAGTGAGATTCTTGTCGAGTGATAAAAAAATATTGCCGTTAATCTATTCTCAAAGTTGGGTTGGGAGCTGGGTCTATACTATACAAGCTTTGATGACTTTTACCTTGATATATAGCGCAGATGTATACCTAGCCGAATTGCACTGTAAGGGGCATTTAATACCAATCTGTTTATCCAGACATTAGGAAAATATCAGTCAATGCATTTTATATTTAATATGAGGGAAATACACATCTGTAACGGACGTGACACAAAAAAAAAACCTTTAGGTGTACAAAAAGTAATAATACCCATCAGTTGAAGAAAGGTTGGCTCTCCACGGAACATAAAATATTAATTTTGTATTATTTTTTATGTACGCATTTATGAGGGAAAAACAATGTTATGTGACAGTTCCCCGTTACGGACTTGACCACTCTGAAAGCGGCACTGAAAGACTGCTTTAAAACTTTCACATTAAACATAAAGCACAAAGCCTTTCATTAAGTTGAATTTCGCTTTGTATTAATTTTATGTTAACTTTAATCAATGTTTCATCAACTAATTGCCTGGATTTAATAAATAAGTACTAAATATAGCAGACAATAGATAATCACGACACAGAGGCGTCAGCGTGTGAACTGAAGCTCGTCTTGTGAGTCATAAATGAACCGAAACACAGCGTATAAGGCAGGCCTACTTGCCTCAGGAGTACAGTGGGTGCCATGAGGTGCGACTGTATAATGTAGAGAATAATTACGAAAATGGAGAGAAAATATAAATCGGGCGCATTAAAAGGAAAAGAACGAGATAGTCTTTATGTTTTATTAACATTGTCACCACCCTTGGACTATCCGTGTGTTTTGATTCACCACGTGTTCCCCTCGTCTGAGTTCTCCGCCCTCATCTGTTACCATGGACACTAATCACCTCCCGCACAGCTGACTGTCATTTGTTAATCATCTTCACTGTGTATTTAGTTCCTGCCTGCCTTCACTCCCTTGTCCGGTATTGTTTGTGTTTTACACACTGTCTTCCTGTCTGCCTGTTCCTGAGTGTCATTTATTAAAACCAGTGTTTATTCTATCTTCCTCCTCGTCTTCCTTGACCCGCCCCGTGACAAACATGAGCTTACTTGGCTCAACAAGTGACACTTTATTACATATGGTAGCAGAGAGCCCCATGATAAAGAGTCTAGCTCCGCCTCTGCTCATCTTACAAACTACCTGCAAGGTTATTTATTTGGGTAGCATACATATTCTGAATGCCTTCATGAATTCAAATGAGCCATTTTAATCTAGATTAATTCCAAGATTACCGTGAGATTAATCTTGATAAAAAAAATAAAAAAAATCCATGCCCACCACTAAGGCATAAAAAATAAATAAATGTTCAATTCCAGTCTCCGACCGACCCTGTCAATTTATGTGCGACCCAAATTTATTTTATGAGCTTGGGGAAGAAATAATACACATTTAAAATCAGCTTGTGTGTGTGTAACATGCTGGGACACACAAGGTGGTAGAGTACATGTACAGGTAAGCTATTTTATTGAAAAACAGAGTCGCCTATCCATCGCTACTGTAATGTAAAATAAAAAAAAAAATAAAAAAAACAAATAATTTCCTTTCTATCCCTTGCTGCCACTGGAGAAAAAAACAAAAAAACCTACCAACCCATGACCTCAACTGACAACCAAAAAATGTTATGCCTAATATATATATATATATTAGGCATAAATATTATTATGCCTAATATATATATATATATATATATATATATATATTTCAAAAAATGTTATGCCTAATATATATATATATATATATATATATATAATATATATATGAATCTTTTTTTTGGAATTCTATTAATCGATTTTCAATCGGTAAAGCTTTAATTGCGATTTTGTGCAGACCCCTAATATTAAGTGTCCCCAATTAAGAAAGATAGCGGCAACACTGGCAAGAACCTAAACTCTATCAGGTGACATAAATTGAGAAAATATCCTATAGATAACAGCTTTACACAAATATTTTTTCAAACATGCTTCAATTTGTCTTGGAAATTTGTCATTGTATAAAAAACATTGTTGAGGAAATTGTAGTTTTTAAAGGTAAATGTTAGTTTAACTCAGCCTCTTTGCTGTATATGCTGTTTATGTAAAAAATAAGTGGAAAATTTCATTAATATTAGTATATAGAAAATGTATTGTATGTGTTCAATCTAATTCTGTGTTGTGACTTTATTGTAGGTTAAATGATTGTAACTTAACAGACAAAAGCTGTTCATCTCTGGCTGCAGTTCTTGGATCAGACACCAATCTGAAAGAGCTGAACATGAACAATAATAATCTGCGGGATTCAGGAGTGAAGCTGCTCTGCACTGGACTGAAGAATATAAAGTGTAAATTGGAGATACTGAGGTAAGTTGAGCCACAGGAGTCACATGACTAGAGTGAGGTGCAATGACTGACAGGACGATGCCGGAGGCAAAAGCGCAAGATAACTTTTGTGAAAAAGATCTTTTATTTATTTGTTACAATGTGGGTATACCATATCAATCCTGTCATTGTGCTATTTTATTGTTGTTGTGTATAAAGGATTATTATGCTCTTAGGGCTAATTAATACCTGGTGGCAACCACCAAAGATTGTCTGATCAGAACAGTAAAGGATGCCCGTTTAGGAGGAGCCAGATGCACACACCACTCACAGACCACCAGGGCTGGATTAACCATTAGGGCAACTGGGCCCATGACATCTAAGGGGCCCTGGGCACCAGGGGCGGAGTGGCAATCGGGAGAGTCGGGAGTTTCCCCTGTTGGCCGGTTGTGTTTCGAGGCCGCGAGGGCCGATCTGATCAAATTTATTTATTGCAAGTTGGCCATGCGCACTTGGGGCCCAAGCGAGGGGAAGAATTTTTTTTTTTTTTTACTTTTTAGATAACGGAGCGTATGTTTGCACTAAGTGCCTGTCTTTTTAGCAAAAGAAGCTTGTCACGAAATAGCTACGGTGGCGCAGGTCGTAGGGCTTGAAGCTTTTGATGCTCTCGACCCGAGTTCGAAACCGCCTTTTTCTGAACTCTCTCTTCTCCCTTTTCCCAACACATGAGATGTAAAATGTATACCCTAACATAAAGGTCTCTAGCGCTATATTTTGCCAACAAACTAAAATCGAAACCATGATATGGCTTTGTGCCTTTATAAAACAGCACAACACTTTAAAGGGTTAGTTCACCCAAAAATGAAAATTAAGTCTTTAATTACTCACCCCCCATCCTGTACCAACCCTGTAAGACCTTCGTTCATCTTCGGAACACAAATGAAGATATTTTTGATTAAATCTGAGAGCTGGATCAGTCCTTCATAGACTGCCTAAGGGACTGGCTCTTGACGGCCCATAAAGTCATTAAAGAAAATGTTTAAATATTCCATGTGCCTACAGCGGCTCAATTATAAGTTTATCAAGCGACGAGAATACTTTTTCTGCGAAAAAAAACATAACGACTTTATTCGACTATTCCAATACTTCCTTATGGGCACATGCGCGAGAACTGAGACGAGGACGTTCTCCTTCGACTACTTCTTGTTACCGGCTGCTCACGCCCCCACCAGGGGAGAAAAACAATCCAACCGTCTCCATTGATTTGCATTGCGAGAGGCTGCCTCCTTGTCATTTATGACTTATAACAAAAAACAAAACAATGTTTAAAAGCTGCTGTGAGACAAAGAGTACAGCAAACAAGCCAAATAATGCAGAAATTGTTTTTTTTAAGCTGATGGCTACTACTCTGAGAAGCACGCCCATAATTCATAATTTAACCAGAATCTATTTTATCTGAAATTCTGTACGTTGATTTATTTAATTTTTTTGTATCTGAATTTGTGAGCATTGAAAAATATTCATCGAAATTCAGGTTTTTAAAATGGAAATTTTCATAGGCCTGTTTAAAGGTGCAGTGTGGGATTTTTAGCGACATCTAGCGGTTTGGTTGCGAGTTTGCACCAGGTTTGCACTAAGGGCTTAGCCCACTGCTCACCCCTCCCTTTCGAAGAAGCTACGGTTGCTAAAACGGGACAAACATCTCGTCGGCTGAGACAGCAGAGAATAGCCAGAGTAAGACAAGAGTGTGTAACATTGTCACTGTTTCTGTACCACAATCCATTATAAACCACATCATGGATACTGTTTACAAAGCCATAGTCAGGTGAGGATCAAGGGTTTTAATATATAATTTAATATAATAATAGTGATCAGCTGATTGTCTCACAAACGTAACCAGCAGCACATTTCTCCCCACATAGCAAACCCATAATACAGCGAGGGAGAAGAACCACATGAAACTATGCAGCTATATATTTTTTCTAACAGGGTAGTAAAAGTTTAGCTGGCTAATATGAGCTGTTACTGTGGCTGAACTGGTTAAAGCATAAAATCTTGTTTAACTCGACGCGTCCGCATGAGCCCAAAGGTGCGCGCGGCAAAAATGACATGATTGTAACAGCGTGCGCATTTCCGCATCCCATAGACACCATAAACTACACACAATAGGCTTTTTCTATGATTTTGAAAACTCTTCGCGATCGACTTAGATCTCTTACAAGATCGACGGGTTAGTGATTCCTGTAACATACTGTTTTACGATCAATGACATGAGTACTAATCAGCTGTCTTACGAACATAACAGCACATTTATCCCCACATAACAAACCCATAACACAGCGAGGGAGAACTAAGTTACATGAAACAATCCCAACTACATATTTTACACTACTGTAGCAAATGCAACATATAATAATATACTTATATACTATTCTCTACACTACTCACAAGGGAAAAGTCACTACTCACAGAGTTTATGGCTAGTTTCTAGCTTTCTGCTGCTTCTCTTTCAAGGTAGTGGCGAAACGCGTTCTGTAGCGCTGTGTGTTCGCGTTCGGCTACGGTAGAAAGATGACGTCACAATATGGCGACCTTCATAGAAGGGGATTCCCGTGGTAATGGAGATATAAATGTCTCATTTTAAGGTAATAAAAACATTACGGTTTATTAAGTAAGTTCTTTATACACCACTGAAAACATAGTTATGGATGTCATATTGCATTTCTGTTACAGTTTTTCTCAATTGTTTACACACAAATTCTGGTACTTGAGACACAATGACCACAACATGTAACTCATTCACCAACCCCCTGAACCAATTCTGATGAACAACAAGCACAATTCCTGCTTTACACTCAAATTGCAGCTCTAAAACACACTTTTTTCAAAACACTACACACAAATTCTCTGCATTTGGCACAATTTTCATGCAGAAAATCTCATTTTTTTTCACGAGGAACACACTACCATTCAAATATTCACACTGACTCGTCACATGGACAAACACACGTCACACAGTTTTACAATTAGCAATCAGAGCTTTAGCATAAAATACCAAAACCGAAGAGAGGATGCAGCATAGATTTTTACTGTAACAGCATAAACATTTTCTGTTGTTTTGTATGTAGACCACTGTATACAACTTTGTGTTGATTGGGGTGTATGTAATGTGCGATCTATTTCTCATTGTTTTTGTGGGAAAAATACAGTAAAATATATTTGTTACCGTGTATTTCTGGGTATAAAAACAATATTCTCAAATATTTTACAACACACGTATGTACGTAATGTCTGTAGTAAGTGTAACCCTGAACAAAAAAGGCCCAATTCATTATGATGAATGGAGAAGAAGTGTTTTACATTGATCATAGTGTTTTACATTGAGCACATCAGTGTTCAACTAGTTCTTATAAATGTCTTTTCATATAATGGTTTGTGTGTGTCATTTGAAAACAAAATAACATTTTGAGAATATATAACATTGTTTTGAATGTAAAGTTTCATTTTGCACAAGAATTGAGGGGTTTTGCCGATTGTGTGTGTGTTTTTAGATTTGTGTGTAGAGTTCTGAGAGTATGAGGCATTCTTTCAGAAAATGTGTGTAAACAATCGAGAAAAACTGTAATAGATACTCAACTTTTTGACATTGCACATTGCACCTTTAAATTTCAGAGGTAAATTCGAAACAAATAAATTCATACGCATGGTTTCCAAAGTAAAATAATTTCAAAGGGGGGAATTCTGAGCAAATAAATTCAGACAAATGTTTTTCAAAATAAAATTGAATACAAAACTAGTATTCAAAACTAGTAAAAGTATTTGGTGGCTGTTAAATTTCAAATAGTTATGTCTCACATTTGCTTCCATATTTTTACGATACTGTATGACAATCGCGGGATAAGAGGCAAAGATAATCGTTAGTGTGTGTGTGTGTGTGAGACAGAGAGAGAGAGTGTGTGTTAGTGTGAGAGAGTGTGTTCGTGTGTGTGTGAGAGAGAGAGAGAGAGAGAGAGAGTGTGTGTGTGTTAGTGATGAGAGAGAGAGAGACTGTTTTTGTCACTTAAAGCAATTTATTGCAAATTATTTTATTTTTTCAAATGTTTTTCAAAATAAAATTGAATACAAAACTAGTATTCAAAACTAGTAAAAGTATTCGGTGGGTGTTAAATTTCAAATAGTTATGTCTCTGATTTGCTTCCATACTTTTACATTACTGTATGACAATCACGTGATAAGGTGTGTGTGTGTGTGTGTGAGAGAGAGAGAGAGAGAGGAGAGTGTGTTAGTGTGAGAGAGAGAGATGAGAGTGTGTTAGTATGTGTGTGTGAGAGAGAGAGAGAGAGAGAGAGAGAGGAGAGTGTGTTAGTGTGAGAGAGAGATGAGAGTGTGTTAGTGTGTGTGTGTGAGAGAGAGAGAGAGAGAGGAGAGTGTGTTAGTGTGAGAGAGAGATGAGAGTGTGTTAGTGTGTGTGTGTGTGTGTGAGAGAGAGAGAGAGAGAGAGAGAGAGGAGAGTGTGTTAGTGTGAGAGAGAGAGAGACTGTTTTTGACACTTAAAGCAATTTATTCCATCATTAAAGTTTAAAAAAATAAATAAATTTATTATTCCATCATAGTGACTATAACAAACCATTCACTCTGTCTCAGTGTATTACAGTTGTTTTACTATCAATGCCAACGGCGAGAGAATTTAGTTTTGCTGTGGACAAATCACCTTACTTTGCACAAGGGTAAAAATAAGTCTCATAAGACACTTGAGTAAAGGCTCGTGTGTTTTGTGTCTTAATCAATCTTTCCCACACACATATAAATTATAACTCGTACTCGTCGCTCTGTCCATTTCAGCAAATGAGGTTTTGTGAAGGCCTCTCCTGTTGCTTTGGTGCTTTTCAACATGTGCATGCACCCCCTGCTGGTAAAGCCGTCTTACGGCAGATAGAGAGTATGCTCAGTAATCTACTGCTTTTCCTGCAGTTTCTGGATGTCACCGTTGAATTTACTGTCGAATTTGAACCACTGAATTTGTGGAAGCGAATTTTCAAGGTGAAATAAAATGTACCGAAAATTGCCTGTTGAATATTATAGGTTGTATTTTTAAACAGTTTGAAAATTTTGGAAGTGAAATATGAAAGGTGAATATGGATTATTGAATTTTTAATAATGAAAAATGTTTTTAATTGAAATATTCACAGCTTAAATATTCAGCCATGTTGAATTTCAGCCCATAAAAATACAATGGATTAAAATGCAAGCAGGGTTAACACAAAGCTTTTTTTTTAATTGGTGCAATTCAACATGCTTTTTGTTTCAAAAACATTAGACATTATTTTACTTCCATACACTTCCACCTCACATTCAGCCAATCACACGCTCCGAAAGCACACTTCAACCTCAGATATTGTATATCATGCATACAAGAATCAAAAGTTTAAACTAAAACACTCAATATTCATTTATTCACTCAATATATCAGTATATATTTATACGCAATATCTCACAGAGTCTAATTTCACAATAAATTTCTACAAACATTTTCACTTTAGTATTTTGTGATCTGATGAAGATGAAGATCTCTCTTCCTCCTCTGTTTTATTTGCTGATGAAGATGATGTGACTTTACAGAATAAAGAGTCTCTAATTTTCTTCATTCTCTCTCTCTCTCTCTCTCTCTCTCTCTCTCTCTCTGCTAATGTAGGTTAAGCTGCTGTTATATGACAGATGAAGGTTGTTCTGATGTGACTTCAGCTCTGAAATCAAACCCGTCACACCTGAGAGAGCTGGACCTGAGTGAGAATAATCTAGGAGACTCTGGAGTGAAAAACCTCAGTGATCTACTGATGAACCCACAATTCAAGCTGGAGAAACTACAGTTAGTGTCATTATACTGTACAGCAATTACAGTGTGACTGAAGTTTATTTATTTGAAGACAGCAGGGCTTATGTTTCATTGGTTATAGCAGTGCACTTTCTGAGTTTCCCTATTGCTCACATTTTTATGTTTTGTTAATCTACACTGTGTGTAATTATTCTGTGTCTTAGTAAATATCACAGTAATATTTAACTTTATTAACTTAATAAAATCTCTGAATATCATTTGCTTGATTGTTTGAGCTAAACGTACCAAAATAATTGTCTAAACATCCAACAGTTAATTTCATCTAAAAAATTTACAGTTATATTTATTTATTTTTTTCACTATTAGAATTTATTATTTGACTAACCAATAATTTATGAAAAATACACTTTACATAATTGTGAAATTTCTATCAAAATATTTGAGATTGGAGAATTAAACTTATATGTTTCAAGAACCACAAATATTACTTAATTCAAATCAATATCATAAATATATTTAACAAACTCTTGAAAGATTGAGCAGATTTACTCAGTTAAAACAATTTTATTTGTTAATGTACAGATGCAGTTACTCAGATCTACTTAATTTTTTACTTACATTTGCTCAGTTTATACAGTGTATTGTAATTGATTTCACTGCTTTAAAATGTAATCAATATTTTTAATTGTTTCACCAAAATAAAGTAGTAAATCATATAAAACCTTTTAGAGTGTAGATGAACAGTTCAGATGCAAAAGCCTCTAAATGCCATTTGAAATTTTCTTCTTTAATGATGATTTTTATCAAACTTGTATATTTAATTTTAGTAATTTCACTTAAATAACAATTAATAGGTAATTATCATTGCCATTTAAGTGAAATCACTGAACTTAAATATACAAGCTTGATAAAAATGACCATTCTAGAAGAAAATTTCAAATGGCACTTAGAGGCTTTTGCATCTGAACTCTTCAGATAGTAATTGTTTAATTCCCAACATCTGATACAATGCACTGATTGTGTACACACAGAAATCTGCATTTTCAACAGAGAATAAAGAAGAGAGACGACAAATAAATAGTTAGAAATGAAAGAGAAGAAACAGTGTCTTCCAGCGCACAGAACTAGTGTGACTGGGTTTTAAAACAGACTATTGGAAACTAAATGCTGCTGTAGCTCTTCAATAAGATGATCATCATAGATGTGAACTATTGTTATTTTTCTGTCTTCAGTCTGAGTGTATGCAGGATTACAGAGAAACAGAGTCTCATCCTGACTTCAGCTCTGAAATCAAACCCGTCACACCTGAGAGAGCTGGACCTGAGCGGGAATAATCTAGGAAACACAGGAGTGAAGCACTTATGTGCCGTACTGAAGGATTCACACTGTAAACTGGAGAGATTGAGGTCAGTCACATTCACATACAAGAATCAAAATGCTTAAAATCACTTCAACTGTATAAACTAAAACACATTAACATTATATTTGAACAAACATTTTCACCTTATTATTTTGTGATCTGGTGAAATAAAGCTGAAGATCTCTCTTCCTCTGTCTGTTTTATTTGCTGATGAAGATGATGTGACTGTACAGAATAAAGAGTCTCTTATTTTCTTCATTCTCTCTCTCTCTCTCTCTCTCTCTCTCTCTCTCTCTCTCTCTGCTAATGTAGGTTAAGCTGCTGTTATATGACAGATGAAGGTTGTTCTGATGTGTCTTCAGCTCTGAAATCAAACCCGTCACACCTGAGAGAGCTGGACCTGAGCGGGAATAATCTAGGAAACACAGAAGTGAAGCACTTATGTGCCGTACTGAAGGATTCACACTGTAAACTGGAGAGATTGAGGTCAGTCACATTCACATACAAGAATCAAAATGCTTAAAATCACTTCAACTGTTTAAACTAGAACACATTAACATTATATTTGAACAAACATTTTCACCTTATTATTTTGTGATCTGGTGAAATAAAGCTGAAGATCTCTCTTCCTCTGTCTGTTTTATTTGCTGATGAAGATGATGTGACTGTACAGAATAAAGAGTCTCTTATTTTCTTCATTCTCTCTCTCTCTCTCTCTCTCTCTCTCTCTCTCTGCTAATGTAGGTTAAGCTGGTGTAATATGACAGATGAAGGTTGTTCTGATGTGACTTCAGCTCTGAAATCAAACCCGTCACACCTGAGAGAGCTGGACCTGAGCGTGAATAATCTAGGAGACTCTGGAGTGAAAAACCTCAGTGATCTGCTGATGAACCCACAATTCAAGCTGGAGAAACTACAGTTAGTGTCATTATACAGTACAGTAATTACAGCAGTGGTGGGCCGTGCATTTCACACCTAGGCCGTCTGTCCTACCTGAATTAATAACTTTTAATATTGTATCAGCGTAAAGACTCTCTATAATTGTTGTTTTTATTTTGCACCGGAAGTTATTGGGTTATGCGGTGAGTTCGGGAGAGGCCGGTAGAGAGAAACGAGCGTGTGAGTTCGGCTGGTGTGTTTGTAAAGTGGTTCTTGCGTTACGAATCCGATTATAAGTTCAGAAACGGAGCCTCACTTATCTTGTCGTTCAAGGGTTATAATAGTCCCTTTTCAGACGTTACAATAGTATGAATGTTTGAAAAAAATTAAGTTTCGATCATAAATTTATACAAAAAATTAAGAAGAAAATCATATTCACCACGGGGGAAAAAGCATATACTCACCAAAACTACAGATTATTTTTTTACACAAAATCCATCCTTATTTCTTTCCTCAAGAAGACTTCAATTACTGTCGTACAGGTTCTAACTGCGTTTCAGTTCCAATAATGTCGTGTCTGTCTCGTCTTATTTCTAGTATAAATTTTAATTTGCTTTATGGCTGAGAGTGCCTGTTCGACAGAAACACACAGTCACCGCAAAACATGACGATGTGTACAGCTGCCCCATGCTCTCACACAGAGTTTTGACCGAAATCAACGAGATCAGCGGGACTTTTGCCTTCAAAATCATTCGTTTCATAACTTACATTAGTCAGTTCTGTTTTTACCCGGAGAGATCGAATAGAGTCCCGTTACTCTGCGTTTAGCTCAGGCTGAATAAGGGATTTTTTCTGCTGGGGGTCGAGGAGGGAAAGAAACATTAATTTGTGGGTTGAAATCTATTACATCTACAGGGATATATTTTAGTTTATGCAGTTCGCTACAGATGCGGATACTACCAGTAATAGTACGCGCATCCAATCAAAGAACGAGAAAATACAGATGTTATTATACGCCAGCTAGATGGCACCGCTGCAGTCAAAGCGAAATCTGATTGGCTGATTAAATCTGACGGATTATCTGATTGGTTAAAGAAACAGTTTCATTGGCTTTCATTTTAAGCTACAGGCGCCTGCACTGTCGATTCTGAAGGCCTCCAGGCAGATTTATTTGACCCGGCAACGCATGATGGCTGAAATATGATTGGATACAAGCTCTAACATAAAAACACAATACTGGAAGCAGCACAACCAAGAGAAAAGCTATGAAATTAAGAGAATGAACTATTGGGAATAATTTAATATTCATGCAAAAAATATATTAAAGTGCAAGTCAGTGATTCTGATAGTGTTTAGGCCTTGCTGGCCCTGACGGCCCACCACTGAATTACAGTGTGACTGAAGTTTATTTATTTGAAGACAGCAGGGCTTATGTTTCATTGGTTATAGCAGTGCACTTTCTGGGTTTCCCTATACACATTTTTTTGTGCCTTTTTTCTAGTTAGCTTATACAGTGTATTGTAATTGATTTCACTGCTTTAAAATGTAATCAATATTTTTGATTGTTTCACCAAAAAAATGTAGTAAATCATATAAAACCTTTTAGAGTGTAGATAGTAATTGTTTAATTCCCAATATCTGATACAATGCACTGATTGTGTACACACAGAAATCTGCCTTTTCAACAGAGAATAAAGAAGAGAGACGTCAAATAAATAGTTAGAAATGAAAGAGAAGAAACAGTGTCTTCCAGCGCACAGAACTAGTGTGACTGGGTTTTAAAACAGACTATTGGAAACTAAATGCTGCTGTAGCTCTTCAATAAGATGATCATCATAGATGTGAACTATTGTTATTTTTCTGTCTTCAGTCTGAATAGATGCAGTATTACAGAGAAACAGAGTCTCATCCTGACTTCAGCTCTGAAATCAAACCCGTCACACCTGAGAGAGCTGGACCTGAGCTGGAATGAACTAGGAAACACAGGAGTGAAGCACTTATGTGCCGTACTGAAGGATTCACACTGTAAACTGGAGAGATTGAGGTCAGTCACATTCACATACAAGAATCAAAATGCTTAAAATCACTTCAACTGTTTAAACTAGAACACATTAACATTATATTTGTACAAACATTTTCACCTTAGTATTTGTGATCAGGTGAAATAAAGATGAAGATCTCTCTTCCTCTGTCTGTTTTATTTGCTGATGAAGATGATGTGACTTTACAGAATAAAGAGTCTCTTATTTTCTTCATTCTCTCTCTCTCTCTCTCTCTCTCTCTCTCTCTCTCTCTCTCTCTCTGCTAATGTAGGTTAAGATGCTGTGATATGACAGATGAAGGTTGTTCTGATGTGTCTTCAGCTCTGAAATCAAACCCGTCACACCTGAGAGAGCTGGACCTGAGCGGGAATAATCTAGGAGACTCTGGAGTGAAAAACCTCAGTGATCTACTGATGAACCCACAATTCAAGCTGGAGAAACTACAGTTAGTGTCATTATACTGTATAGCAATTACAGTGTGACTGAAGTTTATTTATTTGAAGACAGCAGGGCTTATGTTTCATTGGTTATAGCAGTGCACTTTCTGGGTTTATTAAACTAAAACACTTTATTCTCAATATCTGACAGTGAGTCTGAGTTCACATTATATCTGTGTAAAATTCTTCACATTCATGATTTGTTTGTAAGATAATCTCTCTTCCTCTGTTTGTGTCTCTCTAGTCTACAGTACTGTGGCATTACAGATGTTTCTTCTTTAACTCAGTCTTTGACGAACTCAAAAGCTCTGCAGTTTTTAAAAGAGCTTGATCTGAGTTACAATGAGATTGGAAACTCAAAGCAGTGGCTCAGAGACGAGCTACAAGACTCAAACTGTGTCCTGAGGTGAGGAAACATCACTGAGATATTAAAGACATCTTCATTTACCTCTGATATGTGAACAATCCTTTTAAACATTCGTGAAAGGAAATTATCATAAAGCTTTGTTGCAACAAAGGGTTTGTGTGAGAACATAATGTGAAGTTATTGAAATGTTGAACACAAAGGAGGAAAGAGAAGAAAAGCTCACTGTCACAGCTTTATACATCAACACCTGCTTTATGAACTGTGTCAGTAGAAGTGAATCATTTGAGTGTGAAACAGACTTGGTCAGATTGTAGGAAACGCTGCACTCCTGCTAAAATCAGTGCAGTTCCAGCTTCAGCTCACAGCGTCCAGCTCACATGAGCAATGTCTCTGTCTCTAGTGTGTTTTTACTGTGACAAGCAACACGTCACACTACTCGACACTTACTTTACTCTCAGTTATTTACTAAGAGCCTACAAACATGTTTAAACTAGAGGACAAACGGCTTTAACTAAAGGTTTGTGTTTAACTCAAAATAACATTAGTATTTGCTCGCTGTGGTTTATTCCATACGCCGTACACTCATTAGTTTCTCCTTTACAGAGACTCAATAGGAGTCACACAGACACACACAGACACACATATGAACATGATTCAGGCTTTACATCTATTATATTCAAAAACACAAATATCTCTATCCAAGATCATGTAAAGTCAATAATTAATCTGATTACAGGAATTCAATTTAACTTACTTTTACTAAAGAAAATCAGCACTTTGTTCCACTGAACACTGATTGTTTTCTCTTCTGTTCCACTTTACAGAGTATATTAAGATCGATCACCAAACGTCAGTGGATTTCCATAATGGTTTAAATCTGTGAGACGGAGATGAGAGGAGCAGAAACCATCAGGTGATCCACAGAAGAGTCTCACTGCTGTCTATGAGGAGAAATACATGTGTAAATGTGTTTTATACAGGTGGAAGAGACTCAGACTTCACTATTAAATAAAGCAGCGTGTGTGTTAGCATGCGTATTAGAAACATGTGATATTGAATGATTAATGTTGGTTTATTATTCAGCCAAATGATGGTTTAGTTGTAATTAAAGGTGGAACAGAGGAAGAAGCTCAGATGAGTGTCAGCAGAAATCTTCACTATCAGGCCTGCAAATATAATAATGTTTAGACTAAACTCATCCAGAATTATTCAAATATTTTTAATCATGAACGTGATTGTCAAGTATAGCACATAAATGTTTCAAAAGATATAAAGATTACATGTAACTTTTAAACATTTACATTATCTCTCTAACATTTTATACACAGACTATGTTTATTGTTATTGTTTTATTGTATATGAAGTTAGTTATGTGTGTGTGTGTGTGTGTGTGTGTGTGTGTGTGTGTGTGTGTGTGTGTGTGTGTGTACTTGTCTACCTATCTAAGAGGGGACTTTGGTGTCGTTACACACTCACCAACAGGGGACCGCCGAGGGAAGTGGGGACATTTTTCAAGTCCCCTGTTAGCTATGCCTTAAAACATGTTAAAATCAACTAAAAAACGCTCTGGTGAATTTTTTTTAACTTTTGACCAAGTGGGGACTAACACACGTGTGTGTGTTTAAGCCCATACTCAGCAGCGCTCCTGTAGGCTGGAGCAGGAACTGCAGTGGCCCATTAACACACGTCGTTCACACTTCTCTATTGTCTGAATGGCTGGCTGTCCCAAAGCCTCTGAGACTGTAGAGCTGCTTAGTTAAGGTACTTTCAGTAAATTTAATAACCCCACACTAGTAATCATTAGTTAAGCAATAGTAAATGCTTAACTAATGAAAATACAATTATTAAAACACATTATAGATATGCTTTTAAAACAATATTAAAGAATTTATAGCTTTATAGCTGTCTTTATAAATTGCTGATTATTGGTTTAAAAGCATATCTATAATGTGTTTTAATCATTTTAATTCCATGCTTTATTAATGAACAATTTATGATTTCTAAATGAAGTATAGCATTATAAACTGTAACGGCACCCGAGACATGTTTGAATCCATATGCAGCTTTATTGAAGGTAAGTCAGACAGGCAAGGGTCAGAGATCGGCAAGGCAGGGTTATCACAGAACAGGCTCAGAGAATGGTCGAATAACAGGCAGAGAATCAGGACAGGCAGCAAACAACAATAATCCAAAACAATCCGGGTCGGGGCAGGCAGCAGACTAACGAGAGTGGCAGGACAGATCAAGGTCGGTACACAGGAAAGGCAGGCAAGGGAAAAACGCTCAGTCATTACAGCCGTGGCAATGCAATACTTCGCACTGGGTGAATGTATGAGTGTGGCTTATATAGGAAGTCCGATGAGATTCAGGTGTGTGTGTAATCAGTCCCAGTAGTGGTGCATTATGGAGAATGGAGTCCTGCTATGATTAAAACTCTGGTGATGGCTCCCTCTGCTGGTTGAGAGGAGGCGGAGCGGGAGCCTGCTCCGTAACAGAGCCCCCCTCCTGCGAGCAGCTCCTGAGGCGAGAAGGTTGACGACGCCGGGGTCTTCCACGAGGTCAAGGGGCCGGTTTCTCCGGATAGTTGCGGTGGAATTCCTCTGTGAGTGATGGGTCCAGAATATCACTGGCGTTGATCCAAGATTGTTCCTCCGGACCGTACCCCTCCCAATCCACCAGATACTGGAGAACATTACCCCGGCGCCTGGAGTCCAGCACTTCGTGCACACGGTATGCCTCCTCGCCGTTGATCAGGAGCGGTGCAGGATCTGGGGCTGTGACTCCCGCTTCCGACACTCCCCTCGGGCCCACAGCAGGTTTCAGGAGGGATACATGGAAGGTAGGAGAGATGCGGTAATCAGCAGGCAAATCCAAGCGAAAAGACACAGGGGTAACTTGTTTTACTATTTGAAATGGACCAACATACCTGGGACTGAGTTTACGGCAGGGAAGTCGGAGTCTCAGATCTCTAGTGGAGAGCCACACCCATTGACCAGCGCTGTAGTGAGGGCTAGGGCGTCGATGACGATTGGCCTGTAGTTCTTGTCTTCGGACAGCATGCAGAAGATGAGTATGGGCCTGATTCCAGATCCTTTCACTCTTTTGTAGCCATTCTGTTACAGAAGGTAGTTCCGTCGGTTCTCCGGACCAGGGAAACAGTGGAGGTTGGAAGCCGAGTATACACTTGAAAGGAGTTAGTCCTGTAGCTGGTTTGACCAATGAATTCTGCGCGTATTCTGCCCAAAACAAGTATCTGCTCCACTCTGTTTGTTCCTTTTGACAGTAAGCCCTTAAAAAGCGTGTGATTTCTTGATTTAACCGTTCCGTCTGACCGTTGGATTGAGGATGGTATCCTGAGGTTAAGCTGATGTTTACGTTTAAATTTTTAAAGAACGCACTCCAAACCCTTGAAGTGAACTGGGGACCACGATCGGAGACAATGTCTTCAGGTAGACCGTAAAAGCGAAAGACTTGATTGCAGAGAATTTCAGCAGTTTCAAAGGCGGTGGGAGTTTGGGTAGGGGTATGAGTCGGCAAGCCTTGGAGAACCTGTCAATTATGGTGAGGATGGTGGTGTGACCCTGAGATTTGGGTAGATCGGTGATGAAGTCGATTGCGATATGAGACCAGGGGCGTTGAGGTGTGGGGAGTGGTGTTAATAGGCCTGCAGGTAGCTGTCTGGGTGTTTTGGACATGTTACAGTTAACACAGTTCTTCACATGTTTAGTGGTATCAGATGCTAGGGTTGGCCACCAAAAGCGGTTTTGGAGGAGCTGGATAGTTGCTGTAATCCCTGGGTGTCCAGAGCTGGGAGTTGAATGAACGTGATCGACGAGTCTGATTCTGAGAGATTCCGGGACGTATAGTCGGTTGTCTGGACATGCGGATGGGATCTGGGTGTGACTGTTAACCTGTTGGATTTCTGTGATGATGTCCCATTGGACGGGAGCCACCAGTAGATTGGGTTGGATGATGTTTTCTGAAGCAGGACTCTGAATGGTACCTTCAGCTTGACGGGAAAGAGCATCAGCCTTGATATTTTTGGACCCTGGGCGATATGTGACAGTAAACTGGAAACGGGTGAAGAATAACGCCCATCTTGCTTGGCGAGGGTTGAGACGTTTAGCCGACCGTAAATACTCTAGATTCTTGTGATCCGTGAAAATGATGAAGGGCTGACTTGCTCCCTCCAGCCAATGTCGCCATTCCTCTAGTGCAAGTTTCATAGCCAGAAGTTCTCTGTTCCCCACATCATAATTTCGCTCAGCCGGTGAAAGTTTGCGGGAGAAAAAGGCGCATGGATACATTTTCTCTGGATTTCCTTGTCGTTGCGACAACACTGCTCCTACACCAGTGCTGGACGCATCCACCTCCACAATGAACTGCTTCTCGGGATCTGGATGATGGAGGATGGGTGCTGACGTAAATCGGGATTTCAGTTCTTTAAACGCCTGTTCTGCCTCGCTAGACCATTTCAATTTGGATGACGGGCGTTTGGTCATAGCCGTGAGAGGAGCAGCAATGATGCTGAAATTGCGGATAAATCTTCGGTAAAAGTTTGCAAATCCTAGAAAACGTTGTAGTTCCTTTAGAGTCTGTGGTAATGGCCATTCCAGGACCCCCTTTACCTTTCCTTCGTCCATGGCGACCCCCTCATGACTGATAATATAACCCAGGAATGATGTGCTTGTCTGATGAAATTCACATTTTTCAGCTTTGGCAAAGAGTTGATGCTGGATGAGTCGTTCGAGAACTAGTCTGACCTGCTGAACGTGTTCCTCCATGGAATTTGAATAAATCAGAATGTCGTCTATGTAGACTATCACCCACTTGTCCAGCATGTCTCGAAAAATATCATTCATGAAAGATTGAAACACAGACGGACTGTTGGATAATCCGAATGGCATGACGAGGTACTCATAGTGCCCACTAGTGGTAGAAAATGCCGTCTTCCACTCATCCCCCTCTCGGATACGGATTAAATTATAAGCATTGCGTAGATCCAGTTTGGTGAAGAATTTGGCCTGCCGAAGTTGTTCGAGAGCTGCTGGCACTAGAGGAAGAGGATAACGGAATTTTACAGTGATATCATTAAGAGCCCGGTAATCGATGCAGGGTCGTAAACCTCCGTCTTTTTTCTTAACAAAGAAGAATCCGGCTGCAGCGGGAGAGGTAGACGGACGAATGAAGCCCTTAGCGAGTTCCTCCTGGATATAGGTTCTCATGGCGTCAGATTCGGGTTGTGATAACGGGAATACTCGGCCTCGGGGTGGAGTGGAACCTGGGATGAGATCGATAGCACAGTCAGTGGAGCGGTGTTCGGGAAGTTGGGAAGCCCTCTTCTTGCTGAATGCCTCCCTGAGATCAGCATAAACGATGGGTATCTCTGTTTCCTCAATATTTATTGTTTCTGGATCTGTCTTGGACACTGGGCTTGAATTTTCTCGGGGTAAATCAATTTCACAAACACTTCGAGACTCGTTATTTGCTGCGTGAGAAGGGGCGCGGATTACCGGGTTAAACAGCGATCGTGACATGAAAGATTCCATTGTATGATTTGCCCCTCTGACCAGGAAATTTGCGGATTATGAGCTTGTAACCAGGGAAAACCCAATACTATGGGGTGATGAGGTGATTGTATGACATAAAAGCTGATCAGTTCAGTGTGCAGGGAGCTGACGCGTAGTTCAACTTCTTCGGTCTTATTTTGAATTCTTCCTTCCCCTAGGGGTCTGCCATCTAGCGCCTCCACTGCCAAGGAGGAAAGACAGGGAATTAGTTTGAGCTTGCAATGATCAGCGAAAGTATGAGATATGAAATTCCCCGCGGCACCAGAATCTATAAGAGCCATGGCATTGATCTGTTCTCCTCTAATAGTGATAATAATGGGTAATTTGAAGTTAGAAGGTTTCAATAGGCTTTCTGAGCATGAACTCACCGGGCGAGGAGCGGTTGTCGGGCGAACTGGACAGGCGAACTTCAGATGTCCTGACTGGCCACAATACATGCAGAGTCTTTGTTGTCTGCGACGTTCTCTCTCCTCTGGAGAGATTCGGCGAAATTCTCAGACTGGGAACGTTGGTTAAACCGGACTGGTCGACGGGAGCGGATCAAAGCATCGACTTGGATGGCCAGGTTGATAAACTCAGATAAGGATTTACCTTCATCACGGCAGGCGAGTTCTGACTGTAGCTCAATAGAAAGTCCTTTGCGGAATAGAGTTTTTAATGTGCTCTCTACCCAGTTGGTTTGTGCTGCGAGGGTGCGGAAGGCGAGAGCATAATCCGCTGCGGATCTATTCCCTTGAGAGAGAGTCAATAACTGTTCACCGGCATCCCCCTGTTCAGATGTATGTTCGAAGACTTGACGGAATTGTTGAACGAACTCACTGAACGAAGTGAACGAAGAACTGGTATTATTCCACACCGCTGTCGCCCATTCCAGTGCTCGTCCGGTGAGCAGGGAGCAAACAAATGCGATTCGACTGGAATCCGTACTGTACAGGGATGGTTGTTGTTCTACGAAGAGGGTGCATTGGAGAAGAAACCCTTTACATTTGGTCGGATTACCGTCGAATTTGTCCGGAAACGCCAGTCTCGGGGCTAGGGAAGTTGTGGGGTTCACTGGTGGATTCTCTACCGGAGGATTAACAGGTGCAGTAGGCGGATTAGCGATGGCGGATCGTAGCTCTTGCAAACCTTGGACCAGCTTCTCCGTGAGAGTCGTCAGGTGGCTGAGTTGCTGATGATGAAGATCAAGGCGTGAGGCTTGGGACGTGAGCTCGGATGAGATCTGTAAGACCGCTGCTGGATTCGTGGTCGGCGAAGTATTCTGTAATGGCACCCGAGACATGTTTGAATCCATATGCAGCTTTATTGAAGGTAAGTCAGACAGGCAAGGGTCAGAGATCGGCAAGGCAGGGTTATCACAGAACAGGCTCAGAGAATGGTCGAATAACAGGCAGATAATCAGGACAGGCAGCAAACAACAATAGTCCAAAACAATCCGGGTCGGGGCAGGCAGCAGGCTAACGAGAGTGGCAGAACAGATCAAGGTCGGTACACAGGAAAGGCAGGCAAGGGAAAAACGCTCAGTCATTACAGCCGTGGCAATGCAATACTTCGCACTGGGTGAATGTATGAGTGTGGCTTATATAGGAAGTCCGATGAGATTCAGGTGTGTGTGTAATCAGTCCCAGTAGTGGTGCATTATGGAGAATGGAGTCCTGCTATGATTAATACTCCGGTGATGGCTCCCTCTGCTGGTTGAGAGGAGGCGGAGCGGGAGCCTGCTCCGTAACATATATATATATATATATATATATATATATACTGTGCAGAAGTCTTAAGCACACTAGTATTTTCGCCTCAAAGAAATGGTTTTAAGCAAGTTATATATTTTGTTGTAGTGTCTCAGTAGGAAATATCAGTTTACATTTCCAAACATTAATTGTGCCATTAATTGTAATAATCCAGTGAAGTTTTTGAATGCACAAGGATTCTGATCTCACCATCATCGAGTGCTAATAACAGTTAATAATAGTTAACTAATAAAATGAATTGTTAAACAAAATCTATTTATGATTATGTCATTATTTTTGAAAACATTCTCATTTACAGCATTTTTACACAAGTGCTTTTTCACAGTACTGTAGCTTTGCAGGCAGGCGAGCACTACCTTCGAGACGTTGCCGCAGTTCTTCTGGTCTTAGTCTCTGTTTTTTCTGTTTCTTCATATAATTTCAGATGCACTCGATGATGGTGAGATCCGACCTCCATGTGGAGCATTGGCTGTTTTCAGAATCCTTGTGCATTCAAAAATTTTACTGGATTATTACAAGTAATAGCACAATTTTTCTATGGCGGATCATATGCCGAGCCACAGAAAAAGAAATCCCCATCGGACACATGACCAGAGAGTACAAAAAACAAGAGTAAATGTCGGGATAGCTTTTTTCCAGAACGATAGAGCTAATGTTAATGAAGCAGAAAGATTTCAAAAGAGATGCTGAAGTCCTGCTTTCTCCTCGAAAGGTAAGTCAATGCTACAGTCTTAATTACAAGGATTTTTTCTTTGCTTGGTTGTATATTTTATAAATATAGACAGTAGAACATTTATAGCGAAAAGTTAAACAGACTATTTGTTAAATAACGTCAGCAGCTATTGAGTAAAGTAGAGAAGGTGCTAATACCAAGGTTTGTTAGTTTACTTTCTGTAACCTAGAAATTCTAAAATAATATATTTTAATAGAGCATATGATTGTTCTTACATTGTTTGTGCATAGTAAAAAAATACATGGTGAACGTTTGAAGAAATCAAACCAATCATAAAGGCTATCACAATCATGTTTTTATCTGTCAGATAGCCCATGTCTCGTCTCTTTATACCAGACTACCATAAAATAAAGCAACTTTCTTTTCGGGAGCTTCCTCTTTTTCTCTGACTGAAAATATCTGTAGCCTA
Source organism: Pimephales promelas (assembly GCF_016745375.1). The sequence goes on along the minus strand of NW_024121765.1, from coordinate 316,799 downwards.
CTGGGAGTCAAAAGAGTGGTAAAGCTCCCGATATGTGCTGTAACTTAGTTACAGGACATATTTATATCACATTTAGAAAGAAGTCCTGTAACTAAGTTACCAAATAAACAGAAACAAACTGTTTAAATATAAACAGAAACAGACTGTAAAGTTTTTTGTGCAATGATAATTTATTTCTGTGTGACTAATGTGATGAATAAAGAAGGCATAAATACTAATTACAATAGTTTATGTTTTTTACAGTCAGTAATTCATACTGTAACATTTGTTTGTTTGCTGTGTCAAGTTGCAGTTTGTTTGAAATTACAAACCTGTTCAAGGAACTCGACGAAGTGCTATTAGAAGACATCATGTCATAGCTTTTTGGTACATAACGGCTACCGTAGATGCAACACGAATTTGAAAAAGCGATGCGCTGGAGAGCACATTTTGTTTGAATTCAAAATACAGTTTCACCACTAGATGGGAGGAAATCTCATACAGAGCATAACATCCCTTTAATGATGTCTTTACTACCTTTCTGGTGCTTGAAAGCAGTAGTTGCAAAGACCGCCAATAGAGGAACAGAAAGCTCTCTGATTTCATTAAAAATATCTTTGTGTTCCGAAGATGAATAAATGTTTGGAATGACATGAGGGTGAGTAATTAATGATATAATTTTACATTTTTGGGTAAAAGTAACCCTTTCATATGTCATAGTAGTGTGCTGTCATATCATTATATTAATAAAAGTCTATCAAGCTTTGTAAAAGCCTTCCAAAATATGGACTTCATTTGGCCAAGAAAAAAATTATAATTTCGTCAGAATGTATTACAAATTTGAAATGGCTTTCAACACACTCATAAAAATATGTAACTATTTTATGTTTGGCTTTTGTACAATCTGCTTATGCACCACTTATGGTTTGGTTAAAGGATACATCTTATTGCTTACTTTATTTCCTAAATTTTAAATCGCCACATTGTTAAATAGTCACGTTTTCTCATGAGAGGTTGACTTTTGAAGATACCTTTTGTCTATATAATGGTGTAGTCAGGGTTAACCAGACCTTGCAAAATGTGATGAGATTTCTTGTTGAGTGAAAAACTGTCTCACGATATCGCCATGACGGACCGTGAGGGTGAAATTAGCATACAGCAGAATAGGTCACCACAGCATTCACATTACATTCACTGTTTTGCTGTTTTTATAAAAACATATTTGTATCTAGCCCGACATCAAGTGGATCTGATCCCAATGTTTGCTGTTGGCAGGTAAGTCGGAACACCTCACATTTCCATCCTCTACACTGTGTAATGTCTCAACGGGTGCTCTGACAAAAGCTGCTGACTCACTGGCCTGACAAATAGGTCTCTATTGAGCGCATCTGCCACATTCAGTTTTCCAGGAACGCATTTGATCTTCTTTGTGTAGGCGATCTCAAGTCACCAGAGGGTTTCCTGCTCGGCTGTCCAATTAAGTGAATAAACTTAAGGCAAAAAACACTTTTATTAAATACATGGAGTCTCATCTCATTTGGTTTCACTCAAAATCTAGCCAAACATACGCATGAGAGATGGCATGCTTAGTTAGATGAAGGCAGATGAAGAAGACATGGAGTAAGCTAAACTACACACAATGTTATGTTATTTGTATGACTAGTTTAGCTTGAACATCTGTCAGGGTACCGCGAGGTCTTAAAAACTCTAAAATTCTGAACTTTAAATTTAAGGCTTTAAAACATCTTAAAAAAGGACAGATTTTCATCTGTGGTCTTTAATTTAGTCAGGTCTTAAAGTTTTACCCTCGTTCATTTATAGAAATGCTGGCCACAGAAAGTTATTACAAAGTAGCTAAAAAAGTATCGAGTTGTAGCCTAAAAAGCAGAGCTCTAGTGCAGGGGTCGCCAACACGTCATTCGCGAGCTCCAGTAGCTCATGAATTTAGTTGAAGGAGCTCGCCAACAGGCTGTTCACATAACGCATCTTTTGCGTGCTCAAGTTCGTTCAAATGTAGGCTGCGGTAAGCATGCTCATTACTGAGGCGACACGTTAATTTTTTACCAGGCGCAGTGAGATGTGAGAAAAAAGTGAGAGAAAAAAAAACAAAAACACTACAGATATTTCGGTTGAGGAAAGCCAGCTACTACTAAAACGTCGTTGTCATTGTGGAGAGTGCAATGCATGGATGCATAGCAACGACAGACCCCACGGGAAAATCAGACCAAATTTTACTATTAATAATAAAAGATAAGCTAAAGTGCATTGTAAATGTCTGTGAGTGTTTTGAGATTGCACATTCCAAGCCATATACAACAGTGCTCGTGTCAGTAATATTGATGAGATGTGTTCTGCAACTTGTTACAGGCTGTTGGTGGAGTAGAACCCCTTGTTTTCAAATCTTCCCTGTGTTCAACTCCTGCGAAGGACGGGACCGACCTTACTTTGGCCTATACCTCTGGCATGTCCTTTGTTCTCACCAGCCCACAGCAACGGCTTCAACAATCCACGAAATCCCAGAGGAAGTCCTTATCTGGCAGTTACCTTGCTTTCCCTGTGTTCAGGGAGAGGCCATATGTAAGTTTGTATATTGTTTTTGTCTTACTTATTGTGATGCAATGTTTTATTATTATTAGAATTTTAAGGATTCCTTTGATTCACTTTTCAACAGCCAGATGATTGTGAAACACCAGGATGTCCTCAGTTATTGAGGATGACCCAAAAAACATCATCTTCAGCCTCAGTTCAAGCACAACCTCCAATTTAAGTTCCTCAGAAAGGCAAGGCGAGTAGGATGAAATAAAATGGATTGTGAACGAGTCTAGCCTCATGACACTGTTTATAACGTGCCATATCCATGACTGATAAAAAAGTTACAGCTGCAGGCAACCATTTAAAGATTGAATGGACATGTTTGAAGAATCACCATGGCAGGTGGGCATCATGGCCTGATGCAAGAGGAATGGCACAGAATAACCTGCTTGTTTCTGCTGCAACACTTTTCTCTGGAACGACTTTCACAGAAGTACACGAGTGGGCTATAATACTAAATTGCAACTCTTGCAGAAATCGCAGTAGGGGAGAGCGGGGAAAAACCTAACGCATTTTAGTTTTGGCTCAGTTAATTAAAAAATAATTAGGTTAGATTAAAAAATTTTTTTACACAAGCAACATACACATCTCTGCTACAAATGAACACTTAAAGTTTTTTTCTAGGACCTACCATTTTCGTACAGTTGGACTGAAAGTGACAGAAGTGCAAATGTTACAACTTACCCCATATGAGGGGTTAATTGTAACAGACAGAGGGGTTAGTTGTAACACTTGTGTGTAACACACATAATTCAGCACTATTTTATTTGTATAGTTTGATATTGTTTGTGCATCTGTATGGACAGATATCCATACATCCATCCCAGATATCCATAAATACATCAAGGATAGAGACATAGAAAAGGGCTGTACAGTTTTGCAATAAATAATAATAAATAAAATTATAAAATATTGTAATTGCAATTAAATTAGATTTGTGTGTGGCGGCCGCATGTACAATTATTATTAATAATCATAATAATAACAGTAATAATCATACAAATGAGCTTAAAATAATAATTTTAAGGGTTTATTGCATTAAAAACAGGCCATATTTTTAATAAATAAACAAGTTATCATTCATTTCATTCATTTTTTCATAAATTTTAAACATTTTAAATTACAACATTGTTTGTGGAAGTCCAACAAAGTTAAATGTATACTCAAACCTGAAAAGTTGTGAGGCTCTGTTTTCATTTGATTGTCGCTGTACACTTGGCGTCTTGTTTGTAACACTGTGTTACAACTAACCCCGCTGTATATTACATATTTTAACCCTAGCTGACAGTCGCTAGGAATTGCGGACAAGTTTCAAAACGGTGCTATGTTTGAGCCAACAAGACAGTGATTAAGGCAATATAAAGTTAAAATTGGAAACGTATACACCCAACTCAGACACTGAAAAAAATCTATGATGAAAAAATTTACTTTAATGGTGTCAAAACACTCTTTGTCAAGTATCTTCCGCAAATTCACGGGAGACCGTCTTCTGGCAGCAAGAGAAAAATATCGTAAACACAGCCTGCTTGATCCTGACAAACTATGCAAAAGGTCCGTGTTACATTTAACCCCGCGTTAGGTTGTGTCCCGCGCTCCCCTACTACTCCATTCATTCACACTACCTTATTCTAGTAGTACAGTTTGCATAAAAAGACTCATCATGAGACAAAAGGCTGAAGGCAAGTCCATAGGAGATACCATGTCTGGCTCACAAGGATTTCTTTAATACATGGAATTATGGATTGTAAGACTGTGTTAGAAGTGTTATCCTCTGGATACAAAAGCCAAGTTCACACTACAGGATTTTAAGCCCGATTTAAGCCTGATTTGCAAATCGTTGAGCTCGCCGACAGGTCAGGGTGTTATCGCGTGCAAATCTCTGGGGATTAGCGGGCGATGAACGCTTGCCAATCTGTTAGTATGAAAGAGCCAACAACGCAGCGAAGATGCTCGCAGACGCATCGCCGAGCCCAGAAAAATATCTAGCATGCTAGATATCCAGAGCCGTCGCGCAACTCAACCTCAGTGATGTCATGAGCTACAGCCAATCATAAATGAGGCCACTGGGTAGATCTTACTTTTTCTTTTTTGCATTTTTTTATTAGAGCAAATCATCGCGCAAACAGTGTACAGCACTAGTTTCTGTCTGATGCCCATATTCGCGTGTTGTGTTCTCTTCTTTGATGGTATTGCCGCACGTGCAGTTTTGTGTCATTTCTGATTCCTTTTATTGCGTGGTTTTTCGTGACAAAACGTGGTTTGTAGACAAGATAGAATTGTTAGGCGACAGAGTTGTTGTCAACTCGTTATTTATTTGATTATTTTCAAGATTTAGACAGTACCATAGTACTGAAACAGCTCTCATTAGAGTGACAAATGATTTGCTCTTATCATCCGATATTTGTATCTCTATGTAGTGCATTGTCAAATCGTAAAGTGCGTTACCTCCTGTTGTGCATCAATCACGTTGTGTTGTGTGAACAGCTAAATAACTGGAACACTCCTGATTTCACAAAGAGCAATTGTAGTGTGAACTAGGGGTTTCACAACTACTGATTTTTGCTAGTCGACTAGTTTTGCATAACAGTCGACGACTAGTCGACTAGTCGTTAAATGGTTTATTCTAGGGGTGTGCGATATCACGAATAGTAAATGTCTCCACGATCTGCTTTTGAAGAAATATGGTAGTATCGTGTTACAGTGCATTCTATCAGTTCTGGCGCCTCTGTATCAACTGTACAACGCGACGTAGCCTACACATCACACGTTAAGGAATAGGTACGGGACACTGCAATTCACAAAAGTTCATTATTTGCATAAGCCTTGCCGGTTAAACATTTAATTCACGGGCTGTTCGAAAGTGCACTTTCCTGAGCGCGCGGCATATCCCCGACGCTCACTAGAAGCCTGTCAAACAGCGCCTGAATACTGGACTAAGTTATCTTTCGAGTCTTATTATGCTAATACTGTTAAATACATTCAATGTTTACATAAACAGAATTGGCTGTGTCTAAAGTGAAAGCAAACATTTGAGAGAAAATCTGGTGTAATATGCGTCTATATTAAACACGTCGCGTGCTGGTCTAAAAGCGAGAGTAGTACACTTAAATAAAGCGCACTTAAAAGCCTTTAATTTCCTCAATCCGGCCTTTTCTCAAGCCTTATAATCCGGAGCGCATTATACATGGATCAATGCTCGCGCTCGTGTCCATCTTCTGCCCGCTTTGTCACACGGCCAGTTCAACCTCGTATAAATCAGGTTATGTGCGTCTCCCGCTCACGAGCGCTCACTCTTAACACACACACGAACAGACACTGCTGTCAGCGAGTCAGGCTGCGAATGCAAGTTACGTGCCCGCCCCACCCAGATAGCAAACTGACATTGAATCAACGTGGAAATATGACATCGAAACAACGTTGATCTGACATTGTTTTGCTCATCGAATTTACATTGAACCAACGTCAGACGCGTCATTCTTTCAAAACTAACGGAAAATCAACTTGAAATCAACGCGTTGTTTCAACGTTATGAAAGCAAACCAATTTTCGATTTTCATTTAGCTTTGAAGAATGCCGCGTCTGACGTTGGTTCAACGTTAATTCGATGAGCAAAATCAACGTTGTTTCAATGTCATGAGAGACGTCGTTTCCACGTTGATTCAATGTCAGTTTGCTGTCTGGGCAGCGCGCTCACGCTTACTAAATAAACGCCTCACCTCCGACGCCGCGCACTCGCTGCATTCCCTTTCGCACATCAGTGGATGCATAACGCAAACCCAGTCAAACATTTGAAAAATGTTCTAAAATAGGTAATTGAAGGTGCGCCGTATAACGCTTATAGTATATAGTACTGCCGCTTGTACTTAAAGGGATAGTTCACAAAAAAAATATATCTATATATGTCATCATTTTGTTTCCGACTAGTCGACTAAGGCCAACAGCGCCAACTAGTGGTTGTGACAGTCGACTAGTTGATGAAACCCCTAGTGCGAACCGCACAGTTCAGACAGACGTTTTAAAATCATGTAGTGTGAACAAGGCTTAAGGAAGACTCACATATTGTCACATTCTACAGGCTACAGCTGCAAGTATTCTCACCTATTCGTTTTTGCTTCTATCCACTAATGAGATCATCCACTTTGAAATACAGGTAAAACCAAAATTATTCTTCTCTGATTTGTGAAACTATACTCTGGGTGACAGAAAGTATAGATAAAGCATAATTCAGTGAGTATATTTGTTTTTCCTTATCCATTTATGATCAAAGAAGACTGGGTGGTATATGAGCTCTAAATTAAAATCTATTGCTTATTCATTCATTTGTATTCTATTTCTTCAGGTAACGGGAGAACGGCTAGCATTTCAGTTGCCATGGACTCCCAAGGCTGTAGGAGAGGCCTCAACCATCTATTTTTTAACAACTTGATATAGATCTCATCACTACAGACCGGGCCCCATCAGTTTGGTAAATAATGAGGGAGAAATTCCAGTTAATTGACCACGAGTTTGATCCTTGGCATGTAGCAAAATGTAAATAGTTGTTTAAATTGTGAGTAACTCAATTACTATCATCAAATCATAACCTGATATCAAGACTATCATCAAATCATAACCTGATATCAAGACACCACATGTTGTACTGTGAAGGATAACCTTCACAATTGGCACACCCACATTTGCATTTGTTAATGTTCTGTTTCGTTACTATTATACACAGGCATAAAGAAAAAACTAGTAACACTCGCCAACAAAAAGGAAAATTGGGACCTGCAGGGCTGGCTTCGGTCGATCCTCAATCACTTTTGGTTCATGTTCATCTTGTGGTGAGAGTGCTGAGGTAAAACCCGGACATATAAAGAATGTATAAAGATAGCCAAGCGAAACTGAAATCCAGTCAGCAGATGACCGAATAGTCTTGTTACAAGTCGTTTTAAAATGTAATATATTCTGTAGGAACTGAAGTGACGGTGGACCTCAGTCCTTCACCACATCTGAAGCACACATGGAAACAAGATGGATTGTAGAAGATAAAAGACTTCTGAACGACCTAGTGCAGTTGACTCACTTCAAACATGCAGGTATGCAGCTTTATGAAACAAGTATGCAACTTTTCAAACTATGTCGTGTTACAGGTGCTTTGGAGGTACCACAACGTTATGCTAAGCTATCTGCCTAAACGACTGCATTTTGGATACGACACCATGGTAGCTCGAACACAGCTAGCCATCATGGACAACAGTTGCAATGTTGGCCGAGAGCAGGCAGAAATTTCTGAAGGTATTGAGATTTCATAAGTAAGTCCGTAATTGTATTTATGTAACAAGGAGAATGTTCTTGACTAAGAAGTAATGTTCTCTGTCTAAGACTTTCAAGATACAGTATGACGTTCCCAAAAACAAAGCAAGGAATGGATAGTCAAGAAGATCTATGAGCCTTCAAGTCAGTACTTCATGCAACACTTTGTGGAATGTGTGTTGGAGAGAAGGGTGAAAAGTGAACCTGAAAATGTAACACATATCCAAAATCCTCCAAACATTGCCACATTGGTGTATACTTTATAAAATAGTGAAAAGAAGTTTGAAAATAGCTTTTTATTTAAACATTTTAACTGAAGCTGAATGCAAAGGTAAGTGGGAAAAGTCAGAATGAGTCCTCTATCTCGCTTGGTTTGAACCCCGCAACTAGTAATAATACGGTGGCACTGTTTTCGAAAACATTGTAGTCAAGCTATATGCGAATTGTACAAATAGGCTCTGACTAGGAAATGCAATACATAAATGTAGCTTACCTTTCTGACAATTGTACATTCAGTCCTTCGGGTCTGGGGCATTTCTTATCTTTGGGACCCAGAAGAAAGTTTCCAGCACAGGTTTATATCTGCAACATGACATCATGACTTTTGCATAAACATAAACGGCACTTTCGAGTCAAGTGGCGTGTTCTCTACGCATTTTGAGCTATCTGCGTGTATGCGTGTATGTCTACGCCATTAACGTCCGAGTGATTCTGCGTGTTTGTACACGTCGTCAAATGTCAGCGCGAAACGAAGCAAAATGTAGATCTACATCTGGGGAGCGATCTTTTTTTTTCCTAGGATGGTAAGGGAACAGTCATAAATGTCATTAACCCCAGTGACGGTTAGGTTTAGGGACGGGGTTGAGGTAAGTCATATCTTTTTTTTCCTAGGATGGTAAGGGAACAGTCATAAATGCCATTAACCCCAGTGACGGTTAGGTTTAGGGATGGGATTGAGGTAAGTCATATATTTATATGTAATAACGTTAAGTCAACGGCGTTCATAAACACGCTGAAAAGCGATTATGCGTCTTGATAGCACGCCAAAAATGGAAATACGAATTGGCGTGTCATACACACGCTACTTCATGAGATCAGTCTGATATATTAGCTGGTGCACTTCATTGTCTTTGATGCAGACCAACGACACATCAGCTTCGTCGACCAAGACATTCAGGCGGGCCATACCAGCTGTGACGAGAAGGTCCCACTCCATGCAGCACCGACTTTCTACCTCCATTGGCATCTGCCTGCATTTGCCACAGGCACACCACCAAGTTCCTGTGATCCTCAGGACAGCTTCTGCCATAGCTTTAGGTTAACGGGACCTCCATAGCCCAAACCTGAGCCTCCATCTCCCTTACACGTAGCTCCTCTTCTACACATTCAGGTTTGAAACAGTGTCCTCGACTGTCAAATAAAAAAAAGTAAAAAAAAAATATTAAAAAAATCGAGCGGGTCATCCAGAATCCACCTTTCATAATCCATTTTAGATGTAAGGATTTTTTGTTTGTTTATTTCGCTACTCCTGGAGCACAGTTGCTTTGCTTATGCTAGCCTTCTGAGAGACTGAGTCCTCAAACAGAAATCAATGTGATTTTACAAAATGGCAAATAAAACACGACAGAAACTGTATTCCGCTACGCTACTTACACATCAACGGACCCTAAACAGAACTAAACACTCGGTGAGTTTCACAGTTTTGAAAAACGAACATTAAGATAGATATGGATAAATAAATATATAAATATTTAGCCTTTTTCATTACATTGAGCTTACCTAAATGTTTATAATTTTTTGTTAATAGTTTATGCAACACATGGAAGCTTGATTTCAATCTTTGAATTAAATTGAAAAAAGTAGCACAAAAAAACACAATAGAATAAAGACACAAATAAAGAGACATTTTGTTTTTGTTTTGTTTTTTTTTTGGGGGGGGGGGCTGTCAGAAATACTCAGTGGTTCAGTTTGGTTGTCATTGTGTTACTTCTACTTTTACTAAAGTAAATATTTATCTGGGTATTTGTACTTTTACTTAAGTACTGAGATGAATACTCAAATACTTCGTTACTTTACTTAAGTACATTTTTCACGTATCTTTACTTAAGTACAATAAATAGTGCCTACTTTTTACTTTTACTTCGTTACATTTTGCAGCAATTATTATACTTTCTACTCCACTACATTTCTACAACTTCTGTTACATTTTCGTTACATTTTCTGATCAGTTTTTCCCCTGCCAAAACGTAATGTTCGTTGCACGTTTGTCTCACCAGTGATGTTTGGTTGCCGTAGATACAGTATATAAACCCGGTCACACTAAATGCGTCTCACACGCAGTGTGTTTATCATGCAACTCATACGCGAAAATTTGTTTTTACGTGCATAGGAAACACACCGTGTGTAATATATGTTTGGTTTGGTTACGATTATGGCAAGCCAAGAGGTTCAGAATTACACCACAAATGAATTGCGTTTACTGCCAAACATAGTTATTAACATATAGTAAGGATAAGCATGATATTGCCTAATTGCAAGCTTGTTTTAGAAATGGTGACATTTTTTTCCATCATTATTGAACATCATTATAGGAGTAGGCTATTAGGTTCAATGAGTTTGGTTGTCATTGTGTTACTTCTACTTTTACTAAAGTAAATATTTATCTGGGTATTTGTACTTTTACTTAAGTACTGAGATTCAGTACTTCCTCCACCACTGGAAATACTACAAAAACTGAATAAAGTAATCCAATGTAAAATAACACTGGATAGTCTTTTTAGTCCAGACTGAATTAATGCTATATTATGTTATGACCACAGAATTAATGACAGACATATGGCTGAAGAACTAGTGCGCGAATCCATTACTGTTTCATTTTAACGTTCTGTCACACACGTTTAATGCTAATTTAAGACATAACTGACTGTCTTTATGAGGTTACTCCAGAGTTGACATAATTTTAACTGTTTTAACTGTTAAAGCGATATAATCCAGGGATAAAACTTTTGTTTCTGGTGAGCTGTTTGTGAGGCGGATTTAGGCTTTACTGTTTGTGCACGCAGTGAAAGACATTTCTGAGAGTGCGCGAGCACGGGATAGTTTTTCATTGCTTGAAATGTTTAAACTGGTAAAACCAATGATAAACGTTAGTTACGATGCAATGCTGGCCCGATTGTGCAAGTGAATATTCCGTCACGTCCCGACTCCTAAACGCGAGTGTGTACCTGCAGTAGCGCTTGCCTACATTTATTTTAAAAAACGATTAATTGAAAAATCTATTTTTTGCCCAGCCCTAATCAATTTATAAATATATCTTAAGTTTTGATCGAATAGGGATGTATCAGTGTCACTGGATCTTGGTAGGGACACGTCCCTAGCGTCCCTACTAAATTCTACGCCCCTGTCTAAATGTTCACTGTAGAAAAACTCTGTTCACTGTAGAACTTAAATATAGTTATTCATTTTTTTTAAAGCAGTTATTTTCTTAACATTAAATGAAACAGGCAACAGAAGGAATATTAGGCTGCTGTCACTTTAAGACCAAATACACAGACCGAATATACTGACTCACATATGGTTTTTCACAACTGTTTACTAACGAATAACCAAGAGAATAGTCGACGAGACAGGAGGTATTTTGATATCATTTTGTGTGCATGTCTCCGTTCAAGTGCAAGTAAACGTGAAAGAAGGATAAATTCAGTGTTTGAGCGCTGTCTAAAATGTGCCTCTCTCTCTCTCTCTCTCTCTCTCTCTCTCTCTCTCTCTCTCTCTCTCTCTCTCTCTCTCTGAGTGCGCATTTCCGCCTCTTCTTCCGCTTCTAAAATAGTTTAAATGTGTAGATTGGCAAGCAAAAAACAAACAAACCATGAGGCCTGGGGCTCGTTCTTCGTACGTTGCTTAAAACATCCGAGATCAAATTAGACATCTAAGATGATATCATCGTGCTAATCATGATCCGGCTAATTTGGTTCTTCGAACACACCTGTTGTTTATGATTAGTATAGCTGGATTGAGTCATCTGAGATAACTGCGCGTTCTCACATTGGTTTAAAAGGGAACATGTATCGATAGCAGAACTACAGTGGCCGAGAGAGTTCAACGTGTTGCAACCTAAAGAAGACGCATGCAAATACAAAAAAACGTGTGCAAATATAAAAACGCATGCAAATACAAAAAAACATCTGCAAATTAAGAAAAACATCTTCATCAGTTCCACAACACACGTGTGCTCCAAGTACTCACAACACAACCAAATACACAAAACGCGCTGCAAAACCTCACAACGCAACCAAATACAGAAACGCTGCAAGTAACACAGAGCACAACGGAAATGTTTTTGGGGAACCAAATAAGTGACGGACCCAACTGGGACTTGCTTATTGCTCGTGAGCTTCCCTATGCCCTACTCAAAGGGCAGATGGCAAAGCTCTTCAAATGGGAATTTGGCATGAGCATGACACTAGTGTGTCATTAATGTAGCCGTTTGGAACTTGATGAAGGGAGCAACAACAGACAACGTAATGTAATTATTTTTACCTAGGATGTTCCTATGACAACGCAGCACTTTGTCCATCAGCTGTATAGCTGTTCTGACGACAGAAATATAATGATTAACATAACGATTGCAAATAAATTATTTATTTTTTATTTTTACTTTATAAAAATCTGTTAAAATATCCATTTTATATATCTGTATGTCAGTGCCATACATTACCTAACATTTTTAGGAAACTTTTCTTATGAAAATTTAAACATAAAATTAAACAATTTGTATAGTGTAACTGATGTATAGATTAATATCTTGCCTTCATGTTCTTCTGGATCTTTTTTTTTTTTAGTTTATTTTTCAGATCATTGTTCTTTTCTCATTTGTATTGTGATGACATTGAACATATTGTTAACACATGTTGTATATTGTACACAAGTTGTATGTCATAATAATTTGAATCTCTGTTTTGCGGGGGAAAAGTCAAAAGAAATTAAATTAAAAAAAGTAGAATTTTGAGTAAGCAAGGAGTATAGACGAACTATAAAAAAATTATAGTATTATAATATTATTTTTATATTTATTTTTTAATAACGGAAACATTTCCATTGTGGACGTGTTGTTTGCAGCACGTTTCTGTATTTGGTGGTGTTGTGAGTACTTAGAGCACACGTGTGTTGTGGAACTGATGAAGATGTTTTTCTTAATTTGCGGATGTTTTTTGTATTTGCATGCGTTTTTATATTTGCACACGTTTTTTTGTATTTGCATGCGTCTTCATCAGGTTGCAGCGCGGTGAGCTGTCTCGGCCACCGTACAGAACCAGTGATGAGCAACGCTGCTATTGGCTGTTCAGCATGGCCAAAGAACACGCCCAGTTTTTCTCCCAAGCAGAGCAAGCGCTTTTAATGCAAGGTTATGCCGAAATTCAGTCTTTAATTAAAACGCCAGGGAACACCTCAAAGTGCGCAAAAGCCAGGAGAGAGTGCTGGCAAAAGTAGAAGACAAATTAAATGCGTTTGTGGTGGCCATGTTAGATCTTTTAATAACTTATTATTATAATTATTTTATTTTCATAATTTCATAATTACTTTGTTCATTGTAAGGTCGAGTCACCACACTATAATATTGGACATGGTGAAAGTGAAGTACAAAAATATTCTACTTAATGGTAATTTTACTAGGCCTTATAGACCTACTAGTCTCTTTTAAAAAGGCACTGTTAAATAAATGATTGTGTGTTTATAAAAGCAGCCAGGAAAAAGGCTGAGAAAAGAATAATAATGATGCTCCTGACCCTGGCAGAAGAGCTGACCCTTGGGTTGAATGTGAATTGCCCTGTTGTGAAGGGCATTCCTGGGTTCAGCTCTTCCAAACCCACATCAGGGACCAGCAGCAGCAACACCTTCATCAATGGGAAATGGAATTTAAATGATCTTTGTACACTGTGAAATAATTTTGCATTAAATGAAGTAGACCTATAATCCGAATTGGCTGGTTTAGTCATTTCTACTGTTAAATCTTGAGTTATGATAAACTGCTTTGTCTTGTGAAAGTAAAAACTGATAAACTTATGTTAATGTAAAAATATTTTGCCATGAGTTATCAATCACATTGCACTGGAGATGAAGAAAACTTCTCAGATGACTGTCCTTTGGAGGAAGTACTTTAATTTAATTGATGGCTTTAATTGATTTATACTTGTGCCTATGCCTGTTATTTCTGACAGGAGTCCACATGTACAGAAAGGCCTACAGAAGAGTCTGCACACAGCAGTGATACAGGGGTAGCCAGTGTAGAGACAACTTTTCCTTTTTATTTGTTGCATGAGGCATGTGTGACACAAACGACACAGGGTTAAATTCGTTCCCTATATGAGTCTTCAACAGAATATTTTGAAAAAACAAAAATCAGGGGGAGAAATAGAACTTGACTAAGAAAAAATTGCACTAGAAATAGAGTTGCTTCAAAATAAACAAGAGTAAAATACACTATTTCACACAGAGTACTAATGCTGACCTTAATATCTCTTTTAAAAATATGACTGAATAACTGGCTTTTCTTTACAAAGAACTATTGAAATAAAACTCTAAGGAAATAGAGTTTTGCAAATTTGTCTTGTCTTTTATTTTAGGCTTAATTAAATATTTTTTTTATGTTTCTGATTCTGGCAATGTTGTGTAATATGGCACATGTCACAGGCCCTGTCAGGTGCAACCCTCAGGCTTTTCAGACCCTGAAATCTTCCCTTTAGTTGGCCAAAGGTCATTTCATCGTGTGCCCTTGTGAGTTTCATATTTATAATTTTCCTAACCACGTTCAAATAATGTGCATAAATGTGAATCTCTGAAAGTTCTTGATTCATGCACAGATCCTGGCCATTTTTCTTTCACACTGATTTGTGATATGGAACATGGTCACACACCATCTAAGAGATTTTACTCAGTCTGCCTTTTACATTTTTTATATTACAGATTATAATATTATATCAATATTTTTAATAGTAATTTGGCTGCACATTTACATTGTGAGCCCCCTTTCTCCTCACAAAATCCCTTCATTGAGGCCTTGATGGGAACGTGTGTGCAGTCTACAGTGTATGGCAACAATCACGTAAGTTAAGCCTGAGGGACTGTAAGTCATAATCGGCACGGTCATCATGATTGCATTTTCTTCATTAAAAATTATAATATACCCCAAGTTGGCAAAAAAAAAATAAAAAACTAATAGGTAAACTTTGCGAATGGCACGACAGAAAGCTTCTCCGCATCTCCAATAGTGTAAAGGAAGCCACTCGGAAAGAATTTTAGGGCGATGCAAACATTTTTGTTGAATAAACACATTGTTGTTGAAGCCCGGCATCGAATCGAACATTCATGTGCATTTCCAACAAAATAAAGTATAAACGACACCCTCACGACGATCGTTTCACGAGAAAAAAAAATAAAATAAAAATCTCAGAAATTAGGCTACACTACCACGCTGCGCTAAAGGACTTCCTGTATCAGTCGCGATCTAATCCTGTTTACATGAAAAAAGCCTGTTCGCGAGCAGGTTCAAGCTGACAGACCTTTTGCTATGACAGCAAGTCCAGGATGAGCGTCGAAGAACCGAACAATTCAAGAGCATGGCAAATCGCCAACAATCAAATCCAGCTAACTGAGTTAGCGGCGTACGAAGAACGAGCCCCTGGTCTAACTGCAGTCAGTTGCACCCCTTATAATTTACAAAAAAAACTTTTCACATCGTCATGATTGCTATATTACCAGAGTTGGACAAAAATCCTTCTCGCAAACATGACCCTGTTCCCAAAAATGTTGGTCCTTAAAAGTGCTTATCTCAAAATATCTCTCGCTTAATATGCACCAACGGCGAACAAATGAAAAACCATTTACTCCGGGAAAAAAAAAAAAGTCCATTAAGAAGTAAATTAAACACTACCGTTCCTTTAAGATTCAACTGTTTGTACCACAATGTCACATGCTGTTCATTTCAATCAGGCAGGTACATGTAACAATTTTGTGTGAATTCTACTTAATTATACATATGATACAAAGTGCCATTTTTTGAACCTGATTTTGGCCTCAAGGTTTCATAATAAAACCTGAATACCTTTTGTCCGTATTATGTTCGGAATCCCTCTTTTTCTGTAAAGTTTAAAGCAACTGTGTGACTCAACATGATGTAATGAGACATCTATTCTGTATGTTCTTTTCTGGGCTCATAGTGGGTGGGAGTGATAGGGAAAGAGAGAGGGGGGAGGAAATGGGGTGACATAATGGGTTGTGTGTAAGTGTACACTAAAGAATATATCGACACGGGATCTGAAGAAATTGAGCGCGCGCTCGCAGCAGCGGCGTAAAAGCGCTGTTACGCGGGGTGGAGAAAGAGGTAGAAAATGAGAGAGTGAGAGAGAGAGAGAGAGAGAGAGGGGGGGGGGCAGTGCTTCTAATAATAACCCTGAGAGGGAACACAATGATTGAGGCACAGAACACACGAAGAAAAGAGAAAAATACAGATAGAAACAGTAAAATGAAACACTGGTGCAGCTCGAGAGTGACTTTTTAAATTTAAATAGAAAATATCGCTGATGAGGAAAAATCAAGAAAAGAAGATTAGACGTGGAATAATGTTTGAAACATCTGTCAGACACAAATGTGTATTTCAGAGCTGTTCATGTTCACATCCTCACAGTAGCCTATCATTTCTAGCAAATACCATTCGATGCTGTATTTTACCGTCAATACTTTAATGTGTATGTGCAGTGATTGAAGACGTCTCAAAACACAAACTGAAATGGCTCCAGATGGGGATGTGAACAGTGGTCAGGTTTTTGCGTCAGGACACTAAAACATACAGGATTGTGGGCAATGCTGTGACAGGAATAAAGATGGCTGAGTGCTGCCCTCCTCTGGTATGATGAAGGTAAAATAATATTCCTCTCATGACTGCCAGGAACGCCTGAAATGTATGTGAATCTATGAGACATACATCTGCAGCTGAATGTTGTGTACCCTGAGTGTTCATTTGAATCTAAAACTAGAAAAATAGAATCTAAAAAATAAAATAGAATACTTTGTTCATTATACAGATAAAAATATTAAAACAAAAAAGTTACAAGTCAATACATTAAGACACAATATAAACTTTACATACTGCCATTTAAAGTTTGGGGTCAATAATTAATACTTTTTCTTAATCAATAATGCATTACATTGTTTAAAAGTGGCAGTAAAGACACTTATAATTTAAAATAAATGCTATTCTTTTGAACTTTCTATTCATCAAAGAACCCTGAACAAAAAGTAAAATGGTTTCCACACAAATATGAAGTGGCACAACTGTTTTCAATCAACTGGAATCAGCTTCCAGAGGAAAAGATATGCTCCAACAGATGTGTTCCAACAGTAGGCACATTCAAATCCAGACAAACACATCTGTTTAGCTGTGCATTTAATGAATGAGCATTGTGCCGTGTCTGACTGACTGATTTCACTCTATCATTTTTTTATTCTTATATTACTGCTTTTGCAAATACATTTGTAATTATTTATTTGCATTTTATTGTTATTTTTATTTCTTATGCATTTTTTTTTGTGATTATTCTTTTTTAAAAATCCATTTCTGTAAATCCCTTCAAATTACCATTGTGTGTGAAATGTGCTATACAAATAAACTTGCCTTACCTTGCTGTTCTTACTGTAGTTTTGTATAAATGCAGCTTGAGCATAGAGACCAAACCTTTTGAATGGCAGTGTGCTTATGCATTGCTTTTTCTCTTAGGTTTTCAACTACAAATACATACATTTGACTGATTAATGTGCTAATGTGTCACAATAGACTGTGCATTCAAATAAATTATTTGTGGGAGGGTGCAAATTGAACATTAAATAGGAATAATTAAATTCTGATAACATTATTGGAATAATACATTTTGTATGCCAAAGTATTATTAAAATAACATAGAAAATGGTTTAGAATATCTGAATATTTAGCAAGTAGCCTATTTAAAGATAATAATAATAATATAAAAACTAAATCAATAAAAAAATAAAATATTATACACATTATAGTTAAAAATATATTGTAACACAAAAGTCATGTAATGGCTACACTGTACTGCTGTGCAGTCGTGTTCAGAAGTTTACATACACCTTGCAGAATCTGCAAAATGTTAATTCTTTTATTCAAACCCCCCTTCAAAAGTTTTTGTACCTTTGATTCTTTAAAATGTGTGTCCTTACCTGGATGATCCACTGTTTTGTTGTTTTATGATGGTTGTTCTTTAGTACCTTTTTGTCCTGAGCAGGTAACTGCCCAATGTTCTTTAGAACAATCCTGCAGGTCCTGTAAATTCTACCCAATGCATTAAGAGCTGGGGAGTACAAACTTTTTGAATTTGAAGATTGAGGTAAATTGTTCTTAATTTGTGTATTTTTTTTTCTTCAAGGCTTGCACATTGGAAGCTTTGCGTTCACAAGTGAACTCCAA
This sequence comes from Pimephales promelas, assembly GCF_016745375.1. The sequence goes on along the minus strand of NW_024121765.1, from coordinate 298,453 downwards.
GCTTTTACGGCCTATCCCTGGTCTATGCTCCAAGCCCAGAGTTACCGTAGTCAATATGTCATGATTCTGCCTTCTTGTCCTTGATTTTCTCTAGTCTTGAGACAGGATCATGACAGAATCATGTTTTGTGTACAAGCGCATGGCCTGTTTGGGCCATGTACTTGTGTTTTCTCATTACCTTACCTCACCCCCTTGTTATCCTCGTCTTGTCATTATTGTCTAGTCAGTTTCACCTGTCCTCGTCATTAGTGTTCCCTATATAATCCCCTCTTGTTTGCTGTCCTGGGTCGGTTCATTGTTTGATACTGTAAGATACTGCTGCGTGTTGACTTGCCTGTGGATACCTTGTGAGTTTGGTCTAGTGGATTTCTGATTCTGTTGTTTGTTTGTAGTCTAGTTTGTCAACTGTTAGTCTAGTTTAGTCTCTCCGTGTCCCGTCCATGTTTTGCCCCCTCGTGGGTTTTGTTTTCCCTGTTATCTGTATAAATACTGTAAATGTTGAGTCACTGCATCCTGTCTGCGCCTGGGTTCTCCTTCCATATTTGTAACACTAAATGGCAAGTAGGCTAGCAGTTATTTTGGAGACCTAGCTAGCAAAAATGGTTAATTATTGTGTTTGTGCAGGATGTATGAATAAATCAAAAACAGGGAGAGGCACCACAAGCTCCCCAAGGACAAACGACTGATTCGTGCCTGTAAGTGTTAACATACCCAGGTAGCTCTTGGGTATCCCCGGCCCTACCAGAGCACATTGTGTCTGAGCCCAGCCCGGCCCAACACATTAACTGTAATTATGACCCCGAGCCCGATTTAAATCCGACCATTTTTTAATACTTGGGTCACTATTATAGCAAAATGTATGTTTTGTCCCACCCGCAAAAATACTTTTTTCTGTACCTCCAAATACTTTCAAGTTATCATATGTGTCGCCACCATACACATTAGTATAAATGCTCCTGATAAATTATTTGTAATTAAAGGTGCAGTGTGTTATATTTAGCGACATCTAGCGGTTCGGTTGAGAGTTTGCACTAAGGGCTCAGCCCACTGCTCACCCCTCCCTTTTGAAGAAGCTACGGTGGCTAAAACGGGACAAACATCATTGACAGCGACAGCAGAGTATAGCCAGAGTAAGCCAAGAGTGTGTAACATTGTCACTGTTTCTAAACCACAGTCCATTATAAACCACATCATGGATAAAGTTTACAAAGCCATAGTCAGGTGAGGATCAAGGGTCTGAATTAGGGCTGAACGATTAATTGCATTTGCGATATGATGAAACGCGATTTTGTGATCGCAAGAGCTGCAATTTATTTTCTCGCTCTCTCTGTTCCTCACTCACACACACGACACCGCTCGAACCTTCCAAAACATAGTAACGTTATTTTTAAAAGGTCGGGGTTGAACCAAATTACAAGGACATTCGCGGGCTTCATTGAACAGGTTTTGCCGCTTTGCTTGATGTTATAACGTTACACTTGCAGTGCGCGTTCTCTCCCGCGGGTATTTTCTTTACAAATGCTTCACAGAGGCATTATTTATGTGTTTTGGAATGCAGTTGGCTTATGCAACTGTGTATCACACGAAATACGTTCTGAGGAAACTATTTTGCAAATCGTAATTACGTTACATGCCAACATATAAGCAGTGCTATTACGTTTGTCCTTAACATATTTTGCAAATCGTAATTACGTTACATGCCAACATATAAGCAGTGCTATTACGTTTGTCCTTAACGTAATACTATTGCAGTGCTATTACGTTTTTCCTGAACATAATACATCCAAGCAGGTTTCTTTACTATTTATGCATAATCGTGGCATTAAAATTTTGACTCTTTTGCATTCAACTGTCATATCAATTAAGTTTTCCTTCGCATGTATTAATATAATAGACCAACGTTACTCATAAATATATAAAAAGCATTTTCTCCAATAAAACACAACATACTGATACATTCACAAAAGACATACATTTTATTAGCTTGATGTAAACCAAATCCTAGAATCCATACGTTGTTTGCAAGAAACAGATCCAAATCCAGCCTTTTATCCAGTGATCTTCATCTTCATTTCTCAGCAGCGACCGCAAACGTCAAATCCGCGCTGGTGATTAATTCAAATTCAAATAATGCGCCTTCAAGAAGCGTTACGACATGTTTTACGGCAGTGATATCAAACGCTCATTGGCCCTCGCCTGCTTCGTCACAGATTGCGACATGCCGTGTTTCAGTCGGTGTAGTACATTTACATTTGAAATGGAGAAGAGCGCGCGCCTTCAGACAGAGAGCGAACCGAAATCAGATTAACATTTTGGATTAACGTTAATAACTTTAATTCTGATCTGTACCTCATACACAACTACTATAATACTGCCAGAGGACTGCGACTGCAACGCATCATCATGTGAACGACTTTTGGTAATGTTAATAATAAATAAATAAATTATTGTGAAATGTATCTGTCTGTTATGTTTTTTTTTTTAATTGTGTTACCTACGTAGTTTTAAGGAATGGTTATAGTTAGGTTTAGGGATAGGAGTGGGATTAGTGGCTCAAAATATATTTTAATGCTAAAACTCATTTAACTACACATCTCTGTCCATTACGTTTTATCCTTTTTATATTCTGTATAAAATAAATATGTTTTTTTGGAGTAGGATTAAGGGGTCTTGTATATTTATCTTTAAAAGTGAAAGTATACAGATATCGTTATGATATGAAACATATGTAAATAGTTAACGTTTTGTAGCTGTAAAAACGTAATAAGGTTACGTTTAAATGTTGCAAATACGTCCATATTATACGTTTTAGCATCTATCCAAACGTACAAAAACGTACGTTACATAGCTTTGAAAATAACGTATTAAATCTACGTATTAACAATGAGACACGTTAAGGACCAACGTAATAGCACTGCTTATATGTTGGCATGTAACGTAATTGCGATTTGCAAAATAGTTTCCTCAGAACGTATTTCGTGTGATACAGGGTTGGGCTTATATTAAAACCATGAAAATCACTGAGAAGGCTGCTTTCATTTTAAAATACTAACGCGTGCTTTGTGAAGAGCGCTCGTGCATGCGGCTGTGAGCGACTCATTGGTAAATGTTCTTGCATGTCAAAATGCTTTTATGACGCGAAATTGATGTAAACACGGTCAGTTATATCTTAAACCAACAGGACAAACCACATTTACAATTTCAAAAGAGATATATGCATTAGTGTGAATGCAGCTTATCGTATCTAAACTGAGGGGAAATCACTCACTGAAAAACATTCAGACAGCCTACTTTTAAATACTGAGACCACTCTTTGTTTATTGCTTGTAATGTTTTTTTTTGTTTCTCTTTATTTACTAGCTTTTATATTTTGAAGCTATATTATTTTATATAGCCTATTTAAAATTCTTAACATGTAATTGGTTTAATTAAATGTTTTTTTATATTTATTTTTTAAAGTATGTGTTTTTACACATGTAATTAAATACATATATTTTAAGAGTTATTAAGATTAATTAATAAGAAAAAAAGTAGATCGGATCATGAGCTATCTAAAGATTCCCATCCCTACTGTACAATGATTTATTGCTTGTCTTTGTCGACCAATACAGAAGGTAAATAACTTTTTTTTTTTAAATCGCATATTAAATCACAATCGCAATATTGGTTAAAAAAATCGCAATTAGATTATTTTCCAAAATCGTTCAGCCCTAGTCTGAATATACAATATAATAATAGTAATCAGCTGATTGTCTCACAAACGTAACCAGCACATTTCTATCCACATAGCAAACCCATAATACAGTGAGGGAGAAGAACCACATGAAAATATGCAGCTATATATTTCTCTAACAGGGTAGTAAAAGTTTAGCTGGCTAATATGAGCTGTTACTGTGGCTGAGCTGGTTAAAGCATAAAGCCATGTTTAAACTCAACGTGTCCACATGAGCCCAAAGGTGCGCACAGCAAAATTGACATGATTGTAGCAGCACACGCCCTTCCGCATCCCCTAGACATCATTTACCACTTTCTCTGATTTTGAAAACTCTACGCAATCGGCTTAAAATGCTTCCAGGATCGACTTGTCAACCACGATCAACGGGTTGGTGATTCCTGTAACATTACTGTTTTATGGTCAATGTCAGGAGTACGAATCAGCGGTCTCACGAACGTAACCAGCACATTTATCCCCACATAGCAAAGCTGTTACACTTTTTGGAAAGAGGCAATGTCACTTCCGGGTGCAACACATTTATTTTTCTGTATGAAACACAAGAAAATGCAATGTTCAAACAAGGAGCACATTTCTCTGCACATTCGCGCTTCATCTCGTGCTGGACTACTTCTATACTCTTATCCTGTGATATATTCACAAATTATCTTGACTCGCATGACTGATGTCTAGGCTGATACGTCACACTAGACTAGACTCCTTACAATACTCCATTTTCAGAAAATACATGTTCTTTACACAAACACATTAACATGGATCTAAACATGTGCTATGCCCGTTATTAAACTGATATAAAAGGAAAAGGTCTGAAAAATAACATCTTTAAAGTACAATAAACTCTATGAGTCATACATTTAAACTCAAACAAGCATGTGAATAGTATTTGGAATTAAAATAGATTTTCAGGCATCAGCAATAGTTCAGTCTATACCCACATTACTCTAACATTGATAACTGCACGTGTATTCCTAATACTCTTTCATATCACTGTTTAACTTGTCTTTAATCTTTTTACTCTTCCATGAAATATGCTAATGACCTGACTACATTATGAACTAAATTTTAACCATTTAACAGTTACTGTGTTATCACTATGAACTCACAAAATTATTAATAAACTGTTTTACCTCTCAATCTGACTATGGTTCTTAATTTAACAGTATGAACGTCCTTTATTTTTACATGTAATGGCTGACAAAGCAATGCTAAATGAGGGTCACGTGTATATACGAGGGCTAAGAACAGTCACGTGTGCCTCATTAACTCCAATTGCCCAGACTTGTCTCTACACGCATTTCAATCAATGTTCATACACATATATTCGGTTAATTATGCCTCATCCCACACTCACGTCGAGTATATATGCTTCTAAACCTTTATTACTCCGTTTTGCTCACGTTAAGAGTTACTAGTTTTCTACTAATTAAATAGTTAACACTCCCGTCCGCCATTTCACGACATAACTCTTAATCACCGTTAAAACTTCACTTTTGTTAACGTTTCAGGCACAAACTATGGCTCTATAAGAATATAATACTGTTATACATATACCAGTGTAAGGTTATTGTCAGCTTACCTGTATGAAACACAAGAAAATGCAATGTTCAAACAAGGAGCACATTTCTCTGCACATTCGCGCTTCATCTCGTGCTGGACTACTTCTATGCTGCTAACTAGTCAGCCACTCATGCGCCGCGCAACTCCCGGGTGCCCCCTGCTGGCGACTCCGAGTCTCACCAAATTGAACACAATGAAAGTCATACAAGTAACTAATGATAATATGAACAGTTTGAAATTTAAAGGGGGGTGCTTTGATATCTGTCCCATTTTACATTCTTAGTGCTACACTCTCCCCCACAAAATTAAATGTCTCCTGACATTTCCCAGAACAAGGGAACATTACTTTAGAAAACCTCAGCCATCCAAGGCCTCCAGTAACCCTTCGTCTGCGTTACCTGATTCTCTGTTACCTTACAGTCTCGATTTACCAAGGACGGTTGACCCAATGTGTCATAACTCAGTACAACCGGCTGACGTCTCAGTCTCTGGGGTCGAGGTCCTACCGCATGTCGCTCTCCTAGCGTCCGAACCAGCGGATCGGCCTCTGACTCAACATTCTCAGACCTGTCAGAACTCAAATCAGGTCTCTGAGATTGTAGTGGCACATCCTCTTCGCTTTGTAGTGGCACATCCTCTTCGCTTTGTAGTGGCACATCCTCTTCGCTTTGTAGTGGCACATCCTCTTCGCTTTGTAGTGGGTGAAAGGGTTCTGCCAGAGGATTCAGTGGAGTGGGTCTCTGCTGTCTCCCGCTGCCAGATCTCAGATTCCATTGGTAGGGACCACTGCCTTCATCGTCAGAGGTGTCACTTGGCTCTGGTTGCTGCTGTTGTTGTGGTTTGGTTCTTTTCTTTGAGGAGCTCCGGGAGTCTTTCCATGGCTGACGAAGCCCTGCTGGTGGCTGATCAAGAGGTAGGAAATCACAGGGCAACAGAAGATTTCTGTGAACCACTCTGTCCCTTCCTTTGCCATTTTCTGGACTGATCTCATAAACGGGACTCCCATCAGCTTTCCTCTCCTTCACTCTGTACACCTGACCTTCCCAGTAAGATTGAATTTTTCCAGGCCCGCCTCTGGGAGTGAGATTTCTGAGAAGGACTCTATCACCTGGCTGGAGGTCTCTTCCCTGCACTTTCCGGTCATAGAGGACTTTTCCACGAACTGCTCCTTTGACCACTGTTTTAGCCGCAATCTCGTATGCCTCTTGCATTCTTGTCTTCCATTTACTCACGTAGTCATCATAGGTGTCGTGGGCCTCATCTTTTTCAAGACTAAAGAACAGATCAATGGGCAGGGGAGGAGAACGTCCAAAGATAAGGAAATAAGGCGCGTAACCCGTTGCCTCGTTCTTGGTGCAGTTGTACGCGTGGACAACTTTCGCGAGGGACTCCTTCCAATCCTCCTTCTCCTCGTCTCCAAGGTGCGCAGCATGGACAACAGGGTACGGTTAAACCTTTCCACCTGCCCGTTACCCTGGGGGTGGTATGGCGTTGTGTGTGAGCCCTGGATGCCAGAGAGTTTCTTTAAGCTCGCCATCAGTCTGTTCTCAAACTCTTTGCCCATGTCGTGATGTAGTCTGCTTGGGAACCCGAACTTGAGTGCAAAATCGTTGAAAATCTTGTCAGCTACTGTTTTGGACGACTTATTCCTTGTTGCGTAGGCCTGCGCAAACCTAGTAAAATGGTCCATGACCACCAGTATATACTCATAGCCATGCTTGCATTTTTCCAAATGCAAGAAGTCTATCGAGACGAGCTGAAATGGATAAGTGGTCTGAATGGGCACCAGAGGTGCACGGCTCTGCTTACTCGGCTTCTTCTTCTTGAGGCATTCACACACCTTACTGACAAAATGTTCAACATCCCTGCTCAACATGTTCAACATCCCTGCTCATCCCTGCTCATCCCTGCTCATCTCATCTGCCAGTACTTCTTCTCGTACCTTATCGAGTGATATTCACAAATTATCTTGACTCGCATGACTGATGTCTAGGCTGATACGTCACACTAGACTAGACTCCTTACAATACTCCATTTTCAGAAAATACATGTTCTTTACACAAACACATTAACATGGATCTAAACATGTGCTATGCCCGTTATTAAACTGATATAAAAGGAAAAGGTCTGAAAAATAACATCTTTAAAGTACAATAAACTCTATGAGTCATACATTTAAACTCAAACAAGCATGTGAATAGTATTTGGAATTAAAATAGATTTTCAGGCATCAGCAATAGTTCAGTCTATACCCACATTACTCTAACATTGATAACTGCACGTGTATTCCTAATACTCTTTCATATCACTGTTTAACTTGTCTTTAATCTTTTTACTCTTCCATGAAATATGCTAATGACCTGACTACATTATGAACTAAATTTTAACCATTTAACAGTTACTGTGTTATCACTATGAACTCACAAAATTATTAATAAACTGTTTTACCTCTCAATCTGACTATGGTTCTTAATTTAACAGTATGAACGTCCTTTATTTTTACATGTAATGGCTGACAAAGCAATGCTAAATGAGGGTCACGTGTATATACGAGGGCTAAGAACAGTCACGTGTGCCTCATTAACTCCAATTGCCCAGACTTGTCTCTACACGCATTTCAATCAATGTTCATACACATATATTCGGTTAATTATGCCTCATCCCACACTCACGTCGAGTATATATGCTTCTAAACCTTTATTACTCCGTTTTGCTCACGTTAAGAGTTACTAGTTTTCTACTAATTAAATAGTTAACACTCCCGTCCGCCATTTCACGACATAACTCTTAATCACCGTTAAAACTTCACTTTTGTTAACGTTTCAGGCACAAACTATGGCTCTATAAGAATATAATACTGTTATACATATACCAGTGTAAGGTTATTGTCAGCTTACCTGTATGAAACACAAGAAAATGCAATGTTCAAACAAGGAGCACATTTCTCTGCACATTCGCGCTTCATCTCGTGCTGGACTACTTCTATGCTGCTAACTAGTCAGCCACTCATGCGCCGCGCAACTCCCGGGTGCCCCCTGCTGGCGACTCCGAGTCTCACCAAATTGAACACAATGAAAGTCATACAAGTAACTAATGATAATATGAACAGTTTGAAATTTAAAGGGGGGTGCTTTGATATCTGTCCCATTTTACATTCTTAGTGCTACACTCTCCCCCACAAAATTAAATGTCTCCTGACATTTCCCAGAACAAGGGAACATTACTTTAGAAAACCTCAGCCATCCAAGGCCTCCAGTAACCCTTCGTCTGCGTTACCTGATTCTCTGTTACCTTACAGTCTCGATTTACCAAGGACGGTTGACCCAATGTGTCATAACTCAGTACAACCGGCTGACGTCTCAGTCTCTGGGGTCGAGGTCCTACCGCATGTCGCTCTCCTAGCGTCCGAACCAGCGGATCGGCCTCTGACTCAACATTCTCAGACCTGTCAGAACTCAAATCAGGTCTCTGAGATTGTAGTGGCACATCCTCTTCGCTTTGTAGTGGCACATCCTCTTCGCTTTGTAGTGGCACATCCTCTTCGCTTTGTAGTGGCACATCCTCTTCGCTTTGTAGTGGGTGAAAGGGTTCTGCCAGAGGATTCAGTGGAGTGGGTCTCTGCTGTCTCCCGCTGCCAGATCTCAGATTCCATTGGTAGGGACCACTGCCTTCATCGTCAGAGGTGTCACTTGGCTCTGGTTGCTGCTGTTGTTGTGGTTTGGTTCTTTTCTTTGAGGAGCTCCGGGAGTCTTTCCATGGCTGACGAAGCCCTGCTGGTGGCTGATCAAGAGGTAGGAAATCACAGGGCAACAGAAGATTTCTGTGAACCACTCTGTCCCTTCCTTTGCCATTTTCTGGACTGATCTCATAAACGGGACTCCCATCAGCTTTCCTCTCCTTCACTCTGTACACCTGACCTTCCCAGTAAGATTGAATTTTTCCAGGCCCGCCTCTGGGAGTGAGATTTCTGAGAAGGACTCTATCACCTGGCTGGAGGTCTCTTCCCTGCACTTTCCGGTCATAGAGGACTTTTCCACGAACTGCTCCTTTGACCACTGTTTTAGCCGCAATCTCGTATGCCTCTTGCATTCTTGTCTTCCATTTACTCACGTAGTCATCATAGGTGTCGTGGGCCTCATCTTTTTCAAGACTAAAGAACAGATCAATGGGCAGGGGAGGAGAACGTCCAAAGATAAGGAAATAAGGCGCGTAACCCGTTGCCTCGTTCTTGGTGCAGTTGTACGCGTGGACAACTTTCGCGAGGGACTCCTTCCAATCCTCCTTCTCCTCGTCCTCCAAGGTGCGCAGCATGGACAACAGGGTACGGTTAAACCTTTCCACCTGCCCGTTACCCTGGGGGTGGTATGGCGTTGTGTGTGAGCCCTGGATGCCAGAGAGTTTCTTTAAGCTCGCCATCAGTCTGTTCTCAAACTCTTTGCCCATGTCGTGATGTAGTCTGCTTGGGAACCCGAACTTGAGTGCAAAATCGTTGAAAATCTTGTCAGCTACTGTTTTGGACGACTTATTCCTTGTTGCGTAGGCCTGCGCAAACCTAGTAAAATGGTCCATGACCACCAGTATATACTCATAGCCATGCTTGCATTTTTCCAAATGCAAGAAGTCTATCGAGACGAGCTGAAATGGATAAGTGGTCTGAATGGGCACCAGAGGTGCACGGCTCTGCTTACTCGGCTTCTTCTTCTTGAGGCATTCACACACCTTACTGACAAAATGTTCAACATCCCTGCTCATCTGTGGCCAGTAAAATCGTTCTCGTACCAGGTCGAGTGTCCTTTCGACCCCCAAGTGACCCATGTCCTGGTGCAGTTCTTTGAAGACCAGAGGATGATAAGCTTTGGGGAGCAGCAGTTGTTCTCGACGGGAAGTTCTGCGGCGCAAGACGCCATCTGGACCAACTTTAACCTTGAGCCATTGTTTCAGCAATATGGCCACTGCGGGGCTCTCTGCTTTCACTTCAGATCTACTTGGCCTCTTGTTCTGTGACTTGTACCAGAGGACTCTGGACAGGATTTCATCCTCTTCCTGCGCTTTGCGGATTTGATCTGTGGTAAGAGGTTTGCTGGTCTCCCGGTCCTTCACTAAGCTCAAAGCACTGACCTGGATCCACCCAACACCCCGGCAAGGGCTTGTCTTTTCCGCTGTAACTCTCTCCATAGATGCACTGATGACATCTTGACTGGCCTCAGCCGTACAGCTACACATGTAGTCCTCAAAGTCCAACGGCATCCTTGATAAGCCATCTGCATCGGAGTTGTTTTTGCCTGGGCGGTACCTGATTGTGAAGTTATAATCGGCCAGCTCCGCCACCCATCTGTGTCCTGTTGCGTTGAGTTTTGCGGTTGTGAGCACATACGTTAACGGGTTATTATCTGTATATACCACAAATGATGGGGAGTGATAAAGATAATCCCGAAACCGTTCGCAGATGGCCCACTTCAACGCTAAAAACTCCAGTTTTCCAGAGTGCAGATGGTACCTCTTCTCTGCTGTACTCAAGGTGCGGGAGCCATAGGCAATCACTCTCATCCTCCCCTGCTGTCTCTGGTATAACACCGCACCCAGGCCAACTTGGGATGCGTCACAATGCAATACAAATTGTTGGGTGAAATCTGGATATCCGAGGACAGGCGGCTTCGTGAGTGCATCTACCAGCTGATTCAATACTTCCTGATGGGAGCTGTTCCACTCTATAGGTGTCTGCGATGGTAAGTGACCCTTGTTTTTCTTTCCTGTCTTACATGGCTTCTTCATGGTCTGGTCTAGAGTGCCTTTCTCAGGGTTAGGGACTGTGAGTAAGTCATAGAGTGGGTGAGCCACGCGGGAGAAATTGGGAATAAAGGGTCTGTAGTAAGAGAGAAACCCAAGGATCTGGCGCACATCACCCACTGTGGCAGGGGTCTTCTCTTTTAACGCCTGCACCGGAGCCACCTCTGCAGGGTCCATTGTGTACCCCTCTCCAGTCACCAACTTGCCAAGAAACCTCACACTCGATTTAAACAGCTCACACTTCTTTGGGGTCAGCTTCACACCGTGTTCCTTATAGCGCTGGAGAACAAGACGGATGTGCTCCACGTGTTCCTCAAAGCTACAACTGTGTACCAGGTTGTCATCCAGGTACGGGAGGCAACTTGTGTCCCTCAGCCCAGTCAGACAATGCTCCATGCTCCTCTGAAACTCTGCGGGTGCCGAGCTCAGGCCAAAGGGTATGCGCACCCATTCATAGAGCCCCCAGGGTGTGATGAAAGCTGTGAGCGGGCGGCTCTCCTCATCCAGATAACCCTGGTGGTACGCTTTACCCTGGTCTAAGACCGAGAACCACGAGCTCCCACCTAGAGCATCCAACATGTCTTGAATCCTCGGTATCGGATGGCGGTCGGGGACTGACTTACGGTTAAGTTCTCTGAAGTCAACACAAAGACGAAGACTTCCGTCCTTCTTACGGACACACACCACTGGGGATGAATAAGGGGATCGAGAAGGTGTGATCCACCCTCTTCTCAACAGATCCTGTAGGTACTCCTTAACTTCATTGTGCAGAGGCTTGGGTACAGACATGTAGGTCTTTTGTACAGGGCTCGAATCGTGGAGGGTGATATGCATCTTGAGTGATGGTATACAACCCACATCGTCACTGTCAAAGGAAAACGCTTCACATTCCTCCCGCAACATCCTCCTTACCACCTCCTGCTGTCCTTCCGAGAGATGGGAGAGATCCACAGGAGGGTCCCATGAAGTTGGCCTACTCGCCTGAGTGTTATCTGGTTGTGGTGTGCTACTTGCTTCACTGGTCTTTGTCACTGTGCTGTCCTTCATTTCAGCCCTTGTCTCATTCTCATTAATCTTTATAGGCGCTGTGTATACGGTCTTGACCGGTTCCAGATATCCAATCACCCTGTGACGGTCCAGACAGATGGTGTGATCAGTCGTGTTGGTCATGGAGATGGGTATGTATGGAACTCTCCTTTCTGGGATCTGGACCAGTACATCATTGTAAATAACACCTTCTGGAGGAGGATTAAGTAAGTCAGGTGAAAAGAACATATGTTGACCTTGGGTTCGTGAACTCACATGTGCTCTTATGTAGACAGTGGTGACTTGGTTAGCTGGTAAGGGCACTTTTTTTCCACAGGTACGAACTACACCAATCTCCGAATCTGAATCACCGTTCTGCATCAACTTGACTACCTGATGAGCAGTTTTCACTGTTATTGCAAGGGCTCTACTCACTTTCTGTGCCAACTGCTTTCTTTCACTTTTCGTCTTTTCCTCGTTGCGGTTAATGATCGCCTCAATGACGTTGTAGCCAATGATGGGGTCGCTGGCAACTGCTGGGTCGCTTGACACAAGCATTGGTACTTGAAGTTCATTCATCTTGGTGGGGTCACTGCCTAATCTGAAACTGACTTCAATCCAGCCAATATATGGAATGGGCGTGTCATTGGCAGCAAAGACTGTCAGGGTCTCATCTCCCAACAACTCTGAGATGGGTTTGACAATAGTGTGAGGAAGGCAGCTCAGTCGCCAGGGCTCATTCACTATACTGGACTGTGCTCCCGTGTCCCACAGGGCTCTGACTGGTCGATTGTCCATGAAACAGTCCACCATACATCGGCTTCCTACAAGGCTTACTAACTGTGGCTGGTGTCGAGGTGGTATATAGTGAACTACACTTACAGCAGGTGAGGCGCCCGATGCTCTCTTTCCCAGGGCTGTTGTCGGTTGAATGACTGAGCTGGGTGGTGGCTGCTCATTTTGGGGCGCTGTTACTTGGACTACTGCTGGCCCCATCTCAGTAGCCCCTGCCCGTTTCCCGACAACGCTCTGCATCCGCGAGAGAAGTGGCCTTCCTTCCCACATTTGAAACAGTGTGAACAGCTCTCACCTGTTCTCTCATCCCTACATTTCTTGCAACCTTTTTCTCTCGGCCTTTGTTCAGGAGAACGGGGGTTCGCTTCCATTACAGCCAGAAACATTTGCTTCATCTCTTTACGAAGTTCTTCCATCATCTGCTGTACATTCATGCTGTCAGGTTTAGTCTCGTTCCCTTTTACTGTTGTGATTTCTGCTGCTGGGTTGGACTCCTTAAGTTTAGAGGGGCTCTGGGCAGGTTTGGATTTTACCTGAGTATCTGCTTGAAGCTCCTGCACTTTGGGCGTCTTACCAGCGGTGGATCTCTTGCGCTTTTCTTGTCTCTCACTTTCGACTTTGGCCGCCTCATCCACTTTCTGTATAAGCTCTTCATCTGAAATACTCAAATCACTGAGGTAGGGCAGAATTTGGAATTTCACAGAATCACTTAACAGTCCAGTTTCAATTGAGCGGAGGAACTTGCGTTGAATGACGGCTCGGCTGTACTGTTCATCTGTGTCCTCATTTGCTGCTTTCCATAACAGCTTCTCTTTCAGCTCGATTGCACGGAATACAAAGTTCAGGACAGTTTCTTTGGGCTCTTGAGAGATGTTTAGTAGCTGATGGTAAAGTTCAGTGGAGCTATCTACACGATAGTGGCCTTTCAGGATGGTGAGAAGTGAACTGAGGGTCAGACCACGTTTAATCTCTAGCATGTCTCTCAAAGGCAGCCCTGGACTGACAGCCCTGATCACAGCTTCGACTACTTCAGTCTGCGTGTGCCCTTTTTCTATTCCCATCTCAATCTGTCGAACTAAACTGGGGTACGACAATTTATCCCTCTGACCACCCTCTCCAATTTGACCACAGATCTTAAACTCTCTTCGCATGGTTACCTCAGGCAATGGGTGAGTTGGCTCTAGTCGGCTCCTGAGCGAGGACTCTGCCTTCTTTACAGGGGGACTGGGTGGTGCAAAACGCTTTTTTTCTTCTTCCTTTGGAGCTGGCTTCTCTGATGGCTTCACTGCATCTGGTTGACGACCTTCTTTACTTTGTCTTTCAATGTATGTCAATAAATCAACACAGTACTGTTTAACTTGATCACCTTCTTCGCTCTCCTCTAGATCATCCAATACGCACTCCGCCATCTTGATGAGCGCCCTCCGTGTCTTGCTGCGGGACTCTTCACTGTCCAGGCCATCACATTTCATGTACCTGCAGACCTCCCAGAGAGACTCTTCCCTTAGCTGCCACAGAGCTGCACTCACTTGATCACGCAGGATCTGACTGGCGTCCATCTTGTTTCCGGATCGACTCGTTGGGAAGGAGGGGGTTAATGGTGTTGGTCACTCTATCGCCTCCTCCTGGCTGGCTCGCCAAAATATGTTACACTTTTTGGAAAGAGGCAATGTCACTTCCGGGTGCAACACATTTATTTTTCTGTATGAAACACAAGAAAATGCAATGTTCAAACAAGGAGCACATTTCTCTGCACATTCGCGCTTCATCTCGTGCTGGACTACTTCTATACTCTTATCCTGTGATATATTCACAAATTATCTTGACTCGCATGACTGATGTCTAGGCTGATACGTCACACTAGACTAGACTCCTTACAATACTCCATTTTCAGAAAATACATGTTCTTTACACAAACACATTAACATGGATCTAAACATGTGCTATGCCCGTTATTAAACTGATATAAAAGGAAAAGGTCTGAAAAATAACATCTTTAAAGTACAATAAACTCTATGAGTCATACATTTAAACTCAAACAAGCATGTGAATAGTATTTGGAATTAAAATAGATTTTCAGGCATCAGCAATAGTTCAGTCTATACCCACATTACTCTAACATTGATAACTGCACGTGTATTCCTAATACTCTTTCATATCACTGTTTAACTTGTCTTTAATCTTTTTACTCTTCCATGAAATATGCTAATGACCTGACTACATTATGAACTAAATTTTAACCATTTAACAGTTACTGTGTTATCACTATGAACTCACAAAATTATTAATAAACTGTTTTACCTCTCAATCTGACTATGGTTCTTAATTTAACAGTATGAACGTCCTTTATTTTTACATGTAATGGCTGACAAAGCAATGCTAAATGAGGGTCACGTGTATATACGAGGGCTAAGAACAGTCACGTGTGCCTCATTAACTCCAATTGCCCAGACTTGTCTCTACACGCATTTCAATCAATGTTCATACACATATATTCGGTTAATTATGCCTCATCCCACACTCACGTCGAGTATATATGCTTCTAAACCTTTATTACTCCGTTTTGCTCACGTTAAGAGTTACTAGTTTTCTACTAATTAAATAGTTAACACTCCCGTCCGCCATTTCACGACATAACTCTTAATCACCGTTAAAACTTCACTTTTGTTAACGTTTCAGGCACAAACTATGGCTCTATAAGAATATAATACTGTTATACATATACCAGTGTAAGGTTATTGTCAGCTTACCTGTATGAAACACAAGAAAATGCAATGTTCAAACAAGGAGCACATTTCTCTGCACATTCGCGCTTCATCTCGTGCTGGACTACTTCTATGCTGCTAACTAGTCAGCCACTCATGCGCCGCGCAACTCCCGGGTGCCCCCTGCTGGCGACTCCGAGTCTCACCAAATTGAACACAATGAAAGTCATACAAGTAACTAATGATAATATGAACAGTTTGAAATTTAAAGGGGGGTGCTTTGATATCTGTCCCATTTTACATTCTTAGTGCTACACTCTCCCCCACAAAATTAAATGTCTCCTGACATTTCCCAGAACAAGGGAACATTACTTTAGAAAACCTCAGCCATCCAAGGCCTCCAGTAACCCTTCGTCTGCGTTACCTGATTCTCTGTTACCTTACAGTCTCGATTTACCAAGGACGGTTGACCCAATGTGTCATAACTCAGTACAACCGGCTGACGTCTCAGTCTCTGGGGTCGAGGTCCTACCGCATGTCGCTCTCCTAGCGTCCGAACCAGCGGATCGGCCTCTGACTCAACATTCTCAGACCTGTCAGAACTCAAATCAGGTCTCTGAGATTGTAGTGGCACATCCTCTTCGCTTTGTAGTGGCACATCCTCTTCGCTTTGTAGTGGCACATCCTCTTCGCTTTGTAGTGGCACATCCTCTTCGCTTTGTAGTGGGTGAAAGGGTTCTGCCAGAGGATTCAGTGGAGTGGGTCTCTGCTGTCTCCCGCTGCCAGATCTCAGATTCCATTGGTAGGGACCACTGCCTTCATCGTCAGAGGTGTCACTTGGCTCTGGTTGCTGCTGTTGTTGTGGTTTGGTTCTTTTCTTTGAGGAGCTCCGGGAGTCTTTCCATGGCTGACGAAGCCCTGCTGGTGGCTGATCAAGAGGTAGGAAATCACAGGGCAACAGAAGATTTCTGTGAACCACTCTGTCCCTTCCTTTGCCATTTTCTGGACTGATCTCATAAACGGGACTCCCATCAGCTTTCCTCTCCTTCACTCTGTACACCTGACCTTCCCAGTAAGATTGAATTTTTCCAGGCCCGCCTCTGGGAGTGAGATTTCTGAGAAGGACTCTATCACCTGGCTGGAGGTCTCTTCCCTGCACTTTCCGGTCATAGAGGACTTTTCCACGAACTGCTCCTTTGACCACTGTTTTAGCCGCAATCTCGTATGCCTCTTGCATTCTTGTCTTCCATTTACTCACGTAGTCATCATAGGTGTCGTGGGCCTCATCTTTTTCAAGACTAAAGAACAGATCAATGGGCAGGGGAGGAGAACGTCCAAAGATAAGGAAATAAGGCGCGTAACCCGTTGCCTCGTTCTTGGTGCAGTTGTACGCGTGGACAACTTTCGCGAGGGACTCCTTCCAATCCTCCTTCTCCTCGTCCTCCAAGGTGCGCAGCATGGACAACAGGGTACGGTTAAACCTTTCCACCTGCCCGTTACCCTGGGGGTGGTATGGCGTTGTGTGTGAGCCCTGGATGCCAGAGAGTTTCTTTAAGCTCGCCATCAGTCTGTTCTCAAACTCTTTGCCCATGTCGTGATGTAGTCTGCTTGGGAACCCGAACTTGAGTGCAAAATCGTTGAAAATCTTGTCAGCTACTGTTTTGGACGACTTATTCCTTGTTGCGTAGGCCTGCGCAAACCTAGTAAAATGGTCCATGACCACCAGTATATACTCATAGCCATGCTTGCATTTTTCCAAATGCAAGAAGTCTATCGAGACGAGCTGAAATGGATAAGTGGTCTGAATGGGCACCAGAGGTGCACGGCTCTGCTTACTCGGCTTCTTCTTCTTGAGGCATTCACACACCTTACTGACAAAATGTTCAACATCCCTGCTCATCTGTGGCCAGTAAAATCGTTCTCGTACCAGGTCGAGTGTCCTTTCGACCCCCAAGTGACCCATGTCCTGGTGCAGTTCTTTGAAGACCAGAGGATGATAAGCTTTGGGGAGCAGCAGTTGTTCTCGACGGGAAGTTCTGCGGCGCAAGACGCCATCTGGACCAACTTTAACCTTGAGCCATTGTTTCAGCAATATGGCCACTGCGGGGCTCTCTGCTTTCACTTCAGATCTACTTGGCCTCTTGTTCTGTGACTTGTACCAGAGGACTCTGGACAGGATTTCATCCTCTTCCTGCGCTTTGCGGATTTGATCTGTGGTAAGAGGTTTGCTGGTCTCCCGGTCCTTCACTAAGCTCAAAGCACTGACCTGGATCCACCCAACACCCCGGCAAGGGCTTGTCTTTTCCGCTGTAACTCTCTCCATAGATGCACTGATGACATCTTGACTGGCCTCAGCCGTACAGCTACACATGTAGTCCTCAAAGTCCAACGGCATCCTTGATAAGCCATCTGCATCGGAGTTGTTTTTGCCTGGGCGGTACCTGATTGTGAAGTTATAATCGGCCAGCTCCGCCACCCATCTGTGTCCTGTTGCGTTGAGTTTTGCGGTTGTGAGCACATACGTTAACGGGTTATTATCTGTATATACCACAAATGATGGGGAGTGATAAAGATAATCCCGAAACCGTTCGCAGATGGCCCACTTCAACGCTAAAAACTCCAGTTTTCCAGAGTGCAGATGGTACCTCTTCTCTGCTGTACTCAAGGTGCGGGAGCCATAGGCAATCACTCTCATCCTCCCCTGCTGTCTCTGGTATAACACCGCACCCAGGCCAACTTGGGATGCGTCACAATGCAATACAAATTGTTGGGTGAAATCTGGATATCCGAGGACAGGCGGCTTCGTGAGTGCATCTACCAGCTGATTCAATACTTCCTGATGGGAGCTGTTCCACTCTATAGGTGTCTGCGATGGTAAGTGACCCTTGTTTTTCTTTCCTGTCTTACATGGCTTCTTCATGGTCTGGTCTAGAGTGCCTTTCTCAGGGTTAGGGACTGTGAGTAAGTCATAGAGTGGGTGAGCCACGCGGGAGAAATTGGGAATAAAGGGTCTGTAGTAAGAGAGAAACCCAAGGATCTGGCGCACATCACCCACTGTGGCAGGGGTCTTCTCTTTTAACGCCTGCACCGGAGCCACCTCTGCAGGGTCCATTGTGTACCCCTCTCCAGTCACCAACTTGCCAAGAAACCTCACACTCGATTTAAACAGCTCACACTTCTTTGGGGTCAGCTTCACACCGTGTTCCTTATAGCGCTGGAGAACAAGACGGATGTGCTCCACGTGTTCCTCAAAGCTACAACTGTGTACCAGGTTGTCATCCAGGTACGGGAGGCAACTTGTGTCCCTCAGCCCAGTCAGACAATGCTCCATGCTCCTCTGAAACTCTGCGGGTGCCGAGCTCAGGCCAAAGGGTATGCGCACCCATTCATAGAGCCCCCAGGGTGTGATGAAAGCTGTGAGCGGGCGGCTCTCCTCATCCAGATAACCCTGGTGGTACGCTTTACCCTGGTCTAAGACCGAGAACCACGAGCTCCCACCTAGAGCATCCAACATGTCTTGAATCCTCGGTATCGGATGGCGGTCGGGGACTGACTTACGGTTAAGTTCTCTGAAGTCAACACAAAGACGAAGACTTCCGTCCTTCTTACGGACACACACCACTGGGGATGAATAAGGGGATCGAGAAGGTGTGATCCACCCTCTTCTCAACAGATCCTGTAGGTACTCCTTAACTTCATTGTGCAGAGGCTTGGGTACAGACATGTAGGTCTTTTGTACAGGGCTCGAATCGTGGAGGGTGATATGCATCTTGAGTGATGGTATACAACCCACATCGTCACTGTCAAAGGAAAACGCTTCACATTCCTCCCGCAACATCCTCCTTACCACCTCCTGCTGTCCTTCCGAGAGATGGGAGAGATCCACAGGAGGGTCCCATGAAGTTGGCCTACTCGCCTGAGTGTTATCTGGTTGTGGTGTGCTACTTGCTTCACTGGTCTTTGTCACTGTGCTGTCCTTCATTTCAGCCCTTGTCTCATTCTCATTAATCTTTATAGGCGCTGTGTATACGGTCTTGACCGGTTCCAGATATCCAATCACCCTGTGACGGTCCAGACAGATGGTGTGATCAGTCGTGTTGGTCATGGAGATGGGTATGTATGGAACTCTCCTTTCTGGGATCTGGACCAGTACATCATTGTAAATAACACCTTCTGGAGGAGGATTAAGTAAGTCAGGTGAAAAGAACATATGTTGACCTTGGGTTCGTGAACTCACATGTGCTCTTATGTAGACAGTGGTGACTTGGTTAGCTGGTAAGGGCACTTTTTTTCCACAGGTACGAACTACACCAATCTCCGAATCTGAATCACCGTTCTGCATCAACTTGACTACCTGATGAGCAGTTTTCACTGTTATTGCAAGGGCTCTACTCACTTTCTGTGCCAACTGCTTTCTTTCACTTTTCGTCTTTTCCTCGTTGCGGTTAATGATCGCCTCAATGACGTTGTAGCCAATGATGGGGTCGCTGGCAACTGCTGGGTCGCTTGACACAAGCATTGGTACTTGAAGTTCATTCATCTTGGTGGGGTCACTGCCTAATCTGAAACTGACTTCAATCCAGCCAATATATGGAATGGGCGTGTCATTGGCAGCAAAGACTGTCAGGGTCTCATCTCCCAACAACTCTGAGATGGGTTTGACAATAGTGTGAGGAAGGCAGCTCAGTCGCCAGGGCTCATTCACTATACTGGACTGTGCTCCCGTGTCCCACAGGGCTCTGACTGGTCGATTGTCCATGAAACAGTCCACCATACATCGGCTTCCTACAAGGCTTACTAACTGTGGCTGGTGTCGAGGTGGTATATAGTGAACTACACTTACAGCAGGTGAGGCGCCCGATGCTCTCTTTCCCAGGGCTGTTGTCGGTTGAATGACTGAGCTGGGTGGTGGCTGCTCATTTTGGGGCGCTGTTACTTGGACTACTGCTGGCCCCATCTCAGTAGCCCCTGCCCGTTTCCCGACAACGCTCTGCATCCGCGAGAGAAGTGGCCTTCCTTCCCACATTTGAAACAGTGTGAACAGCTCTCACCTGTTCTCTCATCCCTACATTTCTTGCAACCTTTTTCTCTCGGCCTTTGTTCAGGAGAACGGGGGTTCGCTTCCATTACAGCCAGAAACATTTGCTTCATCTCTTTACGAAGTTCTTCCATCATCTGCTGTACATTCATGCTGTCAGGTTTAGTCTCGTTCCCTTTTACTGTTGTGATTTCTGCTGCTGGGTTGGACTCCTTAAGTTTAGAGGGGCTCTGGGCAGGTTTGGATTTTACCTGAGTATCTGCTTGAAGCTCCTGCACTTTGGGCGTCTTACCAGCGGTGGATCTCTTGCGCTTTTCTTGTCTCTCACTTTCGACTTTGGCCGCCTCATCCACTTTCTGTATAAGCTCTTCATCTGAAATACTCAAATCACTGAGGTAGGGCAGAATTTGGAATTTCACAGAATCACTTAACAGTCCAGTTTCAATTGAGCGGAGGAACTTGCGTTGAATGACGGCTCGGCTGTACTGTTCATCTGTGTCCTCATTTGCTGCTTTCCATAACAGCTTCTCTTTCAGCTCGATTGCACGGAATACAAAGTTCAGGACAGTTTCTTTGGGCTCTTGAGAGATGTTTAGTAGCTGATGGTAAAGTTCAGTGGAGCTATCTACACGATAGTGGCCTTTCAGGATGGTGAGAAGTGAACTGAGGGTCAGACCACGTTTAATCTCTAGCATGTCTCTCAAAGGCAGCCCTGGACTGACAGCCCTGATCACAGCTTCGACTACTTCAGTCTGCGTGTGCCCTTTTTCTATTCCCATCTCAATCTGTCGAACTAAACTGGGGTACGACAATTTATCCCTCTGACCACCCTCTCCAATTTGACCACAGATCTTAAACTCTCTTCGCATGGTTACCTCAGGCAATGGGTGAGTTGGCTCTAGTCGGCTCCTGAGCGAGGACTCTGCCTTCTTTACAGGGGGACTGGGTGGTGCAAAACGCTTTTTTTCTTCTTCCTTTGGAGCTGGCTTCTCTGATGGCTTCACTGCATCTGGTTGACGACCTTCTTTACTTTGTCTTTCAATGTATGTCAATAAATCAACACAGTACTGTTTAACTTGATCACCTTCTTCGCTCTCCTCTAGATCATCCAATACGCACTCCGCCATCTTGATGAGCGCCCTCCGTGTCTTGCTGCGGGACTCTTCACTGTCCAGGCCATCACATTTCATGTACCTGCAGACCTCCCAGAGAGACTCTTCCCTTAGCTGCCACAGAGCTGCACTCACTTGATCACGCAGGATCTGACTGGCGTCCATCTTGTTTCCGGATCGACTCGTTGGGAAGGAGGGGGTTAATGGTGTTGGTCACTCTATCGCCTCCTCCTGGCTGGCTCGCCAAAATATGTTACACTTTTTGGAAAGAGGCAATGTCACTTCCGGGTGCAACACATTTATTTTTCTGTATGAAACACAAGAAAATGCAATGTTCAAACAAGGAGCACATTTCTCTGCACATTCGCGCTTCATCTCGTGCTGGACTACTTCTATACTCTTATCCTGTGATATATTCACAAATTATCTTGACTCGCATGACTGATGTCTAGGCTGATACGTCACACTAGACTAGACTCCTTACAATACTCCATTTTCAGAAAATACATGTTCTTTACACAAACACATTAACATGGATCTAAACATGTGCTATGCCCGTTATTAAACTGATATAAAAGGAAAAGGTCTGAAAAATAACATCTTTAAAGTACAATAAACTCTATGAGTCATACATTTAAACTCAAACAAGCATGTGAATAGTATTTGGAATTAAAATAGATTTTCAGGCATCAGCAATAGTTCAGTCTATACCCACATTACTCTAACATTGATAACTGCACGTGTATTCCTAATACTCTTTCATATCACTGTTTAACTTGTCTTTAATCTTTTTACTCTTCCATGAAATATGCTAATGACCTGACTACATTATGAACTAAATTTTAACCATTTAACAGTTACTGTGTTATCACTATGAACTCACAAAATTATTAATAAACTGTTTTACCTCTCAATCTGACTATGGTTCTTAATTTAACAGTATGAACGTCCTTTATTTTTACATGTAATGGCTGACAAAGCAATGCTAAATGAGGGTCACGTGTATATACGAGGGCTAAGAACAGTCACGTGTGCCTCATTAACTCCAATTGCCCAGACTTGTCTCTACACGCATTTCAATCAATGTTCATACACATATATTCGGTTAATTATGCCTCATCCCACACTCACGTCGAGTATATATGCTTCTAAACCTTTATTACTCCGTTTTGCTCACGTTAAGAGTTACTAGTTTTCTACTAATTAAATAGTTAACACTCCCGTCCGCCATTTCACGACATAACTCTTAATCACCGTTAAAACTTCACTTTTGTTAACGTTTCAGGCACAAACTATGGCTCTATAAGAATATAATACTGTTATACATATACCAGTGTAAGGTTATTGTCAGCTTACCTGTATGAAACACAAGAAAATGCAATGTTCAAACAAGGAGCACATTTCTCTGCACATTCGCGCTTCATCTCGTGCTGGACTACTTCTATGCTGCTAACTAGTCAGCCACTCATGCGCCGCGCAACTCCCGGGTGCCCCCTGCTGGCGACTCCGAGTCTCACCAAATTGAACACAATGAAAGTCATACAAGTAACTAATGATAATATGAACAGTTTGAAATTTAAAGGGGGGTGCTTTGATATCTGTCCCATTTTACATTCTTAGTGCTACACTTACAAGTTGCTCAAGCAAGTGGTCAAATATTTCCTATATTAAAATCGCAAATAATTTAAATTAAAACTTGAAATTGACAAAAGCAGTCGACTTGCCTTTTCGTTTGCATCTTAATTTCAAAACAATAGATCTTGCATGTCACAAAACTTATTTTTCCACCTCCATGATCGAGACGAGTTCATTCTGTCGCCTGGTTGAAGTAAATTGTAGTTTTCCTTGATTAAATGTGCATTTATGGTGAGATTACTATTTTATTTAATTAAACGCATTTATGGTGAAATTACTACATTTTCAGGTCAATCTTTATCATTTTGACCACCAGCGTTTGCAGCACAGCAGAAATAGATTCGGTGTGGAAACGATCGCTGTGCTGCTGTTATATGTACCACACCAGTGAAAAGTGAAAGCCCTAACCTGTTTACATGGAGCGTAGGAGACTGCTGTGCGGCACTTGCTCTGCTTCAAGTCGCTAACAGCCATTTGAGCTTCTACTGCTTCCTGATAAACACCAACCTTCGTGCGCAGTGGCTGCACAAAATAGACATTTTGATCGACGCGCAAAAAATAATAAAAATATTAAGTATGTGTTTGTTGTACAGCCGCGGATCAATTCACTGTGCAAACGCATCATAATATGTGAACGCACTAACAGCACTCTCCTGCACCGCAACACACACTGCAAACGGGTGTGAAACGGAGGTTAGATCCACTACAGTTCTTGGGAACTTAGATGTGTTTAAGAACTCTTTTTTCGTACAACAGCAGCACTTGTTTATTAGTGGATGCGGGTGACCAGTCGTAGACCGGAAACTGATACGCCAACTTCTGACAAAAGCGGAAGTTCGAAACTACGATTGTGCACATAGCCCATAGAGACTAGATACCCTATTGGCCGCTGGAAAACGAGAAATCCGGCCGCCATCTTGAACCGGTCGTATTCCTAGTTTCGTTGCGTGGCAGCAGATAAGATGCCAGAGCACTGTGGAGCATTTTCCTGTTCTAATCGCCGGACCACCGAAAATAGGGCTTTTCACAAGTAAGTCTTAACATTACCGTACTATTGGTTGTATTTTGTGAATAGAATATTACCAGATAATCGAGAAGGAGCAAGGATATTTGCTATTACTGTACTGAAATCGTTGTGAAATGCTGTTTACTGCATCAGCCGGTGTTCACCCGGCATGGAGAGGTGGGGTAACTGTTATAATTAATAATTACAATAAATAATAAAAAAAGTAATAATTACAAAAGCTTCGAGGTTGTCAGATAAGCATTCAACTGCCCTGTTGTATAGGTTATTTGTGTTTGCGCACATCAGGAAGCAACGTAATATACACGCATGACAGCGATGCGCAAATTGAGTTACCTCTCCAACTTTTAGTTTTATTGATAACCTATATCTTACCACATGCGATTTGGCTATTGATATTACAGAAGTCCTGTGGTAAAATTACATTAACTTACTCCATCTACCCTTGTAAAGTTAATCCGAATATGGCTTTAGTCTCGACATTTTCCCCTCCTACATCCACATACAAATAAGGTATAGCCTTAATGTTGTCCGAATTTAATTTTTAGAAATTAACGTTATACTGATGCAAATGTGACACTCACAAAAGTAGGTTTTATTTAGATTTTTATCTTTTGCTTTCTTTCCTTTTATTATAAGTTAAATGATATTGAGAGAATACACAGAAGCACACAATGACATGCTGTTTCATAGAAAAGACACTAGGTGGCAGTACCTTTCAGTCGCGTCACTCGGGGACCCTTAGCGAGGCGCGGAAGAAGACAAGCTCATATTCCGGTTGAATGGAAAAAGAGCAACTGTTGTCCCGTGTCTCTTCTAACTAAGTAATATTTTCAATATTTCCAGGTTAGTGTCACAACTTTTATATGACTACTAAGAGTTGTAATCTAATTTGAATCCCCGGTGATGTGTGTTTGACAAGCGAAAGGTATGTTAAGTGTGTAAATGGTAAAGTCTAAAGAAAACAGTGTAAAGATGAGGAAATGGCGGCCGATGCTCGCGCTAAGGTTTCCTTTTATATATTCCTAACGGCTCAGGATATTTATGAGTTATTACTGTCTATGTGTAAAGTTACTGTGTGTGTAAGACTATACATTACGGGTAATAAATAAAACGCTAATGTATAGAGTAAAAGCAATTCACAGATGTAGCTTTGGGTGAAACGCACGTGGTAGCATTGAATGCACACATGTGGTAATATTAGACTGTAAAACAGTTTCAGTTCATAAAAATCAAGAGTAAAAGTTAGGAGACAAATGTTTACTATTGAAGTTTGTTCTTGT
Organism: Pimephales promelas; assembly: GCF_016745375.1. The sequence goes on along the minus strand of NW_024121765.1, from coordinate 272,758 downwards.
TTAATGTAATTCAATTGAACCTAACCTAACTGCAAATGGGATCTATTCTGTTTTATTAAGTGAACACTTAAATTTATGTAAAATGTATAATGTATACAGAAATACTCGTTTAATGAGAGATAACAGAGAAGGTGGTTTAGAGAGAAAATGTGTGTTTAAGAGAAAACTGTGAAGGTTGAGGAAATATGTGAAGATACATTTATGTGGAAATGTACATTTTGACGAATATGTAATTTCGTGTTATCCAATTGTGGATATTACCTGTGTTTCAGTACAGAGCAACCAAAAATAACAGGAATAATTCTCTATGGCAGATATAAGGTTGAAATGTTGTTAATAAAATGATATTCCGGTTGAATGGAAAAAGAGCAACTGTTGTCCCGTGTCTCTTCTAACTAAGTAATATTTTCAATATTTCCAGAGCACTTCGACCAGGAGTATTAAAATATATCTGCTAACGGACTCCTGGCTGGGACCCGTTACACAAACACGCTGAAAAGCTTCTTCTCAATTTTTATTACAGGTGGCTGCGTTCGGTGGATTCGGTGGCTGCGTTCTGTGTGTGTGAAAGTGTGTGTGTGCGTGTGTGTGTGTGTGTGAGAGAGAGAGAGAGAGAGAGAGAGAGTGAGTGAGAGAGAGAGAGACAGCGAGAAAGAGTGTGTCTGTTCGTGTGTATGTATGTGTATGTGCGTGTGTCAATCATAAACTGTTTCTTCAACTTATTAAAATATCTTACTTTACTGCTACTATCTGTTTCTGCTTCTTTATTATATTTATAGTGTGTGATTTATAAAATACACTATATCCTTAATCACATATATTGTGTCTGGCCACTTTATATCTTATATCAGAATATTATATTACTGTTAACCTACAATGGATATTAAAATACGCCGAACCATGTGTCCTGTAACATAGCTACATGAATGACCTTTGCAGCAAAAAAAAAAAAAAACGCGTGAAAATCAGTTAAGTATTCAGTGAGATATGATTAATTTAATGCGCTGACAGCTCATTTCACCTGCCATTCAGAATACACTGAGCGGAGCGGATGACCGGTTTAAGATGGCGGCTCCAATTCTCGTCCGTGCCAATAGGCAGTAGCGGTCGATAGGGCGTCTACCTATATGATGTCTATGTGGCGACCTTCATAGAAGGGGATTCCCGCGGTTATGGAGCTATTAATGTCTCATTCTAAGGTAATAAAAACATTACGGTTAATTAAGTAAGTTCTTTATACACCATTGAAAACATAGTTATGGATGTCATATTGCATTTCTGTTAATAGATACTCAACTTTTTTACAGATTGCACCTTTAAATCACTCTTGCCACTGCTGGAATTATGGATTTACAAGATTGCTCACTACTGCACTATGTTGGTTTGTTTGTATGTATGTCTGACTGTTAAATAAATAAAAAAAAAATTAAAAAAGCATTCCTGTAAGTGTAAGAACCTTGTTTAAAGCGCATTTAAGTTACAACCGCTTAAACAACTTTATTCCTACACTTGCTTTCAATGGTGTTAATATATTAGATAAAAAATGCAACAACTTCTTTATTAGGAATGCTCTTTCTTCAACTTCAAGAACTCTTCCTAAAGCTCGCTCTAAATGGAGTATCTGTTATCCAAACTCTGATTTGAATTACTTATGGGCTTTTTCTCATAAACTTTTTATTCCTAATAAAATAAAAGAACTCCATTTCAAAATTGTTCATAGATATTACCCCTGTAATCTATTCTTGAGCAAGTTTTCTGAGAATGTATCTTCTTTATGCTCCTTTTGCAATATTGAAGAAGAATCTATTCTTCATTTATTTTATCAATGCCCATTTTCTAAAACTTTCTGGTCAGATGTTACCTTGTTTTTTTTCTGTTGCAAGAAACTGGTACAAATTTCAGATTCTATAATTTTTTTATTATTTTTTTTTTTATCAGATTTTCATTTTAATGATGTTAATTTTAATTATACTGTATTTTTGCTTTGTCTTCTGGGCAAGTTTCATCTTCACAAAGCCAGAACCATTCATTGTAAGCCGGATTTTAGAATGTTCTCATCAGATATGAAGTCCCTTTTTTCTTCCTTTAAAAATCTTTCGAAACCACTAAGCTCTAAGGTTTCTAGAACACATAATATTCTTGAGTCTGTTGTAAAAAACCTTTAATTTTGCTATTTTAACAAATTTTAATATTGTGTTGTTTTGTATAACTTTATGCAATCTATTTTGATGTCTGTAACCCCTCTCTTATTGTTATTGTATTTATTTATTTTATTTTGTTTTTCTCTTCTGTTCTCTGTTATTGTATGTTTCTTTAATTTGCAATAAAAAAAAATAAAAAAAATCTATAACTATAAAAACTGTACACACACACATTCAGGGGGTCAGGGAGGAGCCAACAGTTCAGAGGGGCAGGGCCGATCCGACGGTTCAGGGCCAGAGGCGGCCTTCTTCTTTGAAGACACCAGCGCAGAGGCGGCCATCTTGTCCGAAGACAGGCATAGAGTCTGCCATCTTGTCCAAAGAAACAGGCGTGACGGCGGCCATATTGTCCGAAGACTCTGGAAGGGCGGCAGCCCTCTTGGTCGAGGGCCCACAGGTCTGAGCCAATATGTGCTGCCCGCCCACACACACAAAACAGCCGTGGCGACCGTGATGAGCGCCACTCAGACATGGCGTTCACATTCTCACATTCCTCTGTGGAAAGATGAGTTCGCCCGATTTTCATGGGTTCCGTGTTGTCACTAAGTTGATTCATTTTGCTGAAAGAGCATGTAGGTTGGTTAGATCTCCGAGAGCGAATAAGGTTGTCAACGTGAATGGCAAGGTCAGTGAATTGATCCAGGGTTCTGTCCTCATCACGACATGCTAGTTCTGACTGCTAGTCAGTGTTTAATCCCTGACGGAACAGCAGTTTTAATGTATCTTCCACACACAGTTTGTGCAGCGAGAGTGCGAAACGTCAGAGCAAATTCAGCTGCGGCATCTCTTCCCTGATGCAGTCTTGGTGTGGCCCCATCAAACTTCTCTGGAAAAGCTAAACGTGGATTAACAGTCAGTGCACTGTGAGGTATTTCAATCTGTACCGGACCCGGTTGAAGCGCTGGAGCAATGGGTGCAGGTGCGGGCTGATGGACACTCTGTATGGCTTTCACCAACTTTTCAGTCATTGTTTTCACGATACTTAAAGGGTTAGTTCACCCAAAAATGAAAATTCTGTCAGTATTTACTCACTAAACGGGACATGTGAACGTCTTTAATTATTCCACAAGTTTTGACGCGTTCTTCTTTGAAACGTTACTCACACTCGAAATCCGTGTAGTTCGTATATCCTGTTTATTATTCCAAATCAACATACAGCACAATCCTCTTGTTTAGCAATGTCTTCTCAACAACTTGTTTGTAGAGAAATAGCCTACTTATTAGGCAAAATATGCTAGAAAAAACGGTCAAAAGCTTTGTGTTCTTCCACCGAGCCTCTGCACTAATTGCACTTTAAGTGCTCATAAACAATTTTGAACTATCAATTTCTTTGTGTGATATAGAAACAGTCCTTGATAGAGCATTTAACAGTCTATCTCACAGATAAGGCACAACTTATCAACAGGTCTTTCCAATGTATTGGTCTTAGTTTTAACCAACACACGTCTTACCAGTCCTTTGTTATCTGGAAACACTTTTATAATTCTTCCAAAGACCCATGAATTTCTTGGTGAAGAATCATCTATTATCAGGACGACATCACCAATTGCAAGATATTTCTTTACTTGATGCCATTTTTGACGCTCCTGGAGTAAGGGCAAATATTCACGCACCCATCGCTTCCAGAATAGGTCAGCAATAGGGTTGGGTATCGTTTGAATTTGAACGATTCTGATTCCGATTCCGATTCCTTGTTTCGATTCCGGTTCCTAACGATTCTCGATTCCAATTCTTTTAAGAGGCAGGGTCAAAAAAGTTTAGCTAACCTTGCTAACCAACAGCCTTTCTGAAGGAAATAATCCTTTCTGAAGGAAATACTCCTTCTGTAAAAATACTCCTTTTGTCACAAATTTTGCATTTTGCCGAGATTTCGTTATTTTTAGAAAAGCGAAGCCATACTTTGGATCGCCGACGTAAGGTACTCATGTTCGACTCGCGTGGTTATGCCAACACTTCCGGTAGACGCTTCTTCGTTGGTGTTGTTCAGCGGTTTCTTCTTCCGCTCGGCGGACTGTGAATATCGAAACTAGGAATCGAAATTTTAACTTTTGAACGATTCCGGGAAAAACAAAAAGTTAGTCTCGGTTCCAATCGATACTCGATTCTCGATACCCAACCCTAGTCAGCAAGATACTGAACTTGCCTCCACTTGCGCCGTGCATATACATCTTGTTTTTGAAAAAGTCCAGATGGTAAGGCTGGTTTTCTTTTCATTAATAACAAGTGATTAGGTGTTAATGGTTCAAGATCTGTTGGATCATCGGTAGTAGTGGTAAGTGGTCTGTCATTTATTATTGCTTCCACTTCACACAGGAATGTATGCACATTTTCATCATTAAGTGTTTGTTCTCTCAAAACAGATCTCAAGATTTTTCTAACAGACCTTATCTGTCTTTCCCACACTCCACCGAAATGGGATCCAGAAGGTGGGTTGAATATCCATTGTATTCCTTTCTGCATGAGAGTGCTTTCAATTTTTGATTGATTCCATTGTTGAATGGCCTTACGCAGTTCAGTCTCAGCACCAATGAAATTAGTACCGTTGTCACTTCTCATGATTGACACCTGCCCTCTCCTGCACACAAAACGTTGGATGGCATTTAAACACGAGTCCGTATCCAGTGTATGTGCAACTTCAATATGCACAGCTCTTGTAGTTAAACAGGTAAACAGTACGCCATATCTTTTAACATTGCTTCTACCTTGTCTGATTTCAAACGGTCCAAAGTAGTCTACCCCAACATTGGTGAAGGGTGGTTGATCTGGCATTATTCTGTCGTGTGGCAGCTCTGACATCTTCTGCTCTACAGCCTTTGCTCTTATCTTTCTACATGTCACACATCTAGAGAGAAACTTTCTGAAAATGGAGTTTGCAGAAGGAAGCCAGAAATTTTGTCGCAACTTTGAGAGAATATAATTTCTTCCACAATGTCCAATTCTCTCATGAATGTTTCTTAAGATTAACGTTGTGACGTGTGAATGTTTGGGTATAATGATAGGATGCTTCACATGCTCAGGCATTGCAGATCTACCAAGACGACCTCCAACTCTCAGCAATCCATCCTGAAGTATTGGATCCAGTTTAGAAAGGCAACTGTTCTTTTTAACAGATTGTTTACCTTTTTGCAATGAAGAAATTTCTTCTTTGAATATTTGACATTGACTGAATTTGATGATTTCGTTTTCAGCCCTTGTTAAGTCTTGCATTGTTAAAGCCGTGCAGTTCCCTTTCGTAGTCACTTCGAGTTATGTCAGAAGTGACGGAGATTGGGGGTTTCGCATAGAAAGCCAATCCTCTTCGAGTATTTAAAAACGAGCCAATGGCATGCAATGCCTTGGGGCTGCGGAAATTTGCATAGCGTACTCCGCCCTACTCTGTGAGTATAAAAGGAGGAAGTGAACGCAACCGCAGTATGTTTTCGCTTCGGAGCCAAGAGAACCTCTTCACTCCTGAAAGCCATTCTCACTGTTCAAGACTCTTCGAGACGAGCGTCCTCTTCAGTGTTGGTGTGACGGCGGTACCCAGCGAGATTCTGCATCGCCTGCGATCTGAGCAGTGGTCTGCCAGACTTTGCGCTTCTCCCTGGTAGCCTCAGAGTGAAAGAGTGAATTTCCTCCTCTCATTGAAAGAGCTGCACGTGGCACGTCTTTTTAAAGATGGTTCGCCCGTGTTCTTCTGGGTGTGGTCGATTTCTATCGTCATCTGATGGTCACGAGCGCTGCTTTGTATGCCTGGGCATTCAGCATGCAGCAGCAGCGTTCGTGGATGACTCATGTTCCTTCTGTGGGAACATGACCATCTCTACACTGAGGTCGAGGCTCAATGATCTCACTAGAGTGAGAGCCCCGGTCCCCCCTACTCGATCGGCTTCCTTCACGAGGGGCCCGTCGACCCGGGGATCTGGTGATTTAACAGTGACGGTGTGGGATAAAGTGTCACAGTGTCTGGATGTGTTCCCTTGTTTGTCCACTAGATGTCCTCCTTCCCCACTGTGTCATTCACTTCTGGAACTACATTTCCCACGATCCTTGTTTTATCATTGCACTCAGCTGTTCCTCATCACTGATCATTGCACTCTGCCAATTCACCATTATCATTGTCATTCCCTGTGTGTATATATACCCTGTCTGTTTCAGTGTGTGCCATGGAGTCCTTTCAATTATCACGCCACTTCTGAGGTCCTGTTTTCTTTGAGGCTTGTTTTTGGTTTCCTGTATATGTTGGATTGCCTTTGGATTTTGACCCTTGCTTGGACTGGTTTACGATTTTGGATTACCCTTTAAATAAACAACTGCTCTTGGATTTAATCCCTGTTTCCTGTGTGTGGATCGTGACAGAAGGACTCCATCATTCCACCCTAAATCCAGCGGTATGTTTTACAATGTCCCTTCCCCAGCCGGCGAGCGGGAGAGAAGGGAGTTTTTTAAAGGGACCCGGCTGGTCAAGTTTCGTGGGACCCGTGGAGGCCACAGTGGAGGAGGTCGTCGGGAGATGATTCCTGTCCCGGTGGTCCCGGTTCCGGTGGGCCGGAGAAGGAGACACGTCCCGTCTGCCCAGCGAGAGACTGCTCACGTCCCGTCTGCCCAGCGAGAGACTGCTCACGTCCGGTCTGCCCAGCGAGAGACTGCTCACGTCCCGTCTGCCCAGCGAGAGACTGTTCATGTCCCGTCTGCCCAGCGAGAGACTGCTCACGTCCCGTCTGCCCAGCGAGAGACTGTTCATGTCCTGTCTGCTCAGCGAGAGACTGCTCACGTTCCGTCTGCCCAGCGAGAGACTGTTCAAGTTCTGTCTGCCCAGCGAGAGACTGTTCATGTCCCGTCTGCCCATCGAGAGACTGCTCACGTCCTGTCTGCCCAGCGAGAGACTGTTCTTGTCCCGTCTGCCAAGCGAGAGACTGTTCAAGTTCCATCTGAGACAGAGCCAGAGATCCCCTTTGGCGTGGCCGCCAAGGTTGTGACGGACTATCTGGAGCGTCTGGCTCGGATCTTGGAGATGCCAGTCTTTGCTGTTCCAGTACCTGAGGCAGAGCCAATGCCTGTTCCAGAGGCAGAGCCTATGCCTGTTCCAGAGCTGGAGCCCATGTCGGTTCTGGACCCCGTGTTTGTGTCTGTGTTTGTGTCTGTCCTTGTAACTGTTTTTGTTCTAGTGTCTGTTCCTGAGCCGGAGGCAGAGCCAGTGCCTGTTCCAGAGCCGGAGGCAGAGCCGGTGTCTGTTCCTGAGCCGGTGTCTGGTCCCAAGCCGGTGCCTGCTCCTGAGAGAGCATCTCTGCCCTAGCCACCTGAAGGGTCTTCACCGCCCTGGCCACACGAAAGGTCTGCTCCGCCCTGGCCACCTGAGTGGTCTTCACCGCCCTGGCCGCCTGAGGGGTCTTCACCGCCCTGGCCGCCTGAGGGGTCTTCACCGCCCTGGCCGCCCGAGGGGTCTTCACCGCCCTGGCCGCCCGAGGGGTCTTCACCGCCCTGGCCGCCCGAGGGGTCTTCACCGCCCTGGCCGCCCGAAGGGTCTTTTCCGCTCTGGCCGCCCGAAGGGTCTTTTCCGCTCTGGCCGCCCGAAGGGTCTTCACCGCCCTCGCTGCCCGAGGGGTCTTCACCGCCCTGGCCGCCCGAGGGGTCTTCACCGCCCTGGCCGCCCGAAGGGTCTTCTCCCCCTTGGCCACCCGAATGGTTTTCTCCGCCCTGGCCGCCCGAGGGGTCTTCACCGCCCTGGCCACCCGAGGGGTCTTCACCGCCCTGGCCACCCGAGGAGTCTTCACCGCCTTGGCCGCCCGAGGGCTCTTCGCCGCCCAATGGACTATGTGTCTCGCCCTGGCCGCCCGATGGACTCTGTGTCTCGCCCTGGTCCTCGGTTAAGCTCTCACCCCTTGTTCCTGTCTCCCTTCACGGACCTGGCCCACCATCCCTCCCCCCGATCCTCCACCATTCCACCTCCCTCCTGAACTCTTGTGTCATGCTTTTTAATGTTGTCGTGGAGCGTCTGGTAGCCGCTCCGTAGAGGGGGGGTTATGTCACAGTGTCTGGATGTGTTCCCTTGTTTGTCCACTAGATGTCCTCCTTCCCCACTGTGTCATTCACTTCTGGAACTACATTTTCCACGATCCTTGTTTTATCATTGCACTCAGCTGTTCCTCATCACTGATCATTGCACTCTGCCAATTCACCATTATCATTGTCATTCCCTGTGTGTATATATACCCTGTCTGTTTCAGTGTGTGCCATGGAGTCCTTTCAATTATCACGCCACTTCTGAGGTCCTGTTTTCTTTGAGGCTTGTTTTTGGTTTCCTGTATATGTTGGATTGCCTTTGGATTTTGACCCTTGCTTGGACTGGTTTACGATTTTGGATTACCCTTTAAATAAACAACTGCTCTTGGATTTAATCCCTGTTTCCTGTGTGTGGATCGTGACATAAAGCCCCGACGATTCCTCGGGCCACACCTCCCGCCTCAGTGCGAGAGCCAGCGAGCGTTAGCTCGATTCAGTCGGCTGCTTCTTCGGGGGCGCCGGCTGCTTCGGGCAGCGCTCCAGATGATGATGCGATGTCGATCACAGCATCACTAGGCGGGCTAGAGTCCTCGGGAGATGAGGATGCGGCTGCGTTGCCTCCTTCGGGAGTACCAGCGTTGTCCGCATCGGATCCCGAGCTGACGGCCATGCTGTCTCGAGCCGCTGGGAGTATCGGGTTAGAATGGAACCCTCCGTCCTGCCCTGATCTCTCACGGATGGATAACTGGTTTTTGGACAAAGCTGCCGCCGCAAGGCCACGGCCAACTCCAATACCTTTTTTCCCCGAGCTGCATGTGGAGTTATCGCGCTCTTGGGGGGCCCCCTTGTCCACTCGATAGCGCGATCTCTCCCCCGCCTTTCCCCCCCTCGATGGTGGGGCCGCCCGTGGGTACACTGGAATGCTCCCGGTGGAGCGCTCTGTTGCGATGCAGCTGTGTCCACAGAGCGCCTCCTCCCGTGGTCCTCCTAAGCACCCATCCAAAGCCTGTGGGTTCTCGTCTGCGATGGCGGCGCGTTCCTATAGAGCGGCGGGACAGGCGGCCTCGGCTTTGCATGCGATGAGCACTTTGCAGGTCTTCCAAGCGAAGATGCTCAGAGATATGCACGAGGGCGGGACTGATCCAACGACATTCAAAGATTTGCGGTCCGCCACTGACCTTGCTCTCCGGGCAACGAAAGTGGCCGCTCGCGCTGTTGGTCAGGTGATGGCCACCAGTGTGGTCCAGGAGCGCCATCTCTGGCTCAACCTGGCAGACGTTCGGAGCGCTGAGCGGACTCGTCTGCTCGACGCCCCACTCTCCCAGGCTGGCCTTTGCCCAGCAGTTCTCCACTGCCCAGAAGCAGACGGAGGCAATCAAACACATTCTGCCCCGGCAACCAGCTGCTGCCTCCACCCAGTCGTCGGCACAGATGCCTCCCGCTGCTCGCCGCCGAGGACGCCCCCCCGCGGCTCCCCTCCCTCCCGCCCGGCCCCAGCAGCAGCCTTCACCCGGGCCACGGCGCGGAGGAGGCCGCAGGCAGGCGTCACAGCCCCCTCAGGCCGCACACCCCGCTACACGCCAGGCTAAGCGACGTTCCTGAGACGGGCTGCTCAGTGATGAAGAAGAGTCTTTCCCAGGAGGCGGTAGCAGGCCCCCTCCTTCCCCCGGTGGAGGGCCGGGGGAGAATCTTTTGTTCTCAGCTCCCCGCTGCTCACCCACGGGTGGGCGGCACCCTGAGTTGGTTAAAGAAAGACTTGACATCATCACTGAGCACACAGACAGGATTGGGTGCGCTCGACGTCCTAGTGCGTCAGCCCACTCATTCCTCTCTGTCTCTGAGGGCGCGGAAGGGAGCTTGTGTCGTCCCCGGGCTACGCCACTCCCTTCCCCCTCTATCGCCAGACCCCCGGCAGAACAGACCCCCGTGGAACGGAGCGGGCTTCGACGGTGCATCCGGGCGGGGTAACTCCTGCACACATGCCGGTCGACCCGCCTCGCTGCCCCTCCGGGGGGACGTCTGTGGTTCGAATGACCCCGCTGGTTCACTTCCTGGAAGCCTGGCTAGCGCTTCCTGGGCTGTCCCGCTGGGTCATCAGAACAATCAGATTCGGCTACGCGATTCAGTTCGCACGGTCTCCTCCCCGTTTCAGGGGAGTTCGCTCCACGATGGTCGGTGGCAATGCCCCGTCATGAGAGCGGAGATTGCGACCCTGCTGGCGAAGGGTGCAATCGAGACGGTCCCTCCAGCCGAGATGAGGTCCGGGTTTTACAGCCCCTACTTCATTGTCCCCAAAAAGACCGGTGGGTTACGACCGATCCTGGACCTGCGCATTTTGAACCGTTCTCTCCATCGACTACCGTTCAAAATGCTCACAGCCAAACGCATCCTCGAATGCGTTCGGTCTCAGGATTGGTTTGCAGCGATCGACCTGAAGGACGCGTACTTTCATGTCTCCATTTTGCCTCAACACAGACCGCTTCTTCGGTTTGCTTTCGAGGGCCAGGCATATCAGTACACGGTTCTCCCATTCGGGTTAGCTCTGTCCCCTCGCGTCTTCACGAAGATCGTCGAGGCAGCCCTTGTTCCCCTTCGCGAGCACGGGGTTCGCATCCTGAACTATCTCGACGACTGGCTAATACTGGCACACTCTCGAGCTCAGGTTTGCGAACACAGAGAACTGGTGCTCCGGCACCTAGCCCGTCTGGGCCTTCGGGTCAACCGGGAAAAGAGCAAACTTTGCCCCGTGCAGAGGATCTCTTTTCTCGGCATGGAGATAGACTCGGTCACCATGTCCGCGCAGCTCACGAACGCGCGCGCGCACTCACTGCTGACTTGTCTTCGACAGTTCGAGGGCAAGAGTGCGGTTCCACTGAAACTATTTCAGAGGCTCCTGGGGCATATGGTATCCGCGGCCGCGGCAACGCCGCTCGGTTTGCTTCATATGAGACCGCTTCAGCTGTGGCTTCGCGATCGAGTCCCGAGGTGGGCATGGCATTGCGGTTCGCTCCGAGTTCCAGTGACTCGAGCCTTCTTCCCGTGGTCGGACCTCAGCTTCTTACGGACCGGCGTCCCTATTCAGCGAGTTTCCAGGCATCTCGTTGTCTCCACGGATGCATCTACCACGGGTTGGGGTGCCATGTGCAATGGGCATGCAGCCGCGGGTTCCTGGACAGGAACCCAGTGCCTCATGCACATCAATTGCCTCGAGCTGCTGGCAGTACGGCTCGCCCTGCACCGCTTCCGAGCGTTGCTCTCGGGCCAGCACGTGCTTGTCCGCTCAGACAACACTACGGCAGTAGCGTACATCAACCACCAGGGGGGTCTACGCTCACGCCGGTTGTCGCAGCTCGCCCGCCACCTCTTGTTATGGAGTCAGAAGCACCTGAGTTCCCTTCGTGCAGTATACATTCCTGGAGACCGGAACCTGGCAGCCGACGAACTGTCACGGGTCCGTCCTATCTCCGGCGAATGGCGACTCCATCCCCAGTCGGTCCAGCTGATTTGGGACCAGTTCGGGGAGGCACAGATAGATCTGTTCGCCTCTCGGGACTCAGCCCACTGCGCCCAGTTTTATTCCCTGTCCGAGGGTACGCTCGGTTCAGATGCGCTGGCGCACAGCTGGCCACGGGGCCCATGCAAGTATGCGTTTCCCCCAGTGAGCCTCCTTGCACGGGTGTTGTGCAAGATCAAGGAGGACGAGGAGCAGGTCTTGCTGGTAGCCCCCTATTGGCCCACCAAGACGTGGTTCTCCGAGCTCATGCTCCTCGCGACAGCACCTCCTTGGCCTATTCCTCTGAGACAGGACCTACTCTCTCAGAGACGGGGCACTCTGTGGCACCCTCGTCCCGATCTTTGGAGGCTGCACATGTGGCTCCTGGACGGGACGAGGCAGGTTTGAGTTCGCTCCCACCTGCGGTGGCGGCAACCATCACTTCCGCAAGAGCGCCGTCCACGAGACACCTCTATGCATTGAAGTGGAACCTCTTCGTCAATTGGTGTTCTTCTCGCAGAGAAGACCCCCGGAGATGTTCGATCGAGGTCGTGCTTTCCTTTCTGCAAGAAGGGTTGGAGCGCAGGCTGTCGCCCTCCACCCTTAAGGTTTACGTCGCGGCCATTGCCGCTTCTCACGAAGCAGTGGAGGGTAAGTCCTTAGGGAAGCACGACCTGGTCATCAGGTTCCTGAGGGGAGCGAGGAGGCTGCATCCGCCTCGTCCTCCCCTCGTACCCTCTTGGGACCTCTCGGTAGTTTTAATTGCATTGCAGAGGCCTCCCTTTGAGCCCTTGCAATCAGTAGAGTTAAAGTTTCTGTCCATGAAGACAGCACTCCTGGTTGCATTGGCCTCCATCAAGAGGGTGGGGGACCTGCACGCTTTCTCCGTTGACGAAGCGTGCCTGGAGTTCGGACCGGCTTACTCTCACGTGATCCTGAGACCCCGGCCTGGATATGTGCCCAAGGTTCCCACCACTCCCTTCCGGGACCAGGTGGTGAACCTGCAAGCGCTGCCCCTGGAGGAGGCAGACCCAGCCTTGGCACTGCTCTGTCCGGTACGTGCTCTCCGCACCTATGTCGACAGAACGCAGTGTTTCAGGACCTCAGACCAGCTCTTTGTCTGTCATGGGGGGAGCCAGAAGGGAAGGGCTCTCTCAAAGCAACGGCTGTCCCACTGGATAGTGGATGCCATCGCTTTGTCTTACCAGCAGCTAGGCCGGCCGTGCCCCCTTGGTGTGACGGCCCATTCCACTCAGAGTGTGGCCTCCTCTTGGGCTCTAGCGCACGGCGCTTCGCTAACAAACATCTGCAGAGCTGCAGGCTGGGCGACACCCAACACCTTCGCCAGATTCTATAATCTCCGAATTGAGCCGGTGTCCTCTCACATACTCGTTTCCGCCAGTACTGGACCCGCTCAGGTGTCTTCGCTTGCTCTCCATTCCACTCCCCGGACTGGATAAGTGCGATATCTTCTCAGTTCTTCCTTTGAAGTCCCGAGTCCTCCACGAGAAAACCCAAGGGGTCATAGATGGAGCTTGTAACTGACAGGATTCCTCTTCTTGTTACAGGCCATTGAAACTGGTATGCTCTTTTGTGTTAAACACTTTGGAAAGTTCAATGAAGTTGTTCTCTTCCAAAGCACTCACTTCCAAGTCAGTGAGCATATAACTTTCCACTCGTTTGCTTGAGTTCATGGTGCTTAGCATCATGTCAATCTTTCTGCCTTGGACACTCAACTGTCTTGCTAATGCCTCAGTACAAAAAGTGGCAGAGCCGCCTGGGTCCACAAAGGCATACACTTCCACACACTTATCACTTTTTTTGACTTTATCTTGACAGGTACTATTGCAAGAACACAGTCGTCTCCGGCCCCAGTACAGGCACTTGTCTCGTGACTCATTGAGGTGGGTAAAGTGGTAACTTCAGTTCGTTCAACTTTCACCAGTTCCTTCTCAGGACTCTTGTCTTGTGTGGTTAAGTGCAACATACTAGGATGTCTCTTTGAGCACAGCTGACATGTGCTTCTTCTGTTACAATCTTTGCTCAAGTGTCCTTTGATTAAGCACCCAAAACAAAATCCATTCTTTCTTAAAAAGTCAAATTTGTCTTTATATGGCTTAGCACCAAACTGATAACATTGCTCCAATGTATGACTTTTCTCACAGAATGCACAAGGTTTAGTGTAAGCACTGATAACTGGTGCAATGTTGCTTTTCATCATTGTCAAATCCTTTTGAGTTTCACCAAACTGTTTTAAGTCGGTTGCAAAACTGCTACTTCCTTTTCCTTCTCTTTTCAGCTTAGCTCCTTGAAATGACTTGTTGGCGTGTTTTTTGTCACCTGCCAAAGCATCCAGATCTCCAAAAAGTGGGTTTGATATTACCCTTGAGTGGCGATCAACAAACTCAACCAACTGAATGAATTTGGCTCTTCTTCTATTGTGCTCCTCATATTCGTAAGCATGGGCTCTCCATCTTTCACACAACTTGTAGGGCAATTTTGACACAATAATCCTCATGTTGGTAGGATTATCCAACTCATCCATGTATTCAATGTCCTCCATTACATTGCGACAAGTAACCAGGAACAATGAAAACGCACTTAAAGATTTTCCATCCTCTGACTTTATTTCAGGCCATTTGAATGCCTTTTGCATTAAGGCTGTTGCAATTTTTTTTAACTCATTTCCAAACTTCTCATGCAATAGACTCATTGCTTTTGCATAACCACGATCTTGGCATGTGCAGGCAGCTCTTGACAATGTCTCTGGGCTCACCTCTAGTGTACTGCTCCAGAAAGTACAACTTGTCAGCACTACTCTCAACTTTGGAGTCAACAGCATGTTCAAACGACTTCATGAAAGATCTGAACTCAAGTGGATCTCCATGAAACAAGGTAATCTCACGTTGAGGTAAACACGACATCTTTTGATTCTTTACGAGCATTGCTGTGATGTCTGTCTGACGTTGCATCACTCTTTGGAATTCTGATGCATCAGTGTTACCACACAATGTTTCATTGACTGGTATTGACCATTCCTTTGCAGTGTTTGTTTTCTTTGCTCTGACACTTGCAGGTATACTTGAGTGAACTGCTTCAGGACGTGATAGCATTTTATCATACCTTGGTCTTACACTGTAGTCATCATATTCATAATGCTCCTGTTTTGGAATGACTACATCGGCTGCTTCTGCTTGCATTGCCACATTCTGATCTGCATACTGTAATTGTTCTTCACAATCTTTATACACTTTAATTTTAGCATCAGACATTGCAAGAGCCGTTTCTATTTCCAACTTTTCCATTTCAGCCTTTAACTTTGCTTCTTTCATTTCCAACGCCTGCCTTTCCTTTAAAGCGGCTGCTTTAGCCAACAAAGCTGCTCTATTAGCTTGTTCCTTAAGCCGAGCTGATGATGCTGTTGATATTGACGATTTTTTGGAAACAGATGAAGTACTACTTTTTGACTTATTAGACCTGACCGTCCCAGATGACACCATTGACACATTGTCTTTTGGCGAGACTTCATTATCACAGATTTGAGACATCTTAATGCACTGTTTAGTTTCCTCAATCCATAACTTCACTTTCTCCATGAATTTTTTGCAGCATAATAATTTAGGCTGAAACCAAAAATCCTGATCAGCATCATGCTCTTCATCTTTCAAATACAACAACACTGTTGCATTACTTTCAATAAATTCTTCAAACATCCGTTTGTAGAGTTTAAGCTGCTTGTTTTCAACATCATTCAAGTTGGAAATGTTCTCCATAAGCAATTCAATCTCATTTCTACCAGAAAGACTCGGGAGATAAGATACTGTACGATAAAACATTTTATTAACAGCCCAGCAAGCCATATATGCAATAAAGTTCTTTGGCGTAGGCCCCGTCCGTAACTCGCGATCCGAGGGTATGGATTCTGCATATCCTGCCTGAAGATGAAGGCAGGGGCGCAGCCGACCCCCACTTGGAGTTTTGGAAGGGACCGACCTGGTGGTGGTGGTGGGAAGGATGGAGCGAAGACCGTCTTGGTGGAGGTGGGGAGGATGGTGGTAAGTGAAGCGTCAGCATCTGCGAACTCAGACAAGTGCAAGTAAGGGTCTTTTATACTTCACGTATTAGAACGCGATTGGATAGATGAGAAGGTAATAATGACGTGACAATTGAGTCTTCCTGGCAGAACTTGCGCTACGCTTTCATTTCTACCAGAAAGACTCGGGAGATAAGATACTGTACGATAAAACATTTTATAAACAGCCCAGCAAGCCATATATGCAATAAAGTTCTTTGGCGTGGGCCCCGTCCGTAACTCGCGATCCGAGGGTATGGATTCTGCATATCCTGCCTGAAGATGAAGGCAGGGGCGCAGCCGACCCCCAAAAATGAGTGGAAGAATAGTTCCACTGGACGAAGCCCACCCCCAAAGAACATGAAATAAAAGTATACCCACCAGAAGTATGTTATGTGGTTCCTAAAATAGAAGAAGAAAAAGAGTTAGCAAACAGGTAGTCAACATGGGTATATCAATTTCCATGGATAGTAGAGTTCCATCGATATTGCAGTGGGAACGGAACTCTACGATCTAAAGTCGAGCATGCTTAACTTAATATGAAGATACTTTTCTGCTGCTGAATTACATGAGACATTTACGCATTTACTCACGCTTAAATTAATTTATCACTTATTTATTTAATATATACGAGGCCACGCTGAGCCACATAAAACGAGGCCACACTGATACACATAGAAAGGGCCACGCTGACCCACATAAACAAGGCCACGCTGAGCCACATAGACATGGCCACGCTGAGCCACATAGACAGGGCCACGCTGAGCCACATAGACAGGGCCACGCAGAGCCACATAGACAGGGCCACGCAGAGCCACATAGACAGGGCCACGCAGAGCCACATAGACAGGGCCGCGCAGAGCCACATAGACAGGGCCGCGCAGAGCCACATAGACAGGGCCACGCTGAGCCACATAGACGAGGCCACGCTGAGCCACGTAGACGAGGCCACGCTGAGCCACGTAGACGAGGCCACGCTGAGCCACGTAGACAGGGCCACGCTGAGCCGCGTAGACAGGGCCACGCTGAGCCGCGTAGACAGGGCCACGCTGAGCCGCGTAGACAGGGCCACGCTGAGCCGCGTAGACAGGCCACGCTTAGCCGCGTAGACAGGCCACGCTGAGCCACATAGACAGGGCCACGCTGAGCCACATAGACAGGGCCACGCTGAGCCACATAGACAGGCCACGCTGAGCCACATAGACAGGGCCACGCTGAGCCACATAGACAGGGCCACGCTGAGCCACATAGACAGGCCACGCTGAGCCACATAGACAGGCCACGCTGGGCCACATAGACAGGCCACGCTGAGCCACATAGACAGGCCACGCTGAGCCACATAGACAGGCCTCGCTGAGCCCCACAGAGACGAGGCCGCACTGAGCCCCACAGAGACGAGGCCGCGCTGAGCCCCACAGAGACGAGGCCGCGCTGAGCCCCACAGAGACGAGGCCGCGCTGAGCCCCACGGAGACGAGGCCGCGCTGAGCCCCACGGAGACGAGGCCGCGCTGAGCCCCACGGAGACTAGGCCGCGCTGAGCCCCACGGAGACGAGGCCGCGCTGAGCCCCACGGAGACTAGGCCGCGCTGAGCCCCACGGAGACTAGGCCGCGCTGAGCCCCACGGAGACGAGGCCGCGCTGAGCCCCACGGAGACGAGGCCGCGCTGAGCCCCACGGAGACGAGGCCGCGCTGAGCCCCACGGAGACGAGGCCGCGCTGAGCCCCACGGAGACGAGGCCGCGCTGAGCAGCATACAAACGAGGCCACACTGAGCCACATAGACAAAGCCACGCAGAGCCATACAGAGATAAGGTCATGTTAATCCATGCATAGACTAGGTTCGCTGAGCCGCTAGGCTGCTAGAGCTGTGCATAACTAAACGTGCCTAGAAAGCCACTAGGCTGCACAAAGCCAGCCCCCTAAGGACCATATAGCCAGTGATGGCGCAAGGCGAATTATTCGAGCTGAAACTATCACCAGATAGATAAAGCATACACCACCACCAGTAATTGCATAGGAATTTACCTGAATCGTTACTGCAATGCTTGCTGAGCTTCGAGAATGATCTTTAGACCGGGTCTTATATAACTCCGATGCAGAGGAAGACCATCTGTCCAGGATATTAATAACTGAAATGGAATGCCACGATCAGCTGCTGTAGTGGCTGCCCAGATCCTGAAGGATGACCAGTATACTGGGAGGGAGATAGACTGCAGCTATAGAGGACAGGACTGACGAATCCTGAACCAGGTTAAAGATTAGTGCTCTGTTAGTTATGATAGATAGTAATTTGATCGTAGATGAGAAGGGACGGAATTTAATCCCAATTTATAAATTGATAATATGATGCAAAGCCTTTATAGTCATTCTTTGAGGAAGGAATTAGGTGAGGAACGAATTTAGAAAAGACTGTGGGGAAAATCTGGAGTATTTAGCACCTGGAATGAGCCATGAATGCTGTAACAGACAGCTATAATCTTATAACGATAAGAAGGGACCACTGCAGACAGACGTAATCAAAAGGGGTTGAGTGGATTTTGCTTTCTGACTTGGAGTGTAATGCTGCTGTTTTAAGCATAACCAACATCTGCAAGGTTAAACACTCAAAGTTCAAACAGTGGAAGAATTCATTTGAAAATTGCTTTAAAGAATACAACAGTGCTGGGAGGAGCTAGTAACATTCCTCCCGGGTTAGTTCATCACAGCCTAAATATAATTGATCCTGCCAGCAGGACATGATATATAGAATATCGAGACAGAATAACCTAACTGGTGACTAGAGATAACTACGCATGAGCTACATAATCCATCAACGACCATCTGGAATGTTGACTATGTTGACACTTCCTGAGACTACATCTTATGCGATTCCAGTTGAACAAGTGAAAAAGTTAAAATGTCAGTGATGGTAATCGAAGCTGCACCGAGCTGTTGAAACTCCGATCCCTGTGCTGGAGGCAGCAGCCCTACCACATCCAAATGTGGAGGCGAAACAAGATGCTTACTCACCCTCGAAATGACCATTACTACTCAATTATTTTTAAGGCATTCTGGGCAAAACCCAGCATACCCGTGCATATCCTGCGAAAGAAAGGAGGCACAATTATACACTTTTATACACTTTTTTTTTTTTTTTAATAAAACAATGTGATTGTCGAGCATTACCAGAGTTTATTTATTTATTATTATTTAATTAAATATTAAATATTTTTTCTCAGGTGTACAGCAAATGTCTGCCATGGCTCCCAAGTTGCTCTTTGCAGAAATAACCCCATACATAGCTGGAAGACGCTGGCCACGACAGTTGAGATTCTTGAATAAATGGTGCGTAGACATGAAAATCACGCAGTTGACTAAGACAATGTCACTCGAGTCTCCTTCACTGATTAGTGGTATACTAATATGATTATTGAGTTGGCAGTTTTTGGCCAAGTATATGTAACTTTGAACGGCGCCACACAACTCCTTGTTCCTTTTAGTCTGGGTTTATGTGAAAATGCCCCTCGCATAAATGATTCCTATAACGCATATCAGTAGATTAAGTAGCCGCCAGAAAGTTAAGTTTTACATCAACACATTTCCGATGTTATTTATATAATTTGAAGTATAACGTGACCGTGACTTTATGAATTTAAAGTAGCCATTAGGTGAAATAGTTGTTTGTGAAATTACTATTACGCTAGTAATATGTAAATTACTGCCATCCTAGTCCACTGCAGTATGCATAAAGGCCAATGATAACGTGCTTTTGGTTTTTAAATACACACGCAACCGAACTCTGGTGATGAATTAAAGCGAACGTTAAGAAGCGCAATACTGCATATGCATAAAGCTCTTAAGCACTCTTAAGCTTATTTGAACACAGTTTTGGTGGGTATTAACAAACAGAGCATGGTATTGAAAAAGCTGATATAATTAAATAACCACATAACTGTGGAATATCAGTAACGCGAAGCTTTGCTTACACTTGCTACGAGCATGCAAGCTACCCGGCCCCTCTGCAGACCGCAGATCAGCCGTAATAATCAGAACACGCGTTCATCGTAGACACCAATTTCAACTCAGCCGTGTAGGAAGCAACGGAGAAATACTTACCGGAATGAAGTTTAATCTTGTAGAGGAGACACATTAACAGTGGCTGCTGGAAGCACCTACCAAAAATACCAAAAACGACTTGAAAGCCTTGGAAGTGAAGTTTGAACTTGAACCAGTGAGAGATCGTCTCGTGATTTGCATAGTTATTTCACGTCGGTGGATCGGTGATCTGCGGGATAAATGGCACCAGTCTAAGGAGCAGAATTTCTCATGAAGGCCTTGGCTGATCAATACTCTCCGAAGACCGCTGTGCCTATGGAGAGATGCGATACTGAACGCGGGAACCTCGACGTGCAGCAGGAGGTAGAGCGGGACATAGTCGGATGTCGATAAATGTAAACAATATGCGTGTCCTGGACATGTTGACTGGCGACTGAACGAGAACATAAGTGAAGCGTCAGCATCTGCGAACTCAGACAAGTGCAAGTAAGGGTCTTTTATACTTCACGTATTAGAACGCGATTGGATAGATGAGAAGGTAATAATGACGTGACAATTGAGTCTTCCTGGCAGAACTTGCGCTACGCTTTCATTTGATTTTGCAGTTAATTGTCTCAACTTGCCTCGTCTGGCGTTTATTTGGTGATTAAGCTTCTCTTCCAAACCCTTGTCCGTTAGCGCCCTCTTGCGTTCAGACCGTGTAACAACATCTTCGTCGTCATCGTCGTCGTCTTTTTGTCCGCCATTTGTGACATTGCAAGACGTGCAATCTTTCTTACAATCAAAGTTACACAACTACTACTTCTTGCAGGCAAAAATATGATAGATCTTCATTCATTTATAACTCCAATATCCTGCACAGCACTATTTGGCCACAACAAGCGAAGCAAGCCCAGATAGCAGACTGACATTGAATCAACGTGGAAATATGACATCGAAACAACGTTGATCTGACATTGTTTTGCTCATCGAATTAACGTTGAACCAACGTCAGACGCGTCATTCTTTCAAAACTAACGGAAAATCAACTTGAAATCAACGCGTTGTTTCAACGTTATGAAAGCAAACCAATTTTCGATTTTCATTTAGCTTTGAAGAATGCCGCGTCTGACGTTGGTTCAACGTTAATTCGATGAGCAAAATCAACGTTGTTTCAATGTCATGAGAGACGTCGTTTCCACGTTGATTCAATGTCAGTTTGCTGTCTGGGAGTCCTTCTGACGTCTCACGCACAGTCTTCCATTAACGTGCATTGAAGTGCGCACTTGTAAACACATTTAAACAATGCCAAAGCTTTTGACTTACATGTACGGGACATGTGAACGTCTTTAATTATTCCACAAGTTTTGTGATGTCTTCTCAACAACTTGTTTGTAGAGAAATAGCCTACTTATTAGGCAAAATATGCTAGAAAAAATGGTCAAAAGCTTTGTGTTCTTCCACCGAGCCTCTGCACTAATTGCATGAGCTCCTAACTTTTTCCATGTGCTACCAAAAATGAACGTTACTGCACATGCGCAGAGAGAACAAATATAAATTAAAGAAGTATATTCAACAATGAAATATTAATTAACATAAATGATGATTGTATCAAATTTACTCAATAAAATATGAAAATATACATTTTGAAATGTGAAATATGGCTCTTACACTCACCCTCATGTTGTTCCAACCCCGTAAGACCTTCGTTCATCTTCGGAACACAAATTAAGATATTTAAGATATTAAGATCGCTCCTGCATACTAGTCCATAGGCTTCTTGAGGGAATGACTCTTGCTGGCATTGAAAAGTCATTAAAGACATCGTTAAAATAGTCCAAGTGACTACAGTGGCTCAATTTTAACTTTATCAAACGACGAGAATACTTTTTGTGCGCAAAAACAAACAAAAATAATGACTTTATTTCAACTGTTCACTTCCTTCTCCATGGGCCTGTAGTCAGTTAACATAGTGTGATTGTGAAAAGGGACGTCACACGTAGGCTCACTATTGGCCGACGCTGGTCATGTGTGTGATGTGTGTGAACGTTGAAATAAAGTTGTTATTTTTGTTGTTTTTTTGCGCACAAAAGTGTTCTCATCGTTTGATAAACTTAAAATTTGAGCCCCTGTAGTCACTTGGACTATTTTAAGGATGTCTTTAATGACTTTTCAAGGACAGCAAGTCATTCCCTCAAGAAGCCTATGGACTAGTATGCAGGAGTGATCTTAATATCTTAAATATCTTAATTTGTGTTCCGAAGATGAACGAAGGTCTTACGGGGTTGGAACAACATGAGGGTGAGTAAATACTGACAGAATTTTCATTTTTGGGTGAACTAACCCTTTAATTATGACTTTGATACGATACCAGACAAAAATACCTTGAATAACTGAAGACGCATAATTTACCTGAGAAGAGCGGAGAGGAAGGAGCACAGTGCATGTAGTGACATGTCAGAATCACATGTAATAAAAAAATCGAACTTTATCATTATGAAGATAAACAAATATTATGTATTTTATTACTCACTATCAAGCTATTGGTAAAGTTTAAAATATATATTTATTGATTCGCTAACGAGCTAGTTAAGGCAAAGCTAAAAACAGGTTGCATGATAGCCTACAGGTTTTTCCATTGCTATCATTTACACTGTGATGAAGATGAATTTTGTGTAAGATTCATAACATATATGGTGGTCGGCATGTAAGAGTTTCCATGCTGAAAGCATTGTTGACTCTGATGAGGACTACACTCCAGAGACAAGTAGGCTACCGCATCGTCAGCTCGAGGACAGATCCGGGGTCCAAGAGAGCAACCATGCCGAGGAAGTAGAGGCCGAGGACGGGGTGGTCGAAGTGCAGGGCAAGTATCACTTCTTGGACAAGAGGACCTGCGTCGAGTCAAGCTCAAATAAGGGCATGCGAACAGGTATGATCTGGATACGCGCAAGTGGGCAGGTCCTGTGTGGCAAAAGACAGGTCCATGGTTGCGAGAAAGTGACAGTCGCCTAAGCCAATCCTTTGTTTCGTCCTGGTTGGAAATAATGAGCTGTGTTTAGTGCCGATTAAATGGTCTAGAGTCACTCGATTTTTATACTCTTTTTCTCAGAATACTTACATTTTAATAATGCATTTATATATATAGAAATTTTAAACAAATTTGGAAAAAGTTTTTTATAAAATAGAATTTTTGGACAGGAAGGAGACTGTAACGTACGGACAGAGACGGTCGGATCCATGTGCAGCACTTTATTAAAACAAGCAGACATGAACACAGGCAAACACTTAAACAAAGGGGCAATCCAGAAACTCGTGGTCTAAACAGGCAATGGTCGAGGCAGGCAGCACAGGTTCGAGAGCAGTCCAGGAAACAAGCAAGGGTCAAGAGTCCAGGGAAACACGGAGACACAGAACAAGGAATAACGCTCGGAATTGCATGCTTACAGGGTAACAAGACTTCGCAAGGGACACAGGGAAAACTCAGGCTTAAATAAGAAACTCAATAACCAATAAAGAAACACAGCTGAACATAATGAAACACAAAGAGTCCATGGGGAAACAGAACATGGGGAGAGAGTGCCCTCTAGTGGCTCTCGAGGGCACCACGGCTGCTGATCGTCACATAACCCCCCCTCTAAGGAACGGCTTCCAGACGCTCCTAAGAGCTCCGGGGGGAGGTCAACGGGGGCTGGGATGGAGGGCCAGGCCCATGGAGAGGCAGGAGGCCAGGCACATGGAGAGGCCTGGGGCCTGGGGACCAGAGCAGGGCAAGAGACCATGGGGAAGTAAGCTTGGAAGAGTACCAGGATGGAGCAGACTCAGACAAGGGCGGAGCAGACTTGGGCGGAGACGGAGCAGACTCCGACAGAGACGAGGGCGGAGCAGACACAGGCGAGGTCCATGACAGCCTCGCCTCCATGGCCCTCACAGACTCAGAGGTCCATGTCAGGATCACCTCCATGGCCCCCACCGAGTACCTACTGCTCCCCCCCCAAAAAATACTTGGGGAAATTCACGGGAGGAACCTCTGGGTGGTGAACGGGTACAGGAAAGGCCTCCCGGAGCTTGAAGGGTGCAGGCAGAGCGAGGCGCAGAGGCGGGGCCGGCAGAGCGAGGCGCAGAGGCGGGGCCGGCAGGGCGAGGCGCAGAGGCGGGGCCGGCAGGGCGAGGCGCAGAGGCGGGGCCGGCAGGGCGAGGAGTCTGGGCACGCTCACCGGGGCCTGGCGAACCGAACGAGTCCTCCTTCTCCTCCTCCTGCCGCGGCGCGTCACAGGGCTGGACAACTTACTCACTTGAACTGGAGATTCAGCGCTCACTTGAACTGGAGATTCAGCGCTCACTTGAACTGGAGATGCAGCGCTCACTTGAACTGGAAATGCAGCGCTCACTTGAACTGGAGATGCAGCGCTCACTTGAACTGGAGATGCAGCGCTCACTTGAACAGGAGATTCAGCGCTCACTTGAACAGGAGATTCAGCGCTCACTTGAACTGGAGATGCAGCGCTCACTTGAACTGGAGATGCAGCGCTCACTTGAACTGGAGATGCAGCGCTCACTTGAACTGGAGATTCAGCGCTCACTTGAACAGGAGATTCAGCGCTCACTTGAACAGGAGATTCAGCGCTCACTTGAACAGGAGATTCAGCGGACAGACTAAATTCAACACTGGACACACTTGATTCACTCGGCTCAGCACTTGACTCGGCACTCGATTCACTCAGCTCGGTATTTGACTCACTTGATTCACTCAGCTCGGCACTTGACTCACTCGAATCGGCTGGCACGCGCTCAAACTCCGGTTCGACCCGCGACACCTCCGCTGTCTTAGGAACAGCACTTTTAACAGGGCCAGTGCGGGATACGGGCTCGAGGGGTCCGACATGATGAGTGGGTTTGGCAGGAACGATATGCTTAGAAGCTCCTCTGACGGTCCTTAAGGGAGGATCAAACAGTTTAGCGAGTTGAGGCTTATGCGGCGTGCGGAGTGAGTGAGAGAAATCCGCCGCATACGAACCTCCCCGGCGCAGGGAAAAGAGCAGTTCCTCGGGACCCTCCTTTTCTGCGGGGAGTTCAAAAGCCTTTCTGAACAGGGCGGTAAACACGTCGAAAGAAGGAAACGACATCCGACCTGGTTCCCAAAACGCGCCTGCCCACTCCAGAGCCTTTCCAGTCAACAGTGAGCAGATGAAAGAAATGCGGTCGGTATCCGAGCCGTAAAACTGGGGCTGATGACTAATGTACCAGCTGCACTGCTGCAGAAATCCTTCACACGCTTCAGGTGAGCCATTAAACTTCTCAGGAAACGGCGTACTGGAATTACTGCATGCGGTACTCACACTGGGTTGCGGTGGAACAGGTGCAGCGGGGGTTTGGGCTTGATTAGCCGCTGTGCTTGAGCTCTGCGGAGACCATGACTGCACGGAGCTAGCTAGTTCCTCGAGGAGAGAAGTTAGTCTCGCCAGCTGAAAACTATATGTGAGGCTAGCATAGAAGCTCGGGTCTTGACCACGGCGGATAGATGCTGAAAGTCTGCTGGATCCTCGTTTGGCGAAGTCTTCTGTAACGTACGGACAGAGACGGTCGGATCCATGTGCAGCACTTTATTAAAACAAGCAGACATGAACACAGGCAAACACTTAAACAAAGGGGCAATCCAGAAACTCGTGGTCTAAACAGGCAATGGTCGAGGCAGGCAGCACAGGTTCGAGAGCAGTCCAGGAAACAAGCAAGGGTCAAGAGTCCAGGGAAACACGGAGACACAGAACAAGGAATAACGCTCGGAATTGCACGCTTACAGGGTAACAAGACTTCGCAAGGGACACAGGGAAAACTCAAGCTTAACCCACAAGAACCCGGACCAATTTCCCCTTTTAGGAAAATTACGGGGCATATAAAACATACTAAATGGACCACTTAAAACATGTTTCTGCTGTTGTTTTTTAAATACAACCACTCCTTGTCAAAGATCTGTAATGTGTCATATATGTCACATTGGGCGTTTATGCTACTTTTTTTATGTGACATATATGACACATTGGGCTTTTATGTCTCATTTGGAAAAAAAAAATATTTTTTCAGTTTTCTTGCTAAATACATTTTTTTTTGTTTATTTTCTTTTCCACAACATTTTTAAAATAATAACTTTTCTGGGAAGATAAATAAAACAAAAAAAAAACTTTTTCAGAAGTAATAGTTTTTGCATTTTATTTGCTTTACCACATATTTCAAAACCACATAACTGTGACCAAAACTGTGACCTTTTCAGGTATACGGTTTAATCAGAAATAATTTTTTATATTATTATTTTACAACTCGAAAATGTGCAAACTGAATAAAAATAAATAACTACCTCACACTGGAGGTCAACATGTTGAACATGCATGTAGTGCAATAACATTGCAAAATTCTACCTTTTCAGGTATACGGTTTAACCAGAAACAAATTTTTTGATTATTTTTTCACTACTCGAAAATGTGCAAACTGAATAAAAATAAATATGGTGTTTTATACCATATGTTGCATACCTGTTTTAGTTACAAGTGTATGCAAAATATTTTCAAAATACATTATATTAAAGGGTAAACCCTAAACCAACTTTTTTTAGTAAATGATCTGTAAGACTGGGCTTTATTTTTGCTGTTCATTGAATTTTTTGGACATTTGGGTATAAAGTGTTTTAATTCTACAATATATGGTGTAAAAATATCTGAGTGCTGCCCTCTTCAGGTTGAACGGTGGCTACTGCAGTTGTATTTTCCTATTGGAAGTTGTGATGTGACATAATAGTCCAGGCAAAGTAGCGTTTTACGACAGACTAATTGTAAAAGAATTTTTTTCAGCATAGATCATTTCTATGAGGTGTCCAGAACAACATACTAAAAGTCCTAAGAAATCCTAGTTGAGGAAATATGTTTAATTCGCATCAATCTGAGATGTGTGCCAGTAAGGCCAGACAACAATACACCCCAATGGGGCTATTTTTTTCCTTTACTCCTATCAAAATAAAACTTTATACAATGATAGTATCCATGAAAAGTAACAAATTTTGTATTACAAGTTTCTTTGAAAATGAATTTTATTATGCAAATGAGCTATACACTAATCGAATATGCCCAAAATACACCCAAATAGGCTTAATTTTTTCCTTTACTCCTACCACAATAAAACTTTACACAATGAAAGTCTACAAGAAAAGTAAAACATTTTGTATTAGAAGTTTCTTTGAAAATTAATTTTATTATGCAAATGAGCTATACACTAATCGAATATGCCCAAAATACACCCAAATGGGCTTAATTTTTTGCTTTATTCCTACCACAATAAAACTTTACAAAGTAAAAGTATACAGGAAAAGTAACTTATTTTGTATTACAAGTTTCTTTTGAAATTAATTTGAATATGCACATGAGCTATACACTTATTGAATATGTCATAATTTGCATAGGCAGAAACACTCTTCATATGTATGACAAATCGGCCCAATCTTCATCCAATCATCCTACTGCCAATGGGTGATGGCAATGCTGCTTTTAGACTGGCCTCTAACCTGAAAACTGCCTGGCTTGTTAGTACCTGGCAGGGGTATAACCCCCGCCGGTATAGTCTTCAGGGTCACAGAGGGACACAAGCCTCAGGGGAGGGTTGGGTGTTTTTAATTTTTGTTTTCTCTTATTTTATTTTATCCTCGACCCCTTCTCTGTGGCTCTTGGTTCTGGCATACTCAAATCAGTTCCTGGTTTGTTCTTTGCTTAGTTCTTCCCCTCATTTTCATCTGATAGATAAGGCAACTGTGAGTTTGTGCAGCTAGTACCACGACATTCTCTGCAAATGGCAGTGCAAGGGAGTCCATGTTTTTTGCATGTTCTTCTCTTTGTGCCACAGTCTTTCTTGCAACTACAGCGGACTACATCTAGAATTTCTGGTGGTGCCGCAGGCTGATCGGTCATTATTGGCAAAACTCCCCCATCCAAAACATGCCACCCCCCGTCTTTTGGGTCCATACGTTCACTTCCCCCTTTCCACACCATCATTTGTTTAAAGTCCCGAAGACTATGGAACTTCGCAGATGTTGACGTTGGAAGGAGAATTTGAGGTTCCACTGGAGATGAGTTCGGGGTCACTTTTCAGTCACTATTCAGAATATAGGTGGGGCCACGGGTCGGCACATTCCCGGGATGGGCCGGCTGCGTCTCCATCCATTGTTTCGTCCATGGTTTGGTCTCTTATCTAAATCTGACCATGGAGTTGACTTTGGCGGAAAGCTGAAGGTAATTGCTGATATCAGACCACGTCTCATTGAGAATGAAACATTGTCTAGAAACCACATGTTCATTTTCTCGTGTTTGAGGCGTGGTTTATGAATGCCCGGAGCCATATTATTGGGTGCTACGAATGTCTATCAAATGCGTCTGTACGTAGCTCATAGCCAATCGGTTCAATGATACCAGATGACGTATGTAGAACAGCAGAAAATTAGACGAGGAAAAAGACGATGGGTCAGAGATTTAGGAGATTTAAAGTAAAACTTCAAATAATAGCGAGTCCCAAATAGTCTGTCTCTTTTACACGCCTGGTGTGGCTGCAGGTTTGTGTAAATAAAAGCTGGTCTCAAATAGAGGCCAGGTCTGTTTTTTAGTTTCGGGTTGTTAATCTTCTAAAACCGTCAGATCGTCCGCTTTTTGGCGTCTGCCAAAGCACATTTTTGTCCCGCCAAAGCCTATTTTGATCGGTGAGTGATGTAGAATAGAAACTGCTGCACTTGATAGGACACATAAGGAGCAGAGAGAGCTCAACGGACACGCGCGCGCACTCTTACGTCTTCAAACAACACGAGCGCTGTCTTGCTCTCTCTCCCTTGCGCATAATCAAATCAATTGACACGATACTAAAAGGTTGGAAGATCGCAGTTTCAGGTGGAGCATTTGGAGATTTTTAGAGATTATAGACTCATTGAACAACATCTCAACACTAAATTATAAAGGCCGGTTCCATACAGACGCCTGTCTCAAATACAAGCCGGTGCAGTTCGATGATTTGGGAAAATAAGAGCCCAGGCTATTATTTTAAGTTTTACAGTATGTACAAAGACTGTATCAAAAGGTAACTTCGCGTCCGCTGCCAAAATGGATCCATAGAGATACACAAACTGCTTCGGTGTTGCATAGACATCATCATCGTCTTGCCGCTCCCTCCTCGTTCTGTGATTGGTTCCCTAGCTCAGGCGAAAATTTTGTTCATGGTGTCCAGGCTGCCTAGCAGCGTGAATAAAATCGCGCTGTGGCAAGACAGCATGGGGAAACCCAGATTAGGCGCTTGCACAATCCAATCACGTTTGAGAGGGAAACAACAAATTGAGGGTTTCCGAGATTTTTCTTATTTTCATTTTTTTTAGAAGTAGTAATGGGTGCTCACTGTTATGGATAGAAATGTAGTGGAGTAAATAGTACAACATTTCCCTCTCAATTGTACTTGAGTAAAGTCAAGAGTACTCCCCAAAAATGATCCTCAAGTAAAGTACAGATCCCTCAAAATTGTACTTAAGTACTGTACTAAAGTAAATGTACTCTGATACGGTCCGGCTCTGCTAACTACATAAATTTTTTTTTACAAGATAACTTGTAAAACAAAAAGGTTACTTTTCATGTATACTTTCACTGTCATTGTTCTGTGAGGTTTAATTGTGAGTTTTATAGGAGTAAAGGAAAAAAAATAAGCCCATTAGGGTGTATATTGGGCATATTCGATTAGTAAATTGCTCATTTGCATATTCAAATTCATTTTCAAAGAAACTTCTAATACAAAATGTTTTACTTTTCTTGTAGACTTTCATTGTGTAAAGTTTTATTGTGGTAGGAGTAAAGGAAAAAATTAAGCCTATTTGGGTGTATTTTGGGCATATTCGATGAGTGTATAGCTCATTTGCATAATAAAATTCATTTTCAAAGAAACTTGTAATACAAAATTTGTTACTTTACATGGGTACTTTCATTGTATAAAGTTTTATTTTGATAGGAGTAAAGGAAAAAAATAGCCCCATTGGAGTGTATTGTTGTCTGGCCTTACTGGCACACATCTCGGATTGATGCGAATTAAACATATTTCCTCAACTAGGATTTCTTAGGACTTTTAGTATGTTGTTCTGGACACCTCATAGAAATGATCTATGCTGAAAAAAATTCTTTTACAATTACTTCTATTTTTGGCTCCAAAATGGGCTATTTTGCCTGGACTATAAGCAGGCACAAGCTAACCACACCCCAGCCTACAGAGATATGTGTTTAAGGTGCACGCCCCAACCCCCAACCCCCCCCCCCCCTCCCTCCGCTGGCCTCCGCCCACTATTCCAGCATTTTTCAAATATTGCCAGTGGGTGGAGTCAGGCTATGATCATGGGGTTAGTTACCCTTTAGCAATGTTATAATTTTAATTTGACTTTTTTTGGTTTACATATGTTTAAATATGTTTTTAATTGAGCAGCAGAATATATATAACACAAAAATAATTGAATCAGCTAAATTATTTGAGTAGGTCATTACCATTTTTCTTAATGTGACACATACGTCACATCAAAATTCCACCTACTGTTTTACTGTTAAAAGCCCGATGTGACACATATGTCACAACAACATTTACAAAACTTGTTTTATATAAATTTGTACAAAACATGTTTTAAAATCAGGTCAAGTGTAATCAAGGATATGTTATTAAAACATTAGAATTGTTGCATGGGTTGAAACATACCTTAATAACAAAAACAAGTGTTTATAAAAATTGCTGACACTGCAACATGTGCGCACCAAACAGGCCACCATTTTGGAAATGTTACCATGGCAACAAAAATGCACACATTGTCACATGACTGAACCTGGATGTTCCTTAAATGTTCCTTAGGGACTTCCTGGGTTGAAATTGAGGAATAATGCTTTAAAAAAAAACTTTTCAGAAGATCACTAGTGTTTGTGACATCCACGTCACATCGGGCTCTTATGGGCTTAAATAAGGAACTCAATGACCAATGAAGAAACACAGCTGAACATAATGAAACACAAAGAGTCCATGGGGAAACAGAACATGGGGAGAGAGTGCCCTCTAGTGGCTCTCGAGGGCACCACGGCTGCTGATCGTCACAGAGACAGTATAGCATATACCTAAATATACTTTCTCGCTGTGTTATTCTTTTCTCTTTTATTTATGCCAAATTACATAATTTTACTTCCAGATATACATTTTAAAACAGATACAATTATTACTATGCTTAATAAAAAAAGAAAAAATGATAAACGACTGCCCTGTGACCATATGAGGGCTTTTCTGAGGAGACATGTGTGAGGAAGCCTGTTTGTGAGAAATTCTGCTTAATTTTAGTCCTTTTCCCTGTGGGATAAATATGAAGTGAAATTCGGTGATTTTCTCTCATCATCACTGACATCAGCCTTCCCAGCGGCGCGCATCAGGGAGCGCGCTCAACAACCAGTGCCCGAGACAGTTTATCTATGATCTGCTTCTTCACTCAGCTTCCTTTCAACGGATTAATACACGGTGAGAGTCCTGCTCTTATACTCGTTATTATGCTTTAAACATTTTCATATCGTTTTGTTTGATTTTGTCACAGATTCGAACATGTGAAGCTTTTTAGTAGGCTATACAATTCGCCCGGGGGTTCATTTATTATTTAGCTACTATTAGAGCAAAAAAGACACAACTTTTGTCTCTTTTCTGTTCTTATTATTCTTGTTATAAGTATGGGTTTTCGCCCGTTTGTATTATTTTCAAATCGCAAAATTATGTTTGACAGAAAGATTATGTGGATAACAGTTTTGTTTTAAAACTAACAAAGATCAGCATTTCCACGTTTTTCTAATCAGGATACCTCCTATACAATCGCATTTTCTTCTTAATATACACTACTTCATTGATTTATAAGAGCAAATGTGATTATTTTCAATTTATCAATTTAATTTGCGTACTATTTTATTTTCCATAGGCCTGTATATTTTACAGACCTCCTTATTTTAAAAATAATGAATAGCTATAAGAAAGTGCGTCTGTGTGCGCACAACTGTGAGACCACAAGCTTGATAATATCTTTATGTTCATAATTGTGATAATAATACTAATAAGTTTAATTTAGCGCCTTTCCAGAGCTCAAAGCGCTTTAACTACAAATAAAAACATGAACGCAACAAAACAGTAGCTAATTGTGTGACTTGAGTGGACCGCTGAGTTTGAAAGCATGCAATTACATGTGAATTTTAATTAGACTCCAAAAAGATCTACCAAATAGGCCCTACGGATCTTTTGCACACATCATTATAAAAACTTGATCCATCTTTGTGACTTTATGATCGATGGAATACCTTTGGTCAGTCTGATGTAGAAAGAATAATGTAGCAGATAATATAAATAATACAATAAAAAAATGAAAAAAAAGTAAAATGATAGTAAAAACCGTATAGTGTTAAACAGTAAATTGATACATATATTACGTAATTTTACCGTAAAAATACAAATTGAAGTCAATATTGATTTTTTTCATATTAATTTTATCAAGTTATGTTTTTATAATTATTAATTTATTTGCCTTCATGGTAGTTGCTGAACTAAATATTGAAACTAGGAACAGGTCTTATACTGTGTTATTATTATCAACAGATTTGAATAGCTCAAATATGTTAACATTATATAATTGACAAATGATGTCCTTTAATACTTGAAACAACAACTACCCGGCAAGCGCAGCTGCCAGTTTTATATCTTAAGTTTTACAACCACAAAAACTTGATTCTTTGATTTCTGGACATTGTTTTGAATGAATTGTTATCTGGCTTCAATAAATGCTGGAATTTTATGTGCTGTATGGTCATATTTGCAGAGTTGCAAAGCTTAGAAATGGTGCTGAAAAGTGTGATTGTCTTGTTTCTTTGTGGTCATTCTCTTGCTGCCGTTGTTAGGAACTATTTTTTATTTTATTTTACTTAAATGGCTTTAATATTGCTTGGTAATTGTGTGCTCAAATGTGCATTCTTCTTACAGAGCCACACTTCTAATCAATAAATGTTTTAAAAGATCACACGTATTGATCACGTCATGCAATACAGTAGACTGCACAATGCTGACTGAATATCAAAGAACTCATCAATTTTATGATCGAATGACCTTCTGCTGATTCTAGCTAGAGTGTGATTGTTTAGAACAGATGCTCCAAATGGGAGGCCAACCCAAACACTTCCATCGCTTCAGCAATTAAGAAACCGCGAAAGCAGATCAATAAAGACCTTT